>BTSY01000004.1:36665277-37265277 GCA_036245785.1 Pristionchus fissidentatus
TTATTCGCGAATAGAATTATTCCAAATAACAACACTATCACCTACAACCAGAATGAATACACTTACTATTGAGTGTAGCCTACACTGAGATATGGCATCTAGTGTTTGATACACTTAGATACAAATCTCTCATTTTCGCACGTTCTCTCGACGCGCGAATACACTTACTATTGAGTGTAGCATACACTGGATGTCTCATCTCAGTGTATTCATTCTTTGTGTACTCGCTCCTCTACCGTCTCATCATCTACAGTAGGAATGGAGTCTCTACACTAGAGTCTCGAAAATAACGGACTAATCGAAATTTAAAAAAAAATTAAACAAGGAATCATTTCAACGCGTTGATTTCCATTCATCGGCACACTTCTCATTCTCTTCTCGACGTACACCCATTCCCCCCCACCGACCACTACACCCACTCCGCCGCAGAGAGAGTGAGCGGGAACAGAATGTGGTTCTTCCTCTGTGTGCGGCTTCTTTATTTTAGTTGCTTAATTAACACTGATAATAAAAACATTTCTATTCACTCCATTTTACAGTTAATGTGGGGCGGGAATTCGACCATATAGGTCTATAGAGAGCAAAAATGTCTTGTACACTGCCCGTAAGACATGAGGGGATCTATCATACATGTCTTGTAGATAAGACATTTCGTCTTGTATGGCAGACCCCCATCTTACGTGTCGTATACAAGACAGTTGTTCGCTGGGTGATTCTCGGAGCAAATAAATCACTACTAGCATTCGCAGGACATTCTTGCTGCGTCTCTTCTCATGCTCATTCTCATAACACGCGTAATTATGAAATATTGTCTGCAGAATATTCAGAATTACGCGTGCACACGGAGATTGAAAGATCAAAACGCAATGATGAAAACATGGACCGATATTGAATAGTTTCTGCTCCGCTCCGGTCGTTATAATACAATTCTGACAAAAAAGTAAGAGACGTTTCACTTACAGAAAAGTGACCGTTCTCTCTTGATTTCTTCATCCGATGACGTTTTTCTGAGCGTAGTCACATCGTCTGCGTATTTTGGGAGTTTTTCTGTTGTAATTTTGAAAAGAGTCGTCGATAAATCTAACGAATTGAATGACTATGAGATATCAATTGAACTGTTGTGCCCTATTCTCATCCGTTTCATTCTTCTGTTAGTCAATCGATCATTTTTTGGTTCAATTCAAGACAGCACATATTTATTTCTGGAAAGTGTCATAATTCACAATATAAACCAAGTCCATAAGTACGAGTTTGTGTTCTTCCTATCTGAAAGAAATTCGAACCCTTTCCATGTGGTTTAAAATGATGCACAGATAGGAATATTCATACGGTGAGAAGGGAAACCTTCCAGCATCTTTCCTTTCCCCATGATCACACAATAATCGTGGATATGACGATATGGAGTGCGCACTATTACATATCCGGTTTGGTAATCAATACAGTAGCATAGACCAGAGTGCGATCTCGAATAAGAGCACAGGCGAGTTCGGGTTGGAATCGTCCCACAGTTTCAGTCCTTCGTCTCTGAGTTTATTCGATTCAAGAAAATGACGGAAATATTCTTGGGTCAGGTTTAACGAAAATTTTTCCATGTAAACGCTCGAATGGAAGATCTGAATAAAAATGGTTTCTACGCTGGAAAGGAAAATACATCCAAGTGCTCCTTGAATAGCATAAGGACAATAAAATGCTATGCTAAAAAAAGTAAAAAAAATTATTTTAATTTAAAGTAGACCTGCATGATGAGACGTATTAATGACAATTCGGAGAGATCACCAATCACAGTTATTTTTCCATGCTCTACGACAAAGCGCCACAAGTTGATCATCAGAAAAACCGGTCTAGTAGCAAATGGGCTAGTGGGCGGCCACTAGCCGACCACCATTTGCTACTAGTTCGGCCATCGGCGATTCTAGAGAATAACAGAAATTGATTCCGTGTCTGGATAAACAACGGAAATAAATTATCTACTATACATTCGCCTCGTCGCACTACTGACGCGTGTCTTATCAGTTGATAAGAGGAGCAAGCGCTTCAGTCTCTCTCTCTCATTCACACACAACCATCGATCGACAGCTAGCTACAGCTATGGACGTCAATACTGTGAGTCATTTAAAACTTTAATTTGATTTCTACATTAAGTTTAAAGACATTTCGTTTTCAGCTGACCTTGACTCTCGAAAGCCTTCCGATGGAGAATACTTTTCAAATTTTCTCCTATCTTGGTATAAAAGATCGGAAGAAAATTCGACTGTGCAGTAAAACAATGAGAGACGTGTCTGGAGAGTGCGATCTCTTCGCTACTGAAGTCGTGTTCAAATTTGGCCAAGTAAGTTTTACGATTCCGTTATTTCTCCCTCTCTATTTGCCATCGGTACATTTTTTTTCAGGATCGCGACGACAATCGAGAAGTATTATTTATGATGAAACACGAGGATAAACGCTTTCCCGAGTTGCTTTGTGCTATTAAAGATAACACTTTCATAGATGGATTAAAACGAATTTGCAGCAGCATTCGCGTTGATCGTTTGCACATCAGGACAGTGAGTTGCCATGAGATTTATTACCAATTATTGCAACTATATTTTATTTTAGGAAGGGCAACCTGTTGATGACGAAATTCTCGAGAAAATTGCCACTCAATTTGATTTTTGGAAACTCCATCTTGAATTCACCTCTCGGGTCGAACTCAGGTTTCACCTATCTAATTTTATTTGTAATTATATTCGAATTTTGCAGTGTTTTACGTTTTGCAAGAGAGCACGAACGACGTGTCGACGATGTCAGAATAATAAATTGTGCAGAAATTCCAATTCCCGAGCTACCCAGGAGTAACATCATCTACGTCGGAACGGTATTTCTCATAACGATAGATTGAATTCTACATATAGTAGACATACATAGCTTTCTCGCTTGTGATAAGCCAATGAATTGCTATATTTATTGAAGTCGAATGTATGTAGGGGCCACAATCCACATGAACCAAGTTTAAAAATATGACTTGCGTATAATAACAACATGTCAACGTAGTATGCTGAATTACTTTTCTGAACGAATGACTTTACTAACTAATCAAGTGGCCATGTTCGTGAGCTACAGGCCTTCGAAACAGTTGTACACAGGGGCTGTGCGGAAAATTTTTTAGGATTTTTTTTGGGAAACTCTCGGAAACATCGTAGCCTGCCACACTACTGTTAGTAATTATATCGTAGCTAAATGAATGTACTTCCTGAATGATCATTTGGAATTATCATATTTGTATTGGCTTGAGTATTGTAGTCTATTTTCCAATAATTTTCCGAATGATTTTCCGACTAGGAAAATTTTTGCTGTACACTGTTTTCAGGGGAAGGAGGTCTATACTGCGGATTCTGCCCTTTCTGACGAACAATTGGTCCAGATTTGCCAGCAAAAGCACGTAAAAATATACGTGGTCGGAAACTTCACGTCTTCAGAAACGTTCTACAAGATCGTCAAGGTATATTTCATTCATAAAATGACCATTATGAAAAAAAATGTGAACTTCCGTCATTTACTATACAAGGAAGTTCGCGATTCTCTCACGTTTGCGTTCTCTATCGCGTTCCGTAAACACACAAATCCTGTCACATGCTTTATAACACGGGGTCTTTCACAGCAAAATAATAAAACATACTCAGATCCTCCATGCAAGCGTGGACATGGAACAAATTGTTATTACTCTCGATGACCCCGGATTCCATCGTTTCCTCGCTGCCATCAAACTGAGACAAGATGGACTGCAGATATTGGACGATAGTAATCCATCATCACCCCAAGTTGCTCTCGAGATCGGCAACCGAGTCTTAATCGATTACCATGCTGGGTTTCTCGAAATGGACACGTTTCTATCAACATACGGAATTATGCATTACGTAAGCTTAGTGAAGGGAAGAATCCCCGAGGACAATGTACACCCTGTGTATTGCATGACTTTCCCCATATAGTGTTTGGGTGGCATGACTATCGATTAGTTTATTTGTTCATGAATACTATCCTTTAGTTTCATTGAGTATATAATCAACCTACCAAGTGATATACTGTACCTAGTCGTTCCGACTAATATATGTTGCGTTATATTCCGGTTTAATGTAGTTCATTGGGAGTAGGCCATTCAGCTTAATTGTGTAATGTATTATTTCTTTGGGAGTAGTTTCGTGTTGTGGCATTTATTTGTACTTAGAACTTGGGAGTAGTTTGCTTTCTATGTTATGCATGCAATAATCTCGGGATAAAATTGGTAAAAACACAAAAAATCTATGGAAATTTTTGCAATGTGTATGAGAGACTATCTGAGTGGATCAACATATTTTTTCACAGGCCTGGCACAGAACGAAAAATGAGTAGTCCAGTTAACCATGTCATGATACACAGTGGCCCAGGAGGAGTTGCTAGGTAATGTAAAAAGTTGCGAAATCGCTTCTACGCCTCAGGGCACTACGTCATAGAAACTTCCGGTTTTTGCAAACTTCATCGTTCGGCTTCGTGAGTGGTACCAATCTATTCCTCATCAAATTCTAAGACTTTTTTCGACTCTGGACATTTTTTGATAATTATCGATCCAAGGCCAGAAAAACAGGAATTGTGTTATATTTTTCAGCTTTAATTTATTCTATATATTATCCCACCGCCAATTACAAAATTTTATTTTCGCAAAACATTTCAATAACAAGGAGTGACATATCGTATTAATACTGAAAATTTTAATTGTTCAGCTGTACATCAGAAATAGATAATTTTCAAAGCTAGGAAATTCATCTGAAAATGCGCTTTTTTCTGTTTTAGTGTTGTGCTGAATGTGAATAGGAAATGAAAAAATTTTGGAATTTGAAAACAGCTGGTTGGGCGTTTTGGTAATAGTAGTGCTAACTACATCATAACAGTTGACAGAATCAGGCCATGGATTAAGTTGGAAAGAAGTTTGTGATGTCTTCAAAATCTAACTATTACCGAATATATTATATTCATGATTGATTATTTAATTAAGAATAAAAGTTGTTCTATTTTTTGAATGAGGCCACCATAAGTAATATGATACTTATAGTCGATTCGTGAACGAGAGGATGTGGACTGGTTACTGTTGTGTGTGGAGAAGTCGGTCGTTACGTCATTTGCTCAATCTACTATGGGAATTGATCTTACTATGTTCACGGATAACTGGATCAAAACCGAATTACAAACTTCGCTTAAGGATGCAAAGGTCCTCATTTCATTCAATCTCCTCTCTCCATTTCTCCTCTATCCTACCAAATTGTCCCAATTCAAACCAAGAAAATAATATTCTATGGGCAAGCTTTCAGTCGCAGTAGTTCTGTTGCTACTGTATAGTGCATACAATGCACAGAACTGCGAAGTAGCAGTTCTCAAGATGCCCCTCGTCAGTTTTACTCCCTTTCCGTCTTCTCCCAAAAAGTTGTTTTCAGAGGCACAATTCCACATTTGCTAGAGTGTCATTCGTGACACTACACCAACCCGAAGCACCGCGTATAATGTACGACATCCGAGCTTGCCTCGCCCACTGTGATTTTATTGATTGCCCCGCTTTTTCGTGAGTTTATTCATCTTTTGATCGATCTTAGCTGTTTCCTTTACAGATTTCATTATATCTCCAAATTGTGCTCAAGAGCCACAGGATTTGACGTATGCTACTTCTTTGTTTGTACATGTTTATCTTTTACACTTCAGAATGCGGGACCGGAGCGTCTAAGTCTCGAGAATACTAATGGGGTCGAAGATAAGTATCTCGGACTATTCATCAAAATGCAAAGTGAGCCAAATTCCCATTACTCAAATAGAATTGTTCACTCATTCAGACATGCCGGTGCTTGAAGAATGTTACCCTTCGAAGGTTTCTTTCGAAGAGTTCCTCAAATTGTACCAAAGTGAGTCGTTTGACTTATTGTTGCAACTAAATCTATTTCTATCAGACAACACCTCGCCCGCTCCTTCGACTACCCCCGCTACTTCTGAAGCTCCTGGCACGTTTCCATCGTTGAGGTAGTTAACATTAAATGGTAGATTCTCTTTCAGGCACCAGCACCACTTCCAAGCCCACGACGGGTGTTACAACTACGGTATCAACAAGCTTGGACACGTCTTCTGCAAATACTCGCACTACAGTGCCCGCAAGAATCTCGGAGTCGCCAAGTTCTACTAATGCAGCCATTACTACTTCGAGAGCCGCAGGTTAGTATTTTGTGCATTTATATGTTATGGATACGTATGTTCAGAGACTACGTCCGCTATTTCGTCGAGGCCAATCAGTTCTACGATGTCCTCTACCCAACCCTCGACGTTCATTACCTCAACAACTTCTACTACTTCATCTAATTCAACGACAAATCAATCTAAAACCGACACTACTCTTCAAGCCTCAACATCTAATTTGTCTGTAAAGAGTACCACGAAGGAGAAGAAGAGTGAAGGTGGGATCATCCTTTCTTTAATGGAATTCACACCTTTTATATAGATTCTACGACGATGCCCACTACTTCTGAAAGACCGGCTTCAAAACCGACTACTACGCCCCAGGCAGCCTCTGGTGAGCATTGTTGCCAATACAATTTACTAGTTAATTTGTTCATTCAGTGACCCCTCCGACTATTCCTACAACGACTTCTCGTAACTATTCAATCGGTTGGAACCTTTCTTTGTTTATCAATTATTAAAATATTATCAGGTGAATGCGGTGTTACGGTGGGTGGAAAGCGCTTCGGGTTGATGAATGGTGAAGCAATGAACGGAACATGGATATGCACTCAACTGGTACGTTACTCCCTCTCCTTCCGATTAGAATCTCTTGTCTTTGCTACGTAACTTTCAATTGTTTTGATCATATTATACAGATGGGAGACTCTCTCAAGCAATCGATTAACCAGTCTGATGTCATTACTTTCTCTCTCACTTCTCCCTTTTCTCTACTGCACTGCGGCTTGAACGTGACGGTGTCCAACGGAAGTGAGACCAGAAGTTATCCTTTTCTGATTTTAACCTTACATACGGAGCTTGAATAACTAAACGGTTCCTCCAAACCTATGGAATCCTCTTTCGAATGTTCTTTTGTCCAGGTACAACCACATGGATGGGCAAGGACAGTGTAGCGAACGAAAAGGGCCAGGGATGGGAGGATGTCATCGAATTCGCTTGCCTCTGTAAGTTACCAAGTTAGTTCTACTACAAATTTCAAGAATTCAGGCAACTCGACTACTCTTTCTACATCGACCAGTGGTAAGATAGTCTTTGTAACTGTGGTGTATGGTGAATGGTAACTTGAACCAACAATATCGGTATTAGATTTCTCAATTTCGATTTTGCTCCAGACTCCTTGACCACGGAGCCTACCGTAGCTGCATCAACAACCACTGCCGAGCCAACTATCGATTCATCTGTGAAGCCATCTACTACTCAGACCGTCATCGAACCAAGAATAAGTAAGGAACCGGGAAGTAGCATTAACTATAATTTCCATTTCTCAGGTACTTCGCCCTCCGAGCCCACTTCTACCGAATTGGCCCCAGAAACCACTACTAATAAAATGGGTGAGTTATCTTGAGAAAACAAATTTAACCAAATTCAATTAGTAAAACAAACTACAAATTTATAAGCGCTGTAAGACATCTTTAGTAATTCGTTTACGAGCCGTAGGTAGCTGACGTTGAAATCTTCCTTGACACATATATTCAACGTGTTCCTAACTGAACAGAAAAGACTATTTGCAGATTACTCCGCTGGTTATGTCGAGGTCGACGGATACGTGTTCGAAGTACCAACCGTCGGCAAACTGATTCTGAAGTACAACAATAATCGATACGGATTGAAGCCGGTAAATACATTTATCGATTTGGAAAAATGCCAAATAATCTGCAGCTTTAGAATGTTTACGTATTGATCTCATAAAGAAAATAATGAGTGTCATTTGTGCAGACTCTGAACACTGTGGTCACCTTCCCTGGTTGCGTCATAAACGTGAATACGGACACGGACAAATTCAAGTTCGGCAATTCCAACAAAATCGTCACATCGGTTCACAAAATGGATAACGGCGGCATCAAAGGAGTCAAAGATGTCACTGCCGATTGCGAAGAGATGCAAAATACTCCCAACCGTGGATATTTGGGATGGTAGGCCATTTCATGATTTGACTGTCGGTTAGTTTCATTGGGAGTAGTTTTGTATAATCAACCTAGCATGTGGTGTACTGTTCCTAGTCGTTCCGAGCAATATGATCATTGTATTCCGGTTGTACTGTAGTCATTGGAAGAGTTCTCATTTAAACGATGGCTTAATTGTAATGTATTAGTTCAGTGGAAGTAGTTTCGTGTTGTGGCTTTCTGCGTACGGTAGATCTGTGGGAGTAGTTCGCTTTGTATATTGGACATCTCGTGATAAAAGTAGTAAAAAAACGCAATCGTTTGCAATCTTTACAATATTCAGTTCCATCCGTTCTCATTCTATGGATATATCAAACTACCGTACCCTTTCTCTGCAAACGGTAGACGGAATAGGCGAAGAGATCAAACCTCTATCTGTCCATCCATCCATCCATCCATCCATCCCATTTCCCTCTCCGCATGACAGATTTCACCGTTGCTACCAACTACCGTCCTGCAGACTTTCCCTTGGATGAATCAGCAAACCACGTCCTCCTCTCTTCAAACTGCAAATGGGAAAGAAAGTAAATGAGAGGGGAGCTTCCTGTGGTCAGAGTTGATGGTACTGTTTGATGAAAGGACACTCCGTGTAATGACCAGCATGAAGTTAGGCAGGAAATGGAATTGTCTTTTTTTGTGTGTGTGCTTTTGTTGAGCGGTTTTTTTCTTAATTTTCACTATAAATCTCTCCAATCACGGACGCGAATTAGACCCGCCCTTTTTGATAGGGTTCCGCAAGTGAGACAATTGGGGAGACTCAGAACAACGGAATTTGTAATGTCTCCTTTATAATTCGGAGACAGAAATGTCTCCCACCATTTACATCTAATTTTGAACGTTTCTGTTAATTGATTGATGAAAAGTGGGAGACGTCTCTCGCCATTTTGCATACATATCTGTTGTATCGGTGGTGAATGAGATCGTGTCGACCGCTCAATCTCGACCTAACGTGAGATGGGATCATTGTTCCCGATGATTCACGGGAACAATGCGAAAGGAGACGTCTCTCCAATTGTCTCCCTGGAGATTAGCGTCGAGAGACGTCTCCCCCGGAGACATCAATAAAGGGATACACTAATCCAATCAATGGCTCGATTTCGAGCTGTCTCACTTGCGAAACCCTACTTTTTGAGTGACGTGAAATACCTTTTCAAGTCATTTTCGTAAACTAGAACGTAAAATGATTGGAATAACCGTATTTGATAACGTCACAAAAGAGCGTATCCGTGAGATCACTAACTTGAAGGATGTAGTCAGAGAGGCGAAAAGACGGAAATGGATATGGGTAGAAAGAAACTCGAATCAAAGCCATAAACGGTGGTATCGGAAGATACTCGATTGGACCCCAAGAGGGAAGAGGAAGCACGGCCGACCGGCAATCAAAAAAAAACTGCTGTCAAAAAACTGAATTAATGGTATCCGGCATTTTTGTTGAGAAAGGGTCCTCAGTAGATGAAAGGTATGAGGTGAAACGAGAGGAGAGGTGAAAGGAGCGAATCACATGTGTTCCGACAAGCAGTGAGAAACTGTTTTCACCTGATTTGATTGTAATAATAATATTTATGCGAATCACGAGGTAACACGGTAAAGGTAATATTCATAATATAATTTTGAAAATCAACCAAATACAAGTTTAACCAAATGTTGCGTGACTCTTACTTGATTGATGGCCGAGTTTTCATTTCTCTCATATCAATCAGTCAATGTATTAAAGGTTGTAGAGCTTTTGATTCAATGTTTTAGAGAGTCTCCTCTCTCATCGTTATGCTCGTGTGTGTCAGAACTCCATCTGTGCCCTCTCTTTATATCGGCTTGGTCACACGGTGTGACTACTACCACAGTCTCTCTCTATGCCTTCGCTTTCCTGTTCCCTCTCAAATCATCTCTCCAGTTCTCCTCTCGCGCCCAGATGTTGTATGTTTATGTGTTGGTGTGAAAGGAAGGGGCGTAGAAGTAACTGCCTTTCAGAGTTCCCATTCAGAGTTGTTGTTGCTGGTCACAGTTTCCCCTTTTTCTTACTCGCCTCTAAATGGGTGACTCCGGGGGATGGGAAGGGTATTCTACTCAGAGCAGAACATTTCCAACTCGCCTTACTCTGGATATGTGGTCTCCTGCTGTAAGAGCGTGCAAAATCGAAATGTAATCTACCACTATGTCTCGACCACTCTCTCGATTTGCATGCTCTCTCAGTTGACAAAATCTCCAGAGTAAGGCAAGCTGAAGAATTCTCGTACTGTGTGCATTGTGTTTCATTTAACATAAATTCGTATCTACAGTTAGGGGACAAAACGAGAGAGCATCTAACAGTGAGAGAATCTCTCTCGATTTTGCTCGCTCTCTCATTCCAAGCCGCTTTCTGTAGGGTGAAGCGGCCCGTGGAATGATGTGATTTTCTGGCAGGCCTTTACACGACTTCCATTGATTCAACCTTCATTTGGGACTTCTTTCGATCTGAACTTCAGACAAGAAGAGGTGAGTGTAAATAATCATAAAAAATATGGACCACGAGGAATACGTAGAGGGAAAGTCTTGTTATCAGTGTTGTTTTTATCTTTTTGTGAAATCTATTTTTTCTGATATTTCGCGATCTCTGAAATTCTTCTCAAGTTCTTAAGAGACCATCCACGAGAAGCCGGACATACCCCACGGATGTCTTTTTTGCAACCTATGCCAATAACTTGGTGGTGAAGTCAGCATCACAAGTGCTGATATTGAGCGAAGTAACTAAGGTTCTGGGTCCCGCACCGAAAAGTTACAGTAACCCCACCTTCCGATATCAATTTTTTTGAAATTTTAAAAAGTAGGTTTTTATAGTGTTTCTGGGTGTATTTTGCGAAAAAAATACGAATGAAACCACTTTGAAAGTCATCTGAGGACGATAAAGGGTCGAAATTTCAATTTTTCACTGTTTTTCGACCGTCCTGAAAAAAATTTGCCCATCTATTGACAACGATTTTATGATTTTTGGAATCCTCGTCAAAAACTGTATTAACAACTTTGTTTCGTTGAATCCGCGCTGTGCCCGCGATGGTCGTAATTGTGGCCTGAATGTTCGGATTTTAGCCGACCTTCGCGTGTTCCTGGCGATATTTCTGATCCCGATTGCGAAATATCCCGTGTATTAAGTGATATATCATTTGCCTACGGTACCGCGAACATGACTGACGCGATGGTTTCATCACCGTGTGAAAAAAATTCAAATATTTTTTCGACCATGAACCCGGGTGCATGGAAATTTCGAGAAAATATTTTTCTGCAAAAGTCGATGCACCTGTGAGAAACTTGTTCAGTAGATAGAATATATTAAATATGCACCATATTCACTATTATTCTTGCACTATTTGACTATCTAGGTGTAGCCTACGAAGGAAAACCACAACGCAATACTCAACACAAAAACGTTAATTCTGGGAGCAGTAAGCACTTTCATAGTCAAATATTATGCACATTTATTATAAGCCATCTACTGAACAAGTTTCACACAGGTGCATCGACTTTTGCAGAAAAATATTTTCTCGAAATTTCTATGAACCTTCTTTGTCGAAAAAAATGGTCGAAAAAATATTTTAAATTTTTTCACACGGTGACGAAACCATCGCGTCAGTCATGTTCGCGGTACCGTAGGCAAATGATATATCACTTGATACACGGCATATTTCGCAATCGGGATCAGAAATATCGCCAGGAACACGCGAAGGTCGGCTAAAATCCGAACATTCAGGACACAATTACGACCATCGCGGGCACAGCGCGGATTCAACGAAACAAAGTTGTTAATACAGTTTTTGACGAGAATTCCAAAAATCATAAAATCGTTGTCAATAGATGGGCAAATTTTTTTCAGGACGGTCGAAAAACAGTGAAAAATTGAAATTTCGACCCTTTATCGTCCTCAGATGACTTTCAAAGTGGTTTTATTCGTATTTTTTTCGCAAAATACACCTAGAAACACTATAAAAACCTACTTTTTAAAATTTCAAAAAAATCGATATCTGAAGGTGGGGTTACTGTAACTTTTCGGTGCGGGACCCAGAACCTTAGTTACTTCGCTCAATATCAGCACTTGTGATGCTGACTTCACCACCAAGTTATTGGCATAGGTTGCAAAAAAGACATCCGACGATTTCCCCCCAGCGCCCCGGCCTCTCGTGGATGGTCTCTTAAACAATGTGGATTCATGGAAAGTCTATGCTATAAATCTTTCTTTTTTCACAAATTTTACTGCACTTTATGAGAGAGAGGAAAAGAGGAAACTAACTCGAAGACTAACCGCGCTTTCGCAAGCCGTTCGCGCGCTTTTAAAATTCAAACAGTAACAAGGTTCCTTAACAAAGCTGTTTTTGGCTGGTGTTTTTAGCTGTTTTTGCCTGTTTTCTTACTTATTTCAGCAATTTCCCGTTTGATATTGGAACCAAACGATAGGCGTGAAAGCAGAGAACAGTTCATACCCAATTTCGACTCGCTCCGTCATCGCAATCAAAAAGTATCATGCTTCTACGAAAAGTACATTTTCAATATCGCCTCATTTGAACTCAATTTTCTTGAATGCCTTATTTTCTTGAATGCCTTGACTTTTCCACCGTTTTCTTGGAACCAAACGATGAAGAGATCAGTCAGGAACTATTTAAGATAGAAATCATGATCATGAGGAGTCCTAGTCAAAAAGTATCACTGTTCTGCGTAAATTGTTGTCACTATTTTTGCATTAATCGGAATTTCTTCGATAGCTTTGACTATTTTGCAAATTCTTTGTAACAAAATGGCAGCATTAATATTATATAATTTTCTACAACGTTTTTATCAAATTGCGACATCGCAATAAAATAGAATCCACTGGAAAAGAAAAGAAAATTTAGGCGCAATCATATGTTTGACACAGCGAACAGAAATCGGGGCGAGACCATGAGAGAGATTTCATAACGCGTCGCGTGCGTTTCTGGAGTGGCCGTAACGGGCCGTGATCATTTCAGGACTTCACTAGAGCACCACGAACATGCGCGAAACAGAAGCGCAGTGCAGTCATGATCAGTATAAGGGACAACCTAGTACTGAAGTACATCGGTATGGCAATTTTTACTCGAATTTGCTGTTCAGCACTTGTGTAAATACTAGGAGTAAAATAGAGTGTGAGATGAGAAACCGTGGTCTCTCATTTCGCACTCTAGAGTAAAGGGCGGCGGCCGCTGGCTGGTGATTGACTAGAAGGGTTGCCTTTCAAGTCCAAGGGCTTGAATTTTCTCGCTAGAGAGGGTGATATATCTCACTCAACCTTTGACACAGAGGTCACAGAAGCCACAGAAGATTGAGAATCAAGCCATGGATTAGAATCCAAGCCCTGACTGTAGGGGGTTGAGGGGGACATAGCATGAAGAATTAATTCGAAATTATATGCGAAATTGATTGGGGCAAATGACATGGTAATGGATGAATGAAAGAACAACGGGGGGAATATCCCAATTTCCCTATGATTTCGATCCTTTATAAGGATGGGAAAGGGAGGAGATCTTCAGACAGTCTTCTGACTTCATCCACCATGTGAGTTCTCTCTTATTATCTCCATTTCTAGTATCCTCTCTAAATTAAATCTACAGTAACCCTGATATCCAAATCTCTTCAGGATGCGTCTCACATTGGTGGCTCTCCTCGTTCCTCTCGTTACTGCCAGCATCGTCAATGATAGACCCGGATATAGGTTCGTTACATCATCTCAAAAGATTTGTCTACCGTAATCATTCTAAATAGCTTCCAAAGTTGTCGTTTTTCAGACCCGGAGGAAAGCGCGCTGAGGAGCTCGATCCCAACTTCGCCATCGGAAACACCCACTTCAGGTTGGTTGAATCACTTTCAGAAGACCTGTTCTACCGTACTCCTTCTGGTTGTCAAATTTTCGATTTTGCAGACCCGGAAAGCGCGATGCTGAGGACCCCAACTTCGCCATCGGAAACACCCACTTCAGGTTGGTTGAATCACTTTCAGAAGACCTGTTCTACCGTACTCCTTCTGGGTGTCAAATTATCGATTTTGCAGACCCGGAAGCGCGATGCTGAGGACCCCAACTTCGCCATCGGAAACACCCACTTCAGGTTGGTTGAATCACTTTCAGAAGACATGTTCTACCGTACTCCTTCTGGTTGTCAAATTGTCGATTTTGCAGACCCGGAAGCGCAGCGCCGAGGGAAGATATGAAAGACACGGCAGCGGCATCTACGAGCACTAGCTATCCCTTATCCCATGATAAATTAATATTTGTAATTTAATTCGTATATATTGATATATTATTTGTAATTTATTTCGTTGTTTACTGATACAACAAGGGCGAGTGACTCTACCATTATGGTCGACCATGGTGACTTCATCCCTTCTACCGTAATCATTAAAGCCACTGATCAATCGATGATGCCTCTCACTCTCTCACTTCGTTTCTGCAGACATCCATGGTTCGACAGGCCACAATCCTTACGGAGCAGCCGAGTTGACTTTGATGAGTAACGTTGAAACTGGCGTAGGTTACTCTTCATTTCTCTCACTCTCCTCCGTAGGTTCCGTGGGTTATTCGCGAATAACCTTTGTTATTCGCGAATAGAATTATTCCAAATAACAACACTATCACCTACAACCAGAATGAATACACTTACTATTGAGTGTAGCCTACACTGAGATATGGCATCTAGTGTTTGATACACTTAGATACAAATCTCTCATTTTCGCACGTTCTCTCGACGCGCGAATACACTTACTATTGAGTGTAGCATACACTGGATGTCTCATCTCAGTGTATTCATTCTTTGTGTACTCGCTCCTCTACCGTCTCATCATCTACAGTAGGAATGGAGTCTCTACACTAGAGTCTCGAAAATAACGGACTAATCGAAATTTAAAAAAAAATTAAACAAGGAATCATTTCAACGCGTTGATTTCCATTCATCGGCACACTTCTCATTCTCTTCTCGACGTACACCCATTCCCCCCCACCGACCACTACACCCACTCCGCCGCAGAGAGAGTGAGCGGGAACAGAATGTGGTTCTTCCTCTGTGTGCGGCTTCTTTATTTTAGTTGCTTAATTAACACTGATAATAAAAACATTTCTATTCACTCCATTTTACAGTTAATGTGGGGCGGGAATTCGACCATATAGGTCTATAGAGAGCAAAAATGTCTTGTACACTGCCCGTAAGACATGAGGGGATCTATCATACATGTCTTGTAGATAAGACATTTCGTCTTGTATGGCAGACCCCCATCTTACGTGTCGTATACAAGACAGTTGTTCGCTGGGTGATTCTCGGAGCAAATAAATCACTACTAGCATTCGCAGGACATTCTTGCTGCGTCTCTTCTCATGCTCATTCTCATAACACGCGTAATTATGAAATATTGTCTGCAGAATATTCAGAATTACGCGTGCACACGGAGATTGAAAGATCAAAACGCAATGATGAAAACATGGACCGATATTGAATAGTTTCTGCTCCGCTCCGGTCGTTATAATACAATTCTGACAAAAAAGTAAGAGACGTTTCACTTACAGAAAAGTGACCGTTCTCTCTTGATTTCTTCATCCGATGACGTTTTTCTGAGCGTAGTCACATCGTCTGCGTATTTTGGGAGTTTTTCTGTTGTAATTTTGAAAAGAGTCGTCGATAAATCTAACGAATTGAATGACTATGAGATATCAATTGAACTGTTGTGCCCTATTCTCATCCGTTTCATTCTTCTGTTAGTCAATCGATCATTTTTTGGTTCAATTCAAGACAGCACATATTTATTTCTGGAAAGTGTCATAATTCACAATATAAACCAAGTCCATAAGTACGAGTTTGTGTTCTTCCTATCTGAAAGAAATTCGAACCCTTTCCATGTGGTTTAAAATGATGCACAGATAGGAATATTCATACGGTGAGAAGGGAAACCTTCCAGCATCTTTCCTTTCCCCATGATCACACAATAATCGTGGATATGACGATATGGAGTGCGCACTATTACATATCCGGTTTGGTAATCAATACAGTAGCATAGACCAGAGTGCGATCTCGAATAAGAGCACAGGCGAGTTCGGGTTGGAATCGTCCCACAGTTTCAGTCCTTCGTCTCTGAGTTTATTCGATTCAAGAAAATGACGGAAATATTCTTGGGTCAGGTTTAACGAAAATTTTTCCATGTAAACGCTCGAATGGAAGATCTGAATAAAAATGGTTTCTACGCTGGAAAGGAAAATACATCCAAGTGCTCCTTGAATAGCATAAGGACAATAAAATGCTATGCTAAAAAAAGTAAAAAAAATTATTTTAATTTAAAGTAGACCTGCATGATGAGACGTATTAATGACAATTCGGAGAGATCACCAATCACAGTTATTTTTCCATGCTCTACGACAAAGCGCCACAAGTTGATCATCAGAAAAACCGGTCTAGTAGCAAATGGGCTAGTGGGCGGCCACTAGCCGACCACCATTTGCTACTAGTTCGGCCATCGGCGATTCTAGAGAATAACAGAAATTGATTCCGTGTCTGGATAAACAACGGAAATAAATTATCTACTATACATTCGCCTCGTCGCACTACTGACGCGTGTCTTATCAGTTGATAAGAGGAGCAAGCGCTTCAGTCTCTCTCTCTCTCATTCACACACAACCATCGATCGACAGCTAGCTACAGCTATGGACGTCAATACTGTGAGTCATTTAAAACTTTAATTTGATTTCTACATTAAGTTTAAAGACATTTCGTTTTCAGCTGACCTTGACTCTCGAAAGCCTTCCGATGGAGAATACTTTTCAAATTTTCTCCTATCTTGGTATAAAAGATCGGAAGAAAATTCGACTGTGCAGTAAAACAATGAGAGACGTGTCTGGAGAGTGCGATCTCTTCGCTACTGAAGTCGTGTTCAAATTTGGCCAAGTAAGTTTTACGATTCCGTTATTTCTCCCTCTCTATTTGCCATCGGTACATTTTTTTTCAGGATCGCGACGACAATCGAGAAGTATTATTTATGATGAAACACGAGGATAAACGCTTTCCCGAGTTGCTTTGTGCTATTAAAGATAACACTTTCATAGATGGATTAAAACGAATTTGCAGCAGCATTCGCGTTGATCGTTTGCACATCAGGACAGTGAGTTGCCATGAGATTTATTACCAATTATTGCAACTATATTTTATTTTAGGAAGGGCAACCTGTTGATGACGAAATTCTCGAGAAAATTGCCACTCAATTTGATTTTTGGAAACTCCATCTTGAATTCACCTCTCGGGTCGAACTCAGGTTTCACCTATCTAATTTTATTTGTAATTATATTCGAATTTTGCAGTGTTTTACGTTTTGCAAGAGAGCACGAACGACGTGTCGACGATGTCAGAATAATAAATTGTGCAGAAATTCCAATTCCCGAGCTACCCAGGAGTAACATCATCTACGTCGGAACGGTATTTCTCATAACGATAGATTGAATTCTACATATAGTAGACATACATAGCTTTCTCGCTTGTGATAAGCCAATGAATTGCTATATTTATTGAAGTCGAATGTATGTAGGGGCCACAATCCACATGAACCAAGTTTAAAAATATGACTTGCGTATAATAACAACATGTCAACGTAGTATGCTGAATTACTTTTCTGAACGAATGACTTTACTAACTAATCAAGTGGCCATGTTCGTGAGCTACAGGCCTTCGAAACAGTTGTACACAGGGGCTGTGCGGAAAATTTTTTAGGATTTTTTTTGGGAAACTCTCGGAAACATCGTAGCCTGCCACACTACTGTTAGTAATTATATCGTAGCTAAATGAATGTACTTCCTGAATGATCATTTGGAATTATCATATTTGTATTGGCTTGAGTATTGTAGTCTATTTTCCAATAATTTTCCGAATGATTTTCCGACTAGGAAAATTTTTGCTGTACACTGTTTTCAGGGGAAGGAGGTCTATACTGCGGATTCTGCCCTTTCTGACGAACAATTGGTCCAGATTTGCCAGCAAAAGCACGTAAAAATATACGTGGTCGGAAACTTCACGTCTTCAGAAACGTTCTACAAGATCGTCAAGGTATATTTCATTCATAAAATGACCATTATGAAAAAAAATGTGAACTTCCGTCATTTACTATACAAGGAAGTTCGCGATTCTCTCACGTTTGCGTTCTCTATCGCGTTCCGTAAACACACAAATCCTGTCACATGCTTTATAACACGGGGTCTTTCACAGCAAAATAATAAAACATACTCAGATCCTCCATGCAAGCGTGGACATGGAACAAATTGTTATTACTCTCGATGACCCCGGATTCCATCGTTTCCTCGCTGCCATCAAACTGAGACAAGATGGACTGCAGATATTGGACGATAGTAATCCATCATCACCCCAAGTTGCTCTCGAGATCGGCAACCGAGTCTTAATCGATTACCATGCTGGGTTTCTCGAAATGGACACGTTTCTATCAACATACGGAATTATGCATTACGTAAGCTTAGTGAAGGGAAGAATCCCCGAGGACAATGTACACCCTGTGTATTGCATGACTTTCCCCATATAGTGTTTGGGTGGCATGACTATCGATTAGTTTATTTGTTCATGAATACTATCCTTTAGTTTCATTGAGTATATAATCAACCTACCAAGTGATATACTGTACCTAGTCGTTCCGACTAATATATGTTGCGTTATATTCCGGTTTAATGTAGTTCATTGGGAGTAGGCCATTCAGCTTAATTGTGTAATGTATTATTTCTTTGGGAGTAGTTTCGTGTTGTGGCATTTATTTGTACTTAGAACTTGGGAGTAGTTTGCTTTCTATGTTATGCATGCAATAATCTCGGGATAAAATTGGTAAAAACACAAAAAATCTATGGAAATTTTTGCAATGTGTATGAGAGACTATCTGAGTGGATCAACATATTTTTTCACAGGCCTGGCACAGAACGAAAAATGAGTAGTCCAGTTAACCATGTCATGATACACAGTGGCCCAGGAGGAGTTGCTAGGTAATGTAAAAAGTTGCGAAATCGCTTCTACGCCTCAGGGCACTACGTCATAGAAACTTCCGGTTTTTGCAAACTTCATCGTTCGGCTTCGTGAGTGGTACCAATCTATTCCTCATCAAATTCTAAGACTTTTTTCGACTCTGGACATTTTTTGATAATTATCGATCCAAGGCCAGAAAAACAGGAATTGTGTTATATTTTTCAGCTTTAATTTATTCTATATATTATCCCACCGCCAATTACAAAATTTTATTTTCGCAAAACATTTCAATAACAAGGAGTGACATATCGTATTAATACTGAAAATTTTAATTGTTCAGCTGTACATCAGAAATAGATAATTTTCAAAGCTAGGAAATTCATCTGAAAATGCGCTTTTTTCTGTTTTAGTGTTGTGCTGAATGTGAATAGGAAATGAAAAAATTTTGGAATTTGAAAACAGCTGGTTGGGCGTTTTGGTAATAGTAGTGCTAACTACATCATAACAGTTGACAGAATCAGGCCATGGATTAAGTTGGAAAGAAGTTTGTGATGTCTTCAAAATCTAACTATTACCGAATATATTATATTCATGATTGATTATTTAATTAAGAATAAAAGTTGTTCTATTTTTTGAATGAGGCCACCATAAGTAATATGATACTTATAGTCGATTCGTGAACGAGAGGATGTGGACTGGTTACTGTTGTGTGTGGAGAAGTCGGTCGTTACGTCATTTGCTCAATCTACTATGGGAATTGATCTTACTATGTTCACGGATAACTGGATCAAAACCGAATTACAAACTTCGCTTAAGGATGCAAAGGTCCTCATTTCATTCAATCTCCTCTCTCCATTTCTCCTCTATCCTACCAAATTGTCCCAATTCAAACCAAGAAAATAATATTCTATGGGCAAGCTTTCAGTCGCAGTAGTTCTGTTGCTACTGTATAGTGCATACAATGCACAGAACTGCGAAGTAGCAGTTCTCAAGATGCCCCTCGTCAGTTTTACTCCCTTTCCGTCTTCTCCCAAAAAGTTGTTTTCAGAGGCACAATTCCACATTTGCTAGAGTGTCATTCGTGACACTACACCAACCCGAAGCACCGCGTATAATGTACGACATCCGAGCTTGCCTCGCCCACTGTGATTTTATTGATTGCCCCGCTTTTTCGTGAGTTTATTCATCTTTTGATCGATCTTAGCTGTTTCCTTTACAGATTTCATTATATCTCCAAATTGTGCTCAAGAGCCACAGGATTTGACGTATGCTACTTCTTTGTTTGTACATGTTTATCTTTTACACTTCAGAATGCGGGACCGGAGCGTCTAAGTCTCGAGAATACTAATGGGGTCGAAGATAAGTATCTCGGACTATTCATCAAAATGCAAAGTGAGCCAAATTCCCATTACTCAAATAGAATTGTTCACTCATTCAGACATGCCGGTGCTTGAAGAATGTTACCCTTCGAAGGTTTCTTTCGAAGAGTTCCTCAAATTGTACCAAAGTGAGTCGTTTGACTTATTGTTGCAACTAAATCTATTTCTATCAGACAACACCTCGCCCGCTCCTTCGACTACCCCCGCTACTTCTGAAGCTCCTGGCACGTTTCCATCGTTGAGGTAGTTAACATTAAATGGTAGATTCTCTTTCAGGCACCAGCACCACTTCCAAGCCCACGACGGGTGTTACAACTACGGTATCAACAAGCTTGGACACGTCTTCTGCAAATACTCGCACTACAGTGCCCGCAAGAATCTCGGAGTCGCCAAGTTCTACTAATGCAGCCATTACTACTTCGAGAGCCGCAGGTTAGTATTTTGTGCATTTATATGTTATGGATACGTATGTTCAGAGACTACGTCCGCTATTTCGTCGAGGCCAATCAGTTCTACGATGTCCTCTACCCAACCCTCGACGTTCATTACCTCAACAACTTCTACTACTTCATCTAATTCAACGACAAATCAATCTAAAACCGACACTACTCTTCAAGCCTCAACATCTAATTTGTCTGTAAAGAGTACCACGAAGGAGAAGAAGAGTGAAGGTGGGATCATCCTTTCTTTAATGGAATTCACACCTTTTATATAGATTCTACGACGATGCCCACTACTTCTGAAAGACCGGCTTCAAAACCGACTACTACGCCCCAGGCAGCCTCTGGTGAGCATTGTTGCCAATACAATTTACTAGTTAATTTGTTCATTCAGTGACCCCTCCGACTATTCCTACAACGACTTCTCGTAACTATTCAATCGGTTGGAACCTTTCTTTGTTTATCAATTATTAAAATATTATCAGGTGAATGCGGTGTTACGGTGGGTGGAAAGCGCTTCGGGTTGATGAATGGTGAAGCAATGAACGGAACATGGATATGCACTCAACTGGTACGTTACTCCCTCTCCTTCCGATTAGAATCTCTTGTCTTTGCTACGTAACTTTCAATTGTTTTGATCATATTATACAGATGGGAGACTCTCTCAAGCAATCGATTAACCAGTCTGATGTCATTACTTTCTCTCTCACTTCTCCCTTTTCTCTACTGCACTGCGGCTTGAACGTGACGGTGTCCAACGGAAGTGAGACCAGAAGTTATCCTTTTCTGATTTTAACCTTACATACGGAGCTTGAATAACTAAACGGTTCCTCCAAACCTATGGAATCCTCTTTCGAATGTTCTTTTGTCCAGGTACAACCACATGGATGGGCAAGGACAGTGTAGCGAACGAAAAGGGCCAGGGATGGGAGGATGTCATCGAATTCGCTTGCCTCTGTAAGTTACCAAGTTAGTTCTACTACAAATTTCAAGAATTCAGGCAACTCGACTACTCTTTCTACATCGACCAGTGGTAAGATAGTCTTTGTAACTGTGGTGTATGGTGAATGGTAACTTGAACCAACAATATCGGTATTAGATTTCTCAATTTCGATTTTGCTCCAGACTCCTTGACCACGGAGCCTACCGTAGCTGCATCAACAACCACTGCCGAGCCAACTATCGATTCATCTGTGAAGCCATCTACTACTCAGACCGTCATCGAACCAAGAATAAGTAAGGAACCGGGAAGTAGCATTAACTATAATTTCCATTTCTCAGGTACTTCGCCCTCCGAGCCCACTTCTACCGAATTGGCCCCAGAAACCACTACTAATAAAATGGGTGAGTTATCTTGAGAAAACAAATTTAACCAAATTCAATTAGTAAAACAAACTACAAATTTATAAGCGCTGTAAGACATCTTTAGTAATTCGTTTACGAGCCGTAGGTAGCTGACGTTGAAATCTTCCTTGACACATATATTCAACGTGTTCCTAACTGAACAGAAAAGACTATTTGCAGATTACTCCGCTGGTTATGTCGAGGTCGACGGATACGTGTTCGAAGTACCAACCGTCGGCAAACTGATTCTGAAGTACAACAATAATCGATACGGATTGAAGCCGGTAAATACATTTATCGATTTGGAAAAATGCCAAATAATCTGCAGCTTTAGAATGTTTACGTATTGATCTCATAAAGAAAATAATGAGTGTCATTTGTGCAGACTCTGAACACTGTGGTCACCTTCCCTGGTTGCGTCATAAACGTGAATACGGACACGGACAAATTCAAGTTCGGCAATTCCAACAAAATCGTCACATCGGTTCACAAAATGGATAACGGCGGCATCAAAGGAGTCAAAGATGTCACTGCCGATTGCGAAGAGATGCAAAATACTCCCAACCGTGGATATTTGGGATGGTAGGCCATTTCATGATTTGACTGTCGGTTAGTTTCATTGGGAGTAGTTTTGTATAATCAACCTAGCATGTGGTGTACTGTTCCTAGTCGTTCCGAGCAATATGATCATTGTATTCCGGTTGTACTGTAGTCATTGGAAGAGTTCTCATTTAAACGATGGCTTAATTGTAATGTATTAGTTCAGTGGAAGTAGTTTCGTGTTGTGGCTTTCTGCGTACGGTAGATCTGTGGGAGTAGTTCGCTTTGTATATTGGACATCTCGTGATAAAAGTAGTAAAAATACGCAATCGTTTGCAATCTTTACAATATTCAGTTCCATCCGTTCTCATTCTATGGATATATCAAACTACCGTACCCTTTCTCTGCAAACGGTAGACGGAATAGGCGAAGAGATCAAACCTCTATCTGTCCATCCATCCATCCATCCATCCATCCCATTTCCCTCTCCGCATGACAGATTTCACCGTTGCTACCAACTACCGTCCTGCAGACTTTCCCTTGGATGAATCAGCAAACCACGTCCTCCTCTCTTCAAACTGCAAATGGGAAAGAAAGTAAATGAGAGGGGAGCTTCCTGTGGTCAGAGTTGATGGTACTGTTTGATGAAAGGACACTCCGTGTAATGACCAGCATGAAGTTAGGCAGGAAATGGAATTGTCTTTTTTTGTGTGTGTGCTTTTGTTGAGCGGTTTTTTTCTTAATTTTCACTATAAATCTCTCCAATCACGGACGCGAATTAGACCCGCCCTTTTTGATAGGGTTCCGCAAGTGAGACAATTGGGGAGACTCAGAACAACGGAATTTGTAATGTCTCCTTTATAATTCGGAGACAGAAATGTCTCCCACCATTTACATCTAATTTTGAACGTTTCTGTTAATTGATTGATGAAAAGTGGGAGACGTCTCTCGCCATTTTGCATACATATCTGTTGTATCGGTGGTGAATGAGATCGTGTCGACCGCTCAATCTCGACCTAACGTGAGATGGGATCATTGTTCCCGATGATTCACGGGAACAATGCGAAAGGAGACGTCTCTCCAATTGTCTCCCTGGAGATTAGCGTCGAGAGACGTCTCCCCCGGAGACATCAATAAAGGGATACACTAATCCAATCAATGGCTCGATTTCGAGCTGTCTCACTTGCGAAACCCTACTTTTTGAGTGACGTGAAATACCTTTTCAAGTCATTTTCGTAAACTAGAACGTAAAATGATTGGAATAACCGTATTTGATAACGTCACAAAAGAGCGGATCCGTGAGATCACTAACTTGAAGGATGTAGTCAGAGAGGCGAAAAGACGGAAATGGATATGGGTAGAAAGAAACTCGAATCAAAGCCATAAACGGTGGTATCGGAAGATACTCGATTGGACCCCAAGAGGGAAGAGGAAGCACGGCCGACCGGCAATCAAAAAAAAACTGCTGTCAAAAAACTGAATTAATGGTATCCGGCATTTTTGTTGAGAAAGGGTCCTCAGTAGATGAAAGGTATGAGGTGAAACGAGAGGAGAGGTGAAAGGAGCGAATCACATGTGTTCCGACAAGCAGTGAGAAACTGTTTTCACCTGATTTGATTGTAATAATAATATTTATGCGAATCACGAGGTAACACGGTAAAGGTAATATTCATAATATAATTTTGAAAATCAACCAAATACAAGTTTAACCAAATGTTGCGTGACTCTTACTTGATTGATGGCCGAGTTTTCATTTCTCTCATATCAATCAGTCAATGTATTAAAGGTTGTAGAGCTTTTGATTCAATGTTTTAGAGAGTCTCCTCTCTCATCGTTATGCTCGTGTGTGTCAGAACTCCATCTGTGCCCTCTCTTTATATCGGCTTGGTCACACGGTGTGACTACTACCACAGTCTCTCTCTATGCCTTCGCTTTCCTGTTCCCTCTCAAATCATCTCTCCAGTTCTCCTCTCGCGCCCAGATGTTGTATGTTTATGTGTTGGTGTGAAAGGAAGGGGCGTAGAAGTAACTGCCTTTCAGAGTTCCCATTCAGAGTTGTTGTTGCTGGTCACAGTTTCCCCTTTTTCTTACTCGCCTCTAAATGGGTGACTCCGGGGGATGGGAAGGGTATTCTACTCAGAGCAGAACATTTCCAACTCGCCTTACTCTGGATATGTGGTCTCCTGCTGTAAGAGCGTGCAAAATCGAAATGTAATCTACCACTATGTCTCGACCACTCTCTCGATTTGCATGCTCTCTCAGTTGACAAAATCTCCAGAGTAAGGCAAGCTGAAGAATTCTCGTACTGTGTGCATTGTGTTTCATTTAACATAAATTCGTATCTACAGTTAGGGGACAAAACGTGGTCAGCGGAATTGACTAGATAGGGTGAAATTTAGTGTCAACATGTCCCAACATGTCTGATTAAGATGAATCTTTTGGATTTTTTTCCCCTCTTCAGAATTACTGGCACCGTGAATGGAAAAAAAAACTCTCAGAGCCCTTTTTACCAATCTGCTTGAAGCGATTGCGAATTGCGAATTACGATATATTCATATAAAGTTAGAGAAAAATCTTTCTCGATTTGGGAACATGCAAAATTGATCAGTACTTACTAGTATTTGTTGCACTTATTGGGTTTTACTAGTATTTGTCTAATCGAAAACATCATTCAGTACAGCGTTCGAAACTAGTTTCATCCCCTCATTACATGTATAATGCGTACAAACGCGATTCAGCATTACTGATTTATGCCTTTTGGATAGATTGTTGACTACTAAGCTAGACGTGAATCTCTTGAGTGGTCTCTTCTTCTATTCACGATAGTGGAGAACGAGAGGCTGGATCTTCTTTTCCAGTTCACCATCAGGAATCGCTGAAAATATCAATTATCAGAAGATAAGATCACAAACGTTTCTATTTTTCCCCTGAAAGAACAGCTAAGAGGGTTTTGAAAAAAAGGAGAGAAAAGAAAGGGGGGAAAACTAAAAAAAGTAAGTGCTTTTGGCCTCGGCGCACTATCCGAATCTGGCCATTCCTAGTGCAAATATCGCCTCGATATTTCACTAGTTATTCCTCGATCCAATCTCCCTTCTCGACCGAAGTCCAGATGTCAAGGGGCTTGGCGTCCATACCTGCGCGTACTGTCCATGTGAGAAAAAATCGGTTACCGGTGTACGGGTCCGCGGCCACCACTCTCCACACCGAAACGTACGGGTCCGCGGGCGACATGGGTCAAATGGTTTTCAAATGGCTAAAGTCGCGTGCAAAAGTGCTCTCAGGCCATAATTTTGAATTTTTCTGCTCAATGTGATCATTAATTAGGCGCCTAAGAAAGGTAGCGATACTCATTCCTCCACCCGAAATGTCGAAATATCAATTTTTTTCTACGGGTCACCGGCCTAATTTAAAAAAAAAAATTTCTCTACGGGTCCCCGAAACAGAAACAGTTTTGGCGCTCAGGTATATTGGCGTCGCTGTGCGGCCGTGCCGTCAGACGCCTTTTGCAGGGAGCAGTCCGGCTACTCCCCGGGTGGGGCATCGAACCCGCGTGCGTCCGTCTACCCGACAGACGCCTTACCGCCTGCGCCACCCGAGCCGCAAGCGCGGATGACCAGGGAAGAGGAAGAGCTGGAGAGATAGAAACATGGACAGATCGCAATCTAATAGGAGGAACGGCTACAACTGCTGGCATAACATCTGCTCAAACATCAGTTTTTGGTATTTGATTGAGTGGACACTTGAGCAAGAAAAGAAATCGAAAATCAATGAAGTGATTAGAAATCAGAGGTCAACGGTCAAATATCAATAATCTACCGTATACCTCTTCCCGCGAGTCTCGCCATGCATCCCTGTCCCGTGAACTCATCGATCGTCTCCAGCCACGAGATCTTTCTCGGTTTCGCCGCCGATCCCTGATAAAATATTGATTTTTGGAATACGGTAGACTGATCATAGAAGGTGTACTGTAGAGTAATATATTTTTGATTTGTCAACGAACATCCTCAGTCTTATCCTTCGTTTTCCCCGTCGGGTCGCGCCCCACGAAATCGAGCCTGCATTTCGAAGTTTGATATTTGATCTATCCCTCAGCTTGTAGTTTGTAGTTTGATCTTTGATCTCAACTCACTTCTCCGTCTCGGGGAAGAGTCTCAGCACGGACATGAGCGTGTTGCCCATCATGTACGTCTCGCGATCGCACAACTTGTTCAGACCCCTACACAAAATGTCCAATTTTTTTGAATATTTTATATTCTTGGCGCAATTCAAATTTTCTAATATCCGCTAGCTCACCGCAGATTCGCCAGAGCGTCGTACGGATTGAAGTCCTTGCGACCGTGATCGGCCACCTTCACTTTAAGCTGGCCGTTCAGCACCTGCATTCAGGGCGACGTTTAAGAAAGGGCTCCGAAATGCACCATCCACACAACGCACGACTACCGTATACCTCCTGCACTTTGTCCGAATCGATGGGGCAGTCCTCGTCCGTAATCTCGTCCTCGCCCTCGGCAGCAATCCAGAAGAACGTCCGACGGCCGTCCGACTACAAAGGTCAAAGATCAAAATATAAAGTTCATAGATCAAAGATCAAACTACATCCTCACCCCTTTGGCCATGGGCATCATGTGGCGCGTGCCCTTGACCTCGTCACCCTTGAGAGGTGGTTCGGTGCCGTCTGAAGAGATCGAACATAAGACTACCAACTCCAGAGAACTCCAGAGAAGATCAAACTCCAACTCACAGCTGATGAACTGCTTGGAGACCTTGTCCAGCTGCTGGATCTGGTCGTCCATCATCTCGATGGCTGCATCGGCTGCAGCCAGCTTCTCTGCAGCGTTCGCGTCCTCGATCGCCCTTCAAGAATATTCGAATTTCGAATTCCCGCCAATAATTTTCAACAAATGCAAGAGATGCTGAAATTTCGACGCGGGACCGTTTTTTGCAAAATGGGCGCGAATTCAAAATATAAATAGCGCGACGAACTTCTTCTCGTGCGCGGCCGCCGTGGCGACGACCATAGTCTTCGCCCTCGTCCTGTAATCGTGCCAAGTTTTTGAAATTTGAATTTTGCTTTGCGCGCGAACTTGGTGTTGAGTATCTTCTCCTTCTCGAGCTGCTCCGCCTCCTTCTTCTGACCGTGCCAGACGGCGAATCTGGAAGAGAACAACGATCAAAGATCAAACTACGAAGATCATACATCAAACTACAAAGGTTAAAGATCAAACTACAAAGATAAAAGATTACTTCGCGTTCGGTCGCAGACTGAGAAAGTAGGACTTGCGTGCGCCAAACGCCATGTCCTTGAACGCGAACTTTCGCTTCGGGAAGTACTGTAAAGATATACTGTAGTTATCGAGCACGGGGATACAGTAGTAAGTAATAGAGGGATGTAACAAGAAACGCGGGCTACAAAAGACTGCAAGGATGCGGATTACGGTGGCCAAGCATACGTTTACGACTGGGCAAGGATGTGGTTACGGTTGAGTTAACGGACTACGGTTCAACATTCGGATTAAGGTACATCCTACTAACTATGATATGAAACGATCGGGTTACGGTAGATGACGTGGGCTAGTGTGCAGGCCACAGTGAGTTGCGGTACATATTACGTGCTACGGTAGACGGAGCGAAACTACGGTGAATGGATTAGATTTCAATTATGGCAGATTTGAGGGAAACGGTAGTCTTCAGGGATATGGCAGAGTAAGGTTACGGCAGGGAAGGATTACTGTATATCGATCGGGTTACGGTATTTTCTCACATCATCGGCCGGTTTCGCGAGCGCCTTCGTCGTCGGTTTGTGCTCGTAGAGAATCATGATCTTGCGGTACTCGAGAAAGTTCTTCTCTTGTTGTCGAGCAGTCTCCCTGAAAAGATCAAAGATCAGGAATCAAAATATAAACAACGAAGACCAGAGATCAACAACCAACCTCGCAATCTTGCGATCCTCAATACGCTGCTTCAGCCGGGCGTACGTGCCCTGTTCGGGAGGACTGAAGAAATGTCAGTTGTCGATAGATGAAGAGAAAGTACAATGATCTATCCACAGTAGGGTTGGCAGTTTGATTCCCACATCACAGCTCATCAACGCGCGGTTGAGAGTGGAATGATTCCCTGTCGCACAATGACAAATAAAACTGGGATTCAAAAGGATCCCAAATAAGATGTGAAAGATCCGAATGGATCCCAACTATTTGAGCTCATATCTCGGTTTATTGACGGAATTGAAAATACCGAAAGGTACACATCGGCTCCAAATTTCCAGGGGAACATTTTCCTTTTCAAATGAAAAATAGTAAATTTTCATTATTTAAAAATAAAATGTTCCCCTTTAAATTTCGAATTGATATGTACCTTTACTTGTTCTCAAATCCATGTTTGAAAGGAGATATTTGCGATAACAAGTTGGGATCCCTTTGGATCCGAACAAGAATGGCTCGGAATCATTCGGATATCAGATCCGACCGATCTCGGAATGAAATGGATCTGAGATCCGCACTGGGAATCAAATTGCCAACCCTAATCCACAGATACCAAAAATGGTCATTGAGGTTGGTATAAGCGAGCGGGGGTTACGGTGGGCCACATATGGTGAAATGCGAGCCGACCAAGGAACAGTGAATGGTGAAAGTGCGGTAGGTTACTGCGAGTTTGGTAGGTCATACTCCTTACCCCTCAGTGGGCGCGGCCGCCGTTGCCTCTGCCAGCGTGTCACCAACACAAGTCTTCTCCTTCTCCTTCTTGCTTTTGTTCGATTTCGCCATCTCGACGAGGACTTCTGAGTCCTGAACGGAAGAGTACGGTAGCCAGGTTACGGCGGCCGAAGAGTAGATTGATTAGGTCCTCATACCGATTGCTCTGCTTGCTTCTGCTTCTTCTTGTTCTTCCGACCGCGTTTCTTCTGGAAGAAAAGAGATCAAGGATTAGAGATAAAAGATCAATAAACGATCGATCAGACCGGTTACAGTACCTTTCCGTCGCTGCCCGAAGACTGCTGCTGCTTCTTGCTGCGGGCGGACCTTCAGAGGGTACGGTCGGTTACTGTAGAACAGTCTAACTGTCCGGAGGATACGGTGCCTCTAGGAGGACCATTTGGGAGGGGTTACGGTAGCTGAGGAGGGCAGAGTGTGGGTACGGTCCCCTAAGGGAGGGTGGAGGGTCGGGTACCTCTTGGATCTGAAGGAGCGAAAGGAGTCGCGGAGCTTGGTGAAGAACGGAATGACCGCCGATGAGGAGAGAGAGGGGTGAGAATGAGGGGAGGAGGAGGAGAAGAGCGAAGAGGGAGAGCGATGCAAATTGTCTTGCAATCAATCGATAAACAAATTTTGCAGCCCGTTAACAGTTAAATTAGAGTAACAATAAGATAAAGAAGGAAGAGAGAGATACAAAAATGGAGAAAGTTGTACAGAAAGACTGTAAAAAGAGAATCCAGTAATTGCTGATTGCATCAACCACAGGGCAGGGATACTATCCCCAATTGGGAATTAAGAATTCCAACTCCAATTGGAGATTAAGAATTGGGGATATCCTCAATCCACAGGGCAGGGATGCAGGGATATTAATTATTACTACAACATAGGACATGAAAACGTCTGTCTGTTTGTTTGTCTTTTTTTTCTCGTTTCGTCCATTTTCATTTTTTATCGTATTTTTCGCCATCTTCAGTTTCAAAGTCGCCCAATCTTCCCCGAACTTATTTCCAATAGAAATCTACAAAAAATCTTTAAAAATCACAACACTTATATGACGCTGTATATTTTAGGGATGCATGCTCATTCAAATAGGACGGAAGTCACAAGTTCTTTAAAGCCACAAATCAGAATTTGACGCTCTATCGAAAAGAACTGTGATGTCATGATTATTTTTCGTGTTTCCGAAACAAATCAGTAGTGATCTAGAAGATGGTTGCCAAAATTGTTTACCTATCTATTTTTTTCATCGGAAATTCACGCCCATCCACTTTTGGCACATTTCCAGAGATCTCGAAAAAATGATTTAAGAAAAAAATCGCATGGTCTCAGTGATCAGCAATCAGTGTCTTGTTGTCAGTTCTTTGTGCGAGCACACACTATACACACAGGAGAATACTCTCAGCGTATTTAAGCACACAGGTCGCATTCACTCTCGATAAGAGAGGTGTGTTTCACCTTTGAAGATCTATTTGTACTGATGGTCGATTGCGCAATCTTATGCTCGTTTGTCTCATCGCTCTCGCAACGACTCTCTATTGCAATTTTAAATGATTCCTTTATGACATGGACTACTCTCACGTTCTCTTTCTAGACCTCGGCGTGTCTCTTGTTTTACCATGACCTCTCGCCAGCGGAATTTGTGTTTAGCCGCTGAACGTTTTATTATTTTCGACGAGTGTTCGTGAACTTGTAATATGCCTATACTGACCAGCGACGATTTCGAAGTCGAATAGGCGCAGGGTAGCGAAGCGTCTAGATGTGACAGTCGTCGCTCTCTAGTTTTTTAGACTTGTCGTCGCACAGACTTAATTTCCGATGAGTTTGTATTATCAATCGTGTATCATCTTTTTCGATGCGGCTCCTGCACGTCTTTTCACTTCTGCTCTCATTAGCACAAGTTTGCTCTTACAAAATCCTCGTCTACAACTCGTTGTTTGGTCATTCGCACAGTAATTTTCTCGGCAACATCGCAGATGTGCTTGTGGAGGCTGGCCATGATGTGGTGAGTGATGATTACAGAGACCACGAAGTCTCCAGCGAGATGGAGACGTCACTACTCCTAATAATTGGAGATGTGAACACTCTAGAGCAAGGAAAGCTGGAGACTTCGCTCTCTGAGTACTGATGACAGAATTAACGAAAACAATGGTTCGCGTAAGAGGAAAATCACTCCTCGCTTTCTTCATTTCTCTTTGGGTTAATTTGCCACCTATGCGACCCGATATTTCGTTATTTCTCGAAGTCTAGTGATGATGGAAGGAATAACAAATCGCTACATTTTAAATCGCCGAAACAGTCTTGCCTACTACAGTTTTGACCGTATTTCACTGGTACGCTTGGCATAGCTGTATATATTGTAACCTTCTGTTTTCAGACAATTTTTATGCCAGTGATCGACCCTAACATTAATTATGGAACGAGCAAGTCAAAGAAGATATTCATTCCTCCAAATAGCAGAATGAAAGAGGTCAGCGATTATCCTACGATTTTTGATTCCAATTCTAGCACCTCTATTGTTATCTGTTATGCCGCGTACATCTCACAACAGGAAAGTTAAATTTTGAATTTCAGCAATTGGGTATATGTCCGTGACACAATTGTATTGGGAGCCGAGACCCAATTGTGGGAATTCAAGTTTTAACCTTCCCTATGTCAAAATTGCGAAGCATAAGATGAACATTCATTCCAGATTCTGCTGGAAACGAGCACTATGCGTGCAGACTACTTCCAAACGGGTAATCTAAACCCCGTTGATGTCTTCAGAGTTAGTTTATTATGTGCATAGTTGATTGATTAAGAGAGACTTTCTGAGTGAGTCGACATATTTGTTCAGAGACCTGGCACTGGGCTAAATTTCCGATGAGATGCTAACAATCTTATAAATTAGTGCATCATGTGAGGAATACGAAAGCACTAAATGCGAAGTTCCAAAACGCGTTGGCGCCTCAGGGCATAAAAACGATCGAAAATGACGTCACCAACAACTTTCGCCAATTTGAATCGAATCACTTCGTACAGTACATTTATGGATTCCTTATCGAAATACAAGATTTTTTTGGCTACTGAACTTTCTTGAGTGGAGTCGATTTTAGCGAGATATTCAGAGAAATGTGCTTCATTCTATTTTACTAGAGAAGTTTCTCGAAGAACTAGTATTTTTTATTTGATTATTTGAATTGTTGAATTATTATACAAATTATATTTAAAATGGGAAATGAGATTTTTCCTGGAAGGAAGTCAAATCCGGAAAAGTGTAGCAAAAAATCGAATAAAATCAGTTGTCAGTTGTTGATGTACGGTAAGTGCTCGCGTCAAACTGTTAATAATTATCGAAAAACATAACAAAATTGATTAAATTCCCACGTTTTCGAATCAAATTTGTTCTATGAAACTGAGGAAAACTGTAAAATATAAAGATTCCAAAGTTCAACCGAGAAAATATAAATTAATATTAGTAGTTACGGTAGCGTAAGGCAATCAAGGACTGATTTTATTCGATTTTTAGCTACACTTTTCCTGATTCGACTTCCTTCCAGGAAAAAATTCATTTCCCATTTAAAATATAATTTGTATAATAATTCAACAATTCAAATAATCAAATAAAAATACTAGTTCTTCGAGAAACTCCTCTATTAAAATATATCGAAGCATATCTCTCAAAATATCTCGCTGAAATTGACTCCAATCAAAAAAGTTCTGTAACCAAAAAAATCTTGTATTTCGATAAGGAATCCATAAATGTACTGTACGAAGTGATTCGATTCAAATTGGCGATAGTTTTTGGTGGCGTCATTTTCGCTCGTTTTTAGGCGCCAACGCGTTTTGGAACTTCGCATTTAGTGCTATCGTATTTCTCACATGATGCACTAATTTATAAGATTGTTAGCATCTCATCAGAAATTTAGCCCAGTGCCAACACTATGTCGATCCACACAGATAAGCTCTCTTAAGCAACTCAATCAATGCATTTTTATTATGCCAAAAACTTGATAGAATTGCGGAAAATGAAAGGTTATGGATCAAACGATATTTACGATGTCAATAAGCTAGGTGACAAAGACAATGTGCGAGTGAGAGAAGTATAGCAAGCGAAAAAATATTTTGATTTCCAGAGACGTGAAGCTTTCGGCAGTCACTTCATTGCTCAGTGTCAAACAGTTCTTGAGCATACTGAGATTCTGCGGAAATTTCAGGAAGAAAAGTTTGATGTCATGATTGTCGAGAATGTTGACATGTGCGCAGTCGGTACGAGTAATTTTCATATTTTAAATCGATTTTTATGACAATTTCGAAATTGAATTTCGTAATTAAGCGTATTCTCAATTCGTAAAGCCACGTTCTCTCATCACTTCTTCGTCTTCTTTTGCATATTCATATATGAACGAAGAATTTGGAATTCCCCTTGCACTCAGCAGCAATCCAAGTAAGAAAATCACAGATGAATATTCCAAATATAAAATGATACGAACACTCTACATGACAGAATACTATTTCGTGTATTTACGGTTAAAATCGTTCTTGGTTGTAAACAAGAACATGTTTGTCACTTTGGTAAAACATGAGCCACGCACAGTCTCACGGGAGTGCAATAAAAGCAGCATTTGAGAAATTGTACTGAAACTCCGCCCACTCATTTGAATTGCTGAAAATCGTGGTGAATTTTCTCCCACACAGAATTTTAGCGTACTGTATCTATTACTCCCCCAGTGTCTAGAGGAATCCACTGAGCGGCGATTCCGCGAGAATGGGGCGAGCTAAGTTGATCAGCGTCACATCGGCCTACTTGGCTCAGAGGTAAGTTTCTACAGCATCAATCTAGGGGACGGGGGTTCGACCCCCGCCCCATGCACCTTCTCTTGCTGATTTTTGGGGAGACTGCCTTTGTTTCAATCATTCTTTCGCGCATACGGTAGATAGGCACACCACGCGTGCATGGAGTGCATTTTCTTCAAATGCAGTGGCCATGATACTGTGCACGCAGGCTCTTACGTTTCCCATCTCGACGTTCATTCGATGTGGAGCAGACTGGCGAATATATACGCTAATTGGATAGTTCATTGTCGGTTATATCTGCGGAGACACTTGGTAAGTCGAAATTAAAGCTAAAGACATTTTAGTCACTGTGTTCTGGGCCAAAAATGAATTTGTGGTGAGAAATTCGTCCATTTACATACTATTTTCGCTTTCTGTGAAACCTATAGCATACACTAGTCAAAACGCCGTTTCATGTTCAGATGGAGGAACTCTTTCGCGCAAAGTTTGGAGCTGATTTCCCCAGCATGCAAGTGTGAACTTATTTTGTAGCCCGAGACAATATATTCCAAATCAGGAAATTTCTTCTCATGCTGCTTATACGCTGGTTAACTCGGAACCTCTCATTGACTATGGGTGTCCGACTCTCAATCGAGTTATTAGCATTGGAGGAATCGGAATAAAGGAACCAAAAGCGCTAGACGAGGTGACACTTCACATTTCACGTGTCATTTTCCGGATCATATAATCGACTATTCAGCAGCTCCGTCTTTACATTCTCAGTTTTGAACTGGCCTGAACCGTAGTGATTTTATTGATCTGTTCAAATGTCGATAATTCAGAAATGGAATGAGGTGCTCTCTCGTCGATCAAAGACAGTTCTTCTTTCATTCGGTTCGCTTGCGAAATCTGTTCATCTCCCAGTTATGATAAAAGAATCACTAATGAAGGTAATTTAGCTCGCTTATTTAGAAAATGTGAATTCATACCTATTGTAAACAATCTTACGTATAGCACTTTCGAACACTGTAGTATACTGTGTATACTCACAGAAATAGCCATAGACAGCCAAACTAATTTAATTAGCCGTATTGCAGGTAGTTGGCCGTTTCCCTGACGTCACTTTCATATGGAAATATGAGAATCCGGACGATGAATTTGGAAAAGTTTTATTTTAATAATTTTAATAATTAATTTTAAAAAGTTCAGAATGCATCTTCTTCTCTTCCTAATCTTGTTCTCACTTCATGGATGCCTCAGAATGATTTATTGAATGATGATAGATTAACGGCTTTTATCACTCATGGAGGAATGGGATCGACTCAAGAAACTGCCGTTAGAGGAAAACCGGGTTTGAAGTTTTTATCAATCAATAATTATTTTGTGCCAAAATCGTTAATTTAAATAATTCAATGCGGTTTGTGAACACAGTAGATACGTTGTCACAGCATGGTAACAAATAAAAAATAGGGCACAGTAATATCTATACACTCAGAAAAATGTATGTCATATATGGCTCCTGAACTGCGTTTGTATGTTATATATAACATACAGTATGTTATATATGACATACAAATGCAGTTCAGGAGCCATATATGACAAACATTTCTCTGAGTGTATTGACATTCGCTCAATTCGAGGTGTCTTCATTCCTCTCTTTGGTGATCAACCGAGAAATGCTGGGATGATGGAGTACAATGGACTCGGAAAGGTAATTTATTAATTAATATATTATAAATAATTTATTATTATTAAAGGGACCTGGTACTGCAAATGAAGTAAATTTCAGAATAAAGAAAATTTTCTTCCGATTAGTATGCAAAAAACCGCATATTTTTACGATTTTTTTTGAAATTAGTTATGAATTTTCAAAGGTCTCATTTTTGGCTGGAATGACCCGGCATTACTGTGTTTAGCCGCTAAACACAGTAGCGCCGGGTCATTCTGGCCTGAAATGGAGAAAATCTTTGAAAATTCATAACTAATTTCGGAATAAAATTTTCTATATTCTGAAATTCAGTTCATTTGCAGTACCAGGTCCCTTTAATAAGTGGAATGAACAATGGAGCCTGTGTACAATACACAGATAACGAATACACAGTGACATCCAATATTTTCTGATTACGAGCGTCGAAAAATGTGCAAAAAAGAGAGATGTGCAAGCGTATCACACTCGTGGTGCCATATAAGGCAAGTGTACATAAAAAGTACCATTTCTAGACTTATTTTGAATGTGTAATCAAGTTCTACTGTTTTCATGTTTGAATAATACAATTATATATTATTTAGGAAATCAAAAGGTCAAATTGCGTTGAAAACTGTATATTCTCATTACAAGCGCAGTGTAGATTACGCTCACTCCTGTTTTCGACTACACGTTGTGCGCGCGTCTCTCTTACAGTTCTTCCCTCTCTCGTCGCGCCGATACTCAGCCTAGAGAGGGAAGAAATGTAAGAGAGTGAGAACACTGAACGTGCGATGGATGTGCATGCACGATGCATTCAGAAACCGGAGTATCTCAGTGTAGACCACACTCAACAGCGCGTGTGTGCGTCGTGCTGGGTGTTTATTGCACTTTGCAGGTTGTAGACAAACTCGACCTCGTCAATCCCGATATCGTCGAAGCTGCAGTGAAAGATGTGCTCGTGAATGAAACGTGTGTTTATATTATAAAATATGTTCCGAGTGTTGTTTGTTCCGATGATAACAAAATTACGTATACAACTTTCATAAATTGATTAAAATTCCACATTTAGTATCTTTATTGCAGAAAACACGTACGCATTGTGATTAAGAACAAGAAACAAAAAGAGAAAAAATATTTTTATTGGATCCTTCGATTACGTTGCAGATATCGTAAGAATGTTAGGAGAATTAGTAAGATGCTTGCCGAGAAGCCGTTCAAAGCGAAAGAACTCATGATCAAGTTGGCTCTTTTCTCTTTATTCTTGTTATTACATATTCGACCTGTTCATGAAACGGACTCCTTCACCAGAGGAACTTGTGGATAGGTTTTTTTTCGGAGCGTTTGTGGATGTAATTCATAATAATTTCAATGCATTCAGAACGGTCGAATTCGCTGCGGAATTTGGTCCTTCTCTCGCTCTTCGTCCACAGTCGTACGATATGAGTGGGATTGAATACCACAATCTGGTACGCCCACTTCATTCCACAGCGTAACCCTACATAAAGGGGCTTGGAATGAAAGAGCGTGCACAATCTAGAGGGAATCTCTCACTTTTGCGCACTCTCTCGCACTGACCCTGTGTCTGTATGTTTGGAATTACGTGAATTGGTCATCTCATGGGGAAACAAGTCTACGACTTGATAAGTCAACGCCGGACAGCAAAGACATCAAAGTCTATTGGATGCAAGGAGGCGTTAGACTTTGAAAATCACCACTCTCCAGCATATCGTAGCCTTATTTTCCCTTGAGATTTTAGAGCAAACAAATGAATGCTAACATCTCTTCAGGATATTACTGCCGTGTCTCTTCTTGTGCTCATTCTGATCGTTTTCACAGCAAAGAAGATTTTCTGTGGAATCCTCAGAATCGCCCACGAAGTTGTAAAGATCAAAACGCAATGATAAAACTTTATTCCTGTACGTTTTAAATAGTCCACCCTACTAACGAAGTCCATAAGAAAGAGTTTGTGTTCTTCCACTCGGACAAACACAGGTAGGTGAACACTTTAATCGGAGCCCTTTCATGCAGGTTCAGAACTATGTATACAAGGGAACATTCAAGCGGTGAGAATGGAATCGTTTCGCTTTCTCGGGCATCATTCCTTTGAGTACGCTAACGCAAGTTCCACGGTACGATGAGCGAGCGTGAGTGTACACTTGGAGATATCCGATTTGGTAATCAATAAAGTAGAATGTTTTGTGCAAAACAATCTCGAATAAGAGCACGGGTGAATTCGGGTTGGAGTCATCCCACAATTTTTGTTCTTCTTCTCTCAGTTTAATCGATGCAAGGAAACGATGGAAGTAGTCGTTGGTCAAATCGAGTGTCAATTTTTCCATGTTTAAACTCGAGTGGAAAATCTGAATAAACTGAGTCAGTAACATTATATTCTGACATCAAGTAAACCTGGTTTGTGCGATGGAATGTAGAGACGTCGGAGAGGTCCCCGAACACGTTTAGTTTTCGATGCTCCTTACGACAAAGCGCCAGAAGTTGGTCATCGGAAAAGCCGGTACACTGTAATATGTTTAATAAACGATAAGTGGACCCATGGCTTCTAACAATAAGGAAGGAGTATTTTCCACCGGACTAGTGTTCGGTGCTTGCCCGAGACCATAATCGAGACTAAAAAACACGAAACTAAAACATTTCACATCCCTTCTTTAGTAATGGTTTACTGCATACAATTCATTTTACTGTAGTGAAATAAAACGAACACATGTCATGGCGAGATCTGGCATCCTCGGTAGTTCGATGATTTTACTTGGTTCGAGATTACAGTGAGAAATTCTCAGCTTGTCAATACATCGCTCGGATCGAAGTGCATAATTCATAACGCTAAAAATATCAGCCAATGAAACATAGATGAATCAATATACCTCTCTTCACAGTGATAGATGAATTCGAGATTTAGAGATCGGAATTCAAATTGAGCGGTGATCTTCACGAGAACTGCTTCGTCGATAAAGCGTGTCGCCTAAAGAGTACCAGTAGTAGCACACTTTGATCTCTCTCTCCCTAAAATCCGCACACTCCATTCACTGGTGCTACTACTCTTGTATTTATTTCCAGACTGGGACAGAAATATCGGGGGGAGGGGTGACAATTCCGCAACCGACATTTCCGCAACGGCTTATAACTTTTCTCAAACTCGAGGAATCTGTATGAAATTTTTCCCCTGTTAGTTATTTGCTCGCCTCCATCGATTCGGCTTGTTGCTGTATTTTTTTTTACCATTTTGAATTTTCTGCTAATTAACCAAATTTTAATTAGCTAATTAGTTAATTTGTGGGTTTGAAAGCCCTCGTGATTCTGATCATGATAACACTTTAGTGGAGATATGCAGATATGTTTAGAGCAGTTAAAAACCTCGTTGCGGAAATGTCCCGTTGCGGAATTGACACCCCCCCCCCGAAATATCAGACTGGGGTCAAGCCGAGAAAAGATGCGGGAATGCCGGAAACAAATACCGGAGTACTGTTTAGCAGCTCAGGGATCTGTTAAAGGGACAGTAAAGACACCGTTGAATTCCCGCAAATTCCTGATGGTCCCATGTGGATTTGCGTCCCTTTGGGAAACATAAGAAATAAAGCAAAACAAGCCGACTTCGGCGGGGATTGAACCTCCGTGGGCAGGGTGGGAACACCAACACACAGGCGCTATACTAGTAGAACACTCAGGGGAAGAAGAGGAGAGTTGCACTATCTCTTCGCGGTCGGGCGCTTTGCCACACAAAGTTGATCAATGAGGACCGGAAGTGCTTCCTATTTGAATACTCATCAAAGTCGCATCTCTCATTTCACGGCTACCGTACCTCTTCCCTTCAAACCTACCTTACCTCACCTTCGCGGCTACCTTTCTTCATTCGCACTTACCGTGCCTCTACCCTTCGAACTTACCGTACTTCTCATTTCACACTTTCACTTATCGATTTTAGATGGAATTAGGGAATAATTGATTTTGCGATCTATGTTTCACTCTAACTTCGGACTATCGTCGGATACTCTTCAATTCGTTCGAGAACGAAGTAATCTACATGAATCTCGTAATTCGATCTGCTGCTGACTCAGCTAGTCTCCTTTTTGAGACTAATGCACATTGTGTTCGTCACATTGTAATGCAGAGGACAATACAATTGAAGTCAGTTATTATCTTTATCTCTCTTATCGACAAGATAATAACATGAGAAATTGTGAAGAATGACTTATCAAAGTAATCAATATATAGATCGTCAAAATACTACCGTGTTTTTAGTATACCTATAATAAATTCTTAGAATACCGTACTCCTACTATTATTCATAATCTCCTATCCCTAATTCACCTGTTTCCCCTTTCCCTACTCTACTCCTTCTTCCTTCCAACCTTCTTCTTCTCTCTTCCATTCTCCGTCACTCCTGTCGACTCCCGCCTCGGTAGGTGCTGTAATCATAATCAATCATTATTTTTATTCTACCGTATCAGACCGATACTACCGTACTCTGAAGAAATCAATCGATCTCGATCTACTGAAATCAACCGTTGCAAAGAATACTAGTGGAGATGAGCTATGTTGAGGAGGAGGAAGGTAGAGAAAAGGAAAGAGAGATGGGAAGGAGGAAATTGATGAATCAGAAGAAAGTGAGGAGGAAGACGAGGAGAAGAGAAGGAGAAGACAACGAAGATAAAGAATCGAACCGACGATGAACACGAACCGATCGATACGGAAGATAGAGGGGAGAATGAGAAGAATAATGAGATAGTTTAGGAGTAAAACAATGAGCAAGAAGAAGATAGCAAGAAAGACATTTAAAAAAAAAACAAAGCAAAAACGGTTCGACGCACCTGAACTTGGCCTCATCGTGGCCAAACGGCCCTCTATTCGCTTTATTTCCCGTTACTTCGCAGCCGCCCGCTACCGAGAACGCCTACAGCTCCTTAACACAAATATTGCAACAGGGGAAATATAATTAAACAAAGTAAAACAAACAAAAAAACAAAGCAAAACACTGAAAACTGGCTCGGGAGAGACTTGGCAAAATGCCAGGAATTCAAAGATACGCATTACCGAGGGATAACATTCCGTGTGATAGCCACATAATATGAATGTTGACTAGGGGTTACTGTAGTTTTTGGTTTCTATTTTTTTGTCTTTACTGTCCCTTTAAGTTTTTCAAACTCACATTCGAGATGAACAAGTTTTCAATGCAAACACGTCGAAAACTGTGATTGAGTGCTTCGAGAAAACGTTGCAAAGAAGCATCGTCATAGTAGTCGTCCACTTCGAGAATAGACACTTGACGCAATTCAGAATCCGATGTGAACAACACATCCACTAGGAGATTGGATGTGTCGGTGTACTCGTTGAAATCCTGGAACGAGATAAGTCATTATAATTTGAATAATTTGTACGAAGCAAAGACTCATCAACATGTACAGAAATTAACTATCGCAAAAGACATTTCCGCAACAAGGAATAACTCTGTTTTCCCTTCTCATATCATCATTGGAGTTGGACCATTGTAATCATTATCAGTTAAAGCTATCAGTTCTTTATCACCCAATCAGTGATATAAGATATCACTACTTAGTGATATAAATCTATTTTCTACCAAATTTGGTTCTGATTACAATGGTTCAACCCTTCATGCATATCTGATCACTACGTACGAAGTTATGGCCCCCAAAGGTTATGGCTGAGGCAAGAGGAGTCAATAGGGAGAAAGCCTCTCGAAATCTTTCAACTCACTTGACCGATGAGTAATCTCACACGAGAAGGGAAGATATCGCTCTTTTCAATCGCATCTCTCATAGTTTTGCTACACTGACGAACAATCATTCGGCTTCTTATGCTGAGAGAAGAAACAATTCGAAAAATGATCTCCTTCGGAAGGCTTTCCAGAGTTAAAAAGCGGCTGAAAACGAAATTAAGGAAAAAGAACATTTTATAAAATATGAGCTCACCATGCCGACTTCCATCGCGGTTGAATATAAAAGTGACTCAAGATTTCTCGCGTCACCTGATAAGAAGAAAAACGTGCAAGGGCGCTATTTGTTTGTGCTTCATATTTCACAATCTCTTGATAAATCGATTTTTGAAGCAATAGAAAGCACAAACGCAACACAGAAGGTTTTCTGCGGAATTCTCAGAATTACGCTTCCCATGGAGTAGGAAAGAAGATCAAAACACACTGATAACACACGACGTCTCTTTATTCCTGTTCAATGACAACTAGATAACTGTGAAATGGAGTGAATACAAATGTTTTTATAGACTGTTGAAGTCGTAGACTTATTTCCCCGTGAGAGAGGAAGAACCACATTCTCTTCCCCCTCACTTTGCCTGCGGCGGAGTGGGTGTAGAGGTCGGTGGGGGATGGGAGCCGAGAAGAGAATGGGGAGTGTGCCGATGAATGGAAATCAACGCGTTCAAATGATTCCTTGTTAATATTTTTAAAAATTTCGATTAGTCAGTTTTCGATAGCCTCCATTCCTACTGTAGATGATGAGACGGTAGAGGAGCGAGTACACACACATGATTCCAGACCTACAGACAAGGGTTAGGACGAGAGAGTATGCAAAAGTGAGAGAGTCCCTCAGATTTCACACGCTCTCTCACTCCAAAGGCCTTTCTGGAAGGTTGACCGGCCTGTGGAATGATGTGCACAGAGAACGAATCCACTAAGATGAGACATCCAGTGTATGATACACTCAACAGTAAGTGTATTCGCGCGTCGAGAGAGCGTGCGAAAATGAGAGATTTGTATCTAAGTGTATCAAACACTAGATGCCATATCTCAGTGTAGGCTACACTCAATAGTAAGTGTATTCATTCTGGGTGTAGGTGAGGAGGAGAGTGAGAGAAATGAGGAGTAACCAACGCCAGTTTCAACGTTACTCATCAAAGTCAACTCGGCTGCTCCGTGAGGATTGCGGCCTGTCGAACCATGGATGTCTGCAGAAACGAAGTGAGAGAGTGAGAGGCATCATCGATTGATCAGTGGCTTTAATGATTACGGTAGAAGGGATGAAGTCACCATGGTCGACCATAATGGGTGGAGTCACCTGCCCTTGTTGTATCAGTAAACAAAGATACAAATTAAATTACAAATATTAATTTATCATGGGATAAGGGATAGCTAGTGCTCGTAGATGCCGTTGCCGTGTCTTACATATCTTCCCTCGGCGCCGCGCTTTCCGGGTCTGCAAAATCGATAATTTGACAACCAGAAGGAGTACGGTATGTCGTCAAGTCTTGGGAAAGTGATTTAACCAACCTGAAGTGGGTGTTTCCGATGGCGAAGTTGGGGTCCTCAGCATCGCGCTTTCCGGGCCATTTACAAATGTTGCCTTCAATGCCGGGCCTGCAAAATATTTTCATTTATTTCAGGAGAATGGTAGACAAAATTCTTCAGGAATGATGTACCGAACCTGCAGCCGTGTCTAGCATCGGAGATTCCGGGCTCCTTCGCATCGCGCTTTCCGGGTCTGCAAAATCGATAATTTGATAACAAGAAGGAGTACGATAGCCAAAGCCTTCGGAAAGTGATGCAACAAACCTGAAGGTGGTTCTTCCGATGGCGAAGTTGGGATCGAGCTCCTCCGCATCGCGCTTTCCGGGTCTGAAAAATCGATTAGATGATAATCAGAAGGAGTACGGTAGCCAGTCTTCAGAAAGTGATGCAACAAACCTGAAGGTGGTTCTTCCGATGGCGAAGTTGGGATCGAGCTCCTCCGCATCGCGCTTTCCGGGCCTGCAAAATCGATAATTTGATAACAAGAAGGAGTACGGTAGCCAAAGCCTTCGGAAAGTGATGCAACAAACCTGAAGGTGGTTCTTCCGATGGCGAAGTTGGGATCGAGCTCCTCTGCATCGCGCTTTCCGGGTCTGCAAAATCGATTAGTTGATAATCAGAAGGAGTACGGTAGCCAGTCTTCAGAAAGTGATGCAACAAACCTGAAGGTGGTTCTTCCGATGGCGAAGTTGGGATCGAGCTCCTCTGCATCGCGCTTTCCGGGTCTGCAAAATCGATTAGTTGATAATCAGAAGGAGTACGGTAGCCAGTCTTCAGAAAGTGATGCAACAAACCTGAAGGTGGTTCTTCCGATGGCGAAGTTGGGATCGAGCTCCTCTGCATCGCGCTTTCCGGGTCTGCAAAATCGATTAGTTGTTAATCAGAAGGAGTACGGTAGCCAGTCTTCAGAAAGTGATGCAACAAACCTGAAGGTGGTTCTTCCGATGGCGAAGTTGGGATCGAGCTCCTCCGCATCGCGCTTTCCGGGTCTGAAAAATCGATTAGTTGATAATCAGAAGGAGTACGGTAGCCAAAGTCTTCAGAAAGTGATGCAACAAACCTGAAGGTGGTTCTTCCGATGGCGAAGTTGGGATCGAGCTCCTCTGCATCGCGCTTTCCGGGTCTGCAAAATCGATTAGTTGATAATCAGAAGGAGTACGGTAGCCAGTCTTCAGAAAGTGATGCAACAAACCTGAAGGTGGTTCTTCCGATGGCGAAGTTGGGATCGAGCTCCTCTGCATCGCGCTTTCCGGGTCTGCAAAATCGATTAGTTGATAATCAGAAGGAGTACGGTAGCCAGTCTTCAGAAAGTGATGCAACAAACCTGAAGGTGGTTCTTCCGATGGCGAAGTTGGGATCGAGCTCCTCTGCATCGCGCTTTCCGGGTCTGCAAAATCGATTAGTTGATAATCAGAAGGAGTACGGTAGCCAGTCTTCAGAAAGTGATGCAACAAACCTGAAGGTGGTTCTTCCGATGGCGAAGTTGGGATCGAGCTCCTCTGCATCGCGCTTTCCGGGTCTGCAAAATCGATTAGTTGTTAATCAGAAGGAGTACGGTAGCCAGTCTTCAGAAAGTGATGCAACAAACCTGAAGGTGGTTCTTCCGATGGCGAAGTTGGGATCGAGCTCCTCCGCATCGCGCTTTCCGGGTCTGAAAAATCGATTAGTTGATAATCAGAAGGAGTACGGTAGCCAAAGTCTTCAGAAAGTGATGCAACAAACCTGAAGGTGGTTCTTCCGATGGCGAAGTTGGGATCGAGCTCCTCTGCATCGCGCTTTCCGGGTCTGCAAAATCGATTAGTTGATAATCAGAAGGAGTACGGTAGCCAGTCTTCAGAAAGTGATGCAACAAACCTGAAGGTGGTTCTTCCGATGGCGAAGTTGGGATCGAGCTCCTCTGCATCGCGCTTTCCGGGTCTGCAAAATCGATTAGTTGATAATCAGAAGGAGTACGGTAGCCAGTCTTCAGAAAGTGATGCAACAAACCTGAAGGTGGTTCTTCCGATGGCGAAGTTGGGATCGAGCTCCTCCGCATCGCGCTTTCCGGGTCTGAAAAATCGATTAGTTGATAATCAGAAGGAGTACGGTAGCCAAAGTCTTCAGAAAGTGATGCAACAAACCTGAAGGTGGTTCTTCCGATGGCGAAGTTGGGATCGAGCTCCTCTGCATCGCGCTTTCCGGGTCTGCAAAATCGATTAGTTGATAATCAGAAGGAGTACGGTAGCCAGTCTTCAGAAAGTGATGCAACAAACCTGAAGGTGGTTCTTCCGATGGCGAAGTTGGGATCGAGCTCCTCTGCATCGCGCTTTCCGGGTCTGCAAAATCGATTAGATGATAATCAGAAGGAGTACGGTAGCCAGTCTTCAGAAAGTGATGCAACAAACCTGAAGGTGGTTCTTCCGATGGCGAAGTTGGGATCGAGCTCCTCCGCATCGCGCTTTCCGGGCCTGCAAAATCGATAATTTGATAACAAGAAGGAGTACGGTAGCCAAAGCCTTCGGAAAGTGATGCAACAAACCTGAAGGTGGTTCTTCCGATGGCGAAGTTGGGATCGAGCTCCTCTGCATCGCGCTTTCCGGGTCTGCAAAATCGATTAGTTGATAATCAGAAGGAGTACGGTAGCCAGTCTTCAGAAAGTGATGCAACAAACCTGAAGGTGGTTCTTCCGATGGCGAAGTTGGGATCGAGCTCCTCTGCATCGCGCTTTCCGGGTCTGCAAAATCGATTAGTTGATAATCAGAAGGAGTACGGTAGCCAGTCTTCAGAAAGTGATGCAACAAACCTGAAGGTGGTTCTTCCGATGGCGAAGTTGGGATCGAGCTCCTCTGCATCGCGCTTTCCGGGTCTGCAAAATCGATTAGTTGATAATCAGAAGGAGTACGGTAGCCAGTCTTCGGAAAGTGATGCAACAAACCTGAAGGTGGTTCTTCCGATGGCGAAGTTGGGATCGAGCTCCTCTGCATCGCGCTTTCCGGGTCTGCAAAATCGATTAGTTGATAATCAGAAGGAGTACGGTAGCCAGTCTTCAGAAAGTGATGCTACAAACCTGAAGGTGGTTCTTCCGATGGCGAAGTTGGGATCGAGCTCCTCCGCATCGCGCTTTCCGGGTCTGAAAAATCGATTAGTTGATAATCAGAAGGAGTACGGTAGCCAAAGTCTTCAGAAAGTGATGCAACAAACCTGAAGGTGGTTCTTCCGATGGCGAAGTTGGGATCGAGCTCCTCTGCATCGCGCTTTCCGGGTCTGCAAAATCGATTAGTTGATAATCAGAAGGAGTACGGTAGCCAGTCTTCAGAAAGTGATGCAACAAACCTGAAGGTGGTTCTTCCGATGGCGAAGTTGGGATCGAGCTCCTCTGCATCGCGCTTTCCGGGTCTGCAAAATCGATTAGTTGTTAATCAGAAGGAGTACGGTAGCCAGTCTTCAGAAAGTGATGCAACAAACCTGAAGGTGGTTCTTCCGATGGCGAAGTTGGGATCGAGCTCCTCCGCATCGCGCTTTCCGGGTCTGAAAAATCGATTAGTTGATAATCAGAAGGAGTACGGTAGCCAAAGTCTTCAGAAAGTGATGCAACAAACCTGAAGGTGGTTCTTCCGATGGCGAAGTTGGGATCGAGCTCCTCTGCATCGCGCTTTCCGGGTCTGCAAAATCGATTAGTTGATAATCAGAAGGAGTACGGTAGCCAGTCTTCAGAAAGTGATGCAACAAACCTGAAGGTGGTTCTTCCGATGGCGAAGTTGGGATCGAGCTCCTCTGCATCGCGCTTTCCGGGTCTGCAAAATCGATTAGTTGATAATCAGAAGGAGTACGGTAGCCAGTCTTCAGAAAGTGATGCAACAAACCTGAAGGTGGTTCTTCCGATGGCGAAGTTGGGATCGAGCTCCTCTGCATCGCGCTTTCCGGGTCTGCAAAATCGATTAGTTAATAATCAGAAGGAGTACGGTAGCCAGTCTTCAGAAAGTGATGCAACAAACCTGAAGGTGGTTCTTCCGATGGCGAAGTTGGGATCGAGCTCCTCTGCATCGCGCTTTCCGGGTCTGCAAAATCGATTAGTTGATAATCAGAAGGAGTACGGTAGCCAGTCTTCAGAAAGTGATGCAACAAACCTGAAGGTGGTTCTTCCGATGGCGAAGTTGGGATCGAGCTCCTCTGCATCGCGCTTTCCGGGTCTGCAAAATCGATTAGTTGATAATCAGAAGGAGTACGGTAGCCAGTCTTCAGAAAGTGATGCAACAAACCTGAAGGTGGTTCTTCCGATGGCGAAGTTGGGATCGAGCTCCTCCGCATCGCGCTTTCCGGGTCTGAAAAATCGATTAGTTGATAATCAGAAGGAGTACGGTAGCCAAAGTCTTCAGAAAGTGATGCAACAAACCTGAAGGTGGTTCTTCCGATGGCGAAGTTGGGATCGAGCTCCTCTGCATCGCGCTTTCCGGGTCTGCAAAATCGATTAGTTGATAATCAGAAGGAGTACGGTAGCCAGTCTTCAGAAAGTGATACAACAAACCTGAAGGTGGTTCTTCCGATGGCGAAGTTGGGATCGAGCTCCTCTGCATCGCGCTTTCCGGGTCTGCAAAATCGATTAGTTGATAATCAGAAGGAGTACGGTAGCCAGTCTTCAGAAAGTGATGCAACAAACCTGAAGGTGGTTCTTCCGATGGCGAAGTTGGGATCGAGCTCCTCCGCATCGCGCTTTCCGGGTCTGAAAAATCGATTAGTTGATAATCAGAAGGAGTACGGTAGCCAAAGTCTTCAGAAAGTGATGCAACAAACCTGAAGGTGGTTCTTCCGATGGCGAAGTTGGGATCGAGCTCCTCTGCATCGCGCTTTCCGGGTCTGCAAAATCGATTAGTTGATAATCAGAAGGAGTACGGTAGCCAGTCTTCAGAAAGTGATGCAACAAACCTGAAGGTGGTTCTTCCGATGGCGAAGTTGGGATCGAGCTCCTCTGCATCGCGCTTTCCGGGTCTGCAAAATCGATTAGTTGATAATCAGAAGGAGTACGGTAGCCAGTCTTCAGAAAGTGATGCAACAAACCTGAAGGTGGTTCTTCCGATGGCGAAGTTGGGATCGAGCTCCTCTGCATCGCGCTTTCCGGGTCTGCAAAATCGATTAGTTAATAATCAGAAGGAGTACGGTAGCCAGTCTTCAGAAAGTGATGCAACAAACCTGAAGGTGGTTCTTCCGATGGCGAAGTTGGGATCGAGCTCCTCTGCATCGCGCTTTCCGGGTCTGCAAAATCGATTAGTTGATAATCAGAAGGAGTACGGTAGCCAGTCTTCAGAAAGTGATGCAACAAACCTGAAGGTGGTTCTTCCGATGGCGAAGTTGGGATCGAGCTCCTCTGCATCGCGCTTTCCGGGTCTGCAAAATCGATTAGTTAATAATCAGAAGGAGTACGGTAGCCAGTCTTCAGAAAGTGATGCAACAAACCTGAAGGTGGTTCTTCCGATGGCGAAGTTGGGATCGAGCTCCTCTGCATCGCGCTTTCCGGGTCTGCAAAATCGATTAGTTGATAATCAGAAGGAGTACGGTAGCCAGTCTTCAGAAAGTGATGCAACAAACCTGAAGGTGGTTCTTCCGATGGCGAAGTTGGGATCGAGCTCCTCCGCATCGCGCTTTCCTCCGGATCTAGAAAACGATACGATTAGAAGATATTTAGAAGGATTACGGTAGATAAATCTTTTGAGATGATGCAACGAACCTATATCCGGGTCTATCAGAGAGATCAAAGATATCCCAGGGATCGAGCTCCTCAGCATCGCGCTTTCCGGGCCATTTACAAATGTTGCCTTCAATGCCGGGCCTGCAAAATATTTTCATTTATTTCAGGAGAATGGTAGACAAAATTCTTCAGGAATGATGTACCGAACCTGCAGCCGGGTCTAGCATCGGAGATTCCGGGCTCCTCCGCATCGCGCTTTCCGGGTCTGAAAAATCGATTACTTGATAATCAAAAGGAGTACGGTAGCCAAAGTCTTCAGAAAGTGATGCAACAAACCTGAAGTGGGTGTTTCCGATGGCGAAGTTGGGGTCCTCAGCATCGCGCTTTCCGGGTCTGAAAAATCGATTACTTGATAATCAGAAGGAGTACGGTAGCCAGTCTTCAGAAAGTGATGCAACAAACCTGAAGGTGGTTCTTCCGATGGCGAAGTTGGGATCGAGCTCCTCAGCATCGCGCTTTCCGGGTCTGAAAAATCGATTACTTGATAATCAGAAGGAGTACGGTAGCCAAAGTCTTCAGAAAGTGATGCAACAAACCTGAAGGTGGTTCTTCCGATAGCGAAGTTGGGATCGAGCTCCTCTGCATCGCGCTTTCCGGGTCTGCAAAATCGATAATTTGACAACCAGAAGGAGTACGGTATGTCAAGTCTTGGAAAAGTGATTCAACAAACCTGAAGTGGGTATTTCCGATGGCGAAGTTGGGATCCTCAGCATCGCGCTTTCCGGGCCATTTACAAATGTTGCCTTCAATGCCGGGCCTGCAAAATATTTTCATTTATTTCAGGAGAATGGTAGACAAAATTCTTCCGAATGATGTACCGAACCTGCAGCCGGGTCTAGCATCGAAGATTCCGGGCTCCTCCGCATCGCGCTTTCCGGGTCTGGAAAATCGATTACTTGATAATCAGAAGGATGGAGTACGGTAGCCAGTCTTCGGAAAGTGATGCAACAAACCTGAAGGTGGTTCTTCCGATGGCGAAGTTCGGATCGAGCTCCTCCGCATCGCGCTTTCCGGGTCTGCAAAATCGATTAGTTGATAATCAGAAGGAGTACGGTAGCCAGTCTTCAGAAAGTGATGCAACAAACCTGAAGGTGGTTCTTCCGATGGCGAAGTTGGGATCGAGCTCCTCCGCATCGCGCTTTCCGGGTCTGAAAAATCGATTAGTTGATAATCAGAAGGAGTACGGTAGCCAAAGTCTTCAGAAAGTGATGCAACAAACCTGAAGGTGGTTCTTCCGATGGCGAAGTTGGGATCGAACTCCTCTGCATCGCGCTTTCCGGGTCTGCAAAATCGATTAGTTGATAATCAGAAGGAGTACGGTAGCCAGTCTTCAGAAAGTGATGCAACAAACCTAAAGGTGGTTCTTCCGATGGCGAAGTTGGGATCGAGCTCCTCTGCATCGCGCTTTCCGGGTCTGCAAAATCGATTAGTTGATAATCAGAAGGAGTACGGTAGCCAGTCTTCAGAAAGTGATGCAACAAACCTGAAGGTGGTTCTTCCGATGGCGAAGTTGGGATCGAGCTCCTCCGCATCGCGCTTTCCGGGTCTGAAAAATCGATTAGTTAATAATCAGAAGGAGTACGGTAGCCAGTCTTCAGAAAGTGATGCAACAAACCTGAAGGTGGTTCTTCCGATGGCGAAGTTGGGATCGAGCTCCTCTGCATCGCGCTTTCCGGGTCTGCAAAATCGATTAGTTGATAATCAGAAGGAGTACGGTAGCCAGTCTTCAGAAAGTGATGCAACAAACCTGAAGGTGGTTCTTCCGATGGCGAAGTTGGGATCGAGCTCCTCCGCATCGCGCTTTCCTCCGGATCTAGAAAACGATACGATTAGAAGATATTTAGAAGGATTACGGTAGATAAATCTTTTGAGATGATGCAACGAACCTATATCCGGGTCTATCAGAGAGATCAAAGATATCCCAGGGATCGAGCTCCTCAGCATCGCGCTTTCCGGGTCATTTACAAATGTTGCCTTCAATGCCGGGCCTGCAAAATATTTTCATTTATTTCAGGAGAATGGTAGACAAAATTCTTCAGGAATGATGTACCGAACCTGCAGCCGGGTCTAGCATCGGAGATTCCGGGCTCCTCCGCATCGCGCTTTCCGGGTCTGAAAAATCGCGATTACTTGATAATCAAAAGGAGTACGGTAGCCAAAGTCTTCAGAAAGTGATGCAACAAACCTGAAGTGGGTGTTTCCGATGGCGAAGTTGGGGTCCTCAGCATCGCGCTTTCCGGGTCTGAAAAATCGATTACTTGATAATCAGAAGGAGTACGGTAGCCAAAGTCTTCAGAAAGTGATGCAACAAACCTGAAGGTGGTTCTTCCGATGGCGAAGTTGGGATCGAGCTCCTCAGCATCGCGCTTTCCGGGTCTGAAAAATCGATTACTTGATAATCAGAAGGAGTACGGTAGCCAAAGTCTTCAGAAAGTGATGCAACAAACCTGAAGGTGGTTCTTCCGATAGCGAAGTTGGGATCGAGCTCCTCAGCATCGCGCTTTCCGGGTCTGCAAAATCGATAATTTGACAACCAGAAGGAGTACGGTATGTCAAGTCTTGGAAAAGTGATTCAACAAACCTGAAGTGGGTATTTCCGATGGCGAAGTTGGGATCCTCAGCATCGCGCTTTCCGGGCCATTTACAAATGTTGCCTTCAATGCCGGGCCTGCAAAATATTTTCATTTATTTCAGGAGAATGGTAGACAAAATTCTTCCGAATGATGTACCGAACCTGCAGCCGGGTCTAGCATCGAAGATTCCGGGCTCCTCCGCATCGCGCTTTCCGGGTCTGGAAAATCGATTACTTGATAATCAGAAGGATGGAGTACGGTAGCCAGTCTTCGGAAAGTGATGCAACAAACCTGAAGGTGGTTCTTCCGATGGCGAAGTTCGGATCGAGCTCCTCCGCATCGCGCTTTCCTCCGGGTCTAGAAAACGATACGATTAGAAGATATTTTGAAGGATTACGGTAGATAACTCTTCTGACATGATGTAACGAACCTATGTCCGGGTCTATCATGGACGATGCTCGCCGAAACGAGAGGGATGAGGAGAGCCACCAATATGAGACGCATCCTGCAGAGATTGGGATATCGGGGTTACTGTAGATTCGATTTCGAGATCGATCGGGAAGGGATACTAAAAATGGAGATAGAGAACTCACTTGGTGGATGAAGTCAGAAGACTGTCTGAAGATCTCCCTCTTTTCCATCCTTATAAACGATCGAAATCATAGGGAAATTGGGATAATCCCCCGTTGTTCTTTCATTCATCCATTACCATGTCATTTGCCCAATCAATTTCGCATATAATTTCGAATTATTACATTAATTTATCAAAATATAATCCATCCATTGTCATGCCATAAGTTCAATCAATTTTGCACGTAATTTCGAGAATTAATTAATTTAACCGAATATGCACTTAGTAAATCTATTGGGTACGAGTCTACAGTATGATTTCATTCTATATTCATCCCGTTCTTCTTGGGAACATCCGCACGGTCGTTGCACCAGCAACCGAGTGGAGAATACGGTAACATCAATCTGACATCATACCGTACTCCTGACCCTGACTAATTCAGCAATTTTGGCTATCCTCTTTGCCGCAGTTGGTTGGTTTCCTCATCAGCTGTATTGCTACAGTAGATGGCGTATTGATCGATCCGTGGGAATACGGTACATTACTCTAGCGTAATTAATTATTTTGTTGTGTTTCCCAGTCCCTCTTCATTTCACCCAAACTCACCCAATCTTCGAAAAGATTATCGATTGATTGTCTGCCCCCACAAACTCACCCTTCTGCACTCCAATGTTCTTGCCTTTGAGCACGTTGCGGCCTTCCACACTATTCTCTCATTTCACTTATTCTGTGTAATTTATGCTGTGCCAGAGACTGTGATAGTTAGTTCGCTTCATGACCCAATTTATATTACAGTGCCAAATATCACAAAAAATACACATATTTAGATTTACAAGGAATAATGATATACAATAAAAACAATATGGCCACTAAAGAAAACACGCGAAAGAGATCATTTTCTCAATTCAATTCTAGTCCTATTCTCTCCAGACATTCTGTAGTATCCTTTCACGATCGGCTTGCTCGCAGCCTGTAATAGTTTCTCTCAAAAATATTGAATGCATTCTTATAACTAAAGAAATTCCATCAAACAGTAGTTATTTCTAGAAAAAAAGGGGTGGCCGAAAGTTTAAGCTGGCCAGCGATGACTTCCAGGTCTACTAGGCGCGAAGTCATGGTCAAAGGTCTCCAGCTTAGGGTTATGGTTTCGTAGGCATATTTCCCTGTGAAATTTTATAATTCGTGTCGGTCTGCCGGACATGAGATGAAGTCATTTACACTGAATGTTTGTGGAACACAGACATTTTTTTTGCATCAGATTCAAAAAAAGTCTTTTTTTATAAGTCACTTAAATGCAAATGACGTGACTTGTAAATTTTATTAAAATAATGCTATTAATTATTATTGTATTACCGGTATAAGTTGTACGTTGTAGCTCCCCTCCAATCCTTCTTGTATCCTTCGGGAGAACGAAAAAAGCAGTGATAGTTCCGACTGTCCATTGAGTGCTCGCAAATCTGCGAGGAAGATTGCGAGATCGAGGTCGGAGTTGTAGAGCGTAGTATCTCATTGATCCGAACACCTAAAAATGAGCATTTTAACAAAAAAAGGTTTAAAATAAAATTTAAATGGAAATAGAAATGAAATAATGGAAATCGTACTTTAAACTCTTCAAATTCCTCTAAGTGTCGTTTCAATAAATCCTCGATCTGCAAAAAAAAATTTTTTTCAATAAAATTATAACTATAAGCGATGTTGAATGCATGTATATACTCTAAAGCATTTTTATTCAGTTTTTTCAGTTTTTCAGTTTTTTTACAGCAGTACGAAAATGTCATGAAGGTATTTACTCAAAAAGGACGGATCTTACTCGCGTCCATGATTGGAGCGATTTATAGAGAAAATTAAGAAAAAAACGCTAACAACAAAAGCACGCACACAAAGAAAGACAATTCCATTTAAAGAAGGAGTACCACGAATCACCGTTGCCTGATTTTCAATAAGCTACTACAGTATACTGGACACGAAAATGGAGCGCGCACACTCGTGTTAGGGGCAATTTATATGCTTTCCATTACAAAAACTATTATATTTTTGATGAAAACCGATATTATCCACAGGGGGGAAACAATATTATTTTAATGAAAACTTCATTTTACGTCGATTTCATGTATTTTTGGTCCTAACACGCGTTGCCTGTCGATTATTGGCTCTTTTGTAGCCATTCGAACGTCAATATATCGATTTAGAGATTACGGTAGACTTTCGGATGCGTTGCAATGTGATCGGGTGAGCGTCCCCACAGCACTGCGTTGGCAGTTTATGTGACCAAATATTCGTGGGAGGCCTTCTTTAATGTCTAATTTCATGCTGGTCATTACACGGAGTGTCGTCTCCTTCAAACAATACCATCAACTCTGACCAAAGGAAGCTCCCCTCTCATTTACTTTCTTTCCCATTTGCAGTTTGAAGAGAGGAGGAAGTGGTTTGCCGATTCATCCAAGGAAAGTCTGCAGGACGGTAGTTGGTAGCAACGGTGAAATCTGTCATGCGGAGAGGGAAATGGGATGGATTGATGAATGAATAGATGGACAGATAGAGGTTTGATCTCTTCGCCTATTCCGGCTACCGTTTGCAGAGAATAGGTACGGTAGTTTGATATTATCCATAGAATGAGAACAGATGGAACTGAGTATTGTAAAGATTGCAAACGATTGTGTTTTTTTCACTACTTTTATCACGAGATGTCCAATATATAAAGCGAACTATTCCCACAGATCTGCCATACGAGAAAAGCCACAACACGAAACTACTCCCAAATAACTAATGCATTACAATTAAGCCATCGGTTAAATGAGTCTAATCCTAATGAACTACAGTACAATCGGAATATAACACAAACGGACATTTACTATTCGGAAAGAATAAGCTATAGTAAATGCTCAGTTGATTATACACAAAACTACGTCAAATCATAAGATGATCTACCATCCCAAATATCCGCGGTTGGGGATATTTGCCATGTCTTCGCAGTCGGCAATGACATCTTTCACTCCTGTTATGCCGCCGTTATCCATTTTGTGAACTGATGTGACGATTTTGTTGGAATTGTCGAACTTGAATTTGTCCTTATTCGTGTACACTGTGATGACGCAACCAGCGAAGACTACCACCTCCCGATACTGAAAAAAATGGCGCGCATGAATTACCAGATCGTAGTAACTACCCAGAGCGCGAAGTCTCCAGCTTTCCTCTCACATCTAAAACATCTAAAAAAATAATAGTAGACTTGAAGTCTCCATCTCGCAATTTCGCTCTCATCTGGAGACAACATCTCCTGAGTAAGGAAAGTTGGAGACTTCGCGCTCTGTGTATATAAACATACAAAAACCATATTTTTATCGATTTTTTAAAGATATTGATAAATTCTTTACCTTCTTCGATCCGTATTGATGAATGGTGTACATCCGACTTAGATTGCCGACCGGAACATTGCGAAAATAATTGTCTTTCACCACAAGATATCCGGCGTACGAGTAATCTGCAATGCATTTGTATATCACAGGAAATGATGAAAACGTTCACTTTGGTGTGAGTCAGACATAATTCAATAACTTCATGGTTACTCGCAAAAAAACTTCGCAATATACTGATGTGTGTTACTTCCGATTTTACTAACAAACTAACAATCAACTCATAGTTATACAACAACAACCCACTCATTTTATTAGTAGTGGTTTCCGGCGCCAATTCGGTAGAAGTGGGGTTGGAGGGCAAAGTGCCTGAGAAATGCAAATTATAGTAGATGCTACTTCCCGATTCCTTACTTGTTTTGGATTCGGTGACGATCTGTGTAGTAGTAGACGGATTCACAGATGAATCGATAGTTGGCTCGGCAGTGGTTGTTGATGCAGCTACGGTAGGCTCCGTGGTCAAGGAGTCTGGAACAAAATCGAAATTGAGAAATGTAATACCGATATTGTTGGTTCAAGTGACCATTCACCATACACCACAGTTACAACGACTATCATACCGCTGGTAGATGTAGAAAGAGCAGTCGAGTTGCCTGAATTCTTGAAATTTGTAGTAGAAATAACTCGGTAACTTACAGAAGCAAGCGAATTCGATGACATCCTCCCATCCCTGGCCCTTTTCGTTCGCTACACTGTCCTTGCCCATCCATATGGATGTACCTGGACAAAAGAACATTAGAAAGAGGATTCCATAGGTTTGGAGGAACCGTTTAGTTATTCAAGCTCCGTATGTAAGGTTAAAATCAGAAAAGGATAACTCTTGGTCTCACCTCCGTTGGACACCGTCACGTTCAAGCCGCAGTGCAGTAGAGAAAAGGGTGAAGTGAGAGAGAAGGTAATGACATCAGACTGCTTAATCGATTGGTTGAAATGTCCTCCCATCTGCAAACTCGGATAAGAGCATTTGAAAGTAGAGTGACGTGTCAAAGACAAGAGATTCTAATTGGAAGGAGAGGGAGTAACGTACTAGTTGAGTGCTTAGCCATGTTCCGTCCATTGCTTCACCGTTCATCAACTGGAAGTGCTTTCCACCCACCGTAACACCGCATTCTCCTGATAATATTTTTATAATTGATAAACAAAGAAGGATTCCAACCGATCGAATAGTTACGAGAACTCGTTGTAGTAGGAATAGTCGGAGGGGTCACTGAAACGTCAAATTATCCAGTATTTTGTATTGGCAACAATGCTCACCAGAGGCTGCCTGGGGCGTAGTAGTCGCTTTTGAAACCGGACTTTCAGAAGTAGATGGCATCGTTGAATCTATATAAAAGATGTGAATTCCATTAAAGAAAAGATGATCCCACCTTCACTCTTCTTCTCCTTCGTGGTACTCTTCACTGACAAATTAGATGTTGACGCTTGAGTAGGATTGTCGGTTTTGGATTGATTTGTCTTTGAACTAGATGAAGTAGTTGAAGTTGTTGAAGTAATCAACGTCGAGGGTCGGGTAGAGGACATCGTAGAACTGATTTGACTCGGCGAAAAAGCGGACGTAGTGTCTGAACATACGTATCCATAACATATAAATGCACAAAATACTAACCTGCTGCGCTCGAAGTAGTACTGGCTGCAGTAGTGGAACTTGGCGACTCCGAGATTCTTACGGGCACGGTAGTGTTAGTATTTGCAAAAGACGTGTCCAAGCTTGTTGATACCGTAGTTGTAACACCCGTCGTGGGCTTGGAAGTTGTGCTGGTTCCTGAAAGAGAATCTACCATTTAATGTTAACTACCTGAACGATGGAAACGTGCCAGGTGCTTCAGAATTAGCGGGGGTAGGCGAAGGACCGGGCGAGGTGTTGTCTGATAGCAATTGATTTAGTTGCAACAATAAGTCAAACGACTCACTTTGGTACAATTTGAGGAACTCTTCGAAAGAATCCTTCGAAGGGTAACATTCTTCAAGCACCGGCATGTCTGAATAAGTAAAAATTCTATTTGAGTATTGGTATTTGTCTCACTTTGCATTTTGATGTATAGTCCGAGATACTTATCTTCGACCCCATTAGTATCCTCGAGACTTAGACGCTCCGGTCCCGCATTCTGAAGTGTAAACGATAAACATGAACAAAAATGAAGTGGCATACGTCAAATCCTGTGGCTCTTGAGCACAATTTGGAGATATAATGAAATCTGAAAAGGAAACAGCTAAGATCGATCAAAAGATGAATAAGCTCACGAAAAAGCGGGGCAATCAATAAAATCACAGTGGGCGAGGCAAGCTCGGATGTCGTACATTATACGCGGTGCATCGGGTTGGTGTAGTGTCACGAAAGACACTCTCGCAAATGTGGAATTGTGGCTCTGAAAACAACTTTTTGGGAGAAGACGGAAAGGGAGTAAAACTGACGAGTGGCATCTTGAGAACTGCTACTTCGCAGTTCTGTGCATTGTATGCACTATACAGTAGCAACAGAACTACTGTGACTGAAAGCTTGCCCATCGTATATTATTGTCTTGGTTTGTATTGGGAAAATTTGGTAGGATAGACGTGAAATGGGGAAAGGAGATTGAATGAAATGAGAATTTTCCTACGAAAAGGAGAGGGCTGTACGATTGGTCGTCTGGGGCAACTATTCGATGGCTCTTGGAGAGATGGAAATGAGATGAATGAGACAAGTGGCAGCTCCGGCTCCCTCTTTTCTCCTGTTGCGCACAGTTTGCATGAAATCTCATGTCCATCGGAGAGGCCAAAGTACCTGTTTGCAGCTTGCAGAATTTCATTCAGAAACTAATGCCATGAACCGTGCAAAGATACCAAGAAAAAATGCGTGGTCATGTTCTCCTAGATACGGCATTTAAATGTAAATTGTAAATCGTAGTTAAGAAGATGCCCTGATCATTGTGTTGACATGTTCTAGGGTAGAAGACGGTTTTAATCGTTTTCGGTCCCACAAATGTTCACGAAAAAACCCCCCAAGGACCTTGAGTTCAATTATTCTTCATGAGGCCAATATATTTTTGGTCATACTTTAGGGTGAAGACCCAACTCGATTAGAGCTTCGAATGCCCGGTAATTTTTTTGCTACTTAAATCATAGTGAAAGTGTAGCGGAAATTGGGGAAAAGAAAAGGTATGAATCATTCGTGTGACGCCTTCTTCAATGCATGCGTGGTCGGGAAAGTTTTTTTATTGATTTTTTTTAAATATTTAAATGTTCATAGCAAATCTCGTAACTGTTCACTCAAATGATGTTGACAAGTGGGACAAGAAGGGTATCTGCGAAGGCGCCCATTCTTTCTTCGCCTAAGCGTCATCCCATGATAGAGGAGATATTCCTGTGGGCCTGATTTCTCATCTTCTCCAGCTTCGCTCGTTCATTTATCGCTCTTTCCAAATCGGCGTCCTAAAATTATTTATTGATTTTTTAAAAATTCAAATCTATTTGCTATGTATTCACTCAGAAAAATATGTAGGGATCCTGAACGCCATCTATGTTGAAACAAGGTAGTCATAAATGCAGGTGTCCCACGATTATTGGGCCAACAGAGTTTGGGGCAGTTCGATAACTCGACGATGGCGTCAAAAATTGTACTTTTCATCTTTTAAATAACGTTATGAGCAGCAAACTATCTAAAAAAATACTTTAAAAAATGTATCTCACAGTGACTCAGGTGTTCGCATTGGGTATTGGAATTGAGGAAGGGGATAGGCACAGAAAAGAGAGGCATTGGAGGAAGAGAAGGGTGCGAGAGAAAACGCGGGCTATATTTGTGTTTCACCAACTTCTGATGAAGAGAGGAAAAGAAAAGGTTTGAATCATTCGTGGTAAGCCTTTTTTTAGCCTACAAACGACGTTCAGCATTCGTTCAGCATATTTAATATTTTTCTCTCTGTTGTTACCACTATGTCGTCGGTTTGAGTTGCAGCTGCTGCATCTGCTGCATTGTTGGCAGGAGCTGCTGCAGATGCCGCAACAACCGAGAGGAGAAGGAGAAGTACAACGGCTAGTTTCATCCTCTCTGGTAATCAACAATCGCGTCAATATTGTATTGAAATGCAATGAATTAACGTCAAAGAAAGTTTAACATTATGCATTTGCCCGGAAACGTTGCGAAAATGTGAAACCAGAGAACAATGTATGCCTTCAATACATGCGTGGACGAGGAGAGGAACCATTTACACATGATGTTGTATGTTTTGCACATTTTTGTGTACATGGTTCCTCGTCCATACTAGGGATGGCTACGCAAGAAAAATGACCGATTTATTTCTTGCGAAGGAGGAGAATGAGAGGGAAATGAACGTGGGAATCTAGTGGGAATAAAGATTCTTGAATTGGGCAAGATTCTTGCTTGGAAAAACACCGCAAAATCGGTGAAACTGACAGTGAAGCAAGATTCTTGCAAGAAATGAGAATCTTGCAACAGTTAATTTCCCAACAAGATCTTACTATATTGCTTGACTAGCCATCCCTAGTCCATACATTTATTGAAAGCATACATTGTTCTCTGCATGTTTCATACCAGTGCACTTCCGATTCACTATATATACCGCAGATATTAATTGAATGTGATTATCCTCAGCCCTTTATTTGATAGCGAACTTACAGTTAGCAAGGTATAATCGTGTGTTATTAATGTGCAGCGTATATGACTCATGCGTGCAATTCCTGTAGCGCGTCTGCGTATTTCGATGTACTGAGGTAAGGGGAAGGTGGCACCAGCGGGCTCCCATCCTAGTGTGAAAAATGTGTATTACATTCATAAAATGATACGATCACACCAAAAAGTCAAATGACGGACTTCCGTTGTTTACCACACAGGCACGTACGCGACCCTCTCACTTTTGCCCGCTCTATCGCTTTGGTAAACACAGGAAGTACCATTTTGACTTTTTGTGTGTTCGTATCATTTTATAAATGTAATATGTAGATGATCACCTTGGTGAGACGGAAGTCTCCTACTTCCTTTTCTCCGGAGATGTTGTCACCTGCTGAGAGAGTATTGAAAATCGAGAAAGTGGTCGAGAGACATATAAAACGCGCCCTTGCAGATTTTATTCTTATCATTTTACGCGAGAAATCGTGAGTCACTTTTATATTCAACCTCGCTGGAATTTGACATGGTGAACTCTTATTTCAAAAATTTTATTTTCTTCCTAAATATTTTGTTTCCAGTCGTCTTCAACTTTCGAAAGCCTTCCGAAAGAGAACATTTTTCGAATTGTCTCCTCTCTCAGCATAAGAAGCCGAATGATTCTTCGCCAGTGCAGCAAAACTATGAGAGATGCGATTGAACGGAGCGATATCTTCCCTTCTCGTGTGAGGTTAATGATCGGCCAAGTGAGTTGAAACGTTCTCAAGAAATTGTCTCCCCATTTTAAACCATCACTATTGTCCATAAACTAACCTTTTATGATAATAGATTGTAGCCTCTCTTGTGTTCGTATTTCTTGTATGTTTAAGCACCTCTGTTTCATAAAAAATAAATAAGATATGTATTCTCCCTGCAGGATTTGTACGGGTTCACAGACAGATCCAATCTCCTTGTGGAAGTATTGTTCACATCGGATTCTGAATCTGAATTGCGTCAAGTGTCTATTCTGGAAGTGGACGACTACTATGACGATGCTTCCCTGAAACGTTTTCTCGAAGCACTCAAATACAGTTTTCGACGTGTTCGCATTGAGAACTTGTTCATCTCGAATGTGAGTTGGAAGAACATACAAGATCCTGTCTTTGTCAACCAGTTGTATTGCCCCCTCTTTAAAAACAACACACAATGAGAGATTACGTGATTTGAATAGAGTAACTGGTGCACTCAAAGAAAAATTACTTCGTCGCATGCATGAAGTAATTAATTACTTCTGTGAAAATACACTATAACTGTCTTTGAAGTAATCAATTACTTCGATTGCTGTTCTAGCATGTTTCCACATAAGTAATTAATTACTTCATTCATGCGACAAAGTATTTTTTCTCTGACAATGAGTGTGCAATTGCTGGTATTCCAGACGGCACTCTCTGTCGATGAAGCAATCCTCGTGAAGATTACCTCTCAATTTGAGTTCCGAACTCTAAATCTTCAATTCATCAATCACTATAAAGAGAGGTACTTTCACTTTTTTTTAAATCTATCGAAGTTTTCAGCGTTTTGAATTATGCAAGTCGATCCGACCGACGTATTGACACGCTCAGTATGGCTCATTGTGATTTCGAACCCAGTAAAATTATTGAACTGCCAAGGATGTCAAGCCTCGTCGTGACAAATGTTCGTTTTATTTCACTGCACTTGCACGACTTTTATAAAATACATTATTTTACAGTGCAACTTCGGTATATCAGAGAAGTTATCAGGTAAGTTTTGCGAGTTTTGCGGAACGCTTTTTTTCAGTAAATGCGCTGTGTCAATTTATAGTTTATTAAAATTGCAGTGTCCGGGCTTTTCGGATGAACAACATGTGGCGCTTTGTCAAAAGGAGCACGGAAAACTAAAAGTGGACGGAGATCTTTCTGATGTTTCTACATTCCATCGCATCATTCAGGTATAGATTCAATTCAGTACAATATATTTTCTAAAAATTATTTCACAATTTATGTTTTAGATACCTTACCAAAGTTGACTTCGCTCCCAGTATGCAAATCCATCATATTTATTAATATTTTCCATTCGACGGTTAATATGGAAAAAATTACACTCGATTTGACCAATGACTATTTCCATCGTTTCCGTGCATCGATTAAACTGAGAGAAGAAGAAGGAAAATTGTGGGATGACTCCAACCCGAATTCACCCGTTCTCTTATTCGAGATTGCTTTACGTAAAACAATCTACTTTATTGATTACCAAATCGGGTATCTCAAAGTGCACGTTCACTTTTTCCATGGAACTTCCGTTAGCGTATTGAAGGGAAAGATTCCCAAGAATCTACAGCCCTCTCACCGCTTGAATGTTCCCTTGTATACATCATTTTGATTCAAAATGACTTGTTGATCTACTTGTGACAAGTTTTGTTTGCTAGTGCAATAACACGAATTATTTCTTTAGATAATAGGATGGGCTAGTTGCATGTAACAGGAATAAAGAAATGTCGTGTTTTATCATTGCGACTTGATCTTTCCAACTCCGTGGATAAACTTAATTCTGACAATTCCGCAGAAAATCTTCTTTGTTGTGAATATTATCAGGGGCTGTATAATCTGTCAGAAATGTGCGAGAAACATATGGCAAAAAACATCGCTCAAAACATGACAGATTTTTCTCTAATTCTCTCAATTTAGCATGCTATTTTCGTCACTCTAACCAAATTTCAATCGGAAATGTGCGAGAAAACTTGGCGAAGTTCTAAACGGAACTTGGCCAAGTTTGGTTAGAGAAAGAGAAATAGCACGCAAATCGAGAGAGGGAAAAGTATGCGTGTATGTGAGCCTTTTTTAGGGGGGGGATTTGGGCGCAATGAAGTAAACGCTAAAATTCCAATTTTGGCTTTTTTGGGTGCTGATGGTCTGTTGCATCCTTGTTTTCATAATGAAATTCCAGCAAATTCTAAGTCAACGTAACAAATTGGGTTGAAAGTAGAGTTTAAAAATCGGCCATGTGTAAATGTCTAAATCATCGGAACGTTTTATTCAAATTTCGAATTTTTTTCGTTATTTTTGCAATTTTGCATGGTTTGTTTAGTTTTTTCGCTGCTTTTAATCGTACAACTATATCCGCAATGCTCTTATCGTCTTGTGAAGCCCATTTTCTTATATAACACTGCATTATAACGCTTCCTATGAAATGAATTGTTTTCTTTGTAGAGACTTTGATTTTGTTCTTGGAAGTGAAGGAATGGATGAAATGGAATTATCCTGCCAGTTAATCAATAGTAATTGCATTAGAAATTGCCAAAAATATTAATACTAAACGAGTATAAACAACAGAAACAAAAATGTAAACAGGCTGATGACGTAGATGGCTGATTTCTAAAGAAAACTTGGTCAAGTTTTGAACGATGTCAGTGAAAACTTGGTGAAGTTTTGAACGATGTCAGTGAAAACTTGGCACAGTTTTTGGTGAAGTTTTGACAGATTATACAGCCCCCAGAATGAGCATAAGAAGGGACACGGTAAGAGTATCTTTTAAATAATATCATCAAATTGTTTGCTCTAAAGTTAGAAGTCTAGAATAAGTCGTAATGCGCAAGTAATGAGACGAGCTCGCGAAAGAAAGAATGATAAATCGAAATATTACTTCGTGAAAGACAGACGTCTTCGAATGCCACAACCACCGCCCCTAAAAATTATTTTAGCATGGTAAAGAGCATTAAAACAGAACCTGGCATTTTGCACGGAATTAAAGATAAAGTACACCGGTCGGTGAGACCCAATGAGAGCACTACAAGTAGGGAAGTAACAATAGTAGGGAACACTAGGATTGTAGATTCGATGTTCGCATCACTGATTTTGGTCTGTATTTCGATTGAGAAGGTGTAGAAAGCTCGCAAAATATGCTACGTCATCTGAAAATAACGAAAAATAATACATCTCTTCTGCTTGTCACATTTCCCCAAGCACCGCTTGTTCCCCGCCCTCCGACTGACCAAGGGGATTAAGATGAATGACTAAAATGTTGGGAGAGAATCAGATGCGTTTCAAGATGTGGTCATAAGCTGTGATTGCTGTGATCAGCTGATGGTGAACGTGGATCACTTTGAAATCAACAACAACAACGAAAATGTGACCAAATCTTGCATGATTCGCAAACTGAATCTAAATTGAAAACTCCGGTGTCACTATGACCGCGTTGATAATAGTAAATCATATTATGGAGTTTCAGAAGGACACCTTTTGCATTTGATTGGAATCGTAATAAAAAATAAGATCGGTGAACTGCTAAACCACAAGACCCTTTATTGTGATTGGCGATTTCAAGGACGCAATCTTAGCCGCAAATTTCAGATTAAAATAACCAACAAACAAACCTTCGCCAACAAACCTTCGCCTGAAACTTAATTCCGACTGTAACATCCCGCAACCGTCTACCGCACTTCTGTTCTGGCGAGAGTGTTCACTCATATTTTAGTCCCAATTCAAAAGAGTCTTGTCGCGAAAAAGGAGCTACTCCAATGACAGGAAATATCTCGGAAATATATCAAATTGGCCCACTAAATCCAGTTTCTCCGAGGTTATCTGCTCGCTGGATAAATGATTGCGAGAGTTCCCAGAACGTGGTGATTGTTGTTTTTTTTTTCATTTCGTCAATACAAATATTCATTAGGTCAGGTATACTCAATTGAAGCAGATAATTTATTCTCATTTCGCTGAGTTCCTAGAAAGATTTATTTCCCGCATTTCTACAATAAAAAAAGTACGTAAAATCAGAATTATCTATTTCAACTCAATGACATTCAATTGAAATAGTGTCTTGCACGAATTATTTTGAAAAAAATAACAGTTTTGACCAAATATTTCATGAATCGTTAACAAAGTTGCAGAAAACAAATGCAATGTTATGTATCTATTTGGGCGACATCAATCCCGTTTACATATATATACTCAATTCGATTGATCTCTCAACTTCTGATTCTATCAAAGATCTAGGTATTTATGAGAGGTTATCTGAATGGGTCGACATATTCTTGGCACAGGGCTAAATTTGCAATGCGATACTAACCATGCTATAAATTGATGCACCATGTGAGGAGTACGAATACACTAAACAGAAAGTTCAATAACGCGTTTACTCCTCAGGCGATGAAACCGCGCGATTATCTATTTTCATTATCTATTTTCATTATCTATTTTCGCCAATTCGAACCGAATCAATTTGTACTGTGTATTAATGGATTCCTCGTAAAAATACAACTATTTTTTGGTTACGGAACTTTTTTGATTGGAGCCGATTCTAGCGAGTTATTCAGTGAAATGTGTTTTATTTAATTTTCATTAAAAAGTTTCTAGTAAAAAATGAAATTTTATTTGATAATTTTAATCGTTGAATTATTATATAAAATATATTTTAAAAGGAAAATAAAACTTGCCCTGGAAGGAAGTCAAATCAGGAAAAGTGTGGTGAAAACTCGAATAAAGTCAGTCCTCGATTGCTATGCAATACCGTAATTACTTAAATTCCTTCACATTTCCTCGGTTTAACTTTCTTATCTTTACATTTTACAGATTTCTTCTATTACATAGAGAGAGAAATTAGATATTTTTAATAGGTTTTTCGATAATGATAAAACCGTATGATGCGAGTACTTACCGTACTTACGCTGTCAACAACTGACTTTATTCGAGTTTTCACCTCACTTTTCCTGATTTGACTTCCTTCCAGGGCAAGTTTTATTTTCCTTTTAAAATATATTTTATACAATAATTCAACGATTAAAATTATCAAATAAAATTTTATTTTTTACGAGAAACTTTTTAATGAAATTTAAATGAAACACATTTCGCTGAATAACTCTCTAGCATCGGCTCCAATCAAAAAAGTTCCGTAACCAAAAAATAGTTGTATTTTTACGAGGAATCCATTAATACACAGTACAAATTGATTCGGTTCGAATTGGCGAAAATAGATAACGACGTCATAATCACACGGTTTCATCGCCTGAGGCGTAGACGTGTTTTTGAACTTTCTGCTTAGTGTATTCGTACTCCTCACATGACGCATTAATTTATAGCATGGTTAGTATCGCATTGAAAAATTTAGCCCTGTGCCAAGTTTCTGAACAAATATGTCGACCCACTGAGATAACCTCTGATATATCGATCTCCAATTAAATTTCGATTCTCATATTTCAACCCTCTGTAGCGCGTGCTTATGCGAAGAGGAAGTACAATTCAGAACATTATTTATCATGCATAGAAACTCTATGTGAATCACAAAAATATTGAACGGGGTAGTCTCTGCAACAAAAAAACAAGTTTGGCAAATATCGAGTCGTACAAATGTGAGAACCGGGAAGGCCTGATTTGTTAAAAATTGATGCCCTCGAAAGCTGTAGATGGACGGGCGAGCGCACTTTTCCATTATCACATCATCGGATAGTGTTAATGATGTTCATTTCGACCATTTTTCTGTATTTTATTTAAATTGAATAGTTCACACAATGATCCTGGTAATACCAGGCCATGCTGGTATATCATCATAATATTATTAATAAACCATTCTACGAAATCTCGAGGTTATTCAATAAGGCAGGGATCAATCAATCATTTATCATGCCAGGGATAGATGGACGAGTAGAATTCACCCATAAAACACTCCAGAAAGAGGTAATTGACATGAAACAGCGTGAAATTTATACAGCAACATTTTCACGCTCTTTCTCAAACGTCTTACCCTTTTCTAGACGTTTAGCTGGGCGGGGGTGAATTTAATCAAGTATCATCATCAGTTGATGTTGTTGATGATGTTCATCATCATCTTGTGCTTCGCTTCTGTCACCATCATCATCATGCGTAATTGCATATCCTCAACTTATTTATTTATATTTAATGCATTATTTATTGCTCGTGAAATAAATCGGATAAAAATTATGGAGGCAAGTTGTGAAATATCAAAGAAGTGCATAACGTTTTATGTGTCTCTTTTTCACCCACTTACTCAGAGCGCGAACTCTCTTACTTGTCGAAATCTAGATAGTCCAACCCTCGTATATTCAAGAGTTCACCCTCTACTCTCTCGAAATCAAGTACTCTCTTGTCAAGAAAGAGAGCATCTTAAAGAAGGAGTAACCTCAAAAATACAATCTCAAACTGATGGTATTACTCGATTTCTTCTGTGAACGATTACAGAAATCCAAAATTTGAGATCTCTATCTTTTCTCCGAACCGAGATATCGGCGCGCAAAGAAAATACCGTCGCTAAGGGACAATCAGGGTCAAATGCCGAATACGGTAAAGGGGGGGGGGCGTTCTCACACGTGCGCGAGTAACCAAATCTCTCGGTCAACTTTCTGTCTCCTGTCGAATTTGCGTGCACTCTCTTCCCTTCCTTCCCTTGTCCCCCACAGGGAAGAGGGAGGGGGAGGGGGGAAGAGAGTGCATGCAAACGAGGGATTAGGGAAGGGGAGGGACAGATGGAATCACCAAAAGTGTTACTGTGTTTAGCGGCGAACTCAGTTTGCGATGATTATCTTCAACCTTTGCTTACAGTACCCGCTTGTTCGCTAAGAAAATTTCCAGTCGGGAGTCGCGGACATTCGTCCTTCTTTAATGGCGACTTCTTAGAGAGTTCGCGTATTTCATCGCTCACCGACAGTTCTTTGTGATATTCTACAGCTTCTGCTGCATTACTGGGAGGAGGGGGTAGAGCTGCTACAACTGTCGCAACGACCGAGAGAAGAAGAAGAAAGGAGATAAGCAATCTCATAGTTGGTAGACTCTGACTGTAATATTTGAAATGTTTAGCGAGCGCTCGAGCAACTATTTATCGCACTAAATGCATCATGAAAAATAACAAGACCATTATTAATTGTTGTTCGGATGGCACTGTGATAATGTGCGCCGAAATTACACTTCAGCTCCCTTTATAGCGAGACGATTCATCATCCTCGTCTCTCTATGAGATTACGCGCAAAAATGTCCCCCTCTATTTGTCGTGATCTGATAGTTAACGAGGTGTAATCCGAAGTGGTTCGAGATTTATGGTCAGCTCATATGCGGAAAGGATCGTTTGTGAATTGCTTGCAACAGTCGAAATGGGTGAAAATTGTTTATTGAATCGTTCTTTCTCTTACTGAAATTGTGCATATGATGATATTTATCGAGTTATGCACCAATCAATAATAAGTATAACGGCGTTAGACTAAACAAAATACTGCTGCAAACACGAAATACGATCACGCATGGTGGTACAAAAAAGATGCAGATGAAAATTGTGTGTTCAATAACACTTTTTGTCTTTCCCCACGAATAGTAAACCCACTCCTTGTTATAACTAAACAAACAAACCAATAAAATCGTAAATTTTCCTTATTTTCCTCTTAAATTCCCACCAAATTTTTCGCATCAGCAGAGCACACGAGACAAGTCACACTTTATCCTTTGCGCATTTGTTGATTTACATGGCCGAGGCGGGAAGAGTGCATCATCCTATTTCATAATATTATTGTTAAAATATCGTCTCACAAATTTGAACCGTGTGGCACTCCCAAGTCAACGCTCATCCCCAGAAGCATAACCGACGGTTGAAAGGTGAGATGAAAGGAGCGAATCAGATACGTTTCAACAAGTAGTGATTAACTGTTTTCATTTCGGGGTGTGATTTGAAGGGAGTAAATAAGTTTCAACAAGTGGTCAAACTATGGTGATTGTGGTGATTATGGTAACGAATATATATATAGACCGGGATCGTTTGAAAATCAACAAAAATAAATAAATAAATGTGAACAAATCTTGCATGATTCGTTAACAGTATCGTACATGTCAGAGAAATCGGAACAAGTACCGAGTCTTACCGTACAATTTGCTACAATTGAAACATTGCGAATACAAGGTTTTAAATGTTGATTTCATGCTCATTCGATTTCCCTTCCCCGATTTGCCGGAAACGGCTCGGATTGTCTCGGTTAAATATCGCTAGAAATCGATAAATCAGAGTCATGCGTGTGCCAGTGTGCACACGTGTTTTGTGTAGTCCGCAAATTGCCACTGCCGGCGAGCATTCAGTTCGCGATTCGATTCAGTTCGCGATTCTCGGCGACTTTTTAGCTCACGTTTTATCAATTTCTATCGATATTTCACCGAGACAATCCGAGCCGTTTCCGGCAAATCGGGGAACGGAAATCGAATGAGCATAAAATCAAAATTTAAAACCCTGTATTCGCAAATGTTTCAATTGTAGCCAATTGTTCGGTACTGCTCGGTACTTGTTCCGATTTCTCTGACATGTACGATATCTAAATGAATTGAACTACATATGTTGGTATAATGCGGAAATGTGAGGAAAAATCAAATTTCGCTATGACTATTCTAATATCCATCTTATATTTTGGATAATAATAAAACAAATTCAGCAGCATTAGAATCATACCTGTTTTTTTAAAATATATTATTAAAATACTTGGTTCTTCTATGTGAGACCAAGAGAGAGACGAGAGATGAACATCAACTTTATTGCATAAAACGTCTCGATGAAACAACGCATCAAGTATTCAAAACCATGACGAGAATTACTGAATACCATACACTAATTATTAAAATATAACTAAAATTTAATCTCACAGGCCACTTGTACCTAGCCACACTCGCCAATTGCCGCTCTCTCCCAGCCGCATGACCGAGGGGAAAGAATGAGATGAAAGGAGCGAATCAGATACGTTTCAACAAGCGGTGATAGACTGTTCTGTGTAGGTCATTTGATCATTCTCTTTTCAGAAATGCTTTAGAAATGAATTTGTCTTCCATTTCCTCGAATTATTTGGAAATATTTCGAACGAATTCGAATTTAAAATGTGAGTGTTCAAAATTGCTCACTCGTTTGCAAAATATATAGTAGCAGTGCAGTATGAAAATTTCATAATTGCGGGGTAAAAGCAGTGAAAATAAGGAGTTTTCGTAAACTGAAAATTGAACATTCATGAAGTAAGCTTTATCGGATCCTTTTTTATCGGACAATAAAATATTCCGAGCATAAAAACGCTAAACGCCGTGCATAATTCAATTATAATGTAGCTAACATTCCTTAATTGTTTTAGCTTGCTCGCCTACGATATGCCACGATTCCTCTGTATGAAACATCTGATATATATGATATTCCGAATAATACTCCGGTAATCTCTGATATATGATTATAAGCGAGGGTGGGGTGACAGACGTAAATACAGAGATAAGATTGAGGCAAGCACAGAGATCCGCGAGGATTACTGACGAGAGAAAGAAGACATGTGGAACCGAGTATGGACGCATTTCTGGAAATGTAGAACAAGGAAGAAAAGAAGGAGAACTGATGTCTTCGTATTCCCTTGTGGTATCATTGAATACAACTTTATTTGGATCGCAGAAACATTTATCGATCGCATAATCCATTACCAATTTCAACCCAGAATAATACGGTAAACTGCTGAAATTTTACAGATAGATACTTATTTCCTTTTTTTGGGAAGTCTCGCAATCATTTAGTGAGTACTACGGGGGATAAAATAGATTGCGTGCGATAAACTGGTATTAGTGGGCCAATTCGTTCTACTTTCGGGTCTTGAATCTGTCTACTGGAGTAGCTCATATTTATGCGGGAAGGTTCTTTGAATTGGGTCTTCATTATACACTAGTGCCTGAAAGTATTGGCGCGCCTGTTTATTTTTTGAGTAGAGTTTTGAACCATGCGAACATTAGGGCTGACATTTTTACCGAAATCAGCAAAATCATCGGGGAATACAATTCTTGTGCAGCCGTTACTCACTAAATTGAAACTTTGCGTAATCATGACGAAATCGATCACAATTTTTTCAAGAAAAAAATATTATTCGCGCGAACGTGTTTCCGTATTGGCCAAATTATTTTGAGTGTCCAGACATTATGAAGATACTCAAAAGGAGAAGCACATAAATTTTAATCGAATTTCAATTATGTTAAATTTAGTTGATGAATCTTAGAATATTTGGTCAAGGCATTTTTTTTAAAATAACAATTGATCCGCGCTCTCCACCATCAAAAGAAAAGATAACATAATATCACCACCTGTTGAAACGCATCTGATTCTCTCCTTTCACTTCAATTTTCCTCTCGATGGCAGAGAGTGTGGTGCAAATGGTTCGTGAAACGATATTTTTATTATATTCTAATTTTTTAAAATGTTGATATGATTGTGATGCTGCCGATTTCGTTGACATCGACACCTCAAATATCATTTCGTTGTTATTTACTCCATGAAATGAAAGTCAAGGCTTCTTTCCGATCAAACACCATTAAAAAGTGTCACTGCTGACTCCTTTTTAAAGAAGGAGTGAAGGGAATATTTTCGTGAGTAAAGTGGCAACACACGTCGATTGCTTCCCTCAACGATAAGAGATCCCCGAAGTTTCAAATCTCTAGTTCGAAAACCGACGGAGATATGCGCGCTCAAAGTTTGCGTGATGATCAGGGGTTCCGTACGTGTGTCAGCCAACGGGCTGCAAAATCTCTAACTGAGCTGCATAATCCCTCGACTCTCGCTCGTTACCCCTGCGTTTACGATTTGCATGCACTCTTCAACTCTTCTCTCCCCCTGTCTCAACCCCATCTCGTGTAATCAGCGCCCTCCCTATTTTGCATGCCCCTGCGCTTATCCATTGTCTCCTTGGTGGGAGGATAATCCTTGCCAGTCCTCCCTGGACACGTTCGAGTCTCTGAATTTACATTTTCTGTGTTTGCCGCTCTTACAGTACTGCTCATTGCAGTTACAGGGACTTCCAGCTGGGAACCTTTCCCTTCACTCCTTCTTTAAATGTTTGAAAATTAAATGTCTTGTGATCTGCTATTGAGTCATCTGCTAGCCCCGCAGAAATGGTGCTAAGCCGATTCGAATTATCGCATAACGACGCGGATTTGCACATGACTCAACCAAGTTTGGACAGGCTCAATTTTGTTTGATCACTAGCCGTGACTGTGCAATGCACGGAAGTGAGATTATTGTGGTGAAGGTCGACGAAAGAAGGAGGGACTATTGTAGTGATGCAAGTTCGGTTTTCGTATTACGACTCTCTCAGCGAGAGATCGGTAATACGGCTGATAAAGGGGAGAAAACGAAAGAAAAAGAGACGCCAGTATTACCAAAACCGCCGCCGAACGGGCAACCCTAGACTATTGTACGATCTTTTTCACTAATATAGATCTTTTTCCAATAATATTTTGGCGGCAGAGACGGAGGAAAATTTTTTAAAGACGTTTATCTGGATAATTTTTGTAACAAAAGTGCAAATACAATGTACAAATATGACAGACGATGGTCACGAAGCTATTTCCTGCTGGCTTTGATCTCAAACGATGCATAGATGTCAAAGATTTTAAATTGAGAGCAGATCCTGATTTTCCTACGGTGAAGCATCGTTTTCCATTATTTCTGTGTAAGCCCATGCATGGTTCTAATGGGAAATTGCATGCGGGCTATCGTGCTACATAATCTGGTGGCTTCACCTTTTTCTGCAATTTCCTTCATTCTTCCGTTGCTCAATCAAACGCTGAAAGTCTTCGCGCTCTCTTCAAACCACATTAACTCTCGCCCAATAGAGCAGCGCTACTTCTCTTATAGTGACATTTTCCTGCATTTTTTCTGTTTCTTCTGGTTTCGCATTGCTATCAGTGATAGCCTATCACGTGTGAGAATAGAAGCAAGCAGAATTCAAGAAACTAACAAAACGAATGCCACTTTTGCGTTCTTGGAAATGTTGTATATAATGTTATTGTTAAAGTTAACTTTTAAGATTTATCATATGCGTGAGAAAAGGGAATTATAATTGGAGAAACACGCATAGTGCGAATCGCAAATTATCGAGAAAATCCAGAGCTAACTTCTTCATATTTGCGAATTATCCTCCAGGGAAATCACTCTCATTTCCGGTCAAATTTGCTGCAACTTTGCGCACGATTTCCGTAATTTCTTTATCTCGCTCTTTGGTAATCACATAACAATGAGGTATAACAGTGTACAACAATGGCACCCGTTGCCGTTTTTCTCACAGAGAATTCACGTTGAGATCAAATAAGTGTGTCTGGGTAATACTTGTACAGGGAAATCACAAGAAGATTATACAAAATATTAGTATTTCGAAACTAAAATATACCGGAAGTGGTATTTTACAGCCAGTTAGTTGGCGATTCGCACTGATCTAGGAGGATGCATGATGAATTTCGGGTCAGTAGCGGGACGGGGGTGGTGGCACGGTAGGATACGGTATGCGAGCGTTCGCGGGTGATGATATTGGGCGACTCTTCCAGTCTCCTCGCGGAAATCGATAATTGTCTCGACGAGGAGGTCTTGGACAGAACGTTGCGATCGAACACGTACGACGTGAGGTAGAAGGCGTTGAAGGACGCCTGAAAAGGGGCGGAAATTAATCAATATTCTTCGAGTTTTTAATAGAAAACAAGCCGTTTAGTAGGATACTAATGCCTCACACTACTATTTAAGCACTTTCTGCTTTATATCTTTCAACATAATCTGATAGTAGCAGCTGAGTTCCTCTCGTTGATTGAATAATTGGGGGCGACGTGTATTTCTCCCTCATCCTCTTTCAATCAAACCAAGCGAGCCGAAAAAATACGGGGAGTTAATCGAAAGAAGCCCCGCATACTCATGCAGTTATATCCAGAATATAAGTTAATCCGCACTATTCTGAAAGAGAGGGTGGATCGACGAACCAAAGTACAATTCGGTTTGATTATTTCGCAGATTTGAAAAACCCGGAAGTGACAATTCGCAAAGGTTACCTTAAAGAAGTAGAGTGATTGGCAGACGAGGAAGAGGGCGACGGGCAGTTCGAGCCGCGCGTCGGGAACGATAGCGCGCAGGGCGCGGATGGCCGCGTCCGGCGCGGATATGAGCAGCGAGACGAGAGTGATGCCCATGAAACGCTTCATGTTCGTCGCGCGCTTCTGCAAACAACGAATACATTTATAAACATTTTTAAATATATTGGTAAAAATACGAATATTGTGCATATTCTAGGTAGAATATGACTATTTCCGCAATCTGGCAAACTTTTTGTCTGCCCAAAGTGGGCTTCAGTGACCTTTCCCTACGACACTCGCAGATTATTGGATTGGAGCCGCTAGAAATACCCCTCGTATCTCGTTCCATCTACACTCTCATCCCATCTATATCTTGCTTCCAATTTATTACGGATTATGAATGAGAGAGGGGCGCTTCTGATGACGATAATTCATGTCAAATTTCAATGGCAGACTAGGAACTAGAGTGCTGTCTGAACCCCTAGACTACGGTGTTTCATAATCCTATTTTGCACCAGAAACTAGACCACAAAACCAGTGCAATCATTTCGAGAAAATGTTCAATAAACCACGGCGCTGACTTCATTATTGGCCTTCTGCGGCTTTCTAGTGCATGTTGTATCCGTTTTATTTGTTCCAAAATCGATCAATAAAGCAAAGATTACAGTACCTTCTCGGTTTCCTCGTCCAGCTTGTGGAAAACGATCTGTAGCAGTGGGTCAGATGACTTCCGCCTCGTTCGCTCACACAGAACCCTGAAAATGCATGGTTCCACTCCTCCAGAAAGGGATCAGAGAGCGTGAAAGCACCTCTATCAAGGATCTAAGCGAGCAGACAGGTTCCAGACTAGTGACTTGTTTTTCGATATGTGCACAGTAAAGGTTTTGATCCGCGGAGAAAGTCGGTGGAATCCTAGCGAGACTTGGCGGTAAAACCCTCACTTGATATCCATAATGAAGATGAGAGTGGACGGGAAAAGATAGGAGGCGACGGCGTCGGCGATCGAGTAGATCGTCGTCATCGACTGCAAATCAATCGATACATATACCGTACTCTCAGGTCCCAGACAGAATTCGAATCGAAAAAGGTACGGTAACTCACATCATCCATCTTCACGCAGCCCAGCTGCTCGTCGGCGAAAACCGCGCCGAATACGTGCAGGTTGATTACGGTAGACACGCAGAGTACGGTGGCTAGCGGGGCGGCCGGCGACCGCCATACGGTAGAATACAGTAGCGGCTTGCACGCGGCCAGATACCGTAGTCCGCTCATGAACAGCCAGCAGTAGCTGGACTGCATGTAGGCGGCGCGAGAGACGAACACAAACATCTGGAAAATAATCATTAATCGATGGTCGTCGGTTGTGCTACCGTATACCTTGCATGCGACGGAGGCGTACTGTAGCGGAATGAGGTGCACCATGTAAGAAAGCGTCATGTGGGTGAAGATTGAGAGAAGAGAGAAGACATCAGCAAACGCCATCACGAAGAGGTAGACGCCAGTTCCGTTCTTGAACTGCAAAACATCGATTTTTTTAAATTCATAGATTTAGCAGGACCCTTATATATATATGCTCGCATTATGTTTTCTAGCCCGGTATCCTTATCCGTCCGGGACCCAAAAACGTTATGACATTTTCGGAGTTCTCCGCACTCTGACGCACTCCTATGTTGTTTATCGCCCGTCCTTCCGGTCATCCCTTCCCTTCTCTACTTTGACACCAGTGAAGCCCTTGTGAACATTTCCCTACGCAATATTATGTCGAGGCAAATTGGAGTCTGCGCGAAATGATATCCGTTTGCGACAAATTCGATTCGTTCCTTACTGGATGGTCGACTATCTCGCATATCAGTCGGCGCAAAATTCGATTCGCGCATGCGAGAGGTATTCGTTCATGGGTACATGTCTACATCCGGAGCTGGCTGGTAGTCAGGGAGAAAATATGTCAAAAAAATCCTTCAAAGGTGCCGACGGTTTCCCCCATTAGTTGCCAAGACAGTGGTGGCCAGTGGGAGAAGTTAATGTGAAAAGTCTAAGCTGCCCACCAACAATTTTCAAAGTTTAAGAGCTTAGCATAGAGCTTAGAGCTTAGGGTAGTCCGACTTGCAGAAATGCAAATTCCCGGCTTTCTGGAATGCGTGTGTTTCAGTTGTGTGTGGGAGAGACCGACGTACCGGAAACCCCGCGAGAGGATTATTTCATTGATCATCAACTCGCGCTAATAATGTCATTAGTAATGTCTGCGCGGCTGCGGTTCGCGCGTTCCTAGGAGGGGGGAATGGGAAGTTACCCGAAGCATGTGATTCCCAACTTCCTGAAAGGGGTCAGGGTGATAGTGTAAGAAAAAAAGAAAAATTCTTCTCGATATCTAGCACTCTTTCGCTTCTAACCCTTTTCTGGAAAGAAGACTTGTATGTGGAGGGGGGGGGGCATTACCCTGAAATAGACTCCCCCCACAGATACTTTAGCAATTTCGCAGCACACATGCACAATTGAAAGCAAATCTCGTCATTGATCTCGCTTGCGATAACGGAAATAAACGAGTCGCCGCGAGACATTACTATAGTAGGCGTGGGATATAATGATACGCTAACGAAACAATAATTCACGGTATTTTCCCAATGACCGTAGCCTTTTTGTATTTATTGATTTACCTGATCGGGATCTCTCCGGGCCAATCTTAGCGTCTTGTAGATCACTAGGAAGTTCAGAGCTAGTCCGGCTGCTATCAGAGATCCAAAAAGCCATGCGAGTTTGAGCGGGCTTAGTCCACTAGGGAGCGCCTGCTCCTGCATCCAGAGTGACTGCATGATGCGGCTGGAATTTAAAATTTAAAATAGTATTTTTTTTAAATATACATAAACATTTGTGGATGTAAAGTGGAATTGAAGCGACTAAGTAGGTAATCAGGATAGATACGCGAAAGAAGGACGAAAATAGAAAGCGGCTACAATAAATCCGAGAAAGAGAGACTGCGTAATTTATGCAGAGCGAGTAGGAGTGGGGGAAGATCCTACTGCAGTGCAGACTAGCTATTTCGCACTTTTGAAGAACTAACGAATGGCTGATGATTGCATATTTATGATGACAAGAACGGGCGGGCTTCAAAACAAAACCTGCGCTTCAGGAATAAAATTGCCAAAGGAACGAACAAACACAATCGAATATTTACAACAGTAATAGGTCTGCCTGCACAAGGCACTAGACATCAACTTGTCGGGCGCCTATTCGAGACCGATTTCAATCAGAAAAGAGAGGGGAGTGAGAGGAGGTGCGAAGGCTCTCGTATAGCCTGAGGCAAGGTGAGATCCACGACTCGAGACTCCGCCCCTTCTCCTTAAAGAGGGGGGAATGGGGGATGCGCCGAAGACCTACGTAGCTAGCATCGAATATGGGAGGAGAATTGGGGAGAAGGGGGGATATGGCAAGGTCCGAAGGGGACATGCACGCTTGTTTGTGATAGAGGCCTGATAAACCCAATTTAGAGCAAGGGGCAAGGGGGGCTAATCCGAGAGATATCGGCCATGTGACTGAATTTGCCTACGATAGCGCACAGGAGTCAATAAGGGGCCAGCGACAATATTGGAATTGGCGCACCAAATTCCAGATATCGCCGCAGTGAAACTACAAATGGGCGGGAGATAGGAAAGGTTGGGAGCGCCATTGAAAGCTGATTGAACATTCCTGGAAAATGTATTATCGCATTGGAGAAAAAATCCAAAAAATTGGCCACTTAATGTTTAACGTGCGAATCTAGTTAAAATGTATAGAGTTGGAAGAGGATAAATCAAAGTTCCCACTTGGTTCATATACAACAAAAGAACCTAGAGCATATGAATTAACCCACTCCTACCCTTAACTGTAATAAGAACGTGATAATCCAGAGGCTGAATGTCTCTGATAATGGCGAGTATCTCAGTGATCATATCTCTCTTCTCACGCGAATACCCCTCGGCTAAGATCATTATAACAATACATAGAATGGGATGTTAATAGAATTCTGTTCAATTTACACGCATGAGATGACACGCGACACTATTCAGGAGATAATAATGTTTCTAAACGAAAAGGAGTAAAGAGTTGGCCTTGATATTACAGTCCGGTCAGATCCCCATGTGAAAACGGGGCGCCCGGGGGCGCCCGGGGCGACCCGAAGCGACCCATTGACTTTCACAGCAAGGAGAATGAGAAATTCACGTTGAATTAAAGTGAGCTGTGTTCTCGAGGTCATTACCGAACTTTTAATGCACATCACATAAATTTTTAAATGTACATTAATTATAAATAAATTATTTAAAACCGTTCAATTTAGGAATAATAAGTGCACCCGAGCCGGACTACCGTAGATAAGAGCACACCAAGACCAGGTCCGTAAAAAAAAGCTCTTAACTACGGTAGTCCGGCTCGGGTGCGCTTATGATTCGTAAATTGAACCGATTTAAATACTTTATTTATAATTAATGTACTTTTAAAAATTTATGTGAAATACATTAAAAGTTCGGTAACGACCTCGAGAACACAGCGCACTTTAATTCAACGTGAATTTCTCATTCTCCTTGCTGTGAAAGTCAATGGGTCGCTTCGGGTCGCCCCGGGCGCCCCCGGGCGCCCCGTTTTCACGTGGGGATCTGACCGGACTGTACAACTACGAACATGCGCTTCACTAGAGAACGCAACTCTCTGAGACAATTGTCGAGATAGTGCATGAATTGAAAAGAAAGGTGACTCTCTTGAACATATGATAATCGAATTCTCTAGAGGCATATGTTAGAGAGTTCGCGCCCTGTGCGGTTACCGTGACTCAAGCCGCGAAACATATTCTAAATTGGCCCAATCGGGTTGCGGGAAATTTGGGTGATTATGCAGCGCGTGAGCATTCGCGTGGGCCGCGCTAATTGCTGTCATTTCCAGCACGTTATGAAAGTTTGCCCCCTGCAAGCTTTGAGGCACAACAAATCCCATATTAGTCATGTAATAAGGCGGGAAATTTGATAGCCGCTAAATTAGTCTGGCGTTAATCGATGGGGATTAATTCCGAAATGAAGCCTGCTGATAATGAGAATAGTGCCGGAAGTAATTAGAAAAAGAGATTATAATGTGGTATCAGAGGTGCGAGCACCTGTCTACTATTGTTTGCTGCCTGCTTTCTCACGTTTTGTCAATAATAAGCATGTTCCAGTGTACGAGCAGTAATTGTTCCCGGCACGCATGTCCATTTCATGCGTTGTCCGATAAACGCGTTTGCTAAGAACTCAACGCACCACTACAGTATTCAACAGCTACAAAAAGAAACAGAAACTACGAAATTCCTTGTAGACTACATATAAACCACGGCGAGTGCGCTCGATAATGTGCTAAATCTCGCATATTCATGAGCAGAGGGGCAGCATTTAGCCCCGGTAAATCGCCGGAAATTATGCCAATCTAAAAAGTTCTTCTTCGTTTCCGCTCCTTTTCACTAGAGATCTTCTCAAAAGATGAGGGGGGAAATTAACATCTCGAAATCGGATGTAATGAGTTTGCTCCCATCGGCTTTTGATCCCCATAATTTCATCTCAAACTCAGAGTCCCGAATGATTTGATAATGCGGCCTACGAGAGTTTCAAGAAGAAGCGGAGGTGAAACGTGCACGCACCAGGAGCTCACGCCGTCAACACGAAAAGGAATGATTCGACAGAAATTCAGCGATGACTCATTTTCTCGTCCCATACGGTATGGGACCTCACTCAATATCCCGGCCAAACATAAAGAAAGCGGTTGGGGGCGCTATCTCAAGCTCAGAAGCATGTAAAATCGAGAGAGCCTCTCACTTTCACACACACTCTCTCGAAAATGACCGCTTTCTGGAGGGATGTAAAGCCCATTTCCTCAGTTCATCAAGGGGAAAGAAACGCGCCTTTCCGGTGTGCCCTTCACGTTTTCTCAAAGATGGATGTCCATCTAAATTGACGGCGTGCCTAGAACCAAATGAAACATTGACAGATACACGCCTCTGACCTCTAATCGTCCCACGTGAATTAGAAATAGGAACCCTTCAAAAATGAGGAAAAGTTGTGGCGAATCGGAGAAAACGTATTATGAGGGCGGTTTCGTTCACATTTTGTTGTAGTAGATAATTCAATTTATCTCATTTACACCTTTACTCAATTTATGTGAGAGAGAGAAGATAGAGATAAGGGTAACTGTGTTGTGAGCTAAGAGAGCTAAACAGGTAGCTCAATGTAAGCAAACAAACAAATAATTATAAATTACAATATAGTACACAGAGAAAATGTAGAACAAAATGAGTATGGTGAAAGGAATAAAGTATGTATTATATGACACGTTCGTAGAATGTCTCTAGCGAACTTTCATGGACAACAATCTTGCCGAAGTCGAATAAAATTTCGCGAAATGAGTTTTGTGAACAGAGTTTAATTGGCATCAACGCATAAGTAAGACATAGCATGCATGTATGATAGATAGTTTTCTCGAATTTTTTTTCAACTGAAATCAGACAAAACTCATCCCGGATAAAAAAACAACGTGAATGCGCAGTGATCAAGTAAAATTGTTTTCCACATAACTAACTACTTCTGAGGAAAAAACACAACAAAGCGTACACTTATACCGTATGTTCGCACCAAAGTAGGATACCGGGGAATCCAGTCTGGAAGTAAAAACCAGAGATGCGTTAGACAATGTGGTGGGCAGAGCGAGACTTGTGACCTCATCCTCTCTACTCAAGTAGGGGGATTTCCCCCTTCCCGTGGGTTGGTCTCCTCTCTTTCCCTTTTCCCTAGCTAGTTGGAGAAGAAATAAGAGTGTGAAAAATGGGAATCTCCCAGGAAGGGATTTGGGTTTTGTGTTGGAAGCATGTCGACGATGCAACGTTCTCGGCAATGAACAATGAGTTTCGGAGGAAGTTCCAATATAGTTAGTCTGGAATAAATGTCAAAATCTCTCGACTCGAACAGTGCTCGAATAATTAGTCGACCGAATCTCGAACATTTTTCACAAATTTTTTTTTTCACGGATACGACGAACAGCATCGCAATGAAATGAACAGCATATATCATTCTAAGATGAAACATATGCTCTCTCGTTCCTAACTCCTTCCCATAAGGACCAGTGAGTGAAATGATATGAGGCCAAATACATGGGGGAAGGTGTGGTAGGTAAAGAGAGCTCTGAGGCCGCTATTTGATATTCATAGTCGAGAAGTTGTTAGACAGAAAGGTATTGGGTGCACTGCAGTATATACTCGATTCTTCGTAATAGGTGCCTCTGGGGAAATGAATCCGCAACATTCTAAGGAAACACACTACCAGTGCTTCCCCAAACTGATTCTTGATAGAAATCAACGCAGATATGTTCCTAAACAATTTCTGAAAGACTTTTTTGTCTTTTATTTCTTGAGCTTTACGCGATACGGTGCCCTTTTAACACTGATCAAAAATTTCGCGCGATGACTCGTCTGTGGTATTTTTGCTCCCACTTTCGAAACTTCCGTTCCTTCCTTGGCGTCCTGCGTAGATCAACTCTAAATCCACAGAAAAAGTCACAGTCAACATTTTCTCTCTCAAACCAACGTAGACTTCAAAACTGGAACGAGTAATCCATCTGAGGGAGGAGATGAGCCGTGGTTGTGTGGGGATTCTGACGGAGGCATATGTGCAACAACCAGAAATCAATCTAAAGTAGAATATTCTACTTTTCGAAACTATTGTAAACTAAAACATTTTTTTTTAAATTAAAGCTTTTCAAAATTTCCAGCAAACAAAGTTGCAAATGGAAACGGGAAGGTGTGGGAGTTGTAAGGTAAGCTCGGGTGTCAATGGGAAGTTCAGAGTCGAGAAATTGTGAGCCTGAAAGGTATTGGTTCACTGCAAGGCGGTGTCCACTATGGGATTTTCATATGTGAAGTTTTCCATGAAAAGTACCGTTAGCGTTTTCCAGTACCGTTACTTGATAAAAAAGCGCGCGCGAGATGACAATTTGTCCAAAAATGTGACAAAAAACGACAAATGGATGAAGCTCGTCGTTGTGTGTCTCTACGGTCACAATTTTATGGAATTTTATAGTTTTCATTGTGCTTTTTCATTCTGTGTTTTTAAAATAATAATTTTAATTAATAAATAATGAAGGAATACGCTAATTTTGATTTGAGCACCTCCCCGCTCTCGCTGGCGAAATTGTGGTGTGGCGCAAATCGCGACGGTGTACTGTAAATCAAATCGTCAAGCTGTCCTGTTTTTTGGCAAGTAGCCAACTCTCACGGCTTCTCTCGAATTTTGTTTTATTTATTTAAATCTTGTTTATTTATTCATTTTTATTATATTTCTTGTTCTAATCGTGAGCCAGGTCAGTTTGGCCCCCTATGAGAGCTGGTTCACGGTTGCACCACCTCGCGTTCTGTTCCGAAACGAGTCTGCCAGTTTGTACACTGCAAAACCATCATGTTTCCTCTCATTTCTTTCAATATTTTTGGGCCTATTGTTTGCGTTCCTTGTTTCCGACCGTTTCCCCAGCTGCTTGCGCAACTCTGCCGCTGTTCTGATTGTGCGCCGTTGTTTTTCGCACACTTTCAAATCACATAATTCCGCGTAATTGCAGGGTCGGTCGGGGACGAGTGCGCGGCTGGCTCGACTACGTCAAATATGGACTGCCGCCATATCAGATGGGTCCTTTTTATAAGGACCGTTATACAAATAATGAATTTTAATTAAATTTCTTTGGACTGATTAGGTTTTGAGTTGCTAAAACTACCTAGAAATAGGTGGTCGAGCGTGTCTAGATAGGAGTCGCTCTCTATCTTAACAGTTTCTCTGAACTTTTGCCAAAGATATTACAAGTATAATGAATAATTTTACCAGTTCTGGTTGTGAAGAAAGGAGAGTTTATGAATGAGACTAAAAATAGTATCTTTATAATACTTATTTCGGTGTTGGCTTGTGCGGAACTTTGCAGTTCCCCCGGTGTCCGCCCGCCCCCTTCCGTGCTCGTTTCTCTCTCTCCCTTGGACCTTCCGCCTGCTCTCTTCATTCGTCACTGTTTGTTTATTTTGTTTGTGATTTCGAGATTTAAAAATGTGATTATAAATCTTTATTTGGTTTATGACAATCGATAATGCAAGAGTATTTCAAGTTTGATACATGGTACTTTAGTCATGAATGGGCAATCCCCCCTTATCCACAATTTGCTGCAGCTTCGTCTGCATGTGCTTGATGAGGTTTTGGCACAGGGGAATAGTCACTTTCTCGGGCCAGAATTTCTTCACTGCTTCCTCCAGTTCCTGAATTCCGCTCATCCTATCCGCGTTGACGTGTTTCTTCATCAGTGCCCAGATTGTTTCCACAGGATTCAAGTCTGGGCTCTCTGGTGGCCACAACTCAGTCTAAAATATGTCTTTTTTGTCATTGCAGATTTCTTTTAAGAGCTATATAGCTTTGGCGGTAGAATAAATTTGTATCCATACCGGGATATTCTCGTTCTTCAAGAATCCTTGGTAGATTTCGAGATGTGAGCCGGTGCCGAATCTTGCACCAATATTCCGATGGGTCCGTACACTTGCCTAAGATTAACGTGAATAACAGTCAGTCAAAATGAGAATAGTGTTGATTATATATCAATTTTCGTACCACGATACGTAGTAAATTATGTTCGGAACAAGAGGAATAAATTAATTTGAAATTTCCTGACTTTCTCCACTCGACATAGTTGTGGTAGAGAATTCGCTGGTATGTGGGAGAGTCGACACGCGCAGCATCATCACCAGTTAGAATGATGAGATCGGAGGCGCCGCGCCACGAAATCGATCCCCAAACGAGCAACTGGGAAGATTAGTGAAAAACTGTTAGATATTGGAAATCACACCTTCACTGGGTATTTGGGTGCACTTTGAACTGCATGGGCTCGATCACGCACGAAAATAGTTTTGGAGGTCTTTTCCAAGTAGATCCAACTCTCGTCACTGAAGGAGTGAGTCAAAAACTGCTCGTGGTTGTCGAGTGCCCTTTGACAGTAGTCCACTCGAACTAATCGATTTGCGAGACGGACCATGTGGCCGTACCGCAATCGAAACCTGCGGAATCCCAACTCATCCCTCCACACGTGTACAACGTGCTCACTCACCTGGAATACAGTGGTTTAGTAATTATCGATTTTTTTATGAATAGGGAGATTTAAGAGCGATTTATCCTCGTTGCAGTACGATAGTTATTGATTTTCTATGGACTACGATAGTTATCGATTTTCGTTGCAGCACGGTAGTTATTGGTATTCGTTGCAGTACGATAGTTATCGATTTTTGATTCAGTACGGTAGTTATTGATTTTCTATGGACTACGGTAGTTATCGATTTTTGATGCAGTACGGTAGTTATTGGTATTCGTTGCAGTACGGTAGTTATCGGTTTTTGATGCAGTACGGTAGTTATTGATTTTCATTTTCTATGGTCTACGGTAGTTATCGATTTTCGTTGCAGTACGGTAGTTATTGATTTTCTATGGTCTACGGTAGTTATCGATTTTCGTTGCAGTACGGTAGTTATTGATTTTCATGGAATACTGTAAACGCCTCACTTTGAGATCCGTTTCCGTCTTGATGACCTCGATGATCTTAGTAACAGTGATGGTTCCGTTCTTCTCGTACAACTTCTCGATGAGCTGTCTCACAGTGGGGTGCAAGTCTTTGGGTACGGTAGATGGAGAATACGGTTTGGGACGCTTCTCCTTCCGATTCAGTTGGCGACGCACAGCGGATTCGCTCAATCTGATCTCCTTTCTTGTCCACAGGAGTCGCGAAATCTGCTTACAGGTAAGCCCGTCATCTCTCCATTGTTGAATGCCGTCACGAGGGTGGTACCCCATCGAAATTCTGAAACAATAGGTTTCTGTCGAATAGAAAAATCAATTGTGCGATAAAATACGGATAATCAATAATGAGTAAGGCAGATCAAAGATCAACACGAAAGATCAAAGATCAACACGAAAGATCAAAGATCGACATGGTAGATGATTGATGGATACGATAGATCAATAATAGATACGGTAGATCAATAATGAATACGGTAGATCAATAATGGATACGGTATATCAATAGCGGGTACGGTTGATCAATAATGGGTACGGTAGATCAATGATCATAGAAAAGAAGCACAATGATCGCAAATATTGATTAAGTCATTCAAGATTCATTAAAAAGACAGTTGAATCTTAGCCGATGTTGAAACAGTTGGAATCAATGCAGACATATCCCCTATTTGCATGCGTCTGTGCATGATAATCTACTGTTTTGCATGCTGATTAGAGTCATTTCCACTTACAATCTTCTCCGAGATCTGCCTTTATTGTGATTGCTCAGTTCTTTTTAATTTGTTTTTTTTTCTCACAATTTCGTTCAATCTATTTATTCAATGCAGAATGTGGTGGCTCGTTCTTTTATCGACCACGGCTGGACCAGAATGGGAAGTTGTCGATGAGGACCTCATTCGGGGTCCCGGGCAAGTGGGACAATCTATTCGAGTCATGCATCCGTCCAGGGATCCGACACTTGAGAGACTCGGTATCCTCAAGTACTCAGATAAAGGCAAGAAGAAAGTGGAGGCAGAGAGAAATCGAAGATTGCAGCCAGGACAAAATACCCCGCCCCCTAAAAGGAAAAGCAAAGTAAGTGCTGACCTATAATCTCACAATATTTTGAATATTATTAACTCAGGTTCGATTTGCCTCCGGTCCTGCTGCGTCCTCTACAACCCCTTTCCTCCCGATTACGGTAGCGCCGCCCACTATGACTACCGTATCCTCCTCCTTCCCGATTACGGTAGCGCCGCCCACTATGACTACCGTATCCTCCTCCTTCCCGATTACGGTAGCGCCGCCCACTATGACTACCGTATCCTCCTCCTTCCCGATTACGGTAGCGCCGCCCACTATGACTTCCGTATCCTCCTCCTTCCCGATTACGGTAGCGCCGCCCACTATGACTACCGTATCCTCCTCCTTCCCGATTACGGTAGCGCCGCCCACTATGACTACCGTATCATATCCGGCCAATAGCACATTAGCGAGTTTGCCTGGTTCGGCTTCTCTATCTCATACCTCTTCTTCCGTTGCCCCTTCTGCTCTCCCTACCTTGTTTCCCACTCTGTCCACTCCGTATCTCCATCCTAGCAGCACCCAAATACCCGCTCAACTAGCTGGTCCACTACAATCGATCACTCCTATCACTGCTCTCACGCAACAGGCAGCTACTGCAACAACAGGTAAATATATTGAAGTTGATTATTACGTTGATACCATACAGTACTATGCGCCTAACTTACCGTACTATGCGTCTACCGTACTCGTAGGCGCGTCTACCGTACTCGTAGGCGCGTATACCGTACTCGTAGGCGCGTCTACCGTACTCGTAGGCGCGTCTACCGTACTCGTCTACCGTACTTGTAGGCGCGTCTACCGTACTCGTCTACCGTACTTGTAGGCGCGTCTACCGTACTTGTAGGCGCGTCTACCGTACTCGTAGGCGCGTCTACCGTACTCGTCTACCGTACTTGTAGGCGCGTCTACCGTACTCGTCTACCGTACTTGTAGGCGCGTCTACCGTACTTGTACTCCACCCCTACAGTATCGGCAAAAACATCTACCGTATATTTCAGATCCCGCGGTGTTTCTTTTCATTCAGTCAGTCAACGAGATGCGTCGTGACGTCTCTGTGCTGGCCTCAACACTGAGCAACTTCATCCTTTCCTACGGTCCACTACTCCATACTGCAGTAAACGAAGCGCGATCAGCATCCAACGAGGTACTAAATATAGATTTAGCAATTTGATCGTTTGAAAAATAATCGATAATTACAGGTTTCGGGCATTGCATCAAAATTGGACAAGATTCAAAAGCAGGGTGAGGCGACGGCGATCACACTGGACACACTCGTAGCTACAGCACCTCGCAAGAACGGTAAAGAATTAATTTGAAAGTAATCTAAATACTATCCGCATACAGTAACCAAATTCGGCTACCGAATGTTAAGCTCAATCAATAAAGTATAGTTAATTAATATTCATCATTCCGGATCATTTTTCTATTTCAGCCTTCGTCTATGACATCTTGACGAAGGAACAAGTCGACCATATCGACATCAATCAAAAAGTGGAAAACCTGGCTACATCAATGGAAGTGCTGCTATGGAAGCACGACAAAGCACAGATGCTGCTCAATCTCAAGTTGAGGACCGACAAGGCGCGAGTACGCTTTCTCATTGAGGTGAGACAATCATATTCTTAAAAGGAGTAATTGGATTTGAAAGTCTTATTTTCTACAAAATAAATTGATTATCGATCGATATTTCAGGCTAGCTTACACCGACGTTCGTACTCAACACGTGACTGTCGCGACAGCGCACGGAAGAGAATCGTCCACAGAGTCAACTCCTACGCAGCGACAAGGGCACGTGAGTTGCACTCACGTGACGATAGTGGTGCAGTCCCACCCTCATCAGCACCAGCGTGTACCGTACCCTCTGCTCTGCCTACCGTATCCCACCATGTCTCCCTACCCATGGCAATGCCCAATCCATACGCGTCCGTTGCTTCATGTGTCCCTAATTCACCTTCTCATGCTTCTCATAATACCGTAACCCAATCGATTAACTCTATGTCTCTGCCCACCCTGAATCCGTCGCAAAATGTACTTCCCTCTATTCAAATCTCTGCATCCCCTCATCAGTTCTTGGCTCAGTCCCACTCCCTTCTCTCTTCTAATAGACCTCTGACTGATTCATCGGACGACGACTCTGCTAGTTTTATCCCAACCAAGAAGATAAAGAGCGAACATGATTAGACAACGATATTACCAATCCCATCTCATAACCCGTCTTTTGAATTGCAATTTCATGCGTTAAATACTGTTGCATTATCGATTGTCATAAACCAAATAAAGATTTATAATCACATTTTTAAATCTCGAAATCACAAACAAAATAAACAAACAGTGACGAATGAAGAGAGCAGGCGGAAGGTCCAAGGGAGAGAGAGAAACGAGCACGGAAGGGGGCGGGCGGACACCGGGGGAACTGCAAAGTTCCGCACAAGCCAACACCGAAATAAGTATTATAAAGATACTATTTTTAGTCTCATTCATAAACTCTCCTTTCTTCACAACCAGAACTGGTAAAATTATTCATTATACTTGTAATATCTTTGGCAAAAGTTCAGAGAAACTGTTAAGATAGAGAGCGACTCCTATCTAGACACGCTCGACCACCTATTTCTAGGTAGTTTTAGCAACTCAAAACCTAATCAGTCCAAAGAAATTTAATTAAAATTCATTATTTGTATAACGGTCCTTATAAAAAGGACCCATCTGATATGGCGGCGGTCCATATTTGACGTAGTCGAGCCAGCCGCGCACTCGTCCCCGACCGACCCTGCAATTACGCGGAATTATGTGATTTGAAAGTGTGCGAAAAACAACGGCGCACAATCAGAACAGCGGCAGAGTTGCGCAAGCAGCTGGGGAAACGGTCGGAAACAAGGAACGCAAGCAATAGGCCCAAAAATATTGAAAGAAATGAGAGGAAACATGATGGTTTTGCAGTGTACAAACTGGCAGACTCGTTTCGGAACAGAACGCGAGGTGGTGCAACCGTGAACCAGCTCTCATAGGGGGCCAAACTGACCTGGCTCACGATTAGAACAAGAAATATAATGAAAATGAATAAATAAACAAGATTTAAATAAATAAAACAAAATTCGAGAGAAGCCGTGAGAGTTGGCTACTTGCCAAAAAACAGGACAGCTTGACGATTTGATTTACAGTACACCGTCGCGATTTGCGCCACACCACAATTTCGCCAGCGAGAGCGGGGAGGTGCTCAAATCAAATTTAGCGTATTCCTTCATTATTTATTAATTAAAATTATTATTTTAAAAACACAGAATGAAAAAGCACAATGAAAACTATAAAATTCCATAAAATTGTGACCGTAGAGACACACAACGACGAGCTTCATCCATTTGTCGTTTTTTGTCATATTTTTGGACAAATTGTCATCTCGCGCGCGCTTTTTTATCAAGTAACGGTATCGACATAAACGCAATGCAGATATGCGATTAAAACCTTTCTGATTTTGTCTGAAAACGGAATTATCTCACGTAAATACAATATTTATGAGCGTCACTTGGGTGGCGGCGACAACAACATTACGTTGTCAAAGTTATTTTTGCCCCTCTATTCGATACTTCCTTCCTTTACTAACTGCGTAGATATGTAATCGGTGAATCCGCCACAAAAGTCACAGTCAACATTTTCTCTCTCAAACCAACGCAGACGTCGAAACTGGAACGAGTAATCCATCTGAGGGAGGAGATGAGCCGTGGCTGAGTTGGGATTCTGATGGAGGCAATCTGTGCAACAACCAGAAATCACTTGAACGTATCTATAACTAGGGTCAGCAGAATTGACGGACTAGAATAGAGGTCCGGTGTTGTATGGCATCCAGGTGTATTCCTCGATCAAATCCCTCCATCGTGAGGGTAGTCAACCCGCTGGTCGTTCGGTATCTGACTGTGGGAACCGCTGAGTGATTCCTGTTGACCATCTGTCGTCGTCCCGTCGTAACACGTGGACGGCCCATCGATGCTTCGCTCGTTTGATGTAATGTATGGGGTCGGTAAATATTCTCTAGCTAGTCAGAGAAGAAGTGATTAGTGGGCTTTGTGTTGGAAGCATGTCGGAGTTGCAACGTTATCTTCGAGCAAATTTAAATAATGGAGGAAGCGGAAAGTGAAAAAGTTCCATTATAACTAGTCGCGAATCCATATATTCTCGAGCACCGATCATTCCACGCGCCGATAAACCCTACTGAGAAGAGTTTAAGTGAAAGAGCGTGTAAAATCGAGAGGGACTCTCTCACTTTTGCACACTCTCCCACCCCGATCCTTGTCTGTAGGTTTGGAGTCATCAGTAGATCTTCCCGCCTCTAGTGACGTCCTGATTATCGTGTTTCTGCATAAGAGGCCGTTTGCGAGAGAATCAAACAATGCGACAACAGAGATCGGACAGGTGAAAATACGAATTCTCAGTTGAAGACGGTTTCCTACACATTTGAGGGTGCAGATTACGATGGCGAGTATATGTGCAAATCGATCTCCGACCTGTTATTCAAATTACAAAATTCAGCTGATTTCACGTGTTTTTGTGCTTCCAAAAGAAAGAGCCATCAAACCATGTCGTGCAAATACTCAACTAGGGTGAAATTGCATGAGGAATCTAGTGGGAGTTTCAGAAATGCAGATCTTCGTGTTTTTCATGTAGCACTATTCTATTTCCCCACGTTAAACTCAAAAGGGAGGTCTGGGATTTACACAGTATGTGGAGAACACACAAACCGTACTGCCCCTTAAATTTGTACGCCGTTGGCCTCCGGCAAATCGAGTTATGAATTTTTAAATCAGCGGATCTGTGTGGAAAAGCATCGATCTGACGAGAGAAAGCGCAATTAGCATGCGATCTCCCTCTCATTTCGCACTCTCAGACGCCGCGCGAGCAGGCAAATGAGAAATGAGAGGGAGGTTGGATGCAAATTGATGACTGCTCACGTCAGATCGGTGTTTTTCCACCCAGATCCGCTCATTTAAAAATTCATAACTCGATTTGCCGGAGGTCAACTGCGTACAAATTTAAGAGGCGGTACGGGGTGTGTGTTCTCCACATACTTTGTAAATCCTAGACCTCCCTTTTGAGTTTAACATGGGGAAATAAGCAGATGCTACGTGAAAACCACGGAAATTTGCATTTCTGAAACTCCCACTAGATTCCTCATGCAATTTCACCCTAATTGAGTATTTGCACGACATGGTTTGATGGCTCTTTCTTTTGGAATCACAAAAACACGTGAAATCAGCTGAATTTTGTAATTTGAATAACAGGTCGGAGATAAATTTACATAATATGACATACTTGCCATCGTAATCAGCACCCTGGAGAGTATCTAAAACAATGTTCTCCTTCGACTTCGATTTTTTACTGTCCGAGCTTTGCTCGATTCTCTCGCAAACGGCCTCATAAGTGAAAACTCAGGTCATAGTCTTCTCGACTGGGGCATTTCAATATTGTTGTCCGTCCTGAGTCCGTAATGTAGTCGATGCGGGTCCTCTAATTGAAGTGGTACCAGGTGGGCTGTGTACTTCCTGGGTTACCCAAGCTGACTGGCAAGGATTTTCCAAACTGTTAGTAGGGACGGAGCGGGGAGGCTGTCAATAGTGAAATTAGTCGATTTTCACAAAAGTATTCTCGGATAAGCACTGTTCGGTCTAATAACTCTACTAATCGGCGAACAGCACGCGAATCATCGCAATGAAATGAATATCAATTTTATCATTATTAGCTGAAACATATGCTCTCTCATTCCTAACCCCTTTCTAAATGCATGCGGGAGCGTGTTGAAAGTAAATTGAGATCTGAGTCCGTAATTCCGTATCCATAGTCGATAAGTCCTGAAAGGTATCGGATGCACTACAATATAGACTCGATTCTTCGTAACAGGGGCCTTTGGGGGAAATGAATCCGGCTCATTCTAAGAAAATAGATATGTTGTAAGCGCTTTCCATTACTGATTCTTGATAGAAATCAACGCAGAGATGCAGTTCAACTATTTTTAAAGGCGTTTTGCACTGTCTTTATTATAATTCACACGGCAAAATTATGTTCATTATTGTCGCGACGGTTCTGCTTATCAACAAAAATGTTCACGCGATGACTCGTCTGCGTTATATTTGCTCCCACTTTCGAAACTTCCGTTCCTTCCTTGGCGTCCTGCGTCTCTCTCTAAATTCACAGCAAAAGTCACAGTCAACATTTTCTCTCTCAAACCAACGCAGACGTCGAAACTGGAACGAGTATACCGTCTGAGGGATGCGCCGTGGTTAAAGACGGCTTTGCGACCGAGGCAACTGTGCATCAACCATAAATCACTCGGAATTAAGGAATGAGAGAGTTATGATGCTCCAGATTTTTTTTTAAAAAGTTCAGGGAGCCCGCCTGGAAACGCTTCCACGAGGAACTCTCTGATTCAAAACTGGCAATGCAGAATATTTCGGGATACAGCTTCAAGAAACCCAGAGCAGGCATCTCCCCCACTGGCCCCAGTGAGTGCCCCACGGAACCTTTAATATTAGCCCCACTGGGAGGCAGTCTGATGGGGGAGGCAACGGTGACTCGCTATTTTGGTTTCCCATTTCGACACTTCAGTCATTTCCCTCGCTCACTGTACAGATTATCTCCGAATCCGCAGCAAAAGTCACAGTCAGCATTTTCTCTTTCCGAGCAACGCAGATTGTGAAGAGGGAACGTGTAAACCGACTGACAAGGGGAGACCGCGAAGTCGATATGGAGTTTCCGAGTGAGACCTAGTGGGATCGATTACTATCATAAATGTAAAAAATATTCAGTGGATGAAAACTGCTAAAGAGATCTTGTGATATCTGCACTCTCTATGGGGAAGTGGCTAAAATTGCGGTCCGGAAAATTAGCCAATCTCACTAAGGGTGGACAAGATGTAGGACTTATTTAGCTGTTTTAAGCCACCGATTATTTCTTACTTTTATGAGAGTAATCGATCCCACAATGTCTCATTCGGAAACTCCATATCGACTATGCGGTCTTCCCTTGTGAGGGAGGACATAAGCTGTGCACTTCGTGCACTTAAGTAACTTCAGACTCAGTGTAGCCCTCATTGATTGGAAAAGGGGAATGGGGGCCAAGCTGAAAAACCGTTCTTCAGCGCGAATTAGAGAACGTTCTCTCGAATACTGGAGAGTTCGCCCGCGTTGGAAAACCATTCTCCTAGCAAACTTGCGCTCATTGTGGTTAAAGACAGGATCGCGACGGAGGCAATCTGTGCAACTACCAGAAATCACTCGAAACGGAATGAAAGCGGATGCTTCAACATTTTTCATTGCAAATTTATAACTAAGCAGTTGTTAGCCTGAAAGGTGTGGTCTTCACTGCATAATGGACTCCATTTGTAAGAGTACGGGAACATTAATCTGTGGCCTTCAATGAAAATATTCCATGCGTGCTTTTCAGTACCGATTCTAGTTAGAAATCAACGCAGAGACGCAGTTAACATTTATTTTTTAAATGGTTGCTCTCTTCTGATGTTCACGCGATCTCTGGCTGTCTCCCGTAGTGGCGCAACGATTAAAGGTACCCAAATGCCCAATAGGTAGATTCGCTGGAGTCCCAATGCGCTCTGCATTTTCTCCTAGCTGAATCCTTTCTGACAGATACATGCCGACATCCATGCCAGCACCTTTCTATTTCTTACCTAATCCAGGCTTGCAATCGGTCAAATGAAGTTATTTTTAAGACCATTCAACAAAGATTCAACTTTTAGACTAGGAACTAAATTTTAAAAGTTGTCAAGAAATAAACAAGTCGATCTCACTCCGCAACAGACATGTGATCGGTGAAGGAAATGAGATAGGATGTGTTTCACTTCCCTTTCTTTAATTGAAATCATCGTGTTGAAATGATTCATTCGACCCTTATAAATTATATTATATAAGTTATAATCCGTCAGAAGTGCGCGAACTTTTCACGCATCTTTTCTTTCTCGTTTTAGGCTATTTTCTTTATAATTTGCGTTAGGTCATTAGAGACGCATAAGAAACGGAGAGAGCGCAATGGAGAGAGCGCAGAAAGACAACAACAATTGTTGTATTTCTGCGCTCTCTCTGTTTACGTGCTCTCTCGTCACTGTCTAGCTCGCGGAAAACAACTCGCAGAATTCCGCGACCTTCTAAGAGGTGCGGCTAATTCCCTAGTTTATATTTCAGGTTAATTTCTTCGGCATTAGTAATTTCTTATGCGTCTCTAATGACCTAACACAAATTATAAGGAAAATAGCCTAAAACGAGCAAGAAAAGATGCTTGAAAAGTTCGCGAACTTCTAACGGATTATAAGGGTCGAATCGACCCTCATGTTTTTCTTAGATTAGTCAGTATCTTACGAGACTCTACTCGTGCCTATTATCTGTTCCATTCTCTTGTACACAGAGAGCGAATTCTCTAACTTGTCGCCATCTAGAGAACTCAACTCGCTTAGAGAATTGGAAGGAATGTGTGTATTCAAGAGAGTAGATAGTGAACTATCTTGAGTAGAGTGCGAAATGTGAGACCACGGTCTCTTCATTTCGCACACTCTCTCGCCTACCGACCGGTCGAGAGAGTGCGTGAAATGAAGAGAGTGTGGTCTCACATTTCGCACTCTAATCTTGAGTATAAGAGACTTGGAGGCTCTAGATGTCGAAGTTAGAGTTTTCACGCAATGTGTAGGAATGGAGAATTATGAAATCCGTGAAAGAATCTGATGAACTTAGAGTTCTCTAAACATATGATTTCCGAAATCAAATAATGGAGATCCTATCGTCATCTCTTATACTTCAAACCAAATCCCCCCTTTAATTATAACCACATGTCCAGCATGTATAAATACCTTATCTTATCTATCTATCGTACACCGAGTCCACTTTGCAGGAAAGTGTACCACATTGGCACCCAACCAGTTAGCCACAAAAAGAGCCCTAATTATAGTCATTTTCACCATGAACCCGAGAAAGTGGAAAAAAAGTGGGAAAATGTGTTCCACTGTGGAACATTTTCCTGCAAAGTGGACTCGGTGTACGGAGTTGAGCAGTGTCGGATTTCTGACGGAGGCGGATATGCAACAACTATGTAGGATTCTTCGTAAATGACAGGAAAGAAGGGTAGAATCTCTTCCTTCTTCACGATCAGCTTCAAAAAAAGAGAAGTGCTTTATGAGAGAGAGGTACTGATACAAAAGCAGAAGTACCTGGCAGTGAACGATTACTTCGCTTTAGGCGAAAATGTTGAAATAATTACTATTGATGAAAAATAAATTTATTAATATTTTTAGCGATGTTTTCCAGAATAAAAACATCCTCTTGATGGAGAAACCAAAAGAAAGTGCGATAAGGGCACTCACAAAGAAAAACAAATTTTTTTGAAGTCTAATTTTTAGAAGGACAATCAGCATATGTCGAGACTGAGGGTTTAAAACTCTAATTATAACTCTAATTATTAGTTTTTTTTCTTTCTGAGCATTTGGAATCGCCAATACTCGTCGAGTCAATACAGGTGTGTGACGATTTCCTTGTAATTTTGTCGTTCTCCGATTCGAAACTGAACATTCTTCTCAAATTTGAATTAAAGCACTTTCGTCATTTCGCACCAAGCCGCCGGAACTTGATGTGAAGAATGGCCGGGCATTCTATTGTTCTCGCACATTCAAAGCTCTCATTTCCTTCGAATGAAGCGGTGTCAGATACTGATAATGAGGAAAAGAGTTATATATGATTGTTTTCCCATGAAATGTAAAATTAACTCCCGAGTTCGAATCCTCTTGACCTTCTAAATACTACTAAAGAATAAAAAATAAGGACTTTCGAGCGGATTTTTGTGAAATCAAAAAAGTTTATTATTATGCAAATTAAGAGATATTTGTCAAAACAATCAACGTGAGTCGAAAGATCATACGAAAGTAGCCGTAGCTCCAAGAAGAAAGTTCTTTCCGAAATTGCGTTTAAACATTGAAAGACGGCGTCAAAGTTCGCAGGCTGCAACTAACAGTAGCAGTTTCAAAGCGGGGAATGATTTCGGTGCCGTAATAACTCTCAGGGATCTTAGTTGGACCTAATGGCTTCCAAAAGTGCGAAAAAAATCAACATCGAAATTCGGACCTGTGCCAGAATAATGTCATTCTGTGTCGAGCCTCTCGTGAGAGGCGTGATAGATACATGCCGACATCCAGGCCAGCACCTTTCGATTCCTTAACTTATCCAGGCATTGATCTGTACCGGAATCAAGACCGGATTTATTCCGGGATAAAGAATGTAAAATTACAACAGATTTGCCCACATGGCTCCCATCGAATAAACTACTATATTCATTTATTTTTAGCATCGGAAGGCAGTCTACTGGGGGGGAGAAGACTTGCACTTTTTGTTTTCGAAATTTCCTTTGCGTTTCACTTCCCTCACTTGAATATTTTGTTTCTATTAGTCAGTAGTTTTCGAGACTCTGTTCGTGAGTAATCTCTGTTCCTTTCTCTTGTATAGGAATGGAGATGTATGAAACCCGTGAAAGAACTTGAGGAAGGAGTTGAGCTGCCGTTGTTTCGCATCATTCCACAAGCCGGTCAATCCTACAGAAAAGGGTTTGCGGCGAGAGAGCGTGCAAAATCGAGAGGGGCTCTCTCACTTTTGCACACTCTCTCGTCCCGACCCCAAACTGAGGGTTTGGAATCAGGTGATTTGTAACGGAGGCAGCTGTGCAACAATAAGGAATCTTTGTAAACGTCGATCAATCAGATTTCGCCTTGAGGGAAAGCTAAGCGCCGATATTCAGAGGAAATGCAGGTGCCGTGGCGATTTCGTCGTGATTTTGCTGTTCTCCGATCTACAAAGGTATTAAAAGTTGACAATTCCGGTATACAATTTTTTTTAAAATTTGAATTAAAGCAGATTTCTCGGGAAAACGAAATCTCTCTATAATCGTAAGTTTCCATTTCCACGACTTTCACCTTTTGTCAAACATTTCAGGAATCATCAAGTCCGTATGTGTTTCACAAATCACATGAATGCTTTTTAGACTTCTTTTACGAAGTTTGACCTCGTTTTCACAACACTGATAAATCGAAATAATTAGACTGTGACGAATGAAAGAACACGCAAACTTCCGACTCATAACAAACACAATCAATATTCACATCATTCCACAGCTAAGTCAATCCTGAAAAAGGGGTAAATCGAGAGGCATTCTCTCACTTTTGCACACTCTCTCATCCCGACCCTCTCCTGTCCGTTTGGAATAATGTCTTTCCAACGCAAGTGCACAACACACTGTCTAGCAGATTCGCGAAAGATGTGCTCTCTATCGATAGATAAGGGTTGGTGATAGGGGAGAGGGGGGAGGGGTAGTTAGTGACCCCATCCCCCATTCTGCTATTAGCGCGCACACACCAACGCCAAAACACCGCGTTCTCACTCTAGTTTTCGCCGTATTTTCGTCTTCACGTGCCTTGTTTTGCCCATCGGTGTATAGTGAACATTTCCAATTGCCGTGATCTCCTAACTTTTATGTGGCCAGAATCGTTCACTCGTTTGTTTTCCTACTTTTCCTCAAACCTGTTCCAACCCATAACTAACCATTACACGAACAAGTCGAACCACCAGAAAGGGGTCAAGAAAGAGAGATCACGCAAAATGAAGAGGGGCGCACTCACTTTCACACATTGTCTCGATCCCGGCCCCTTTCTGGAGATTGGCAACCATGAACTAATTTCTTTTTCAGTCCTTGAACCACCATCAGATATGATTCTGGACGACAAAAGACTGCTTCTTGCCTGCATTGGAGGAACAGTAGTGACTTACAATGTAAGTTACTTTGTAAGTATTACCTATTGATGACGTAACTTCAGGCTTTTCGCATTCTCAAATCTCTCTATGATTCTCAACGCACAGAATGGGTGCCGATCGGAACTGTAAAACATCTGTGGATGTATCCCATCAAGTCGTGCAAGAGGAAAGAGGTTTGCGGTGCTCTGTGCGTAGTGAATATTCCTAATTGTCCAGGTCTTCTCTCTTCACTGTGGCCCTCTCGGAGTTTCGTTCGGCGAATATCAAGACAGAGAATTTCTCGTGATCAATGGAACGACCGGCAAATTCCTAACCGCCAGACAGTTTCCCAAGATGATCCTTATCGAGGTAAGAGCGGTGTGTGCTTTACGTAGCGTGAACTTTGCTCATTGCAGTCTGAGATGTCCGATGGCGTGCTTACCGTAACCACTCCAGAAGGGAAATCAGTGCGCATCGAGCTGGCGCAAGTGATCGCTAAGCGCGATGTGAAGAGAGGAATGTGAGCGCACCTCGAGCAGTAACTATCGTCTTGTCAAAAATGCAACAGATTTTGAGATAGTAATCAGCGCCCTTCAGACTGCACGCGAATCTGAAGGCGGACGGATTGGATTGCGGAGATGAAGTGAGCGAGCTCATCAGCGCTTTCCTTGCCGAACCAGGTATACTGTAACAGTTAATTTTATTGATCGAGGTACCGTAACCATTTAGACACTCGTCTGATCTACTACCGTCCCAATCTGTTCAACGGACGTCCCTGCAAGACGGAGCAGGAGTGGTGGAACAACCCGGTCCCGCGACGAAATGATACGGTATCAGATAGGTACTGTAGCTCTGTTTACAAAATATCGATTTTAGGTCATGTATGTCGATCTTGCTCCTTACATGATCACTACTGAGGGCTCGCTCAAGGCACTCAACGAGCAGCTGGACAGACCGGTATGGGTATTTATCACTTACTCTGGTAATTTTCCCCCGCTGGATCCCATTATATTTCCAGCATGAAAATTATCACAGGATCGAGGTATCGATAAATATTGGGAAGGCGCGCGCTAATGAAATTGTAACTAGTTGATCGCTTGTTATGATTCCATTGTGATTTGACGAATTTGTACACGGAGAGTCTTTTTGTATTGATTACAGTATGATTACTCTGAGAAAAATTCACTAGGGTCAAGGCACCACGTGAAAAAACTATACTAGAAATAAGAGACATTTCACGTACGAAGGATACGAAGTGAACATGCTCACTTAGTATCCTGATCTCAGAGACTTTTTCAGAGTGTATCGTATCCTTCAGACCACCTCTCTCAACTTCCGCGGAAACATCGTGGTAGATCAGTGCGCTGCCTGGGACGAGGATAAATGGGCGGAGATTCGAATCGGAGACGCGCATCTGGAGTGCTTCAAGCCCTGCACTCGGTAATTAATAATCGATAATCAGTAATTAATCAATAAATTGTGTTAATTTAATAGATTGGGGTGCGATCAGACGAGATACGGGTTACGATAGGCCGATCAATAACACTAATTGATACAGTATACCTGGTTCCACAAGAAAAGTGTAGATGAGCTCCCATTAATTAGGTAACTCCGGCATAATTAATCGATAATTCAGCTGCATCCTGACTACGGTAGACCCGGAAACTGGCGTGAAGGACCCGGACATGCAGCCGCTCAAGAAGCTCAGAGAGTTGGTTTATTGATTTTTTTTAAATATTGAAAAAGCGTCACTTATTAGATTCCGCCTGGCTCCTGAAGGAAAGCTGCGTGATGCGCATGGACAGTCGCCCATCTTCGGAGTGAATGCAGGTGATTCCGAACCTCTCGAATGTGTCGAGAGCGAAAGAGTGTGTGAAAATGAGAGAGTATATTAGTATCTCTTACTTTCATGCAGTCTTTCGCTCCTGACCTCTTTCTAGAAGTTTGCGTGGCTGTGTAGTTGCTCAATGATGAGTGACTATTGAAAATTGCATATTGCCAGGACTCCTCAAGCCCGGATACATTCACGTCGGACAGACCGTCTACGCTAAGTACAAGCCGTCGGCGTACTAAGTGGAATTCAGATACCGACTAATTATCGTATTTTCATATCACTTACTGCGAGAGTTGTAAGTCATGTATAAACGATTTAAATATTTCAATAAATTTGTAGACACATTTAACGGCGACACATCGAAAAAAACAAATTATTGAAAAATTAACATTGTGTGAGTTTAAATTGATTACGGTACGCGTGCCGGTTGAATCATATTGTGTTTTTCAAATTGCCGTTGGCAGCTTGCCAAGAAAAGTATCGATCGGGTTGCTATTTTCGTAATATTTTTGTTTCGTTCGCTTATTTACTGTTTTTATTGTTAAAATTATTTTTTTTTCAGTGCAGACACCTTCGCCATTTCGTGGTTGCGCTAGCTGCGGAGGTCATTCACTCGCGTGAGTTGTTCATTCCATTTCACTGATCCGTTTTCATTTCCCAAACGGTTCTTCTCTCTTTCCCGGGGATTACTGCTGCTCTATCTGCATCATGCTCATTGAAATGCGTGCGTGTGTCTCCTCTAGCGGGGACAGTGAGCAATAGCCCCGCTGCCACAATCTCCTCCCCGATCTGGCACACACACGCTCAATTCATTCTTGGAACTCCATTTATCACCATTTCCGGGCGCTTCCCAATCGCCATTTCGTTCCCTTCATGTATCGCCCGATAATGCCAGATGCACCGCGTGACTGGGCATAGCTACTTCAGCTATAAGTAAGAAATTAGCTGGAAAGCAGCGCTACTTCAGCTGTATCGAGATGAATTGGTCTGAACTGTGTGAAATTGACTTCAAATCATCTCGAAATTGAAAACCGTCACAGCACACACCAATCCTATGCTATTTTGAGCATAAGCCACTTATTTCAAAGAGGACAACGCCGTCTACAACATATCAAAAATCCAGCTGCTTTTTTCATACACTTTTGAAATACATAAGGTGGATTGTAGCACTGTTCAATGTGAATTTCAGGATAAGTGAATAGCATGGATCGATAGAGCTCGAAAAATGAGCCGGGGTGGTTCAGACATGATTTTTCACACAGATGGCCCACAACCGAGAAAATCGGGGTCAAAGTTGGCTACCAGGAGAGCCGACCCGGTGCCACGACCCACAGAATGAAAAGTGTGCTCCAATACTTCGGGGGGTTATCAGACAGGCTTGGGAGGGCCCAAATCCACGAAAACCTCAATTTCACTTTTTGGCCCCATTCCCAGAATACATCGATTTAGCTCGATCCTCTCGTGAGAGGCGTGATATGTCTTCCGCCAGAAGTAGCTACACCCCACGAGTAGCGATAATGCCGGATGCGCAGCGCGTGACTATCTCTGGTATTTCTGCCCCATTGGGGGACCACGGTTTCCCCCATTGGTGTAGGAGCTGACAAACCATTGGGGGCAATCGTGGGGGACCATTGGGGGGGGGTGCGACGGGCCTGGGGGACCATTGGGGGGAAATCGTGGGGAGACCATTGGGGGAAGGAGCGTATCGATTGATTAGAAGTGCGCGTTTCTGTACTCCATGCGAGGATTCATTATTAATCATTTATCAACAAGTATGGGCAACATACAACACAAGAGTGAGAATACGTAAACCACTGTGAAGATATAGATGAAAATGGGATGAATCATGTGGTGAATAATACGACGATAAAACTTGAACACGAACTCTTCATAGTGAGACCTGAAATCATAATTTTCTCCACAAAAAAGCATACCTCTTTGGATTGGTGTGAGAGGCGAATTGAAATCCAGGTAACAGAAGAATAGAGGAATTAAACCGATGAAATAGGCCATGTCGCATAGCTGCAATATTCCTTACTAGGGAACCGCAAAAGTAGTGGGCGGTCCCGAGAAAATCGGTTAATACAGTTATATGTGCACCCCTCAGGGGATCTCAGAACACCTTTGAAAAGTTGCCATATTTACTTCCTGAGTACTGTAAATCAATAATGAAAATTGCACGCGCATCGCCTCGGATAGTCCCCAAGTTTCGGAGCATTCTCTCCGTAGCGTCCGTAGCCTAGTGGATAGCACGTCTGGCTACAAATTTTGGATCGTGGGTTCGAATCCCATCCACTGCTGGACGTTTTGCCGGTTTTTTGCTTCAACGTCCAAGGTAAATTTTTATCAAAAACAATAACACAACAATGATGACGACAACAACGGCAAGTCAACAACGGTTGACGTCCACCCAGAAACAATGGAAGCAGAAGGTCTTCTCGCAACGAGGACAGATGGAACAACCGCGGGAAGAGCAGACAGAGGAGGTCGTCATCATTGTTATGTTATTGTTGTTGATAAAAATGAACCATGGACGATGAAGCAAAAAACCGGCAAAACGTCCAGCAGTGGATGGGATTCGAACCCACGATCCAAAATTTGTAGCCAGACGTGCTATCCACTAGGCTACAGACGCTACGGAGAGAATGCTCCGAAACTTGGGGACTATCCGAGGCGATGCGCGTGCAATTTTCATTATCGATTTACAGTACTCAGGAGACAAATATGGCAACTTTTCAAAGGTGTTCTGAGATCCCCTGAGGGGTGCACATATAACTTTGTTAACCGATTTTCTCGGGACCGCCCACTACTTTTGCGGTTCCCTAGTTACAAGCAAATTCCTGTTCTCAAAATCATTATTGATAACATTATTGATAAAATCATTATTGATAAGGAAAAATAACTGATAAATGTAGAGAGATTTGATACATCAAGTCCGCGAATATATAAGAGTCTCCTGAATCTCTAACGAACCCGCGGGGATCTGAAAAGAAGATGTTCCCAGGTGAATAATGTGAGCATATTGGGCAAGAAATATATGTCCATCTATACCTACTGCACATTGGTACAAGAATGGGCACAGAGAAATAGTGAAAAAATCAATAAAACAGCAAAAGAAACATCTCTTCTGCAATTTCGCGTGTCACCACCCGCGTGCAAAGAAATATAAAGACCTGCGCCATGCACACTTGCTGACGCTTCTCATGATATTGGGGGACCATTAGGGGCGATTCATGGGGGACCATTGGGGGTAAATCTGGCTCTCGAGCCTCCAAAATCGGCCCTCTCAAACGTGGTCCCCCAGTGGGGGAGACCGAAAACGCCCACTTTTCGTGGTCCCCCAATGGGGCAGAAATACCAGAGATCGTACGGTCGCGGCGCGCGTTGAGCATCGGTGTAATCCTTGCGAACTTTACCAAAAGGTTGTCCAAACACCCTCCTTTCGCCGTCCCCTTGACAGGAAGGGAGGAGGTGTCCTATCGCTCGTTCGTTCATGTGGGCGCCATAACATTGGGCGATAACCATCGTTATCAGTACACTTTTCCTGCCCTGTCAACTCTGCGTCTCTCGCTGTCACACGCTATCTCGCCTACTCTCTCAGCCTCGAGCTATCCATTGATGCTTGAACAATGACTAAGCGATGACTGAGAGGCGACGATAGAACTTCTCCATGGGCGCGCTCTCGCTTGAGTGTCGTAGTCACTGCTGGTGACAGCCGAAGTGTCCTACAGCTGGAACCAATCATGCGGCATTCTAGCGAGTCTATGCGAATTGGCGCACACAGGGCAATGGTCTTACCTCAAATCCAGTTTTAGAATTTTACCCGTGCGGAGATACGAAAATTAAAGTGTGAGTGAGACCATCTATCATTTACGTACTATTTTCGCACTCTATAAGTTTATTCCTCAATCAGTGTAGACAGTGATGCTCATAGTCCCTAAATTCGGCGACCCACCCGCGCGCGGGGGGGGGGGTCCGAGCAGGGTAAAAAGGTGGAAATAATACTGTTTTCGATAGATTTGATCGAAAATAATGTGATGGCTGATGTCCCCGGTGCATGTACTATGGATCCCCCCGCACGAGTGGGGGTTGCGGGGGGGTCGACCCCCCGCGGACCCCCCGCGCTGCCGAATTTCGGGACTCATGAGCATCACTGTGTGTAGACTCGCTTGAACGTCGTGCGAGCCCCATTTCGACTCCGTCCGCATTTATTTTGTGGTTTTATGATGTGCTCAAAACTATCAGCAATGATTCAACTCTGTTTATCTTTCTGTGAATGCGTAGGTCACCTGTAAACAAGGCTAGTTAACTGGTCCTCGCTACGCTAAATGCGTACATAGATCAACAGGGGGAGTTGACTCACTACTCCCTTTCTCGCACCTTTCGTTACTCTTCTCCCCTGTCCATAGTAGGGGTGGCTTCGCAAGAAATAACTCTTCATTTCGTGCACTCTCTCACCGGTCTTACCTGCGAGATAGTGTGCAGAGAGGAGAGGACATTTCTTCCTGTTCCCCTATTCATAGATAGAAAGTTACGTAAAAATTAGGTAGTCAACAAAGTGTGTTGTTTGTTCTCACCTTATTTCAGAAACCCAATCAAGAGCTTGGCCATAGGTCAAATAGGTCTTCGCGTGCGAAGATAGGCACTTCTGCACTTTGCATATAAACCGGATTAACGTAGCGAGAGAGTGCAGGACAGACACATGAAGACCTCTATTTACATCCCCCGTCCTATGCTAATTGCGAACTTGCGAAAACCCCATTTGACCTGTGAGCTTGGCTTTTTCTTACCGATTTCCTAGAATTTACCGCAAAGTACTATAGTTTGCTGATATTGATCAATCCACCGTTGTTACCACATCATGCCGGCTGATCAAGAGAGGGATTTATATCACGCACCTCTTTCTCTCTCTTTCTATCACCAGGCGTTCCATTACGAAAAGCCCCTTCCGTGTGCTCACCTGCCCCTTGTTTTATTGAATTTCTGAATTTGGGCGTGTGGATTTCCGAACAAAATCGCGCTAGATATTCGTGATCGAGCGGGAGCCCGCATTTATTGATAAAACTAGGAAATTTTGTATAAAATTTGAAATTCCTTTTATTTAAAACAAATCTCTGAAAGATTTTTTGCGGTCCGTAGATCGTAAAACTGATTCCGAATCAGTTCGCTCCTCTCGCTTCTAGAATGACAGTTTGTTCACACTCGAGAGAGCATCCAACGCGTGTTGTCTTACCACATTTTTACCCGCGCGTGTCTTTCGTCGCTTCCGTAAGCTTTGGTTGCGGCGTGCGCGATGTGTAGTTCCGCTATTGCCTCTCGGGATTATTACACGGCGCAGAGGTGTTCGTTACTGCATGTTCGTCGCCGCCCATTGTGACCCTGTGTTTGCCGAGTTATCTCACGTCGTTATTGATCGATGTGAAGGGGAATTAGGGCGCAAATATATTCCATTTTTGTGTACAGTATTCCGTTTAGTGACATTGCAACATGACACTTTTATGTTACGGGGAGTTTGCGGTAGTTGCGTGAAAAGGATTAGCGCATACAATTTTAGCTGATCGGAATGCTCCATTCTTTGAAAGTTACGAAATAGTCCATTTAACGGTGATGGTACGTTTTGGAACTTCCGTTTAGGAACCCGAAAATATAACAGTTTCTCGTTGCTCTGAAACCTATCCCAAACAAATTCTTGGAACGTGTTGAGGGTTCGTAAATGGTAATTCCAAAACGCCCTATAACCCATTTAACACTTGCTCTCCCCCTCTATCAATGACCCCGGCCACTTCAATCTAACGACCTCTTCTCTTCTCTTTCTCTATCCGTTCCTTCCCATTCGTCCGTTCGCCTTTCACCTTCGTGATTATGACGCTAAGAAGCGTCGTTTACTTTCAACAACCAATCTCTTCTTTTCCTCATTTCGAGCAACTATCTGGCCCTCTCCATTTCACATGTTCTCTCTCACCGTCTGACCGATATGAGAGCTTGCAGAATTGAGAGGGTCATACCATTTCTCTCTTTTCCCCAATCCTTCAATCTATTCCGTACAACTTCATTCACACCTTCCCCCATTGTGTATGGTTAGTGGGGAAGGGCGAAGATCCAATAAAGCGCCAGCCGCGCGGACCCCACAACCGGTATCCGCGCGTGAAGGTGCTAGCGGGTTACTGTAACGTGCTGGTGATATTGATTGAATCAGTTGGATACTCGGATTTATTGGAGGATTTTTTTCCTGGATAATCCGCTATAATTCATTACTGTAACGTATGGAAGGTGGTAAGTGATGTATCGGGTTACGGTAACGCGTCAGAACTGTCCATCGACATTGTACTATTGCAGGATACTGTAGCGAGTATCGATTACTCTCTTATCTTTGTGCACTCTCTCGCCGCTTCTTTCGCCATTCCATCACTATCACATATAATTCTGTGCGCAAACATTGATGATTGACCGGTCGGTTTGCCCACCGCCTCAGGCGCCGCTCTCTATCAGTCGGCATATCGATTACTCCCTCAGTGCTCTCAATTTATGTATACCGTAATCCGCTCGATCTAGGGTAGTCCAAACGGTATACCGGAATCTGCCCCCGGGGCACGGCGTTCTGGGCAAAATGCCAAAATTGAATTCGTGGTGAGACCATCGACTATTTTCATGCTATTCTCGTACGCTCTGACTGTCTGCAACAATTTGCAAAGAATCGCCGGAATTCCGCGGTAATCGATGATACCGTAATTCCCCGGATTACGGTTGTTCCATTCGGTGTCGTCAATGATTAACGAGACGCAGTGTAATCGACTGCCATTGTAATGATGCGCACACTGTGCAAAGTGAGTGGTGCAGAGTGTAGTTTACGATTTGCCCCCGTCCTTCCGATCGTTCCAAGCGCCATAATCAGTGATTATGCAAGCGAAGGTCCTTTCCCAGGCCACTCATCATATACTCTCCGCGTTTCGCATACTCTCTCGCGTGCAAACTCATTGTCTGCGTGTCTGCGCCCTCTGCGCTTGCGGTACTCTCCTTCGCACGCATAACTCCAATCCACCGGGCGAACTCTCATAGCTATTGGGGCGAGGAGGGGAGTTCCCCCCTCTCTTGAGAGCGTTCCAAACGCCCCCGACCTTGAATGAACGAGCGCACTACTCGGAATCAGTCATGCCTATAGGTGACTGACTCCACCGTCTTTCTTTCTCTGAACTCTCTCGATTCGCTGTGCTCTCTAGCCGCGCTTGTTCTGCAAATGGTGCTTGTTGACTGTTCGTGTTCATTCCAAATAGTTGTATTCAAATTTTAAATTGTTTTATTTTGTGTTATTTTGTATATTTATTGTTCACCGCAAGGGTGCGACAACATGTATTTGCATGTATAGGGAGAGTAAGAATGGCATTAAGGAATGGGGAATTCACAGGAAGATGGGAGCTGAAAAGGTGTGAATTAGGAATTGCATATTTTCATGACGAAATTAGTTCTGCGAAATTCTCTGCGAGCCTTGTTCCTCTCTCTCTCTTCCGCACACTGGCGCTTCTTCTCTCGGGTCAGGGAGGCATTAGTTGCCATGGGATTACGTATAGCTGCCAGATGTTCGCAGAAGCGAGCGAGAAAATGGTGGTAACCGTGGCTCGAGTTCAACTAGAGTCAACTAGTCTCTCCGTTCTGTGGCAGCACTTCTAAATATCGTACCATTTTCACGGCTTTCGCGCTTTTCCCTTGTTTACTTCCTCTCGAAATGCGCAAGTAAGATTTTTTTCGATGAAAGCGCAAGTTTTTTTTGTCATCCCAGCTTATACTCTGAACAGTTCATTCTCACTACGCATCTCCCTCTCCTCCAGTTATCCCACCACCACAGCATTCATTCATATATACGCGCATGAGTGAGTAATACCACATGGTATGTGTACAGAGGGTGAGAAAGAGGGAGTGAATGGTCCTCCTCCTCTGTTTGTGTGGCGTGGTTCTGTGTGTATGGAAATCCGTCCCTCAGTCCCAGCCTAAATGGAGAGAGAGAGAGAAAGAGACTGTGAACAGCCGATTTGAGGTTCCAGAACTGGGATGTGTTTGCATGGCGAGTAGGCTGAAATGATACCACGTAGCGTTCACCATTCTGATTACTAAACTCTATAAATATTAAAAAGTAAGTCTGTTTGTTATTATTTAACATGCCCGTCTGTTAGGAACCTCTTACACATGTCACGTACTTTCGTCTGAAGAACCCTTTGAATCGTCGAAACGGTGCCAATTGGGTTGTCTGCAAAAAAAAAATTGCTGTTTTTCTACATAATTACGAATATTCCAAGACCTGTTCCTACCACCTCTTTGAAACTATGACACGTCTTATCCGATGTAACAATCTCGAATTACTCACCACCCGGAAACTGTACGAACAACCCATCACTAATGGCGTGTTGTTGCCGATCGGTGTTGTGAGATCGAAACGGCATGCCCCCGCAAGTTTATCTTCCAAATTCAGAGTACTCCAGGATCCCCATGCCCTCTTATGATCCCTTTCCGATTAGTAGTGCCGTAGTCTCGCTTATCTGATGTAGCCATCTCGAGTTACACCGAACACTGTACGAACACCACTCATCACACTAATGGGAGTTCCTGTCTGTTGTGAGTTGTGAGATCGAGAGGGGAGATTTTACAAAGTGGAGCTCTTCTTTTGTGTGCACTCACTGATTCACTTGTTGGATGATCTCAGCAGCTAAATATTGCTTTATCCCTTAAGTTTAATTGCTAAGTTAAGGTGTAGCATGTAGGAAGCGATATCGATGAGGTTGATGATGTGTAATCAATATTCCATACGGGCAGCTACAGTGCCCAAGCGGGACCGCATCTTTCGGTTCGGAACCGGGTTACTGGGGGGAGGGGTCGAAATGTTGAATGAAGGTGTTCCTCGTGTAGAGGGTGTGACTATCCCAGTAGAGTGGGGATTGAATGTGATGGGGTCACCCCCAGTTAACGAATGCATCATTCACATTTAGTGGCCGATAGTGATGGGGACAGTTTACGCACAAAAAGTCCGGAGGCGCTAACACTGGGGAGGAATTGCGAGTTTCTTGCGTCTCTCTCTCTCTCTCTCTCTCTCTCCCTTACTCCTCCAATCAGTGGCCCAATTCCAAATCACTTGAAGAGTTGGAGAGAGCGGAAAAAACAGAGAGCGCGTACGCAAAAAGTCCGCCGCGAGCTAATAAGAAGCCGAACTGTCTCTATCACACAACCCCGTCCTCTACCACGGAGGAAGAATTGGTCTCTCTCTCTCTCTCTCTCTCTCTCTCTCTTTCACCTAAGTTGTGATCAGAGACACGGAGAGCAAATGTGTCACAGGGGACTGATCAGGAAGGAGTTGTGAGGGGAAGCTGGGAGAGAGGGACGCGGATTGTGTATACAGTTTCTCCTCTCTGGCGTCTCTCTCTCTCTCTCTCTCTCTCTCTCTCTCTCTCTCTTCCGTCTCTCTACAATCTGACTCTTTGTCTCTCTCAATCCCCTCGTGAATCCCCTTCCCCGCCGCTAACTAACTAACTGCATCATCTCCGTGTGTTGCTTTGTAATGACAACAAAGCGGGGTTTTGTTGCTGCGGGCCCGATGAAACGGATGTGCGGAGTGAACATTGTCATTTGCCCCCGTTGTTAGTGTATCGTGTACATTCAACAAATAAGTCAGTTCACGATGGATCAATTTGTAGATGTAGTATGTACACTAGTGTTGTGAGATCAAATAATTCTATGCGCGAAAGAAAAGGTTATCCGCGAATATAATAATCGCTCGAACAACGCTAATGTACACTGTTCGTTGCTCGGTTTCGCAATGTTTTGAACGCTCATTTCGATTGATTCATATTTGATGGCAGTGATTTGTAGTTGCAGTTCTGTGGAGCCAATGCATCAGCCAGAATTCACTAAATTGTGCCGCTCCACCCCCTCCTTTTTTACTTTTTCATTTTTAAAAAAATGCATTCAATTAATGCAGTGCAAATTTCAGGGGTGCATGTGCACCCTCTGAGGGTGGAATACTCGTGTAACTCAGCTCAAAGTGAATGAAATCTCTCCAATCAAAAAGGAAAATGTTCCAAACGTGGCTTGCAATTCCTGTATCAAGTTTGGGAGTTGTCACGGCTCGTTATTGAGGCAGCAATCTGGCCTAGTTGGACCGCGTTACGCAACGCGTCGCGGTCTGATCTCCCGCACTTTTCATATTCAAATGTTCCAGTTCCAAATGCGTTTTCCTCACCAATTATTGATTTAAAATGTCTAATTCTTTCGTGGAAAGTTTCACTGGACTGGATGCTCAAGACATTCATGTTGGGTTTGAGCAAGCATCACAATACCGCGCCTTCTCGTTCAATTTTCAAAAAATATCGATTTTTTGCTGCAAATATCGATTTGTTGAAATCATGATTATATTGCCCTAATCAAAATATCCACTTCTTTATTGCTTAATTACTCGAAAATTTAGAAAAAAACTTTAAACAATACGGCAGAAAATTATTGTTTTTTAAAAAAAATTAACAAATGCTCGTGCCATTTCAATTTATTCTTGATTTTATCAATATTAAATTGTCTGTGAAAACACGCGATTACGTGTAAACCAGTGATGTAGTCACACACGCGTTGCGGTCGCGCGTTGCGTGTGTCTCAGGATCCGCGAAAACGAGCCGTGTTGTAGCTTTACTAGAAAAAAAGTTATGAAAGGGTGCATAAAACTGATGTGCACCTTGCACCCCATGAAATTTGCGCAGCATAAGTTTAACCAGCTGATGAAATGTTAAAATGTTTTGCTAATGAAGAAGTGGAGTGGATCCCTCATATCACATCATTCCACAGGCCGGTCAATCTTACAGAAAGGCCTTTGGAGTGAGAGAGCGTGTGAAATCGAGAGGGACTCTCTCACTTTTGCACACTCTCTCGCTCAAACCCTTGTCTGTATGTTTGGAATCATGTGATATGTAATGGTTTCTGGTTGATGCTTTTCCTCCACAAAATTGACGATGTCAGCTCATTTCTCAGTCCCTTCCCCTCTTTGTTTCACACAATCGCTGATTCGTCGGTGCTCACTATCTAGGAATTGTGCAGTCTCTCTCTCTCTCTCTCTCTCTCTCTCAATTCACAGATAGCAGAGGCTTATCGTTATCTGCGGATGGGTTGGCAGAGGGGGAGAGAAGGAGGGAAGTTTGGAATCACATCATTCCATATCACATTCTGACACCTCTCTCTCTCTCTCTCTCTCTCTCTCTCTCTCTCTTCCATGATAGTATCGTCTCTCTCTCTCTCTCTCTGGCAGGGAAGGCTGTCGGTCTCTGACCCCGAGACAGTTTCGTGTTTCAGAGGCTGTAAATTACAGAGCGTGCTTAATGCTTGCAGTGAATTGCGGTCCCCGAATACTAGTTAACATTATTTCTCGAACAGTTATGGATCAACTGCATAGAATGGATACTTATGTGAGAGATGAGTAGGGGGGGGGGGAGTGAGAGAGAGAGAGAGAGAGATCGGATCAAGATTAATCGGCAATGTTGATGTCCCTGCGCTGTCTGTCCTGCCCGTGTACATTCCAAATCTGTTTGTGCCCTGTTACTCTCGAGAGTGATGTTCGAGGGGGGCAGAAAGGTTGAGAGAGAGAGAGGGAGAGAGAGAGAGAGATCAGAGTGACGTATGCCATTCTGTTGAGACGTTATCGTAAAAGGGGATTACAGAGCGTCAGCGAATCGTTTAGTCGGCGCATTATTTCCATTATAGAGGCGGGTTATATGATTGCATGCCCCAATGTTTAAGTATTTTCGTGTGCTCACAAGTCAAAGCTCACAATTTTCGCTCCAAATTTGTCACAAATGTTGCTTTTTATTGCAATTCGATCGAAGCTCACAACCAGTGATTTTGTATTTACTCTAGGTTTATTATTATTATTATTAATATGTACACAAATACGTTGCTTATCACTTGGAATGTGTCTATCTCCCTCTCCCTCTCTATCTCACTGTATCGATGCGACAGACACAGTTTGCGCTGGGTTTTTAGTGTCCCACACCTCGTTTCTCTCTCTCTCTCTCTCTCTCTCTCTCTCTCCCATCCTTACTCCTCCTATTCACCCCCTCCTTTTTGTCACCATCAATGGTTCAGTTCCGTCCCTCCTTCTTTTGACTGATAGTTCCGCGTACTGCATATTTATCAATCGTTCGATTTGTGTATACGAACTCTGCGGACAGATGCAGCGCTCCAGATCTCCAGAAAGGGGTCAAGGGTGAGATAGCGTGTAAAAGCGAGAGGGACTCTCCCACTCTCCCACACTCTCTAGTCCCTGGTCCCTTTCCGGAGGAATGGAGTCGTGTCATTTGTCTATACGATAACTCTCTGGGCAATAATGATCAACCGTCGCGCGAGAAAACCCGCTCACACTGCTGACCTTTTCTGAGGGAGAGAGGAATGGTGGAATGAAGCTAGTCAGGAGAGGTTATTACTTACGGGGCAATGGAACGCGATAGAGCACCTTAGAGAAACGAGAATTGAGAATAGTAGCCCTCCCCGGTAGAATGGACTTAAGAGGTGAGAATGGGGGAGAAGTTCGCACGAGAGAGGGTGCTGGGTGTAGTTCCCGATTGAACGAGAATTCCGGAGGGGCAGGGGAAGGAAGAAGTTCAGTGATCGTGCACGCTCACTATGTTTGATGATCCGTACATTGATTGTTGCGTAGTGGTGATGCAACACGGTTCTGATGGTTGTTCGGCAGTGATTTGCTTTACCGGTCTAACCCGGGGTGAGACCTTCACTCGTCATGCACGCGGTCCCCTTTCGTGTGAAATATTCTCTACCGGTTGTTTTACGTTTCAACAATCAGATATCCCCCTCGATTTCTCCGCCCGCTGATAAGTTTCCGCCCCACACCACTTGCTCTCTAACCTCTCCTTACTCTATGCCATCGCACAAACGAGTAACTGTGCATAGTGTAGGTACGTGTGTGAGTGTGGTTCTAGCCACTTGAGTAGATCTCTCTCTCTCTCTCTCTCTCTCTCCCTCACTTTCTCACTTTCTCACTCTCCTCGCCACTGCTGCCCTTGCGTGGCTAGAGGGGTGAACGGGTGAAGTGGCTACTTACATTGTGTCAGTCCCGTGCTCACCTCTGGTATTTTTTCCTAGCTGGAACCCTGCCTGATTACAGGCTGGATTCGTCTCATTTCTTGCTGGTATCCTGGCTGGAAATTATGCTACTAAATACCAGAAACCCACTCACCTCCTCATAATGTTGCATAGTCATGACGCAACGCACGCTCGGTGATGATATTGCGCAGATTAAAGTTTGAATGATAGTTAAGAAGCTTTTATTATGTGATATTCGCGGATTTATCGCCATTGTGTTTTGATGCAATTCTGTGATAGTCAACTGCTGTAGCATGTCTTAGCTTAAGTCGCGTACCCTAAGGTCCTTAGGGCTAAATAATACCTGGTACGTCGTTAGGTACTAGAGTGATTACAACAGGAGTTCAGCCTTGTTCCCTCCTTCTCCTCCTCCTTCTCTTCCACCTGTGCTCCCGACTGTTTTTACTACTCCTACTGGGTCAAGATCATCAACAGTTTGCTCTCGTGAGAAAGATTGGGTGTTCTCCCCCTATTGTTGATAGGTCGAAAGGCGTTCTGGCGAGTATATGGCGATTAATTTGCAGAATACGCACAGCTGGAATTATTGCGGTCTCCCTGCAGCTTACGTGTTTCGTTAAAGCATGAAACCTTGATGAATCGGAAGCGTTGCTAATTTCCTCATGACATATCTCTTGACACGGCGTTCTCTATGCAAATTGGGATTGACAGTTAGAGAGTGCGAAAATATCAGGGAAACGAGCCTCGGTCTCACCACGAATTCACTTTTGTCAGAACGACGTGGTTTTGCAAGCCGGAATTTGAGTATTGAAGGATTAGTGTGGGAATGGCGTCAATTTATTGATAACGCTTTGATGGAGATCTAGGATGTATATTTCGTTTATTTGTTCTATTTTAAACAGATAATCTCGCTTATTCTCATGCCGAATCATTCGGTGGGGGAGAGAGAAAAGAGTCCCCAATCATCATTTCCTATTTTCTCATTCTCTCTCTCTCTCTCTCTCGTCCCATCACTTTTGTGCAGTACTCTTTCCTCCTCCCCTCGTCTCTTTCCTGGAATTAGGGCCACGCACACGGGGCGGGGAGCGAGAGAGCGAGTGATTATCAGTTCTAAGCTCCACGAGCGTGTGAGAGATGAGCCCATTTCTCGCGGATTACTGTAGCAATCCTGATTATCGATTGATGTGATTATTGCAACTGCATTACGCCATGATGAGGAATTTCGCGAGACGTCGTAGTTCACTATCGATTTTGGAGTAGGCTGATGTTGCTTGTTGCCAGGCACAAGTCAAAAGCGCAGGAACATGAAATACCGAAATTCGGCTTAGTTTTTGAGAGTACGTCCCGAAAATGTCGAATTCCAGCCCGTTTTCATGGTTTTCTGTTTCTGAATGCTGCGATGTGGATTGTTTACCGTGTGTGACTGGCTTGGAAACGCCAAAATGTATCAGTCTAAGTAATTTTTCACCTATTTATTTTTTATTTATCGTACACCACAAGGGTGCGACAACATGTACAAAAATGAACGAGTTAAAAATGATATTTAATAATGGTTCATTCGCGGGAGTGGGGAGCGGGAAGGGAGTGATCGGGGCCACCGCACGGGAATTAGGAGTGAGGGGAGGAGCCTCAAAAGCGGTGGAGGAGCCGCTTATCCAATGTATGTCTTATTGGATCTCCGTGTGGTGCCCAAATCGGGGAAGTGTTCGGAGTTGGGGAGGGGATCTATAGATTGGGAACAGGAATACCTAGTGATGATGGGAGGTAACCTGCTTGATGGCCTTCAGACGACGAGGTCGTTTGCGGGACAACACAATCAATAGTCGTTTGCCGTTTATCAGCACCCATTCTCGGCCCTCTTGCATGCGTCATTTTTGTCAAACGTATTTCTTCCCCACCTGGTTCGCGAATTATTCAATTCTCGTTTTCTATCATACCGTAATCTACCATAGCCGTCATAAGCCTGATGCTGATTTACGCACGGTGGGGTTTTATCACGACGTGTCTTGTTCTTAACTAGGAATGAATGACAAATCGATCTGTCACCTATCTTTTCTCTCTTCAGTACACTGAGGAGAAAGATACAAGCAACACTATTATCGCCGCTTATCTGCCCTGTTTGTAAGCTCGCTCTCTCGATTCCTTGCAGATTTTGACAATGTCTCTCCGATTATTGATCGAATTTGTCAGTTATCGATTGATTCATTGATTGATGGTTTACCGTATATCTATCGATTATCGATTGGTTTTCAGCCTCGCCAGCCAGTTGATCCGTGAGGACGAACGATCAGAGAGAGACAGACGGGAATAATAATCGATCGATAATCACAATGCAGCTTCCCCCGGACGCGCCCCAGCCCCGACTCTGTCTCGTCGAGAAGGCCACCCCTGATCAGGTATACGGTAGTGCTGTAGATATATGGTGTACGGTAGTTTCGATTATCGGTTTACTGTAGGAACTATTGCAAATTCATAAACAGTCGTCCAAAATAATAATACGTTTCGTTGCGAAACGCAGTAATTATAGGTGAAAGAACATAACAAAACAAGAGATACACCTAGGTATAGAAAGAGAGCACTTGCAATATACTGTGGAGGAATGCTGTAGGAAACAGTAGTGGCTCGAGCCGCACAAAATTGCAACTAGGACGTCATGTAGTGCTTGAATCAATCGATGAATAACCTTCTTCCTTTGCAGGAGTATGGCTACAACCTCCACGCTGAGCGCGGCAAGGACCAGTTTGTCGGCACCGTCGATAAGGTATTATTTGTGTAACTGTAATATTTTAAAATCTGGCATAAAAAGAAGTAAATAAACAGGGATGTTTACTTCTTTCTATGCAATTCAAGGGGGGTGACAATTCCGCAACGCGACATTTCCGCAACGAGGTTTTTTAACTGCTCTAAACCTATCTGCATATCCCCACCAAAGTGTTATCATGATCAGAATCACGAGGGCTTCCAAACCCACAAATTAACTAATTGGCTAATTAAAATTTGGCTAATTAGCAAGAAATTCAAAATGACCAGAAAAGTACAGCAACAAGCCGAATCGATGGAGGTGAGCAAATAACTAACAGGGGAAAAAGTTCATACAGATTCCTCGAGTTTGAGAAAAGTTATAAGCCGTTGCGGAAATATCGGTTGCGTAATTGTCACCCCCCCAATTCAGCATGTCCCAAACATGTAAAAAATCTATATATATTTATATCTCAATTTTTGTTATGTTTTTAGGTATATCAAGCTCGAATTGATCATTTATCCGTATAAATTGAGAATAATGATCCTGACCTGAAACCACAACCTCACCTGACGTTAAAGAAGGTGTCCCACGAATATTTGGTCAACTGAGTTCTCACTGTGGGGCAATGGGGATCGAATACCCGATGAGATCCTCGAAAACCGCATATTTCAGTTTTTAGTTGGAAGAAAATTATGTTTAATAAACTGTCCAAAACGACCAGAATTCTTAAAGTATCTCACATTGAACCTGCAATCTTTTCGCGGTGGGAGTTGGAATTTTGGGAAAAGAAGGCAGAGAAAGGGAGAGAGATAATGGGAAAAGAGGAGGGTGCGCGAGAGAAACCGCGCGTGCATTTGTGTTTCACCATCTTCTGATAAGAGAAATGAAACGTCGAACATCGGGGAAATAAAAGGTTGTAATCTTTCGTGGGACGCCTTCTTTAACGTCGATTAGCATGCGATGCAATGTAATGCATTTTTGTGGTTGGCACTGCAGGCAACAATCTGTTTATAATCAGTAAGTAGTAAGAAGGGTGATATTTTAAAGAATAATGATGTTTTTTTAAATACCATAATTAACTTAAATTCCTTCTTTTATTCAGAACTCACCTGCCGAGCGCGCAGGTCTGCGCATGGGCGACCGCATCTTCGCCGTCAATGGAGTGAGCATCCAGGGAGAGAGCCACAAGAAGGTACGGTAGGGTGGATACGGTAGGATAGATATGGTATGGTAGGAGAATGAAAGGGCTACGGTAAGACTAGAAGGTACGGTAGAATAGGGATTGCGGTATCATGGGAGGGCACGGTTACGGGAGAACTAGAAGAGCGGTTGAAATATTTTGCATTTGATAGGAGGGTTTGGGTTATAGTAAGATATTATTGTATCCTTCTCCGGTTTTTCAGCGCAGCTTGTGCGCGCGATTCCAATTGCATAAGCTGCGCGCGGGATTGTACAAGACGCGCGCCGGACTTTTTGCCGGACCTGGCTTGTTCCGTTCGAGACCTTCAAAGGGAACGCGCGATTTGTGTAAGGTGCGGCGCATGCCGCGTCTTACCCTACACAAATCGCGCGCGCAAGCTGCGCTGAAAAACCGGAGTTTAGTACGGGGGAGGAGTGCCGATCGGTTTCTCATCCAATGACACTTTTGATTTTGTAAAAAAATAATTAATAAATCAATAATTATCATATCTGTCAGGTGGTGGAGCGCATCAAGCAGGACGTGATGAAGTGCGAGCTGCTCGTGATCGACGAGGAGGGAGCCAACTGGTACAAGGTACGGTAGAGATTTCGGTATTTATCGTGGTACTATACTGAGTACTGTAGGGATTATGGTAGGGGGTACGGTAGAGGAAGAGTATCTAGTCGATACGATATCTCACATGGTGTGGTAGCTATCGAAGTAGATAAAATTTCAACGATATTTGTTGGACTATCTGCTGCAAGGTACGGTAGGGAGTATGGTGGGGGTAGGGTAGAGATTACGGTACTGTAGATTACGTCTTAGGAATACAGTATGTACTTTTGAGGAGGAAATCGTACTTTCGGTGGGTTGGTAAGGTGTACTGCATGCCTAGAGTACGGTACGATGATGACTAGATATCGAGACCAGAGGCGGTATGCATAACTTTTACAAATCAGTTTTCCTGGAAAACGTAACGTTATTTACGCAATGAATGTTCCAAAAGTCACGCATAGCGCCGCACTATCAGAATATTTCAAGCACGTCTTGAGTTGTGTCTCATTAGGAATGAATGGCATGCAATGCGTTGCCATCATGCCGTAATCACCGCCCACTTGATCAGAATAGTCGTACAGTAGTAGTTTGTAGTTTGATCTAGCTCACACAAATGTCCTATTTTCAGGAGCACAACATCACCGTCTCGCCCACGCTGCCCAACATCATCCGCATCACCAAGGACGGAGAGTCGGTGGGTGGTTTAGTTTATAGTTTGAAGTTTACAAGTACTGAGCTTTTGTAGTTTGATCTCTGATCTCTGTTCAGGGTCGTCACAGCGCGACGAACAACAACCACGAGAAGCCGGCATCCGGCTCGCCTCCGCCCGCCGCTTGGTACGCGCCCAACGGATCCGCCAAGGTACGGTGCATGATATCGATCGGGGTTACGGTAGATGACATTGATTAATTAATCCTAAAGAATTCCTTGAAAAATCTGGAGCCGCTATGGGGAACAGTGTATCTGTTTTTGTGCCTGCAAACTCCCGCTAGTCGAAAATGGCAGACAGCAAAACATATTTATTGATGGCTTCGATCGCGTAGTGATTTTGTTCTTGTTGACTTCCCACACACACAACAACAGAAAGATTCCGACTGTTATTGGAAGAAGGGTCGATTGGAGAGAGAGAGAGAGAATGAAATAAAGGCAATGAATCTGTGGGAGAGAGAGAGAGACAAGAAGAGGGAAGACGCGACAAAGGGACGTTAGAGAGGGGGGAGGCAGACGGCGGTTTATCGCTTCACTGTCGGGTTGTAACGTCAGACTGCATTTGGGGTTTCAATCCATGCATCACTGTTGCTTCCAGACAATATAATTTTGCGTGGTTGCATGGTAGCACCGGTTCCGATGTCGGAACAATGATGGGCGGTTTTGGTACTTGGGATACGTTTCAAAGCATTTAGAGCATAGGTCGAAAGGTACGTAAAAAAGGACGAAGCCAACCCGCATTTTGCGAATTTTTGGTGAAATTTTTTTTAAAAAACCCAACCGCATTTTCGATTTGCCGAAACGCACCCTTTCGACCTATGATTTTGAGTCTTTTATTTTCGACTTCTTAAAGGAGAGCTTCCAAACCGTACCATTACCTCTTTTGTCGCCACACTTTGGCCCATTGTCCTTTATATATTTTGCGCGCGCAATATTCGACGCTTCTCCGAATAGCTTTAATTGGTTTCGACTGCTAGAAAAAAGGGGGAATCTGAGTCATTCCTCCTTTCTTCTTTCTTCTCACTTCAAGTACTATTTTTTCTTCTCCTCCCCTCTTTCATTGGCAGCTATTTTGTGTGGGGACGGATCGAGGGGTGAGTCAGATGCGGTGTGAGAAGAAGAAGGGGAGAGAGTAGTATAACCCCATACAAGATCGGTTTCCCCCGTTCGACGACACTTTTGGATCTTAGCTATTTGTGCTTGAACTTTAAACTCGTCCATCCATCAGTGCTGTTTAATAATTTAGCTATAGTTTTTTTTTGTTCATTGTTTTATACGGAACTCATTTGAAAATCATCACTGTTTTTCGTATCTTACCGTGATTACTGTAGTGTTGCCCACTATAGTCCATTGGCTTTACCCCTCCATTTCTGTCGTTGTGCCCTATTGCCAATTGGAATCTATCGCTCTCTGATTCCCTCCCCTCTCTCTCTCTCTTTCTTTTTCTGTCTATCTCACCCTTCCTCACTCCTCTTTCACCCTCCCCGTGCCCCTCTCTCTGATCCACTCGCTCCCTATTCACTCCATCCTTCCGTCTCTCTCTCTCTCTCTCTCTCTCTCTCTCTCTCTCTCTATCGCTCTCAACCACACGCAGATTATAGCCAAACCGCGAGGGGCTTCAAGTTTTGATGTATGTTTCGTCAGATTTGTGCGCCACATTGAATATGAGCCCGTTTGCGTAAGAGTCAGACAATACTCGGTACAGCAAAAAAGTGATGGACTGAGATAATAACTGTTTTGGACACACTTCGATGGGTTAGGAACGCTGGTAGAATCTCATGATATGCAAATTTGATTGGAGATCAGTGTGGAGCTCTGAAGATTCAACTGATTTGCGGTTTATTAAGAATAACTCGATACCCAATAGACGAAACCGAAATGTCTAAAGAAGAACTCTAGTTGAATTTTTGAGTGGAACATCGCTGTGTTTTTCAATGTTGGAAAATATATTTTATTTTCGAAATTCGTTTTATAAAAAAATAATAACAAAAAAGAGATAGCAGAAACTTTCACAGTATCTCGAGCATACATTAGGTGATCTACGTTGTTTTTTGGAAGCACAAAACCTACCGGAAAATGAGTTATGATTTTTTAACTGTTGTGATTTCAACTATGAAACGCCGAATTGGAGAGAACAGTGCCCGATTTGCATCAACTCACCCTTTCATTTCTAATCCCCGAGCCCGCGCGGTGTCTGAAAATGAGAAATGAGACGACTAATCCATGCAAATCGAGCATTTTTAGCTCAAATTGGAACACTCACCCTCATATCTCGACATTCAAAAAATCATAACTCATTTTCCGGTAGGTTTTGTGCTTCCAGAAAAATAACGTAGATCACCTAAGGTATGCTCGAGATACTGTGAAAGTTTCTGCTATCTCTTTTTTGTTATGTTTTTTTATATAAAACGAATTTCGAAAATAAAATATATTTTCCAAAATTGAAAAACACAGCGATGTTCCACTCAAAAAATCAACTAGAGTCCTTCTTTAGACATTTCGGTTTCGTCCATTGGGTATCGAGTTATTCTTAATAAACCGCAAATCAGTTGAATCTTCAGAGCTCCATACTGATCTCCAATCAAATTTGCATATCATGAGATTCTACCAGCGTTCCTAACCCATCAAAGTGTGTCCAAAACAGTTATTATCTCAGACCATCACTTTTTTGCTGTACTGAGGTCTGTTGACGCTTGTCCGACTCTTACGCAAACGGGCTCATATATTGAGTTCCCTCAAGTTTCCGGTTTCTGAGATAAATTTTCAAGAAAAATATTTGACGCCACCAGTGTATCAATGTAAATGATGATTTGAATGAACGATTTGTGGGCAGATCAATAGTATGGGTGGTAATCCACAGTAGGGTGACTGTGCGTGGTGTAGTGGTGGGAAGAGGAGTGTGGGGGTGCGCCGTGAAGTTGTCAGTTTGCGCACCTGATTATGCGTGAAAGAGCGAGCGTGATTGGATAGAGAAACATCCTGGTGATTATCGGCACCGCTACTTCCAGGCTGTTTCGTGTTGCAGTGACATGTTAATAGCATTCCCCATACTTGAGGAGCAGTAGGCCTCTGCCCCTTAAACGCCACAAACGACGATAAGTTATGAGAGGAATCGCGAGAGACTCGAGCTCATCGACCATGGCCGGGACACAGAAATTTATGATTTTTAATTTGGCTGAAAACATAGCACAAGGTACCCTCTATCGAATAGCGTTTTCAGAACTATTTTTATAAATTTCGTTTTCACGTGAAACACAAATCAACCTGGTGAGTCGGGAACTAATCCGAGAAAAAGTAAAGTTTGGAAAATCATAAATTTCTTCAAAGTGAAGATAGAAATCCACAGTTTGGTGTGTTAGATAGATAAATGACCTGACTTGTTTACCAACCGCTCGATGTCATTCCTGGTTCATGCGCCGATGCGGGGTGGTCGCTTTTGCAAAAGTTGAGCTAATTTTCTTAAAAGTCAAAACGGCTGGTTCACTCTAAGAGATGTTCTGGTGAACATTGTTAGTACTAACCATATTGTAAAAATGAGCGGAATCGGGCCATGCATTCTAAAGATACTCGTATTTTTGTCAGGTCGGTCAAATATAATTAATGGCCGCGAACATCAATTGTGGCCCATTTGTGGTGAAAACTATCGCAAACTATACAAAAACAATATTTATGTTCTTTGTGGCATTTTTTATTGATTAATTTTTCGAGTAAAAAAATAGAAAAAAATCAGCGTCGATTTTTGGATTTGCGGTATTTCGATTATTTCGAAGTCTGTATGTTTCTTATTAGGTTTCATATTATTAGTTATGAACGCTGGTGCAAGATGTTTATGTAATTCCTTCAGCAAATATATTTTGCCCACTTAATCTACACCTAAAATACGAAATTTGTCTTCCACTATTAGAACAGGTTCAATTCCTTCCATATTTCATCGTGGAATTCCTCATTATAGGTAGACCAATTTCCTTTTTGAAAGCGAACGGCTATCTGTTCGTAGAAAAGAGTTACAGCGCCTTTAAAATCGATTATAATGCGAAAAGCGCGTGCTCTGACTTCTCTAGCACTCTCTCAATTCCCAACGCTCTCTCGCCTGGGTTCGGACCCCGAGCTGGACAGAAATCTTTTGCAAAGCTTCTGTGTTATCGAAATCACGTGAATTCAGCCCACAAACATTGCTGGTGAATCAGAGGAGTCTTTGCAAAAGATTTCTGCCCAGCTCGGAGTCCGAACCCAGGCGAGAGAGCGTGGGGAATTGAGAGAATGCTAGATAAGCTAGAGCACGCGCTTTTCGCATTATAATCGATTTTCTAGGCTCTGTAACTCTTTTCTACGAACAGATAGCCGTTCACTTTCAAAAAGGAAATTGGACTACCTATAATGAGGAATTCCATGAAGAAGGAATTGAACCTGTTCTAATAGTGGAAGACATATTTCGCATTTTAGGTGTAGATTAAGTGGGCAAAATATATTTGCTGAAGGAATTACATAAACATCTTGCACCAGCGTTCATAACTAATAATATGAAACCTAATAAGAAACATACAGACTTCGAAATAATCGAAATACCGCAAATCCAAAAAACGACGCTGATTTGTTTCTCTATTTTTTTACTCGAAAAATTAATCAATAAAAAATGCCACAAAGAACATAAATATTGTTTTTGTATAGTTTGCGATAGTTTTCACCACAAATGGGCCACAATTGATGTTCGCGGCCATTAATTATATTTGACCGACCTGACAAAAATACGAGTATCTTTAGAATGCATGGCCCGATTCCGCTAATTTTTACAATATGGTTAGTACCAACAATGTTCACCAGAACATCTCTTAGAGTGAACCAGCCGTTTTGACTTTTAAGATAATTAGCTTAACTTTTGCAAAAGCGACCACCCCGCATCGGCGCATGAACCAGGAATGACATCGAGCGGTTGGTAAACAAGCCAGGTCATTTATCTATCTAACACACCAAACTGTGGATTTTTATCGTCACTTTGAAGAAATTTATGATTTTCCAAACTTTACTATTTCTCGAATTAGTTCCCGACTCACCAGGTTGATTTGTGTTTCACGCGAAAACGAAATTTTTAAAAAAAATTCTGAAAACGCTATTCGATAGAGGGATGTTTGTAGTACCTTGTGCTATGTTTTCAGCCAAATTAAAAATCATAAATTTCTGTGTCCCGGCCATGCTCGAGTCTCTCGCGATTCCTGTCTTATAGTATTACATATGTAAAAGCCAAAACACGAATTTCCGTTGTTTACCAAGCAGGAACGTTGGCGACCCTCTCACTTTTGTGTGCTTTCTCGCCTCGGTAGACACAAGAAGTGCAATTTTTGCATTTTGCTTGGTGGTATCATTTTATGGATGTAATATGCAAAGTGCATCGCGATGAATCACTCGTGTTAATAAACACGCCGTGTATGATTGTACATTTATCGGCCGCCGCCGACTGGCGCCTGCCTTCTGTGTGTGTGTCATAAATGTCGCGGGACAGGGTGAGAAGGGGAGAAAGATCGAATCGTATTTATTTGACACGACCCCACTTTTGTGCGACACGCACTTCCAGAATGCACAGTCGGACCTGTGCGTTTGCATGCTGTCATTTCCATAGTTTATCAACGGAGCGTTTAAATATTTGGAACGAGGTTTTTTTTAATAAATGCGTGATGTAATGTCCGACCCTACTTTTGTGCGGCGCAGAGTGTAGAGTGCGCGACATTTGTGTGAGCGCCTCTTCATTTCACGCAATCTATAGAACGGTGAATGATAAATGAAAACACAATTGCCCCCCGAATAGCGCACAATAGTTGTGAAGTTGTTCTGCGGCTTTATTTATTCCAACTCTATGATTAGCACTTGTAGTTTGAAATTTTCGATTCCTCTATGGAAATGTCACCATCATAAATGCGCTTCGGGATGCTATTATCTGGCCGCGCCTCTCTCTCTCTCTCACACACAATCAGTCGGCCTCACTTCATTTTCCACACTTTTTTTCCACAGTACGCTCTGAATACCGACCATTCTCGAGATTACTCATAGATACACGTCTCATGTGTTGTGAATGAGAGTGAGAGAGTGAGAAAGAAGGCGCAAAAAGAGAGTTGGCGCCTAGGTAATTGTGTATGTGTCTCCAAGATTTCTCCCCTTGATTTCTTGTTTCCACCAAATCATAGTCCAGCCCTGGGCGAGTTTCGACTAGTTGACTAGTTACGATACATGAACATAGTTCCGCAGCTATGTGAATTCTCCAGAAAGGGGTCAGGACGATAGAGCGCGTGCAAGTGTGAGGGTATCTATTGTTTTACACGCTCACGCTCGTAATGACCCCTTTCTGGAGATTAGACCGAGTTGTGGATTGATGTTATGTGATGACTCGTAATCCCATTCTCAAGCCCATTTGTCTTGCTATTGAGTGGTGAGGAGATTTTAGAAGGAATTATAGTGCGGCCAAGGTTTCTCTAAGGAGAGGAGGGGGAGGGCGGGAAAGGTTCTGACATTATCAGAGTGCGCCGGCTTGGCATGCTCTATTTTTTCCATGAATTTGCTAAATGTCGGGAAACCCCGTGGCTTCTGAGCAATTTCGCCATATTTCCGCTTCTTTGTATCTCTGCGCCCTCTCGAATCAGCACACTCTCTCTGCATCTCTTCTGTAAGCTCCTCCGCCTCCCCCTCCTCCCTTTTCCCTCATTTTTCCGTTTCTGCCCCTTCTCTCCAACAGCCTCCTCGCCCCATCCGAGATAATGTTATGTGCATTTTGATAGCCATTGATAGGGGGAGATAGATAGGAGCAAGCTTGCCAATCGATAACGATTTCTGTGAACTTTTGAGAGTTTTCAACAGGAACTGATAGATGATTATGCACTTACCGTAATCCGTTCTCAATTTCGCGTCGTTGCAGGACCCCGTGTTCGTGGCTCCGCCGCCGCCCGCCGCAGACATGGGAGGCCGCCCCAAGCCGACGCTTTGTCATCTGGTGAGTTGGGGTTACGGTAATCCAGAGCTACGGTCATCTGCAGGAGGAAAATAATTTTTCAAAGATTAATTTGCAAGAGAACAAAAGAACAAACTCTTTCCCACCTGGTGAGTGGGCGTTGCAGCGGTGCGTCATCACCGAACTGTGGAGTGAAAAACATTCTTTTCGAGAGAATGTGATAGATGAAAAAAACATATATTCATATATTTATGCAGATGAAACGTGTTTTATTGTACTTCCTTTTTAAAGAGTTCATAAAAAAATTTATACTGATTTGTTTTTTTTTACAACGCGTACCTTTTTTACCTTTTATTTTGCAGGAGAAGAAGACGGTGACGGACGAGTTTGGATTCAATCTGCACGCCGAGAAGGGAAAGGGACACTTTATCGGTACTGTAGTTTTGAGATTATTGATTATTCATAAATTAGTTCAAAATTTACTCCACCAGAGTCATGTACAACAATTACAGCTTTGAAAGGGGGTTAAGATGCCTGTCGATCGTTTGAACATTCACAACGAGTGTCATACGGTTTGCCATTCTGAAGAAAACATTGTTTAGAATATGTTTGCTGACCGCAAATAATCAAAACCCTCGATTAGATATGATTCAACTCTGATGGTGCAATATTTTTCTTAATATGATACAATATGACCAAAATATAAAAAAATGGTATATAGAAAGAGAAAAAAACGGCTCTTTCTTTTTGAATTTGAAATTCGGCAAAAAAAGTTGAATGAGCTCCCTCTTCACCTCTCCCAATCTTCATGAAGCGATTCAATTACTCAACCAGATACTTCCTACCTACTACTTATGCGCGATTATTCTTATACTTGTCCTGTTTGTGATAAAGTATAAGTATGCAAATTCCAAAGGTGCAAGAAAAATTGGCACTACTGCTGAAGTCTTCTATAAAGAAGTCTAATAACAATGCCACTTGAAATGGTCATTTCGTGAGCGCCTCGACTATTTATTGGCCTTTTCCGAGCTTCAGCAGTAGTGCCGAAAAAAATTGATTCGCGTTTCTAAAAAATGGTCTTTTTGTGCAGGTGCCGTGGACAATGGAGGAATCGGCGACAAGGCGGGACTCAAGATGGCACAGAGAATTGTGGGAGTGAATGGCATTCTCATCCACCCGACGACACCGCATAAGGTGGGTAAATAATGTATACGTGATAACGAAAATGAATACAATAACGTGGATGGATTGATGGTGATTTGGAGGGAAGGCGAAAACTGGGAGGCGCGTGTCACGGATGCACGGAATAGTCAGATCTAGCAATAGCAATAGCACTAGCAACAACTTTGGTTTTTCCCAGTAATTGCAATTCAGAAAGCAACAATTGCGTAGCTCGAATTTTCACGGAGAGATTTGAGCAAGTTTATGGATGGGAATGAGCCAGCGAGTTGTGCGTTCCATAGCGCTTATGGTTATTTTTGCGCACCAATGTGTATGCTAGTAGTTTTATTCATGCGACCGAAATGCGATACCCTTTTAATACAGGAAGTTAACCCTATGTTACTATGGACCAGAATAACACTAGCTTCTGAATTTGGTGGAATGTTGATGAGTGAATACGACACCTGGCAGTTGCGCGTTCCAATGCTGTGTTGTATACATTGGTGCAGCAAGCTGGTGTTCTTACCTTCTTTCCTATGCCATGTACAGATTAATAATGCTAATTCTTGTCATCTCAGGAGGTCGTAACCCTCATCAAGAAGAATCCTCTGTCGACGACGCTGCTCGTGGCCGCCGAGGACGTCGACGCCTGGTACAAGTGAGTCGAGTGCACTTTACTATTTGAGATATTATCGATTGATTTAGAAGTGGTTATTGATTTTTTTCAATTAAAAAAAAACTGACATTAGCATTGATGCCCGATATGGTATTTTTTCCTGACAACTTCGCCCTAAACTCCGTAGCCAGCGTGTGATAAGTATTTCTTTATTGATGGATCTGCAATTATCGATTGATTGTCTTGCAGGCAGCACAACGAGGCGTACTCGTTCGATTACGCTGACGAGGGCGGTGCCCACCACCACGGCGCGCACACTCACGTAAGTGGGCGGGATTACGGTAGATTACGGTGGTGCAAGGTCGGATGAGAACTATTTTGCAATACCGCCTCTGACATAACAGTTGTCTCTCGCCTTCTTAAGTTCTCATCCGGTGTAGTGCCGATTACGGTACACTGGGTATTAATTTATTGGTTTCCCCGGTCATTGGACGTTTTGGAACTGCCGTTTAGAAATCGGTTACTTTTTTCCATGATTGGTTTCGAATACATGTCAGAATATTTAGAAACTTTTATATTTTCGGGGTTCCTTAACGGCAGTTCCGAAACGTACAATCACCGTTTCCCCAGCCTCCCCTCTACCCTCTTCCCCCCCCTTTCCCTTTCTGCAGGCTACGGTATACATCGCGATCGATGGGAAGTCGGTACCGTACTGCCCTACTGTAAACTTACCTATCTTTTCTTCACTCCCTCTTCCTTACCTATATTCTCCTCACATGTATAGCTTGACAACAAATCTGGTGCGAGTTGTGTCTCGATGCGCTGTGTCTTTTCCAAATTGTAATCTTCGTCCTCGTAACGTCTTTCGAAGCACGCACACACAATCTGTCCCTACTTTTTCCTGTCTCTATCGGCAATTGTGAATGTGCGCACTGCATCAAGCACCACCTCCTACCGTATCCCCGTTTCAGCACATCACCATACACAACGAGGAGATTTACGAGTACGACTATGCTACGGTAATTGTTGTCGATGGTTATCGATTGACTCGCATGGGTGTGCTGTGTCTGCTTGCTGCATGTATTTACGCAGAGATAGCCAACTCTATCGGATGTGACGCTCTAGATAACCAAGATTGAATTCTCTCTGAATTTCACGCAATCTCTTGTTTAAGGTTCTCTAGAGTGGTTAGCATCCTAAAAAGAGAGTTGGCGCGCTCTGAGATCTGCTTGCTTGCTGCTTCTCTCCTTGGTTGTCTACTGCTGCTGTCGCGTGTGTGTCGTAGATACCTGAGTTGATCCCCTGCTGCAGGAACTGGCCGAGGTCGTCGTGGCTGCAGCTGTGCTGCACCGACTCGAATCGGTCGTCGAGGAGGCCGAGGAGCTGGCGCACCACCACCACGAAGAGGAGCTGGCGCCGCCGGCAGCGGCGCCGCGCTCGCGCGCCCCCACGGAGCACGACGTGGCCGCCGCCGTGCTGGCCGCCGTCACCGTCGAGGCGGTGCTGGAGAAGGAGGCGGAGCATCTGCACCATGAGCATGAGCTGCAGCAGCAGCTGCAGGACGAGCAGCACGACGACATTATGGCTGCAGTGTTTGCCAGCGTGCCGCCGACCCCGGTGGAGGTCACCCCGGTGGCCCAGACTCCTCTCGAACCTGCGGAGGAGCACCTGGAGGAACACCACCACCATCATCATCATGAGGATCATCATGAGCATGCGAAGGAGCTGCTGGTCGCCGCGGCCATTATCCACCATGAGGAGAAGAAGATTGAGAAGCTGGAGGAGGAGTTGGCGAGGGTGCAGGAAGAGGTAGAGAGAGGGAAATGATTTATACTAACCGATATAGATACATAAATGTTTAGAACTAACAATATTTGTGTGCATTTTTTGTTCGGGTAAATTATAGGGGAACGATAGAAACGCTGAGTGCGAAATTCGTGAGATATATACAAATGCACCCCGAATTTCGTGCTCGGCGCATAGAAAAATGAGCGCACTAACAGCTAAATTGATGGATAGATAGACGCAAGCTACTAACAATTTTTTTGTGTGTGCCTTTATGTTTGATTAGAACGCAGTGAGATATGTTTATGTTTCGTCCGATGATGCATGTGAACGAATGGAACGATGAATTTTGATTTTGATGATTTAGCAAATTTTGAAATTCGCATCCTAAATTTCGCAAATTTCGCCTACTCTTTCAACGATGAAGAGTTTCCGAAATTCTGAAATGTGGAGTCGTACTTCAAAATACTTTTTTTTAAATTCGCAACCACTCTATTCGCCGTAGAAGTTTTAGTTCGCGTTCAGTTTACCGCGCTAGTCATTTTTTTTAGTTGACCAGCTTGAACACTTATTTTCTGCCCCTCAGATTCTTTAGTAATCGATAATATACTATAGCAATCTCAGGTTGATCGTCGCGAGACGCCCGTCCTCACACCCGAGCCCACCGTCCGTTCGACGACCAGCTCGTGAGTTATTGATTTTGGCCGCAAAATTGGAATGGTGCCAGGAATTGAAAATAGCGAAATGATGTGCAGGTACTCGAAGCCGGTGGAGAATGGACACAGCGAGGTCACCCATCGCAAGCAGAGCAACGGTGAGTGGATATTTTTTAAATAATATATTTTTCGTTTTGTTTGCTCCGATAATTTTCTGTAGATATTCAAAGCGATGAAAGTTGTTTTTTTTAGAAACAGACGTTTCTGAAGGTTTTTTTTCAGAAACAAAAACTTTCTGAAACGTATGAGATAAGATATTTATACCACACAAAGGGGAAATTGTGGGTGGATGGGGTACATGGGGTGAATGGGGTATCACAAGAGATACATTACTGGTACAAATTGCGTAAAAGTGCACGTGTTGCAACATTGACGTGTATCTCTCTTGTTCCAGATGGTCCGCGTGACATCTTCGAGCTGTCCGCGGCGGAGGCGCGTGAGCGTCTGCGCGCCAACAAGCGCCGCGACCCGCGCGGACTCGAGATGTCCCTCGAGGAGAAGTACCGTATCGTCTCGTCCATGTAATACTGTAACCCCCACCCTTATCTTCTCCCTTCTATCCATGGCTCATTATCGATTATCTCCGCCATTGGCGATCGATAATTCGTTCTTCGATAGGTGACACTTACCGTACCCTCGCTCTCTCTCCACTCTGTTCCATTCCAGCTAAACCCAGTGAATCGTTAGTAGTTTTTTCCCTATTGTTCGCCCCCCCACCCACTTTCCCACTTCTCCCGTACTATCCTATGGTAGCTTGAGTAGATCAAAGATCGTTTCATGTAGCCAATATAGAGAGAATCATTCCAGAGTATACTCGAAACTTATTAACCCTCCGCCTTCTGCCCCTATATTGATTTATTGATCGCCTCAATGTGCCAGGATGTTGCCTTGAACAATCCCCCCACAAGCCCCCTAATCAATAATCTACCGTACCCCACCTGCACGACTCTGCACCCTGTGTTACGGTATGCCCCTCCCTAGCCTAGTCGACACACGTAAGTAACTACTCGAAATCAACTCAGTTATCGATTCCAACCCGTTTACATACCGTATGCTCCCCTCTGTGTGATAAGCGGATTATTATCCGATATTTTTGCCTCGTAAAAAAATTCATGTTTGTAGCAGAGACCAGATTTGTACATGAACTAGTGCAATAAAGAGTATTTATTGAAACAAGTGAGAATCAAGTTTTTTTTTATGGAAACTGCATACTCCGACTTTCAGCGCGCGATGTGCGTTACGGATGTAGGGTTCGACGCATCGCGCGTCGAACCCTACACCCATCCATCGCACATGCTGCGTTCTGTTGAAAGGTCTCGAACGGAAAAGCCAGGTCCGGCAAAAACTAAAATCCCGCGCACATCGTGCGTTGAAAAGTCCGAGTATGCGAACATCCGAATGGTGTATCTTTCTATTAATTAAACATGAGAAACGTATAACGTGTGAATTTATAAAAAAAATAATTAAAATTCAGTTTCAGTAGTAGATTAGAAATGAATGTCTAGGCAATTGCAACATAAGATGAACCAAATAAACGAAGAAATTGCAAAATTTTCGAACTTTTCCGTAACGAATCAGAGACCGATAGGACAAGTGTTTTGTGATGTCACAAACGTGTCTAAAAATGTTTAGACACGATCAGACGTGTAAAGACAAAATTTCGAACTGGTGCTAAATGAACCGCTGAGTGTGGAACATTCATGGATAAAATGTTTCGATTGCATAGTAATGATGTAATAATGAGATGGCGACGAATCGGCTCGGGTTCCTTCGATACTTCTCTGGTTTTAGATATTTATAGAGTATCAATGTAAAACAACTTTCAACGGGACTTCTGACAATAACTGGGGGAAATTATCGAATGTGAATAAAGCAACCGGGCTATCAACGGGGAACAAATTATCGGTTGCATCACTGGAAAATGATTGAGCACAAAATTTTCAGAAGTGATTGAGTATCACTGAATACGCTGAATACGCATATGTACATGTGTGTATGGGGCCCTAGTACCGGATCTCCCTGTACCCGAATGAGTAGTGGCTGCCTTGGAGGGAAGCGTGGGCCCGGTTGAGCTCGTGAATGGGCGTGGCTCCGTCGGTGAGAAGAGCAATCTTCTCTATTCGTCCCTTCTGCAGGGGTCTCACGAAGCGCAGAAGCTGCAATACGGTATCTATAGATGGTACAAAGGGGCAAAAATCGATAAATGGGTGGAGAATCAGTTAAAACAGTCACATAGCTGGTGCATAGGGGCCAAATATTGATACATGAGCGAAGCACTGATGCATCACGGTATTCTGGCGAGACTATGCAAATTGAGACAGACAGTTAGATAGTGCAAGAACAGTATGTAAATGGACGATGGTCTCGCCACGAATATTTACTTTTGGCATTTTGCCAAGAACGCCATGTACAGAAAATTTGAAAAAAAACTGTTCACCTCTTTGATGGTGGCCGTCTCCATTCCCGTCCGCACGATCACCATGAGCACTGCAGTCCCAAAGCTTCGCATCTGAGCGTTTCATATATATCGCATTATTCCCAACCTCCAAAAAGGGGTCAGAAGTGAGTGAAGTGGCTCCCTCCCACGAAAATTGAATTTCTTTGAGGGACAAGGGTCGGCTATAGGACAGAATGAGTGAAAGAGATCGGTCTCAACATGACTGCGAGCTACGGAAAGTATAGTTAATTCCTACACCTCTCTGTACACATATGGGTGGGAGGGAATGAAATTTTTTTTTTAGAAAAAAACTCTTTTTTTCCTAATCTCTTTCGGGTGAGTAAACGGGGGGAGAGATGGCAATCCGGCAGCAACACTTCGACAACAGGTCATAACTTCATTCAGATTCAACGTATAGACATGTGGCTATGACCGTTCGTACCGTCGTGAGTTGCCATATCACCCTGATTATTGATTTGCCAGAGGGAATGGGGAAGGGGCAATCTCATTGAGAGGAATCGTCCGCCAGAGGGGACAAATCCACACTTTCGAGAACTTGATGTATAAATCGTTCGCACACCTTGTCCAGCTCGCTGTCCTTGATGAATGTGAGGAGAGGAGTCCCTCCCGATCTGATTCCGCCTGGTCCAGCAATCCGTGTCTCACAGGCCTCTGAACCGTGCAATTTCAGCAGAGCCACTCGCCCCTCACTCACCCAGATTCGGCCATCGACATGGCAAACTGTCTTCGTCGCAGTTCCAGTGCGGTCAGCATAGGATGAGGAGATCTCGGGAAGCTGCAAAGGAGCACATTGGTGGTACTTTCTCCACCCGACTCACCATTGCCACTACAGCATCCATTCCGCGTGGTCTCATTATACTCGGGCTGAGAAGGGATGTGATTAGGGAGAACAGTTCATGAAGTGGCTTACGTTAACTTGAGACAGACGACGTCCTTGGTTGCGAGCTCCTCAGCGATGAGATTGGCAGTGACATGTAATTAATGGCGTTTGAACGAGGCAAAGCTCCCCATAAGTCAACCCCGGAGAATTTTAGTTCAAAGAGTTCTTACTGCGTCGGTGGCTGTGAGCGGCGAGTGCGTTATGAATGGGCCTTCACTTGATGGTGGTGCATTGATCCACCACATTATCAACTTGACGAAGACACGCGTCTGCTAAGAAATGGTGGATCAAGGGTGGCTAGGAGTCTAACTCACGCAGAGAGGGGAAGAGAACTGGAGAGGGAGCGGAGGGAGGCGCCTGAGGACAGATACGCGCTTGATGGAGCCGACTCACACCCGAACACACCTGCAAATTCGGAATATAAGAACGATTCAAAAAGTTGTCAGCCACTCACTTTCGCCTTTTCTTCAGTAATCTTTATCCACGACTACAAAGAGACGCTATAGTGCTTGATGCCCGAATCTGTCGCTGGCGGAACCGCCTCTGAACGAGGCGAGAACAATAAGTATACCTAGACCGAAACAAAGCGCCCTGGGCAACGGCATTCGAGTCAAACTAATCGCAAAGTGAAATAATCGAGTGATACTCTGGTTTCGCAGGGTAATATTACTGCAATTAGTGTTGTAAGTTACCAGAAGTACTCAAGTAAGTTACCTTGATTGTTGCAGTAATATTACTTATTACTTACTTAAAATTTGTAACTAACTAGAAACTTACTTTGTTGCTGCTCTCGAAAAAAGTAATATTATTTCAATATTGCTACAATGTTACTTTTTGCTTACTTCAAATTTGCCTTTTTAGCAAGCAAAAAGTAAGTTACAGGAATATTGCTAATTGTTGTAAGAAAAAGGTAATTTACCGTGGTACTTCTGGTAACTTACTTTTCGGCAAGTTAATTGCAGTAATATTACCCGATACTTGCGGTAATATTACCCTACAATCTCTGAGTAAATAACGGTAAAGTGACTATTTAAATGTTTCGAAAAAAGGCAAATAGGAAAGTGCACGTGCGTAGAGTTTTTTTTGTGTGTAGTTTCGTATTTTGTTAATTTCATTAATAATTATGTTTAATTGCATTTTTTTGTAAACTTTAATATTTTTTTAAATATTTTTTTTATTTTTGCAAACTTTTTAATACTTTTTTTATTTTTTTTATGAAAGGGAAGAATCTATCTGTTTGTCAGATTTTATCCGTGCGCGTGACAAACATTTATATCCCGCATTATCGTTATAAATCGCTTAATATTCCCACATCTTTCCAGCTTCTGATATCAGATCAGAATACCTTTCCACTGGAAATACAAAAATGCTCCAATTTTATGATGATAGCGCGCTTGACTAGCAATCTGACGCAGGTTCGATCTCCGTACCGGGAAAGAAATTTTGTTAATTTTTTTCGCAAGCGTCGCAAGTTGTGCTAACGCGTCCAACGTGAAACACGTTTTCCCCTCTTTTTTTCAATTTTAAAAAGAAATATCTATATTTTCTAACTTTTATCAAACACAAGGAGGAGTGTTGGGGATCACAGGAAGAGTGATTTGCGATGTACTAACCGTTCAAAAAGCGAAAATTTCGAACTTTTACCAAACACAACGGGGAGTATCGAGGATCACCAGAAAAGTGTTTTGCGATGCCGGAAACGTGTCTGAACATGGTCAAACTGTGTAAAAAATAAATTTTTTTCTCGCTTTTTCCCAAACTCCGGAGACCCTGAAATTAGATGAAAAGTATTTTGCTATATAACAAAAGTGTCTAACCGTGTGTCGTAACACGTTTTACATGGGAACACGTTCTAAAAAATTGAGCGCACTGTACCTTACGTATCCACTGTGAAAGGCTCGGATGAGAGGTATCCGAAAAAAGGTGCCACGGAGCCACGAAGTGGCGTAATGGCCTTTTGCAACTGAGATCGCCAGTACTTTTTGTACACCGTTCAACATAAATTGAATTTCAATAAAAAAATAACCTGGAGCTGGCTATCTAGCACCCCTTGACCGAACTTGGACCCGGCTATGTGGCACCTCCTGGACCGAACTTGGAGCCGCTTTTCAAGCTCCTCCTGGACATAATATAGAGTATCCTAGATTGCGGTAGGCCAATTCCAGTGGCGATGGGTCAGATTCACGTCTATGACGACTCCCTCTGAACCGAACCTGGAGCTGACTACCGATCTTCCCCTGCACCATGAACAATCATTGAGGGGGGAGAGTGCGTGTGATGGTTGGATTATGCAGAGCCGAGTACGGTAACTGACTCTCAGCCTATCACAACGATCATGCATCAAAAGTGTGGAGATGCATTAGGAGAAAGTTTAATTTTCTCAACAACAACAGATTTTATTTTCTAACAGCTAGTTTGCTTTTCTCAATATTTAGTCCCAGTCACATCATTCCGAAAATTCAGCAACTGGCAGACGCGAGAACATGTGAGAGTGAGAAAGTATCTCTTGATTGACTCCTGACCACTCCTGACCCCTTTCCGGAATATAAGAGCCTGTGTAATAACTCTTCTCCCTCATCGCTCGTCTCGTTTCTCTTTCTCTCACTCACAAAGGGCCTGTTGCTAAGTGCGTCGAATTACGAATTCAGTAGCTCCCTTACTGACTGAAGCTTCTGTCGCTACTGCCTTTACATTTACTTCCAAACCTCCAGGAAGGAGTCGGACGAGCCACGTTTACACCGTTCCTCCGCTCTACCTTTTTTATCAATCTATAACGAGAAATGACAATGCGTTTTATATTGGTTGTGTGTATTTTGTGTGTTTCATCCTGCTTCTTGTCAACAGTTTTGCCGACAAACGTTGTTTGCAGATTAGTCTATCATAATGTTGCCTGTTATCTGTGCATCAGCCTGTCGGGATTAGCTGCCTTAATCGTTTCGTGATCAGAAAGCAGACCAAAATATACATGGAAAGTTGTAGCGAGAGAGAGTGCTAAACGAGAGGGTCAGACATCGAGAGACTTGGAATGCGGCGATGACTCGTGCAAACTGCGGCGACTCTTATCAGTTATCTCCCGATTTTCGTAGCAGAGATGAGAGAGCGTACGAAACTAGGAGAGCCAGGTGAGTGAAAGTAAGAAGAGGAGGAAGAAACAACATTGATAATCGTTATTCTATCATGCACAAATAATGCACTCGGAGGCGCGCGTCGTATGTACACGGCTTTTCGGGCTAAAACCCACACCGAAAACGTCGTGGAAGTATCAACGCATGCTATTTTTGCACTCTCTAACTATCTGCTGCTATCTGCTATCCCCTCCCGTCGCCTTAGACCACTCGGCCACCGTTCTATCGTAGTTGTCAACTGTGCGCTTTTTCGATCTTATGAGGCATGAAAATTTCTTACTCGCTTCCCAGGAGCATTTAGCAACTTTTGAGAATAGTTTTGAGGTATCGTACGTACTGAAAATATCGGAACGTTTACCGCAACGGGATCAAAATATTCGATTTTTGTAACTTTGCGAAGAAAATTATTTACGACCCGTCAGTAGGTTCATATTTTTTGTCCACCTCGATTTGCCGGAAACTACCCGGACATGCCCGGTGAAATGTGTAAAACAAAGGAGAAAATTCGATGCGAAAACCGACGAAGTTTGCGAATTGTCATCACTACCGTATACATCCGGGAAATGCCAGCAATTCCCGGTTCTGTCCTCTCTTTCGAATCGAATTTGTAGCTTTATTTTACACATTTCACCGGGCATGTCCGGGTAGATTCCGGCAAATCGATGCGGATTAATCGAATTAGCATAAACACAGATCATGATAATGTGTACTCGCAAAGATGCAAATTGTGATCATTTTGATCACGTTGCGGTAAACGTTCCGATATTTTCAGTACGTACGATAGTCCATAGACATACATGCTGCTATGGAAATATCAAAAAAGATATGTGAGTTGTGGTGTGTCCCGTGTTAGGACCCTCACACCGTGTATCAAAATATGAGCGCTCATTTCTTTTATTTGACATGTTTCCGCAGAGAAATCGACCAAAGATAGATAGCGGTTTCAAGATAGATAGCGGTTTCGTGACGGAATGTAATAAAAGCGCGCCTCACATGACGCCGGCGCAAAGGGCGCCAATATTAGTCCACACGTTTCTATCAAAGGTCCAAATTCGTAATGAGAGTTTCCTTTCTCGTTCTCACAGAGAAATATATCTGTGCAACATAGTGCGGGTTTTTTTTGTTTTTTTTTGTGAATTCTCACATTAGAAAAACCTTTTTTTTTTCAAACTCTTCGTTTCCACAACTCCTAGAATTTCTTCCTTTGTAATCATAGCTGAATTTGTTGCGATCTCGATAATCTCTGAATTCGTCCCATCTATTGTCGCCTAGTCGAAGAAAAAAAGCAACCTTTGAATTGTAAGCAACATTTTCTCTGATTTCAACATTTAGAATCCCCACTCTCCTCATCTGCACGAAAAAGTCTACATTCGTATTGAGAACTGAACTTACTGTTCATAGTTGATCTCGCACATTCGCTATAGCTCTAAAACTTGGCCCTTTTCACAAACCCGGACCAACGGTTTTAAACGGTTCCGGGTCCGTTTTCCCGCTCATTTAACCGGTCGATTAGAGTGTGCGAAATGAGGAGATCCGGTATGTGTCGAACCCGAACCTGTCTGACTAGGATTATCATATACTTTTAGCTGGTAAATTTTTCCTCGGCATTTTGACGAGTCCACTAACTGAAACAAATAACTGAGACAAACATTTGGATTATTCGAAAAAAAGAGCCTAATTGGGTGATGGGCTCACCACAAATGCAATCTCGGTAACTCGCCCGCAGTGCTGTGTTTTCTTGTTAGTATCTGTTTGCATTCTTCAACTGTTGTTGTGCTCACTCTCTCACCTTTGCCTTTGGCCCTCCCCCCTTCCCCTGAATTCACCCCCTCAACATTCAGTTGTCATTAAATTCTCTCGCTGTCTGGCTCTCTCGATTCGTTCGCTCTCTCATCGTCGCTCTCATTGTCTGTCGTGTTCTCCTCGATCCTGTGACCCCTCTCTCCTTCCGATTTTACGACCGCTCTCTCTCTCTCTCTCTCTCTCTCTCGTCTTTTCCGCAGTGTTTTGACCAGAGTTTGCAAGGCGATCACGTTTCTGGCTCGGGCAGAATAGATTCTCAATGATGTACGGCTTCTAAGCTTAGCTTAATTAGCCCTATGTGAATCATACGTGGGCAGCACTTATCCGAGGCCTTTTGCAGCTAGCCCCCGATCGCCCACTGCGTTTCCACACAGCTCCCGAGCCGAATGTTTAAAAAAATCATTGAAATAAGCTCTACTTTTTCACTATTTTTCTTTTGCACAGAGCCCCGATAAATCCCAGCCCACATTCGCACAGTGCCCCTGCCCCCTGCTGCCCATGTATGATGTGAATCATGTGTTCAAGCCACATTCAGCGGCCATGTTGACTCATGTTTTTGTCATGCGATTCCGGGTCAATTCTTTTCATTTTGTTATTGTGATTTCTTCATTTCGCACACTCTTAATTTTCCGACCGGATGAGAGAGGGTGTGAAATGAAGAGATCGCGTTCTCACATTTCGCTCTCTGTCATTTGTCCACAACACAGTGGCTCACTCTTGCATGAAAACTCGCCCTTTCCCCTCTCTCATTCTCCCCCCTTTTGTGATGTCTTTATTGCATTCTCGAAGCAGCGTTTAGAATGTTTTCCGATGAGCACAGCCTAATAGCGCCCAAACATCCCCTTTTTCTGTGATCTGACGCACGATTTTTTTTGAATTCTTAGTGAAACCACATCACTGCAATCCTCCACAAAGGGGTCAGAAGTGAAAGCGCGTGGAAGTGAGACCCCCCTATTTTTTTAACACTCGCGACCCCTCACCGGAGGTTTGTCTGGTCCGTGGACCGTTGCATTTCAACGTTGCCTGAAACCACCTATCGATTTCTTAATCAAATGGCCAATTGAGGATGGTATTAGTGGGGGTAGAGAACCTGGTCGCCACTACTCACCTGGAGAATAAGAAAACGAGTTGTCCTCCTTACCCAATCAACATACACTCTGTCTACCTTTCTTCCTATCTCTCTCTCTTTTCTCTTCTTCGCCCCTCGATGAGTGATGGTTGACCCTCCTCATTGCGGCGAGTATTTTGCACTGCAACTTTCTCTTTTTACACTATTTTGTGTTAATATGATTGAGTGTTAGTGCATGAACGACTGGAGTGTATGGAAGTAGTTACGTTGAAACGTGATATTGGTATGGCTGGCCGATTCGGATCAACCCCGCCCGGTTGCTCAACACGGGTTTCAAACGAGCCCGTGATTGTAAAAGGGGTTTTGGTGACCAACTTTTTTGATCCAATCCCATTGACACTCACTGTCCCCTCTCTCTCAATCCGATTCTCCACGCCCGATTAATTGGTTATTGAACGAGATTCTCTCTCTCTCTCTCTCTCTCTCTCTCTCTCTCTCTCTCTCCCGTTCCCGATTCGGTCTATCTTTCACTCACTCACCTCACAGTGTGGAGAAAGTTTTGTTCACTCCGACAGTCTATTCCGCACCATTTAACATCCCAGTTAAACCCATGTTTTAAACAATTATCCTCGCCTCACACCCCTTTTTTCGATTCTACACTTTCCAGAAGTGCTTGATTATCTGAAACCGTTCAACCGTGACGAGTATTTTCTGTGAAATTTCTGTATGTTCGTAGATACCTCGATTTGCCAACATCTAAAAATTAATATTAATATTGATTGATCTTTTACAGAACACTGCCCACAGCTCGTCAAAGTTGCGCCGTCCACTTGTTTTCACGCAATAATATGCGCGTTCTTCTATTACTACTCGTCTTGTCAACATCGACCATTACCTGTTTGGACAACGGCCCGAGATGCTACAAGGGACATGAACTGGTAAAAATAATAGTAATTATAAAATAATAATAATAATGATGACGATAATATATGTATCTTGTCATGCGATTAGCCGTTGTTTTCAGCTCATTGGTTTTTTCCTATTATCCTGTATTTTTTGCTGCAAAGTAAGTAACGAATTGAAAACACGATGAGCTTATTTACTTGCTGAAACATATTTCAAAATTAGCATTGCCATGATTGTCATTTCATTCGGAAAGTATTATAAATACGGAAAACATTTTAAATATGAAAACATTTCAAATATGAAAATATTTTAAATTATATTTTAATTTGAGAATGCACTACTGTCCAAGCCCTGCGAAGCACTGAAAGACGTGGACAAAGTGTTGTGCGAGGTCGGATTTTGATTCGAAATTTATTTATTTAATAATCGTGCGCCGCAACGGCGCGTCATTATTTGCTTAAATAGTTGAACAAATGAAAAGAAAAAAATATTATTGAAAAATTAATCGTGCATAAATAACTCACAAATTTACAATTCCGTCCGCATTTCTGTGAACAAAATGTCAAATACCAAGAATAGGCATTTTCCATGGATGCTTTCAAATTTTTGAAGGGTTGTATGTTTATTTATGTAATAAGTCAATGTATTTTTAGACGGGAACATGTCACGATCTCGGCCGATCGCTTCCCAAAGACGCAGTATTCTGCTGCTGCTCAGAAAAGCATCCATGCCATTGATCTACTGTTCTGCCGCCCTCCATAATGGGGTCAGGAGTGAGAGTAGGTGAAAACAAGATTGACTTTCTTACTGTCTGTCTAGAGACCTGACCACATTCTGGAGAATCATGTACCGCGCATGCGAGTTCGTAATTAAATTTCTCACATTCTTCACATATCTAATTAGAAACTAAGCAAATTAATTGCTAGCCCGCATGCATAGCGAAATATTTTTTTCTCAAGTGCTGAAATGATGAATATTAGATAGCGAAAAAGGTCATGATTCTTTCGCAGAAAAAATAGACTCGATAGAAAAATGTTTTCTGATTTATTTTTTGTTTATCTACTGTGACTTCTTAATTGTAACATTGCATGCTGTTTTCGGTTAGACCATTCTAGCTACCTCACTCTATCGGTGATGATGCGTTTATGATCCGGGAAAACCCCATTCCAAAAGTATGAAACACATTACTCAAATATTCCATATATGTTTCGATGTTCCTAAACGAATCATCATTATCTTCCTTATCACTTTCCCTATCAATTCTTGCCATAAATGTCAGCTTTACAAGCGATTGTGATATTTTGATTGAGCGCCAGAAATCAGTTCCATGAATTGTTATATTTTATTTTTATTGTTGTGAGTGCCTTACAAATTCGATGAGAAGCATTTCAATATTGTGTATTTGTTCACTTTGTCCGCTGTATTTTCAGACTGTTAGCAGTTGATTTATCGAACAATAAGTATGTGTACATTAAAGGAGAGGAAGCGGAAGCGAATAAGTACTTACTTACTTAGATGTTTAGAAAATCCATCGTCAACGCTCTCGTCAGTTTGGATCACAATTCCTCCATTCTTCTCTATCGCAAGCGCGCGTTGTCCAGTGTGTGTAGGGCTGTCGTTGGACGGGAACACCTTCGAACGGCTCTCGTAAATGCTCTTCAAGATCGAATAGAGAATTCCCTGATTGGCTGAATGCCAGAATGCAGTCTCTCTCACATTCTCCCCTCTCTCGATGGCACATTCCCATTGAGAGGCAGACCCTCTTTTGATCTGCCTCTCTCCTAATCGGGAGGAGGAAAAACGAATAATTCTATAATTTTTAAAATTATTCTTGTTTTTATTATGGGAAAGTGGCCTTATCCACCGCATGAACATCACAAGAACGGAAGAATTGCGAACGACGATTCATTGCTGAATTGTATACCTTTTTTCCCTGAGATCGCTGAACTTGAATATTTTAAATGAATCTCACACGTTTATTAGTGATGCGTGAAACATATCAATCAACAAGTGTGATGCCAAGTTACTCGCTATTATGAGTTCTGTGTTTTCCTATTTTTGTCTTCCATAGTTCAAATTCCGCAAGACCTCTTATTCCTTTGCTGTTTTTCGTGTGATATTCGTGTTGACACTAAATCGGCACGACAATCGCGCACAATCAGTGATAAACCCTGTGATATTCCCTCCCTTCTTTCACCGTCTGATCGCTATCATTGATAATACCAGGCGTGCGACATCATTGGGCAAGAACTTTAGCATTTCTGTCCCTGATCGTTGTCTAAATTCAATTTATCTGTCCATTTTGCTCGTATTTCATACTTTTTTTGCATTTTCAGTTTCGATGAAGTCTTTCTTCGTAATTTTCGCACTCTTCTCAACCGCGACTGCACTACATTGCTTTGTGTAAGAACAATTTTAAATATTTGACTCAGAATTTTTTAAAACAGAAAACAAATTAAATTTTGTAATTATGTTCAGAGGCACTCTTCTCACTGGCTCATTCAATAAACTCCCTTCTAAAGATTGCGGAGACATTGAGGCGTGTATAAATGTGAGTGGCATTTAAAGATTTCAAAATTGAAACATATTCATCTCAAATCACTCAACAGTATTGTTCAATATTGACAGTACGGTCTGATCCGACCCCGATCGATGAAAATTCCGTAAGCTACTTGAAAATTAGTTTACGGTATTATTGACTGTAACTGATTAAGGGTACAGTAGAGAATGACGACGGCGGCGTCTTCATGGCGGGCTGCGACCATCTCGTGCTGCAGAAGTACGGTGTCGACAAGCAGTACAACGTCACATGTCCGGTTAGTATTCAATTAATACTACTTTTCATTAACGTACCACATTTTATCACACGATACGTTGACATTAGACTGCGAAATGTGAGGTACGCTCGCTAACCAGTGGAGGAAAGGTGCTCAATGTATAACGAAGAATAATTCTTACATTGCATTTTATCAAATGGTATTTTGCCACTTATGGATTTATAGGAAAATTTTTGATAGAGCCAGTAGCGCTCAGAATTTTTTTTTAAGAATTCGAAAGTCCAATCACTTTGTGCACACATCATTCCACGCGCCGGTCAACATTACAGAAAGGCCTTTGGAGTGAGAGAGGGTGTGAAATCGAGAGGGACTCTCTCATTTTTGCACACTCCTGGTCTGTACGTTTGGACTCATGTGTTCACTGCAGAAAGGCGAGCCGATGAACTCGTGCCACTCGGTCGACCTGCCTGCTGCACCTGCTGCAGACGGTACCAATATCACCAGTCGTGCGACCGTATGCTGCTGCGACGACGAGTGGTGCAACAAGGGCGCCTACGGTCTGCACTCACTCGCAGTTACCGTAATCACGCTGATTACGGTGGTTATCGGAATGCACTGAATTGGAAAATGATTTTAAAAAAGAAAAGCAACAATTGCATTATATCGTACATGTCAGAGAAATCGGAACAAGTACCGAGAAGTTTTTTTCGTCAAAATTACAACAACAAAAAAACTAGAAAAGAGTGGACTCACTTTACTAGCTGCCCTCTCTGATGCTTCTGCTGAGCGTGCTGGTCGGCAAGCACCAGATCTGCAACAATTAACCACAAGCCAAGCTGCTCTTTAGTCACTCACTGATAACGTAGGCAATCGTGGCGATCGATATTTTCTTGGCAAAATGCCAGGCAGTTTGCGATAACTAACAAATTGAAATTTACACCAGTTCACGTGTAGACAGTGAGCACACGCAAGACTCTGATTTATCGATTTCTAGCGATATTTCACCGAGACAATCCGGGCCGTTTCCGGCAAATCGGGGACAGGAAGTCGATTAAGCATAAAATCAAAATTTAATACCCAGTATTCGCAATGTTTCAATTGTAGCCATTTGTACGGTACTTCTCGGTACTTGTTCCGATTTCTCTGACATGTACGATATTACCGCGAGAAGTAGTAGTTGTCTCCTGTTGAGTTGCTTGTCGAAGATTAGCAATTTTCAAATCCTTTGATAAAAATGTGTTCAATGTGTTTTTTCAATCTAAAAAAGCCTCATCGTGAACGAATTCTTCACACATCGTCCCACTGTTAAAACGCAGGCACGTGAAAGTGAGAAAAAGCCCTCTCATTTTCACAGAGCGAGCAAAAGGGAACGAGGTCTACAGATCACTTTGTCCGCGATTTGTCCAAAATGTCCGTCCGAATTCGCAAATCTAGCACACGGTCTCTCGCCTTTGCGCCCTTTCCACTTTCATCAACGTATCATAAAGACAGTCCACGTTTTTCCCGTGCAGAAATAGTGCTTATGATGAGTTGGACAGTTGCGCACACACTCTACACTTCTCACTACAGAAACACCGTCTCAAGCCGTCACTCTCCTTCTTCTTCTTCTCCCTATTGAAACAAGTTTGCTCCCCTCCACACTCCCTCAACCCTTCGCATTTCAACAGTACGTTTGTGTGTGTGTTTGGTTGTGTCTGTTTCATACCCACCTGCTTACTCAATACCATCAATCAATAATTCCTGAAGTAGAGCTTGATATTCGGGTAGTATTGAGTCAGATCTTAGTTTCATGTACTGTGCCCATACTCATGTCACAAATCGGAGTAAAGAGATGTGATTCGATTTCTATCCGTTTTCATCTCTGACCCTCTCCATTCTGCACACTCTCTCACCGGAAGTGAGCACGTCTACAAGGAAAGTCGTCCATCTTCCCACTCTCCGATTCTCATCTTTCCCGTCTCTCTTTCTCTGCGATCTCCACCAATCTCCCGATCTCACCGCTCACTGAGAAAAGTGTGCGTGCTTGTGTCTATGAGCCGCGCAATTAGCTCACTCTGTCCGCCTTTTTCTCTCTGACTCTCTCCAATTCGCGCGCTCTCTCCTCCTCCACCCACTTCATTTCTTCATTTCCACCCACTTCGTTCCCGATCCTTGATTATATCGTTCCAATTCCGCTCGTTTCGGCCGAAATCCGTTCGAAAGCTGGTGAAAATGGGTTCGAATCGTTTCAAGACTGTTGTATTCGATCACTGAAATCACCTGCAAAAGTGCTTTCCATCTCATGACGAGAGACATAGTTCGCGTTCGTAGACTGCACAGGCAGATGGTCTAGGGGATAATCGTATGATCCCGAATCCAACCTTACTCTTCCTCTTCCTTGCGCGTTTTGGGCACGTTAACAACTCTCATGTTTGCATAGCGCTACTTGTTTAGCTCCTCTCGCATTTTACATCTTCCGTTTGTTGGTCGCTTGACTAACGGCTCAAAGAAAATGCTTCTTGAGATAATAAGATGAATTCATAAGAGCAGACTCATAAAAACCGAATCAAATCGAGTGATTCTCCACACAATCCAACATCTCTTAGTCACTTCGTGATTGATAACAAAGGCAGGCGCGCGATTGATTCACCTCACCCTAAACTCCCCGATTTTGCCACGTTTTCTTGACGAACTTTTCATCTTTTCATCGCGATTTTGCTAAAGCATTTTCAATTTCGAGTCCGCATCTCTCCATTTCGCACCATATTTGTATTGGCCTGAGGGCATGAAAAGTTTCTGATCAAGCTATATTATGATATTATTGATATTTTCACGATAATAAATGTTGGTGATTATGTAAAACTCATTTTTAGTTTAGTAGTGTAAATCGGAGGAGAAATGCCCGAGGAGGGCGATAGTAGCGTGCACATTCCAGTGAGAAGAAGAATTGCGAAGAATCGACCGAAGGGTGAGTGGCCGAACACTCCGAACACCTTAGCTTTTTCATTAGTTTTACTCATTTTATTACAACTGAATAATCAAAGATTCTTGTTACTATATATTAGAAAATGCTAACGTCTGTCTGTCTGTCTGTCTGTCTGTCTGTCCGTTTTTTTTTCCTTCCGTCCGGTCACACTTTTTTCTCATTTTCCTTATATTTCGCTTCAAAATTGCGCTATCTTCTCAGAACCTTTTGCATATGATAATAGACCAGAATTGCTTTCAAATTTTACAAAATTTAAATCGCCAAATCCATGGCCAAGTGGGTTACGCGCTGAACTAGCAATCCGACCGACGCAGGTTCGACCCCCGCCGCGGGCAAACCTTTTGCCGCATTTTTCGTAAGTGCCGCAAGTGCTCCTGGCACGTTTCTAAGTACCGTGAAACACGTTTTCACCTGTTTTGCCAAGTTTTAACCGCGTGACGGAAATTTTCGTGTTTTCGCTATAAATCGCTTCAAACTCAATCAGTCTTCTCAGATCCTTTTGCATATGATAACCGACCAGAATACCTTTCAAATTTTACAAAATATAATTAACCAAATCCATAGCCAAGTGGGTTACGAGCCAAACTTTGAATCCGAGGCCCCCAGGTTCGACCCCCGCCGCGGGCAAACCTTTTGCCGCATTTTTCGCAAGTGCCAGAAACCGTCCTAACCCGTTTTTGAGTACCGTGAAACACGTTTTCACCTGTTTTGCCGAGTTTTAACATGAAAAATCGAAATTTTCGAACCTTCTCCAAACGCACCGGTGAGTGTCGGGGATCATAGGAAAAGTGTTTTGCGATGTTCGAAACGTGTCTGAACGTGTTCTAACATGTTTTAACGTGAAAAATCGAAAATTTTGAAAAGTTCCAAAAAGATTCAGAGGGCGTAGGGAATCACGGGAAACATCTCTGAAAGTGTTCTAAAAGTTCTGAACGCACTGTATCCTGCGTTTCCGTTGTGAAAGGCTCGTGAGGCTGAGAGCGATCGAAAAAAGTTGCCACGGAGCCACGAAGTGGCGTAGTGGCAACTTTTTTCGATCGCTCTCAGCCTCACGAGCCTTTTGCAACGGAATAAGCCAGTACTCTTTGTAGCGATTAACATTCCCTAGCATACTGCGAGCTTTAATGTAGCCCGGAGCCGGCTTCCGAGATCCCCCTGGACCGAACCAGGAGCCGGCTACAGGGCACCCCCTGGACCGTACCTGGAGCCACCTATCGAGCTCCCCCTGGACCGAACCCGCACCCAGAACTATGCATAGAGCGTAGTGTACGCATAGAGCGTAGTGCATTTAACCTCAATACAACCCCGCTAGTTTTGTTACTTTTGAAAACTGTTCGTTGCGAGAATTTGTCAGATCGTTTATTCAAAAAAGAATCTCGACACAAATCTGTTTCTAGCCCTAGTGCATATTCAAAATTGAGATAAATTCGCATTGTTGTTCCAGATACTGCATGGCGCCAGCAGAGACTCCCCGCCTTCCGACCAGTGAGTTTTACTTTTTTTATTTACGCTTTTTAATATTTAAATTTGGACTTTTTGTATGTACGTTTCGCGATTTTGTTCCGAGCACGTATTCGCATTTTGATATACGTTAGTTTACTAGGGATCGTAAGGAGCTTACATAGATCATCTCTTCGCAATCCTTTCATCTCTGTTCTCCTCGGCTCCTCTTTCAAAAGAAAAAGAAATCACCTCTTTCAAAAGAGAAGTTGGGTGCATGCTAGCCCATACGTCATCCCATTTCGGTACATGCCCAGACAATTTTGAAACAAATTTTCGTCGTCAAATGGAAAATCGAATTTGTAAAAAAAAGGGAATTTTTCAAATGTTTTTATTTAAAACTTATTTTAACTCACTGATATAATCACTTTTCAATCTCTCCATTCCAGGTGCTCAATGCCCGTTGTGCCTTCCCCATCACTCTCGTACTCGGCATTGCTTGCTCCATCATCGGCGCCTTCATGTACATATCTGCAAACAACTGTGAGTGTTCCCTCTTCATTCCAGCCAGAGTCTTACGCGAGCCGGGTTTGACTTTGTGTGATAAAATATGGCCATTTCAGCGCTGGAAATCGTGCAGGACTACACGAATTGCACTGATTTTCGGACGGGAAAGAGTGAATACAACGGAGATTTCGTGCCCGACGCCAAGATTAAGTGCACGTACACACTCGAATTGAAGGAGAACTACACGGTGAATATAAAATCTTCGAAAATCCGGTATTGATTGCTAGTCAATTAATTTATCACGAATTTCGCTCGAATGGAAATGGGTCGGTAGTCTTCATAAATCGCATTCCACCCGTACGCTCCGATTGCTCTACGTACATAGGTCATCCCTCCATCTCATTCTAGATTGCTAATGTTGCATTGTGTTTGTCTGATTCCGGAAATATGAGAAAGACTAGTGTGTAGCAGTATAAGCAGAGTCATGACGAAGCTTTCGAAAGTATGATACATGCCTCTGTCAGTCATAAAACCGTGACCGATTAGGAATGAAGATGAGACGAAAGGTGACCAAATTTAAAATTTGGAACGCCGCAGTATACAGTATACGCAGTATACAGTATGCAGTATACTGTATACTACAATTTTTGTCATTTTCTAGGGCGCTGTTCGATTCTACTACGGATTGGATGGATTCTACCAAAACTCGCGACTGTACATGGCCAGTCGATCGGAGATGCAATTGTGAGTGAAGAAACATTTATAATTTCAGTTTGTTTGGAAAGTCTAGCTCTCCCTGACCATTTGTTTATCTCCACTTGTTTCTATCTGTAGAAATCATCGGAGAACACCGAAAATCAATCGATAATCATCGCAGGAAGGGCGACCTGAACAACACGGAGGGTTGCACGCCACTGGAATCGAGAGTGGACCCGGATGATCCCGCCGGAGCCATGTGAGCTTTGCCATTGTTGTTATCGCTCTGAGAAAATAAATAGAAAGATGTAGTTTTGACCAAAAACAGAAGTCGGTCATTTGGGAGGGTGACAATTCCGCAACCGACATTACGGCAACGGGTTACAACTTTGCTCAAACTTGAGGAATCTGTATGAAAATTTTTCCCTGTTGGTTATTTCTAACTTGTTGCATTATTTGTCTGGCAATTGTGAATTTTCGACTAATTTGCGAAATTTTAATTAGTTAATTAGTTATTTTATTTATTTATCGTACAGCACAAGGGTGCGACAACATGTGCATAAATGTGCGAGTAAAAGAGAAAATTAATAATTAATAAGAAGGGGATTCAACGGGGGCGGGAAGGGAGTGATATTACAAATATAAAATGATACGTTCATAAAATGGACTACTGGTGGTGTACTCTCTTTCTATACCTCGACGTGTCTCTCACTTTGCCATGCTTTCTCGCAGCCGTATCTGTTGTTTAGCACGGATTATCAACGGAACGTTTTATTATTTCGGACGAGTGCTCGTAAATTTGTAATATTGTCAACCACACGGGAATGATAAGTGAGGGGAGGAACCTCGGGAGCGGTGGAGGGGCCGCTTATCCAATGTATTTCTTATTGGATCTCCGTGTGGTGAGAATATTGGGAAGATTCGTGAGGGGAAGGGGACCTATAGACTGGGAACAAGAACGATGGGAGGTCGTGAGATAACAACAAATGCTTTTTGACAGTGGGAATGGAGATAATTCGTGGGTTTGAAAGCCCTTGTGGTTCTAATCATGAAAACACTTTGGTGGATTATGCAATGTAGGTAGGTTTAGAGCTGATATGAACCTCGTTCCCAAATGTCGGTTGCGGAATTGTCATCCCCCGACCCCCGATAATTTGTGTTCGGTGTGTCCAAAAATTATTATCTCAAATAATCGCAAAGTTCCTTATCTGAACGGAAGAATGAGAGATTGTAAGTGATTAAAGGGGAAAATGATTCGAATTCCAGAAAGCCGATCGTTCCATGTGGAGTCATCGCTGATTCGTATTTCAACGGTCAGATATTTTTTTCTTCAATTTCCTCGTCTTTAATTTTAAAGGCCATTGTTATTATGAAAAATCTAATAAGCTTTTCACATGAACGAAAAAAAATGTTTAATTTATTAATTGGATTATTAGAATATCCATTTCTCCTGTTCTGCAGCTGATAAATTAATAATTTTAAAAAGTTTTTACATTTCAGATACATTCTTTCTGACTACGACCGACAAAACCCCCGTACCCTTCACTGTCAGGTTAATGTCGTTAGACAGCATTCCCCTCCAGAATGGGGTCAAGAGCTACGCGAAAGTGGACGAGTCATCATTGGTTTCACACGCTTTTTCACTTTCGACCCTATTATGGATATTTGAGCGGATAGTGCAATGATGGGATGCAAAAAATTGTAAACAATGCAAAAATGAGAGCCGTTTCTGCCCAGTTTCTGACTAGTTATACGTCAAATACAATACAATACAATATTTATCACGTCACACGATAATGTCAGGTGAGGATGTGGTTTCAGGGGTCAGGGTCATTCTTCTCGGTATGGATCCTACGTCAAATAGTAGACATAAAACACGACACTATTGACAATAGGTAGTCTCTGATGGATTGAATATTTTTTTTTGCTGTTCATCTTTTTTAAATGTTAAAAACAACTGACATTCTCCAGAGGCATCATCGACGACTACGTGCGCAAGCGCAAATTCGCCAATCCGACCACCAACGGAACTCTGTGTGACGCGTTCAAGGTTCGATCTTTGATCTTTTTTTTGATTTCACTATTCGATTTTGCATCGATTCGTTGCGTAACTTCGCTTCGCGATTTATCAAGCTCAACCTGATCTTGAGTCGGAAAACTGTTGATCTTTGATCTTTTTATGAGGAACTCGTGTGCCTAGGCTGCTTAGGCTGATTTTTTTATATATTCTCTGCTTTTGATTAGTTATACCGCACATTATTCTGAGATAGGGGTCACTGAACAAACAAGAAATCAGCAGCGGAAAAGTGCGGGAAATTCAAACCATAATTTTCTTGCTCTTACAACGATAATTTTCTTAGCATACTGTAGCTAGCCAGACAGGGAATCTCTGATGAGCGATTCCCCATGCATGGGGAGAGCAAAATTGATCAATCTCCGACCCATGCATGTTCTCTTGCCGTTTTTAGAGGAGCTCTTTATCCTTGTGTCTGACTTTGCTTTTCGGCCAAAATGCCTGTTTTTTTTTGTTATTTCTTACTTTGATCTCTCTTTTCAGGGCACAGTCCGTCCTCCATCATGGCCACGAGACATCTGCCAGCTGGGCGTGCCGCAGACGGTGAGAAAGATCATTAGAAATTCTCCATAAAAGGGTCAGGGCGTGAGAGTGTGCAAAAGTGAAAGAGTTACTCACGATTTCACGCTCTCTCTCGCCCGGTCGATTCACTGTGCACAAAGTGATGATACCTACTCCTAAGCTTTTTGACACTGAAGCAAGAAAAAATGAGACACTCAAAAATGTGCAAGAATTGAGAAAATGAGTTATGTTTCACCAAATATTGAAGTATGCGTAGCTTGGAGGAAAATACGACCATCTTCGGATAAAGTCTGTCCTTAAAATATTTGTAAATAATCATTTTGTCGATCTTTTACCGAGAGATCAAAGATCAAAGTTCACAGGAAGGGGAGGCTGATCGGGAGAGTGTGGGCGTGGGACTGGAGAACGTCGACCTCATCGTATGGATGCGGCCGGCTGCACTACCGAAGTGAGTTGGATTACCGTAGTTACACGATCACGTTTATTGAGAAATGAGTTGGATTAAGTTGTACTTCATGTGTTGAAAATATGCTCCGGATCATACTGAATACTGATTCAACAAATCTCGACTAGAAAAATCGATAATTCGCTTTCCATCTATATTTTTAGATTCCGCAAGATCTACCGTATTCTCGATGTCGAAGCCGATGATTTCAAGACCGGGCTCCCGGCCGGAAATTACACCCTGCAGATCGAATACAGTATGTTTTCGATCGATATCCCTCACCTACCGTAATCTCTCACAGATTATCCGACAATGGCGTGGCGTGGCCGCAAGTTCTTCGTCATCGCAGCCGAGCAGTGGGCGGGTACGGTAGACGTTATCGATTACTTTCCTTCTTGGCATAGTGCCAAGTTCCGCCCACCAATCGATATTTCAGGCGGTCGTCATTTCTCACTTGCCATCGCCTACATGGTGGTTGGCGTGTTTCTCCTGTTGGTCTCCGTCCTCTTTCTTCTAATGTGCCTGAGGATACGGTAGGACCAGAGGAATCTATCGGCTACTGATGATATCATTCAGATTCCTCGAACGAAAGCACGCCGAGGAACAAATGCAATGAATTCTCGCAACGAATCTCGGGTTACTGTATCTCTAATCATATCGATTCTTCATTTCACTGTTATTTCTCAATTCGGACTGGTTTCTTTCCCCGCTTTTCTAATTTTCACCCGTGCCTTATTTCTTCCTCCCCGTGTTATACAGTGATCTCAATGCATTACTTGTCCCTTTCCTCGATAAAATTGATTTTCCAATTCCACACATACATTCCAAATATTCATTTATAAAGGGACGAGGGAAGTTAGTGGGGGAAGAGGAGTTCCTTGATACTGCGCTTTCCGGGTCTGCAAAATTGATTATTTTTATACTAAAGAGCACGGTATCTAAGATTATTACGGTGGGCAAGAAAGATCGGGCTGCCAACCTGAAGCTGGTTCTTCCGATGGCGAAATTTGGGTTGAGCTCCTCAGCATCGCGGCTAAATCTCCATCTGTAAAAGCAATAGTTATTTTCATTTTGAAGAGTACGGTAGCAAAGATCAGTACGGTGGCAGATTATCTTTTTCCTCGGGCTCCTGAGCAACGCGCTTTCCTGGTCTGCAAAATCGATAATCTGATAACCAGAGGAATTACAGTAAATAGCAAAGGTCTTCATACAATGATTCGGCAAACCTGAAGTTGGTTCTTCCAATGGCGAAGTTGGGATCGAGCTCCTCCGCATTGCGCTTTCCTCCGGGTCTGAAAAACGATAACTTCAGAAGATATTTTGAAGGATTACGGTAGACAACTCTTCTGAGATGATGTAACGAACCTATGTCCGGGTCTGTCATTGACGATGCTGGCAGTAACGAGAGGAACGAGGAGAGCCACCAATATGAGACGCATCCTGAAGAGATTTGGAAATCGGGGTTACTGTAGATTGGATTTAGAGGTCGATAGGGAAGGGATACTAGAAATGGAAATAAAAGGAGAGAACTCACTTGGTGGATGAAGTCAGAACACTCTCTGAAGATCTCATCCCTTTTTCATCCTTATTAAGGATCGGAATCATAGGGAAATGAGGATAATCCCCTCGTTGTTTGTTTCATTCACATATTGTCATGCCATTAGAAAAATAAATTTCGCATATTCGTGAAAAATACACGTATTGAATAAGATATTCGTTGCACGTAGAATGAAAAGATTGAATCAATTGTTTATGAGCGCACAATAAGATTTGATTTCTTACCGTATTCATTCCCTTCTTCGCATTGTCAGGAACATCCACACTGATCACACACACAAACGACTTGTCGCATCATTCACATTCCCCGAACGAAAGGAACAAATGCAATGAATTCTCGCAACGAATCTCGGGTTACTGTATCTCCCATTATATCGATTCTTCATTTCACTGTTAATTCTCAATTCGGACTGGTTTCTTCCCCCGCTTTTCTCATTTTCACCCGTGCCATATTTCATCCTCCCCGTGTTGTACATTGATCTCAGTCAATACTACAGACAAATTTCAAACATTCTTTTATAAAGGGAGGGGGGAAGTTAGTGGGGGAAGAGAAGCTCCTTGACACTGCGCTTTCCGGGTCTGTGGGGCTGCTCGGTCTCGCGCTTTCCGGGTCTGCAAAATCGATAGTTTGACAACCAGAAGGAGTACGGTAGAACAGGTCTTCTGAAAGTGATTCAACCAACCTGAAGTGGGTATTTCCGATGGCGAAGATGGGGTCCTCAGAATCGCGCTTTCCGGGTCTGCAAAATCGATAATTTGGCAACCAGAACGAGTACGGTAGCAAGTCTTCAGAAAGTGACTCAACAAACCTGAAGTGGGTATTTCCGATGGCGAAGTTGGGGTCCTCAGCATCGCGCTTTCCGGGTCTGGAAAATCGATAATTGGGCATGTAGCAAGGATTACAGTAGCACATGTCTTGTGAAAGTGATTCAACAAACCTGAAGTGGGTATTTCCGATGGCGAAGTTGGGATCGAGCTCCTCAGCATCGCGCTTTCCTGGCCATTTACAAATGTTGCCTTCAATGCCGGGCCTGCAAAATATATATATATTTTTTTAATTTATGAGCACTGTAGCCAAAATTCTTCAGAAACGATGTACCGAACCTGCAGCCGGGTCTAGCATCAGAGATGCCGGGTTCCTCCGCATCGCGTTTTCCTCCGGGTCTGGAAAACGTTAAGTTTTGAAGATATGTAGAAGGATTACGGTAGACAACTCTTTTGAGATGATGTAACGAACCTATGTCCGGGTCTATCATTGACGATGCTGGCAGTAACGAGAGGAACGAGGAGAGCCACCAATATGAGACGCATCCTGAAAGAGAAGAGATTTGGATTACTTGGGTTACTGTAGATTCGATTTAGAAATCGATAGGGAAAGGATACTAGAAATGGAGATAAAGGGAGAGAACTCACTTGGTGGATGAAGTCAGAACACTGTCTGAAGATCTCTCCATTTTCCATCCTTATAAAGGATCGAAATCATAGGGAAATTGGGATTATCCCCTCGTTGTTCTTCAATTATTATCTTAATATTGGTGAAAAATTACACTAATTGAATAGAATATGAGTTGAACGTAGAATAAAATTATAGAATCGTTGGTATGATTTCTTACAGTATTCATTCTCTTCTTCTCAGACACATCCACACTAGTCACATATACAAACGACTTATAGTAGCATTCATATTCCTAAAAATTCGATTATCGCATCGAATTTCGAGTTGCTGTATCTGTCATTATATCGATTCGTCATTTCACTGCTGCTTCTCAATTCGACATGGTTATTTCCTCGCCATTCTGTTTCTCCCATGCCTTATTTCGCGATAGAAACAATCATTTATCGTGTTGTTTCACAAGGGAAGAATAAACTATAGAAGAAATGCTAATATCGATTTTCTACCGGATGTCGAGTACAGTACTCTACTCTGTACCTTTGCGGCGGGACGCCCGACGTCACAATAAAAGGAGACAGTAATTGAACAAATAGGTTATTGGGTGAACAGACGAATCGATAAGTATCGATAAGATAAGTTCTCTACTGGATTACGGTACAAACTCGTTTCGGGAATCTCGTCAAACAAACGGAAATCTTAGTATGGGATCGATATTTGCAGCAAATGACTGGCTCGGAAGGACAATAGAGATTTGGACTGGATTTCTCATCAGATAATTGTTGGAAATATCTTAGTACAGTAAGAGATCAAGTCAAGAGGCGAACTAACTAACCTAGTCTTTCGAACAACTCAAATTACACAGAATAAGTGGGGGGAATAATGTGGGAGCCCGCAACGTGCTCAAAGGGGAGGAGATAGGATTTGGGGGAAGGATGTTTAAGGAGATAATCAATCGATCATCTTCTCGAAGATTGGGTGAGCGAGGTGAAGTGGGGGAACGGGTCAGGGACAACACAACAAAGCATTATTCGATAGACTAATCTACCGTACTCTAACGATCAATACACCATCTCGACTACCGTAATCAGACAGCGGATGAGGAAGGCGAGTGCGGCAAAGAGGACAGCCAAATTGTAGCAGTAGACGGGGTCGGGGAGAACGGTAGGCGGCCAGGTATCGATCGTCGCTACCGTATCCTCGAGTCGATCGCAAATGCAGCGAGATCTCAGCACGACAAGTCGTTTTTGTATGCGACCAGTGTGGATGAGCCTGAGAAGAAGGGGATGAATACGGTAAGAAATAATATTATCGATTTTATCCTTTCACTCTAAATGCAACTCATATCCAATTCAATTAGTGTAATTTTTCACAAATATGTGACAATTATTGATTTAATGGGATGGGGAAAGGTCCAATGGAAGAACAACGAGGGAATTATCCCAATTTCCCTATGATTTACTAATATGTGACAATTATTGATTTAATGGGATGGGGAAAGGTCCAATGGAAGAACAACGAGGGGATTATCCCAATTTCCCTATGATTTCGATCCTTTATAAGGATGGAAAAGGGAGAGATCTTCAGACAGTCTTCTGACTTCATTGATTTAATCACAGCCGGGCACCCATTCCCAGCGCCGACCGCACAACCCCAGCCACACACACAGAGTGAGGGGGGGAGGAAGAGTGAAAGAGGGACACAGAGAGAAACATCGATATGTTTCAATAATGTATCAAGAATAAGAGCATTACCTTGGGTGGGCGGATGGAGGAGGTGGAGGCACACACTCACAGCCGGGCACCCATTCCCAAAAGGGAGAGATCTTCAGACAGTGTTCTGACTTCATCCACCAAGTGAGTTCTCTCCCTTTATCTCCATTTCTAGTATCCTTTCCCTATCGATTTCTAAATCGAATCTACAGTAACCCCGATATCCAAATCTCTTCAGGATGCGTCTCATATTGGTGGCTCTCCTCGTTCCTCTTGTTACTGCCAGCATCGTCAATGACAGACCCGGACATAGGTTCGTTACATCATCTCAAAAGAGTTGTCTACCGTAATCCTTCTACATATCTTCTAAACTTAACGTTTTCCAGACCCGGAGGAAAACGCGATGCGGAGGAGCTCGATCCCAACTTCGCCATCGGAAATACCCATTTCAGGTTGGTTGAATCACTTTCACAAGACATGTGCTACCGTAATCCCTGCTACATGTCCAATTATCGATTTTTCAGACCCGGAAAGCGCGATGCTGAGGAGATCAACCCCAACTTCGCTATCGGAAGAACCAGCTTCAGGTTTGTTGCATCACTTTCTGAAGACTTTGGCTACCGTACTCCTTCGGGTGATCAAATTATCGATTTTTCAGACCCGGAAAGCGCGATGCTGAGGAGATCAACCCCAACTTCGCTATCGGAAGAACCAGCTTCAGGTTTGTTGCAACACTTTCTGAAGACTTTGGCTACCGTACTCCTTCTGGTGATCAAATTATCGATTTTTCAGACCCGGAAAGCGCGATGCTGAGGAGATCAACCCCAACTTCGCTATCGGAAGAACCAGCTTCAGGTTTGTTGCATCACTTTCTGAAGACTTTGGCTACCGTACTCCTTCTGGTGATCAAATTATCGATTTTCCAGACCCGGAAAGCGCGATGAGGAGGAGCCCGGAATCTCCGATGCTAGACCCGGCTGCAGGTTCGGTACATCATTTCTGAAGAATTTTGGCTACCGTTCTCCTGAAATAAAAGAAAATATTTTGCAGGCCCGGAATTGAAGGCAATATTTGTAAATGGCCAGGAAAGCGCAGTGCTGAGGACCCCAACTTCGCCATCGGAAATACCCACTTCAGGTTGGTTGCACCACTTGCAGAATACTATGGCTACCGTAGTCGCTCTGGTTACTGTGATATCGATTTTTCAGACCCGGAAAGCGCAGTATCGAAGAGCTACTCTTCCCCGCCCGAAGACGCTAGACCCTCTCCTGTCCATTATAAAATAATTTTTGAAATTTATTCTGTCTCTGTGTTCCTTCGTATTATCTACTCCGCACACCGTTTTAAGGGGTTCTGATAGGGGAGAGGGTGGGAGGGCACGTATGTCTACCGTAATCCTTAATGCCAACGATCAATCGATAATGTCTCACCGATGGGATCCGTTCTTTCCGACGACCGATCTCCTCTTGAGTCTTGCCTCGTGTCTGCACTCTCTACACGCAGTTGATGTCTTTCTGTAAATTGATTTGTTTAAAAATCGATACCACCATCGCCGACACCTTCCATAGGCCGGCCAACTCGAGAGAACGAGAAAAAGAGTGAGAGGTACTCTCTCACTTTTGCACACACTCTCACCCTGACCCCTCCGTGTAGGTTTGGAGTCACGGTGAAAAGTGACTCGTTGAGCTACGTTTCTCTCCACTCACCTGTATAGATTGAGCTGCTGCTCTACTCTCACTTCCATTTTATTTTGCTTCTTCCTAATCTCCGGTTCTGTCTCGGGCGAGGGTGTGCGCACGCGTGCAAGGAACGATTCTGCAATTTCCAATGTCTCGAACCCACTCACGCAATGCAGTACCCTTTTCATGTTCTCTCACCTCTCATGCTCCGTGCCATCGCGGCAATGGACGCGTCGGCCGCGTAGCCGGGAGGCGGCTGCTGTTTGCGACGCGCGAGCAGACGGCGCTCCGTCAGCTCTGGTGGCGGAAGTGAGCGGAGACGCGGCGCCGCATCGTGCCGATCGTCGACGACGCGCGGGGCGCGCGGCGTGCGCCGCACCGCCCGCTCGAGCACCTCGAGTGACGCTTGACGCGCGCGTGAAGAATGCGGTCGGATGCCGCCTTCCTCTTCATCGTCATCGTAAGCGAGACACTCTCTACTGCCTTCTCCTCCTCCACTCTCTTCAACCGACGCGCTTCGCCCACCGTAGCTGGCGCTCATCTGGCGCGCAAGATGCGCACCCGACGCCGGGCGCGGAATGCGCGAGGGAGTGCGGCGCGCCGGCGACGTCATGGAGGCGGACATTGTCCTGGGCACTCCGAGTGCGCCAAGGTAGAGGGACCTTGACGCGTTCCACGTGTCTCCGCCCGTTCTTCTTCCTAGTGTGGACAGATTGGATGTGGATGAAGAGGCGGAGAAGATTCCGGAAGAAGAGAGAGGAGAGGCAGAGGTCATTGACAGACGGTGACGAAGTGGAGAAGAGGAGGGTACGGGAGAGGGGGAGAGATGGCGAGGCGCCGACGAGGCGCGCCATGGCAAGCAGCTGGCGCGACCGAGGCGCGGAGTCGTCGCCGCGTCAGCAGGCGCCGGCGCCCCCACTGCGGCACTCACGCGCCCGCGCCACTTGAGCGTCTCGTAGATCGTGTCCTCTTCGTCGTCGTCCGCCAGCGACTCCTGCAACGAATGGCCTGTGCTACCGTAACCTCTTCATCTTCTACCGTAAATTCGATAATTGAACGCTACCGTACCTTCTCGTCTCCCTGACTGCTGCTGCCTGCGTAGTCGGCGCAGATGCCCTCGGATGCCTCGTCGGACGACGTCGAAGGCGTCGACGACGCCGTGAATACCGTAATCCCGAGCACGTCTCGGGATACGGTAGCGTACGAGGAGGAGTACGGTAGGCAGAAGGATGATGATCGATTCATCGAGGAGGAGAGTAGTGGATGCTGCTGTTGTTGTTGTGTGTCGTGGGGTAGGGTAAGGTGGTGGTGGGGTACTGTAGGGTGGGGATAGGGGTACGGTAGTTGTCGACCATCGATTAGAAGCGTCGATTCTTGTTGCCCACCAGGCCACGGGCAGTCGGGTAGACCACCACCGAGGCTGGCGAGGGACGGGCAGGACCCAGCGGGGTTACTGTAATGAACACAAATTATTGATTTATTAGCGAAAATATTGATTGTATGACACAACGATTGGAAAAATATGATTAGAAAAAATCAATTGACGATACCTTTGATGGGTCCTCCTACCGTACTTGAGGCGAGGCTGGGTGCAGAGGGAAGCGCGTTGCGGGCAGAGGAGTTTTTTGAACGAGATCTGACATCGAAGGGGTTACGGTAGCATGTACATTAACCGGCTCATTTCCATGAATTACCAGCAGGGAATGGTACAATAAAAGTACTCTGATTACCTACAGTAACCTCTCTTCCCAATTCTACCGTACCTTCCAGCGGAAGGTGTCCTTAGATGGCTGCGAGAGGGTGGTCGATTGCCTAGTGATGACGTCATCATCGTTCCTCCCAGATCCACGGTTACAGTGGATGAGGACATTGGACGCTCATTCGACGAAGACGCCTTCGACTGAAATGGATATTATTGCGAACTGAGAACAAATCATGTCCTGTCTCCAACAGTCATGCGTATTCTATCGCCTTCTTTTTCCTACATTTCACTCTTCAAAGTTATTTTGCGGATTTCTTATATTTAGGTACGTTCTTAGGTTCTTAGGTAAGTACCGACATGAACCTGAAGAGAATACGAAGCTATTTTACCTATCGGTACCGCGTTTCAAGGGATTATGAATTTTTCTTATTTTACACCAGACTAGTTCACGTTCACCACTAGGGTTTCCCTTTTTGTGTTTTAGGTGAGCAACTTTTCATTTTCCCGGTCGAATTAACCTGATCAGGCAAAATCACTTTTAGATTGATTTTTGTGTCACCTGAAACTCTATTTTATTTCCCCCACCACCGTGAAGAGCGGTTGAAACTCAACTCATTCTCTCCGATTGCTCTTTGTTAGGGGGTGGGTCAGACCCCGCATCACAATGAAATAGAACACAGAAATGAGGGATTCGGAAAATTGATATTTTCAGGTGACACAAAAAAAAACATTCCACCTATAGGTGGGCTCGGCGCAGGGGAAAATAAATGGGGGATTTTTAGGTTGAATATTCACCTACCAAAAAGGGAAACCCTATTCACCACTCATTGTTTTAAATTAATTATTAAATGAGCTAAAGGTTTCTGCCATTTTTCGTATTTCCACCGTACCCATCATCCTACCGTGCCCCTCGATCACCGTACCTCAGCAATAGCCTGGTTGATGTCTCTCACTCGCCGCGGCGCCCTCTCGACCGTATTGAATATGAGTATATTCTCTCCGCAGAAGCGCGCGAATTCCTCCGGCATCATTGCCTCCACGTGCGCGCTCGTGTCGGACAGCGGCGGGCGCGGTGCGGTGCGCGACAGGCGGTCGCGCGCGTGCGCGATGCGCGCCCGCTCCACGCGCGACATCGGACGACGCGCGCCCGGGGTGGCGATCTGCAAATTCGCAGATTACTGTAATGCTCCCAATGCGACATCGTATTTTGTCACTCCCACGATAAAAAGAAGTAATCCTCTTTCACAGACCAGCTGATATGCTAATACAGGAGAGCAAGAAATAGAGACAGTGAGATACACTTGCACATTGAATCATGAGGTATAATAGAGAAAATGTGGAGAGCTTCTAGATCATATTGTTAGTGAATATGAATGCACCAAACCGGCATTGTCTTCGCTAAACATGAGAACACTCAAAGAGACATCGAAACAGCAATCATACGGGCGCCATAACTAGCCCACGCCTACCCTGATTCAGGCAATCGGAGGCGCTACCGTAATCCCCATCGTTCAAACACTGTAAGCTTCCCCCCACTTTTCACCTTTCCTATTCCGATTATAGTTCTCCACACTTTTTTGCCCCCTTCCCTTCCGAAAGTGATCAGCCCATGTACAAACATCGCGATTCGCGGAGAATGAAAAAGAGATGGAATTTGTCAATCTTAGTGCCGATGGAAAACGAAAAGGAAAGGGGAAATGCAAAAGGAGGAGTAATGATCTGACTCTCCTCATTCTACATGCTCTCTCATCGATAAGACAGCGTGAGAGAGCATGCCGAATTGAGAGGGTCAGACCATTGCTCAAAAGGAGGAAGAAACGACGGAATCGGAAAAATGCAGCAGACCGGAAAACGCGTAATCGCAATCAACATTCAGAGCAATGATGATGAAAAGTAAAAGAACCCCGCAATTTTCTCCCCGGGCTATTTCTCTCAGAAAATGCATTGAAGGCAATCGAAAATTAGCAGAAATTTTGGACGAATGGCAAGAAAAAGAGAGAGAGAGAGAGAGAGAAATTCAAATCCATTTCACGGGGAAAAACCCCTCACAATACCTATCCGAGGCAATACTTCCCTCTATTCAATAGCGGCACACACGCTTGAATTACCATAAATCGCAAATCTATTCACCCTTTAGCTCTCTCGATTTGCCACAATCTCTCGCCGTTTCTCTGACTCTCTGGCACTCTCTCGCTTGTCCGCGCTCTCTAGCCCCTTCTCATCAAACCTCTAAGTGAACCTGACATGCCTTCATTTTCTAATTAGGCGCGCGTGTGGTGGGCGCCAACCTCTTCCTCCTTCCCTTCTATTGATAGATTGCGAGATTATGAGAATAGAGAATGAAATTGAACGCGATCCCTTTGCAACCACAAAAATCTTACAGTAATTCTTCCATCTACCGTACTCGTCCAATCAATCGATATTCTACAGTACACTCACTGGTACTCCTCCAATAAATCTCACTCCCCATCTACCGTACCCGTCCCCACTAAATCGATATTGCACAGTCCACTCACTGGTCGTGTCTCGTAGACCTCCTCGGGTATGGCTGTTTCGTATCTCACTTCCTCTGTCGATCCGACGCCCGAGTCATCACCGTTTGAGTGAGCAGAGGAGGCTGCAATGAGGAGGGAATGAGGGATTGCATAGTGATGATGAAATACAATTCAAAACGGGCCACAACGTGATCAAGAAACCGAATTTGCAGGGATTGTGATAACGCAACCAAAAACAGATAGAATCTTGATAATGGCAAGAGGTCGAATGGGTCGCAGATAACCTGTCTGCATGCATTCAAAGTTCATCTTTTTTTCCTTAGAATTACAAAAGGGTCACCCAACACCATCGCCACGGTGAGAAACTCTAGCAACTTGATACATTCGCGAAACACGGAATCGACTGGTGCTCTCATCATGCGCCGTCATATCACCGCCCTCACAGTCCGGACACCATTTCCTGAGCGAAAAACACTCAAACACCTCTGATATTACATTTATAAAATGATACGATCATACCAAAAAGCCGAATAACGAACTTCCGTTGTTTACCATACAGGAACGTTGGCGACCCTCTCGCTTTTGCGTGCTCTCTCGTTTCGGTAAACACAGGAAGCCCCCAGTTCGACATTTTGTTTGATCGTATCATTTTATAAATGTAATAATAAATAGCCTGCCGCAATCGTAATACCGAGTTCGTGTTGTACCTCTCTCGATTACATACGCTCTCTCGCAAAGGGGGCATGGGTGAGAGAGCGTGTAGAAAAGAGAGAATGAGGGACAGACGAACATTCGCGACACTACCAACTACGAGGGTAATCGTAATCGGTGGTGGTTCTTATTCTGCAGGGGGTGCGGCCACTGTACTTTTCCTACCTTCCTTCCTTCCTCTCTCTCTCTCTCTCTCTCCCCACCACTCTTCACCTCTCTCACTTCAGATAACGATCTCGATTTCATATAATAATGAGTGGTTTGGGGAGGAGAGAGAAAGAGAAAGAAAGAGACGAGAGTGCAATAGACAGCAAGAGAAGAGGAAGAAAGAGAGAGGGGTAGAAGGGGAAATGAGATATGACAGCCTAATCAGAGGGTGGGGAGGTATCATCCCTATAACGGAGATGGGGCTCAGTAATTGTAACTATTCGTTGGTAGATGCGCGTTTCACAAGGAAAACAAATTTGACAACGTTATAAAAATGCAATTTCAGAATCTTGTGTCAGAAAATTGGGCAGCTTAATGTGGCACAGAGAATCATTGATAGAAATAAATAAATGCATCAGGATTCAAGAAATGCAATTGCTTATCGAGTACAAGCGATCGAATTAGCTAATGCATAACGGGGTTTAGGCGCGCTTCACATTGCTAAACACATCTAGAAACGCCGTAAAAAATGCAATTTCAGCATTGAATTGCCTAATTGTTCTCAGATAGGCGCAGAGTCGAATATAAATCATCAAATGCGACAAAATAAAGTTATCGAGCACCGTGAGTCACGGGGTTGGAACAGAAAGTGAGTCCTCATATTTGCATTCTATCTTACCTTACCCTTTTCTGGGGGCATATACTGCGGAAGTGAAAAGGCTAGCAAAGAAGAGTGAGAAACGGGGCGTCAAAGGCACTCGCAAAAGATGCTACGCATTGCACTATTCTTCCCTCATAAACGATGGATCGTACATACAACTAATGCGCGCAGTTACAATGCAAGAACTAATCGAATAATATCAGTCAGGGGCTGGGGCTTGCAAGGAAAAACGAGAAACGGGGGCATCAAAGGGGGAGCCACAAAAGATGTCATCCCGTTGTCGTTGTCGTGTTTTCCTCTCTTCTCCTTCTAGCGTGTCACGATCCTCCCCCATGATAGGCTAGTGATGTCTCCTTCTCCTCCTCCTCCGTCTCTCTCTCCCCTCCAGCACATCGATTCCAGCGTATTTCGAAGAAGGAGAGGCTAGTAACGGAGAGAGAGAGTCCGACGAGATAGATAATACTAGAGAAAGAGAGAGGGACGACACACGCCATATGAGACATAGAAAGACCACAACAAGGCTTCTTTATAAGAGGGGCAAGTTGAGAGGAGGACCATTCTATTGTTATCCAGGGGGGGGGGAGCTATTGGGACATTTTCCCGACATGCTGTGCTCTACTGCTACTGCTCAGATCTGGTCAATCTCATAGGCGACAACTTTACATTGGATGAGTCATTTCACACGATTTTTTAGCCTATTCAGCATTTATGAGAGAAGAATAGGCCAAGTCAACGGTGAAATTGCATTTTAACGGCGTTTCGAGATGTGTTTGCCGCCGTGTAAAGCACCGAACTTTTACGTCCTAAACCCTCTATTCATACATGTTCTGGGATTTATGTGGGTGAACCTGAGTTTAATCTCCGAAATTTAATCTTTAAAAAGGTCAAAATTCTGCCAGTGTTTGTTCTATGGAACGTGCCTTTTGGTCTATGTATCTAATCACTTGGGGGATGATGGGAGAAATTTAGAGAGAAAATACGGCGTGCATTGAAGCGATTGCTAATCAGAGAAAGTTTCAAATCAAACATTTTCAACTAAACTGTTCCAACAATATCCGTATTTCGCCTTGGACTTCTGCTGTTTAGCGTCGATACTCACTTGATGGTCGTGTCCACGCCTGATTGTCCTCGTCCCAGTGCACGGACGACTCGACGCGCTCGCGAACCTCGAGTGGAATGAAGTTCTCGACGATGAGGAGTCTGCAAGGATTATTGTAGTTACAGTACTCTCGTAATCAAAACTCGAAATCACAGTGGTTACAGTAATCTGGCGGTAGAGAATCGATATCAGATCAACTGCAGTACTTTCGGGACAAAAAAAATCAATAAAAAACACGCGCACATAACATACTCACAGTAATCTAGGAACAGTCATAATACATCTCGAAAACAAACACTTGTCCTGTCTACGCAACAACCCACTCAGTTGTCAAATGTTTAGTAACCTTACATTTAGGAAACATGCGCGAGTTAATGGTCTAATACAGTAACCTTGACACCGTGTTTTTGCCTCTAATTTACAGCTGACAGTAACGCAGATCGGTAAAACCTCTTGAGCGCCTCCGAATGAGTCAACACCTCAATTTCGCCTCAATGGAAATGCCTTCTGACTCATATTCACACCCGCGCTCATTCACCCCTATAGCCTCAAATAACCAGTAAGGGGTCAGGACGAGATAGTGCGTGAAAACGAGAAACGACCTCTCGCTTTTATCCGCTCTCTCGCTCTTGACCCCATTATAGAAATTTGAAATCAAAAATCACCCCTTTTACCGTCGTTTTACGCGCTATCTAACGGAAACGAAGGAGGGGAATGAGAATAATGATTGTGATCACACTGATAATAGCGTCTATCAGCGCTCGATTTCTCACTCTTTTCATGTAGAATCAGAACATAATCGGGCCCACAATTTTTCCAAAACTATGGAAAAAGTCGTCAGGAAAATAGGGGCAGTTGATGCAGTAGCAAGACCGGACGGAGGGGGGAGGTAAAATCAACATTGCGCATTCAGGCATTGATGCTATCAAAACGCCGTACGAACGTCTTTCGTCGAACGACCAGGACATGTCTCATGATCCTTCGGGCGAAGTGAGATGCGACTATGAAAGCGAGTCGATGTAATCGGGAGTAACTCAAGAACCCTTGAGGAGGAGCTCGTGAAAGAGAGAGAGAGAGAGAGAGAGAGAGAAAGACCGAGTGTCAAAGGTTGAGGATAGAGACAGGGGGAGAGCGATCTCGCCCCAAAATTGAAACCCGACCTCCCGTCGCTCCCCAGATCCATTAGTCAACCGGAACCCTCATTGTCGTGTGAGGTAAAACAACAGAAGGAAGGAAGAAAGATGAGGGACAAGATTCACTAAATACTAGAGGAGTCTATTCTTGAGAAGCCATCCCTACTAAATACCCTAATAACGAATCCTTACAACTTTGTTAGACAGAAGCAAATTGTTGTGCTCTCTGACTCTATCGCTATCTAACTCATTGTCTAACTTGTTCGAGAGTGCCGCATGCGATTCAAAGGGTGACAAGGGCCCCCTACAAGCCATACAAGCTGCAAGTCTCCACCAATTTCCCGTGATTTCAGGAGCACAACCATGACTGTTCCTTCCAAATAGATTCCCAGGTTGGTTAGCTGAAGAAAAATTGGGAATAAAAAAAATAACAACAGAGATATATGAAGACAGGTAGCATTCAAAGGAGAGCCATGGAGCGATAGAGAGGGAAGAAGGGAGTGAGAGAATGACTCTTTTTTCTCTCTACAAAACACTCCCCCACACACGCGCAACCAGGCGTCATTATTCCACGCACTCGCTTCCTGTACAAAATAATTAGCCCTGACTGGCTTAAAGGGGCGCAACATGTCCCCAGGGATGAATAATAAATTACATTATCTAGTCTACAAGAACAAGAATCGACAACATATTGTCCGAAAGTAGGCTCAACCACCAGCAAGGCGATGCATGCAATGGAGTCTGATGACAGCATTGTGGAAAGGGAGAAGGAAGGAGGGAGAGAGAGAGAGAGAGAGAGAGAGAGAGAGAGACCGAGCATAATGGCAGGGGACGCGCGGGAGCACCATGTCTGTTTGAACAGACTCGATCATGCTACCTCTCACTCTCTCTCACTCCCCCTGTCTCGATATGACTCCTACCCCCTCCTCCCCCTCTCTTTACTATGTTCTTTCCTATTCCTTCTCCTTCCACTTAATCCCTCCCACATTACCTCAGTTCGAGATAATAACAGGCGAACGCACCTAGGCGCATTCATGTTCCGGCACGCCTTCTAATGTATTAGCCATGTCAACAGCCTCAATTCCGGAATTAGAGATATATAAAAGACTCATCACTGCAAAGTTTACAATTCCCTCTCACAAATCTGTTGATACTTCAGCAATCCAGCTAAAGAGGTTTATTCAAGTTTCACCTAACACTCTTAGTCATTCGTACTGTGAATTTTCCCAATAAAGTTACCATGCTTTTATGAATGATTCATCACTACACAGTTTACAATTCCCTACTGTAAATCTGCTTATACTATGCCTCAACAATCCAGGAAAAGAAAAGGAGGGATAGCAGAAAGGCACACAAGGAAAGAAGGGAGAGATAGAGATTACCAATCGGAAATGGAGATATAATTGCATAACAAGAGGGTGGTGAGAGAAAGAGACAGTCATGATAGATGAGGCAGATTGGAGAGACCAATCTCCTCCGCCTACAATCCCCCACTGCCTCTAATCAACACGGATTAACCTTTTTAGGCATTACGCCCCCCTTCCCTCCGAGTGTTGCGAGACCCCCATTGTTGCTACACGTACGGTAATCGATTTGCTACCGTAATATATACTAAACATTCTCTAACCTCTCGTCCGTTCTCACTCAGAAGCGCAGCCAAAGTTACAATGTACTGCTCTATTTTCGTACTTTTCATCTGCAAAAAAGAGAGAAAAGTGTACCTCGACATCAAACAGAAAACCGAACATCGCAGGAAAAGCGCAAAGGTTGTTGGCGCGCATCCGTCAGTAACTCTAACCGCGCGTGCATTCATCGCGAGCACGCGGCTCGTAAATCCGCGATGTGCGGCGTTCGGCAGAGAATAAAAAGTTGTAGGATTCGGGGGGGGGACAAAAACCACGGAAAAGCTTTGCAAAACTTCTCCTCTCCTATTGCATTACGCTCTAACACTGCTGCTTGGTCGAGCGGGGCTTCAGAACGAGGCAGAAAGAATTATTGGGGGATTGGGGGGTACCCCCCCCCTCTCCTCTCCCTTCCCGTCACCTCTGACCCTCTTACATCCTTCCTATCATCTTGTGCCGATAGCGTAGAGAGAGAAAGAGGAAGGAATCACATCACAACTGCTAACACACTTCTTCACCCCTTCATCCTATCCATTCATCTCTCTCACTCTCTCTCTCTCTCCCTCCCAATCACCGCTCTGACATAACGAGGTGAAAACGAAGAACCTTGTCAGAAGGAGGGGAAAAGAAGAGGGGGGGGGGCAACGAGAGATGGGCAAAACTCCGGAAATCAGAGCATCGCGCGCATAGAACCAGGAGAGAACAGGACGGTGGACAACCCACTTCAGCCCCGTATCTCTGTCTCTCTCTTTACCTATTTGCCAATAAACATGCACATCTTATCTAATTAGCACGCGTAGCAAGCACGCCTTCACACAATACCTGTTACGTGTCAGTCCCCAGCGCCCCTCTCCACTAGGCGCGGCAATCTCGCCACCCGCTCCGTCAGCAGCGTGGCGCAGTGGAAGCGTGCTAGGCCCATAACCCAGAGGTCGGTGGATCGAAACCACTCGCTGCTAGTCTTCTTTTACCGCTTTTTGGGAGGCTTTAGACTACTAAATAAGGCGAGTTTCATTACTCCGCACTTCCCCAGTAATGTCCGTATTGCATGCCAGAAGTTCTCTCACTTTCGCACACTCTCTCCTCTTCTCTGCTCGTCTAACGTCTCTTGTTTTCCCATTATCTCTCTATCTCTCTAGTCCCCTACTCCAGAGTATGTCTCAAGTATTCCTGCTAAGTGCAGATGTATGTGTGCTAGCGGGAGAGTGGTCAATTGAGCGAGTCCAGATAATGAGCAGTAGATAATTGTACTGAAGTAAGGGAGCAGTAACCAAGAGATGTTTCTTGTCATGGTAAGTAAATTTTACCATGACAAGAAACATGAAAAAAACACACACTTCTCATCTATTTCCCAAGTAATCGACGTATCGCAACTTCGCTCAATGAAAATTAATCTCCTGGATCAGCAATAAATCAGAAATGTCAGATCACGCAAGATTTTCAGATCAGAGGGACACCACATTGTAACAAGAAGAGGCAATCTATTCGAAATTTCAACAGGAATGACATTTCGTGACAATTGCGGCGGGAACGGAGAAAATACAAATTCCTCACTTGAGTTTGAGCTCCTTCGTTAGCTCGGTGACGTTGGCCTCTGTCTCCTGGCGCTCTGACGACGACTGCAGACGCGCGTCTTCCAACGCCATTCGAGACTGCAAGAGTACGGTAGAGTTGGGGCTACGGTAGGTGATATTTGTTTCATACATCAGGATACTCCAGTAATTGGTAACTCAATTGTTTAATTTCACGGAAATTCACATTCGGAATATTGAAATGCAAAGCCGAAATTATAATTGACTAGGTAATGAAACATTGAAAATCCTGGTCCTACGCATAACCAGCATGCCAGGTGTGTGAATTCACGGTATCACCTACATACATTTGCATCAAATGAGTAAATCGGAATACGGTATTCCTACCGTACCCTCCTACTATAACCATCCTACCGTACCTTATACCGTAACCTTCCTACCGTACCTTCTGCAGTTTGATGAACATCTTCTTCAATCGCCGATTCCTGCCCTCCACTTCCTGCTTGAGATTCGTCACCTGTGCAGGTATTGCGTCATCACTAGGCAATAAGCATACAAGTAGCACAATTCTATCATTGTAAATACAAAATATAAAATATCCGAGTGTTTCAACGTTTCGAGAGTACTGATGGTATCTACGTAGATAACCATGATCAGAACCATGAATTAGTGAAACAAAACAATATTAATAATAGATTAGAGGTGAAGCAGTAAATCACACCCTTAAAATCTAAACCACTCCAACCATTATACAAAAAGGGCATTTACGTCAGACCTTGGGGTCAGCTCTCGAGGTCAGCTCTAGCTACCGGTAAAAATATTAAAATAAAATAAATAAATTCTTACCGTCGAATGGAACTCGTTGACCGTCTCCTCCTGCTGCTCCAACTGCTCACGCATCTCACGCTCGCGTTTCTGGAAAAAAGTAAAATCAATAATTTGAATAAAGATAAAATCAATAATTAAAACGCGAAACTTGGCCTTATCCCACAACGATGGACACCGTACCATCCCTACTTTAATCACGATGAATCTAACCATTCACTCACTGATTTCTGCTATCCTGCACCCCCCCAATACTAATCTATTGAGGATCATACTTTGACTGTTTTCACCTCTCCATTTATAAATCATCTCGTTGCGCCCTCGGGCGGCGATAAGTTATATTCCAACTACCGTAATCATCTACCGTACCTTTTGCTCTGCAATCAGCCTCCGCTGCTGCTCCAGCTCCTCGTTCTGTGCGCGAGTTCGACCCAGCAGCGCTTGCTGCAATTAATATATTGTGCAGTTCAAAAACTAAGCAGTCTCCGCCCACTTTGGCGATACGGTCGTTAGTGCGAATTAGTTCGTTAGTGCGAAAAATCTTTCGGAACATTATATTCCCTACTAACTTTAAGGCAGACATCTTCTCTAAAATTATTACCATTCCTATTTCTTAAAACGTGCCTTCCTTTGCTATTGAAAGCAGATAATAAAATCACGGAAATATTAATATGGCGTGTTAGCATTTCTCCGACTTTTTGCACAGTAGTTTAGTTATTGACGGAACGGAAAATTTACGCACAATAACATTAATTTATTACCCGCCCAAGTAAAACAAATACGTATGACATATTGGCCATATTCATCATCCCCGGGTATAAAGAGTACCTGTAACCCCAGATCACCATGTTGACAAAACATGTTGCACACACACACACTATTATCTCTCTCCTGCCTTTTACAGTGTTCATCCTACCGTAGTCTATCCCTCCTCCCCTCTTTACAGCCTTCCTATTCATGAAGAAAAAAAACCATAATTCAGTATATGTCAAAATTCAGGGTTGTTTACTAATATCGTTGAAGAGCGTGCGAATACAACAGACTCCCCTGTCGTTTTAGCGCGCTCTCTCAATTTTAGCGTTTGCAACCGTTGATTTTGACATAGCTAGACTCCAACTTGCGTTTTCCTTGTGAGTACCGTACCTCATCTCCTCCCAGCATGCTCTCCTGTATCCTCTTCAATCTCTCGGCGACTGCTTGGTGCGCCTGTCGCTCCCTCTCGAGGGCGTCCACACGGGAGGAGAGCGAAGCCAGCAGACGGGTGCGCTCCTGCAAATCAATCGATAAATAACTCGATTATTCGATCGATAAATCAATGAAATCAATCAATAATTGATGCTAGAATACAACATCCCCTGAACCTGCACTGCAACTGAACACTAGATCCTTATAAACACCAACCTAAAAATAGGTAATAAATAGTAAAGGTTGGCAACTCCCGCGCACAAACAGCAATCGCTATTCTTTAATTAATGATAACCAGTAGTGGTATTAATAATATCCATACGAATTAACGCTAACTTAATGCTAGGATTCAAGCTAACACGAGATTAATGTTCTACGCATCCTTGCAAGATTACAGATTCAGTTGGACCAGCGTTTTCACAGTTTCCCAACTTCCAGACATGGGTCAAATAGGTCTTCGCGTGCGAAGATAGGCACTTCTGCACTTTGCATATAGACCGGATTAACGCAGCGAGAGAGTGCAGGATAGAAACATGAAGGACTCTGTCTACATCCCTCGCCCTATGCTAATTGCGAACTTGCGAAAACCCCATTTGACCTATGCTTCCAGAAAAAAAAAACAGTTCTTCGAATTTATGTTACTTCCCAGCTCAAATTCGTACGCAATAAAAATGCATTCTCTTCTTCCGAATGTCCCTTCAACCGCCAGACTACAAACTACAAAGATCATCGATCAATAATAACTCACGCTCTGTATTAGATTGACGTCATTCTCAATGGCCTCTCTCTCCCTCTCCATCCTCCTCTGCGCACTCTCCCACTCATCATCGCCGCCGTTGGAGGAGGCAGCGGATGAGGCTGCAACGATGCTCAATTAGGACGGTTCAGAGGGTACGGTATTGCCTGCCAGAGTGTGTCTTATACTAATTCAGTGCTCGTAGAGGATAACGACGTCACCTTGAAGGCACAAGGCAGCTATAAATCAGCTAGCACGCAAGGCTACTTGGGGCAGAGTTACATTCTAGCTGATTCCAGCTGGAGTGGCTATACCTTACGAGCATTGAGAAATGAGTAACTCCACAGACATGCCTATAGTTTTCGTAGAACAAACTGGCGTTCAGAATGCAAAAGTATGCAAAAGAGGAAATTCTAATGGAAGAGAAATGATTTAAAAATCGATATATACAGTACCTCTCCCACCCGCGCTCCCCACCCTTCCTCCATTTCCTCCTCCTCCCTTCTTCTTCGACTCGAGCATCGCTTTCAATCGATTTATCTCCTCCTGAATACCGTAATCAATCCGTAGCCGGCCAACCAACGCTCTATCTAATAAGGGCTACCGTGATCCAAAGTATCGTAACCTTAACTACCGTTTCCGTACCTGGAATTCTCTGAGCAGCGCATCCTTTGGATCCTCGTTGATCTTCGGCCGATTCTTGATGTTCTTGGCGCGGTTCGCGTATCGGAGAGTGCCTAAAAATACGGACAAATATAATATTTTTCTTTGTATATTTGTACCAATTCTTTGTGTATTTTTGTATAAAATACCTCAGTGTATATTTTGCCCGAGTCAAGGTGTTTATTTTTAAACCTATTTGCATAGTAAAAAAAGATAGATTAATAAAATTTAATTCTCTCCCCCTAATTTTCCATCTTCTTGTAATGCGGTTGAGTCTATCTTTATCCCACATGATGCAGGCTCTATTCTGGGCACTACAAATTTTGCAATATAACATATTCTGTGCTAGGAAAACGTACGACTACAATAGCAAGACTAGGAAAAAAACCACTAACTTAGTGTCTCCTTTAATCAGCGACTCTAAGAAAAGATAGACAAGCATCACATGCCAAAATATTCATTTCAAAAAAAAAATAATTTGAGTGTCTCCTCAAATTTTCGATGCTTATAAAACATAAGACTGCAATCGCATGACTAAATAAATAATAAAATAAACTAACTAAGCGTCTCTTCAAAGTTGTAGCTGGCCGGTCCGATGCACGCCACCATCACCGTCTTTGAATTGCCGCCAAGTGAATCTGCAAGATGGAAAAAGTAGAGACCAAAGACCATCATGTCAACCATAATTGTCATTAATATTTGTTAATTTTTCGGAAAATCGAGGAGTGATCAACAGAAATCAGAAGTAGAACACTCTTGAGTTGAGCATTAAACCACAATGTTTTCCTAGATTCATGCATCTATACATTCATATGTCAACAAGGAACTTAAACGTACAGTACGTTACGTACTTATGAAACTTTGTTATCACACTTATCGATAGCTACCATAGTCCTCTCATGCCTTACTCTACCCACGATTACTGTAGTTACCGATCCACCCTCACCTTGCAGGAGTCTCGTCAGCTTGCTGTCTCTGTACGGTATGTGCGTGCTCCGCCCGTCCACGAGGGCTGATATGACGTTGCCGAGAGCAGAGAGCGAGAGATTGATCTTTGTCGCCTGCAGATATGAAAGATCAACTCTCAGAGATCAGACTTCAAATCACAAAGTTCACACAACACAACGCCAAGCTACAAATATCCGAAAAAAAGTGCCGAGATCAAATGTCGCAACGGCCAAAGAAATAAGAGGATTGAATTGTCAAACAGATAGAAATGGATTAGAAGGCTCAAATTACAACAGCCACAGATATAAAAGACATCCGGAACTAAACAACAAACTACAAAAATCAAAGAGTCCTCACCTCCTTGAATCTGTCTCCGGTCGCGCCCGTCTTCGCCTGCCGTTCGCTGCCCGCGAGGTCAACTAGATTGAGACGACCGACCCTGCGATCGATAACAAATTTTTCAAAACCGTAGTACGATATTACCGCAATCCCTCTGCTACAGTACACTCAAAATACTTTTGTATCCAGTGATTTTCATGGGCCCCGAATTCTGGGAGCCGCGCGAGGGGGTCTGACGACCGGGGGAGGGGAGGGTCGCCAGTGGGGTCGCCAGAGCGGGAAATTTAAATTTGATTTTTTAAAAAATATTATCACAAAAAAAAGATAAACACAAAATTACTATTCAAAAAAATATTTTGAATAATCACCAATGTTGAGAAACACGTTTACATTGATTTTCAATCAAGAATTTCACTTTAGCCCTTCGCAATCACTCTCCCATGTAACTAGACATGTCGTACGACAACTCCTGATATGTGTAAGAGTCCCAGTTGGGATAAGTTTTGAGAAATTAACGTCTACTTTGGCAGGATTCACACTTTTCTTAATTTTAGACTACCCATATCTTCTGCACGCAATCATACTCCCACCTGTGCGAAGGGGTTTTCTTGTACTACTCGGAAAAACCTATCGACTGAAAAAAAGATTGATCAAAAATCTTTTTCCAAACGTGAGATATCTCATTCCCTAGAAACACCCGAAATGGAATATTTTTAGGGAGGATTTCGGGAATGCAATTTCTCGGCAGTAACACGACGTAACTTCGTACAAACAATTTTAAATCACATATATACACCATGGTTATCGATTTACCCCTTCGCAAAGCCATAATATTCACAATTATTTAAAAATTGCAAAGTATAGGGCAACAAGTGAAATATAAACAGTTGGCGATTCACTTCGTTCGGTATACTGTAAATCACTTGGTCTACGTTTGCGAGGGGGTTCCCTTAATCCGAGACCATGAAAATCACTGTTTGTATCTACCGCATGCGGCACTCATCTCTCAAAAGGTACATATTCCCTTCCCAACCATACCTCTTTCGACAGCTCCCCCCCCATTCCTAGAGTACCCCTCAAATCGACTACAGTATCCCTCTATTACCGTATATGATTCTCGCCGTCCGCTCCCACTTCGCTGCACTCGATGGTAATGATGAAGATGGCGTGCGACCGCGAGCTGTGCTCGTTCATGTTCGTGCGCCTGCATGAGTGTATTTTACTAATTGCAGATATAACTGCACACAGCAGTTCAATTACTCTTCGCTTTCCTAATTCATTGTTTTTTGATAAAAATAGAGAACCGCTCATTAGCATGTTATTTCTAAATTCAGCATTTTTCTATAATTGACGCGGCACCGATCTGCCGGGATTCACTATATTTTCCATTCCATCCTTACTCTCACTTCATTGCACCTTTTTCATAAATATTTTTGTGTGCTATCTATGATATTTTTACAACAATAATAATAACATTCTCACCCGACAGATCGATTCGAGTTGCCGGCGCCCATCAGATTGCGGATCTCCTGTATGGACTTGCACATGACGGACGAGAGATTGGGCACGTAGATACCCGTATCCGGGCGCTCCTGAGAGGAAAGAGTACTGTAGTCTCGAAACGAGAAATCAATCAATAACTACGTTAAATTTATGTGGCCACAGCTACAGTGACAGCAGGGGTAGAAGTGGTGTAGTGGTCTAAGGCGCCCTCCCAGTTTCGATTCCCGGCTGTGCATACCGCCACCGCCTCACCAAGGCGCTCGAATGAGTAAAGATTGGAAGTGGTGTAACCACGAAGTTAACTAGATCCGAAGAAGAGATTGGGCCCTCCGGATTGAACTGGCCTATTATGCGCTGGCCTTAGCGTGACTTCCTCAGGACTTGGAGCCTAGATAAGGGGATGCCTTTTTTACAGCAACAGTATACCCGATCGGAACAAACCACTTGTCCTATTATACTATTGTTCACTGTACTTCATCCAGGACCTGGACACCAAGGCTGTGACTATCGAAGAGAGAAGTAATTTCTTCCGTAATCTACGTAACGTCAATGTATCTGGTTCGTGATTATTGATGAATCATCACTCCACGTACCTTGAGCTCGAGTTTCTGTCGCGCGTCGGGGTTCAGTAGGTCACGCAGCTCCTCCTGAATTACAGTAAATTGAAATACGGTACCATCGCCGGTCGATATTTTGTCCCTCACTGTTCTCTACTCGCAACTATAGCTTCCTAAAATTATCTGGCAAAAAGTAACAGATCCAAACGTATTGCTCTAACAATTATCGATTATGTTTTTGAGGGAGAATATAGCAATTCCCATCTATGTGGAAGGGGAGGGGTTGGTCAGTCCATACCTGGTATATCTCCAGATAGCTCGCTCTCACGAGATACTGCTGGTTTCTGCTGGCCGCGATGTGGGAGAAGATGTGCTCGAATGTGTTGTGCAGCACGCCCCGCTCCTCCGCCACGTCTACTCGACCTGCGCGGAATATCGAATAAAATTACTTCACGATTTACACAATTCCGCCGAGTACGGCATGCTTGATCAGGCAGAATAAAACAAATTTTCGATATAAACGATAGTGCAGAGTATGTACTACACACATCGTTATGCTAGGATGATTCCGCTGTACAAGGAGAGTGGTCCTTCTAGAATATATTCATGGCCGCATATTTACATGGAATTGTCTTCCCCACCCCGCCCCCACCTCATATCATCACTCTGAAACCGGCAATCACCTTCCATGGTGTACGTCCGTTTGATCGAGGATAATACTAATAATAGATATAATAATCAATCATCGATATAAACGATAGCACAAAATGTGGCAAGTTATTTAGGATGATTTCCGTTGTATGGAGTTTCTTCTGGAAATCTTCTTCGCTCCCTTGTCATATCATCACTTTGAAACCCGGACTCACCTTCCATGGTGTACGTCTTTCCCGTGCCCGTCTGTCCGTAGGCGAATATTGTTCCGTTGAAGCCATTGAGGACCGAGTCCACCAGCTCCCGGAACGTCTCCTCGTAGAGGTCCGTCTGAAGCGAGCTGCAATTAGCGTAATTAATTAATTAATTAAGTAATTACCTAAATGCTTAATAAACCAGTTAATGTTTTGCGCAGGCCTGGGCACGCCGGAGACTCGTATATTTTACAGTATTTTTTCTCAATTAGCCATCTCGCAAAGATAATGTTCGTAGTGTGCTTATTCCGTAACCTTCAACAAGGCATGAGAAATGCTGACAAAAGTTTTCGCGTAAGTTCACTACATACTATGGCATATAATATCTGTAATAAGCAGATGTTTGCTCATTTCATCACTGGTCTCTAAATGAGTGATAGTAAACCACAAATTTTCGCCCGATAAGAAACCAGGAAAAAAAATCAACAAAAGCGTACAAATCTTAACCGCAAGTTTAGGGAAACTTGTCCTATGGGAGGTAACTCTCATTAATATGGATCTGAACATTTGTAGAACGGCTCTGTGTTGAAATTTTCCGACAACAATTTCCCGTTAACTGCACATTTCTACATTTAATTTTACCTCTAGACCCTCATAAACCGTGGGCACAGGAATAAATATTCGCTAAAATAGAGCCGGGAGGAGTATATTTATTTTTAAAACGTCTTGATCGACTCACTTCTCATCATAAATGGCGTCGAAAGTGAAGTCTTTCGTCGGCTCATCCGCTGCTCCCTTTGGATTTCGCAGTTCGATCAGTCCCCGATCAGTGTGCATCCGAACGATCCTGCAATTAAATTATTAAAACAATTAATTAACAATTGCTTAATTAGAAACCAATTTTCTTTCCGAGCAGTCAAGTGAGTCTACACTTATTTCGAGTAATGTACGTTCCGTTGGTTATTGCAAATGAATCATCGCCCCGTCACATTCCCATTTCAACTAGAAGTTATAAAATACCATTCGGTACATAAATTAATAAATCGCACACGAATAAGCTCATAACTCAACCAAAATCCCTACCGCATAAGATAGTACCGTACCTGTCATGGCCCTGGCCGATTTCTTGCTGAGACAGCGGTCGACATCGGACGATCACCTGCAATTCAAAGAAAGCGAAATCAAACGTTCATTTCTCACAATCAGTATGTTTTTTCATGCTTTCATGCGTGACTACAATCAGACTTCCGCTAACAAGATTAGTGCAATGACGAATCGAAATCACGCCTTCTCTTAATAATAAAAGATAATTTTTCCAGTGAAAGTTGTTTTTGAAAGACTGCCATTACTAATCAACAAATAATAAGAGATCAAAGATCAAACCTTGACTGTCTCATCGTTTCTCGATTGCTTCATGAGCCCATTGGAGGAAGCGCCGGAGGCCTCCATGCCTCGGTTACTGCAAAAATAATGATTAAAATAGTATTTAAAATATTAAAATTACAAAAAAAAGATGAGGAAGTAAGTCACAACTACATTGAGGAAACTTAATGGCAGGAGGCCAATGCAAGGTAGCAATTACGTGCAAACTCAAACCTATATTCAGCCTCAAACATCTCAAGGCATTTATCGGCAGACAAATGGTAAATTGGATGGCATTCGCTCTGATTAGATAAGATAACCATTGTTTATGGCGCGAGATGACATCTAATACATGGAAAGAGCTTCTTGCTTGGTATTAGAATTATATCTGCCGAGAATTTACACAAACGCCATTTTCTCCCCAGATTTACTACCTGTTTTTATGCAGACTAAGAGCACTAACGAGTAGTAATCAAACGAAATCAATAAAGCACTCGAAACAGCAAGTAATCGGAGGCTTTCCCCCTCAAATTCCCCTTTTTGTCGTTTCTTTTTTCGCGCAGTCATGGTTACTGGTCCTGCGAGAAGCTTTCATTGGAAACCAAATGGATGAGGGCGGGCAAATGATCTACCAAGAAAACCACGAACTTCTATTTACTATAGTCTACATCATTCTAATGTCAGAAACACGTCTTCCCTTGTCTGAGACCGCATTTCACCTGGCACTGCGAATATAGCGCGGCTTTGCGAGTGTAGAAAGGCATTACGAGGTTTAATGACTTCGTGGAATGGGCATTACTAGTTCGATTCACAGGAAAAAGCGAGTGTGTGTATGTGTGCAAATATCGTGGTAGTTTCACTCAACGAATCATAAGAAGAGAGCTACTTAGATGGAGTAAGATAGTAGTGGCTATCGAAGAGAGAAGTATATACACATAATAGTGGTGTGTCTCGACGAAGGGAAAATACGAAAAGAATGGACCGGAAAGGAGAGAGAGGAGTGGGGGTAAATCGTGAGCAAAGGGCAGGACCCTATTACGAATTTAGGGCCGCCGGGTGGTTTCGCAAGATGGCTCCTTGATTAGTTGTGCGAAGTGAGAAAAGAGAAGTGTAGTGCAAATATACACGTACTTTAGTGCTACTTCTAAGAATCAAGAGGCGGAAATGACTGGTTGAAAGTTACTTGGGGGACCCGAGGGAAAATAGGAGGAGGAAGAGTAGGAGGTGGGATGATAGAGAGGAGATAAGCGTAGTGTTATACGAGAGAAACATGCAGAAAAGCGAAAGAAAACGTATAGCGAGAGAGCGAGCGAGATAGCCGTTCGCCTCTTTGAAAGCCATGGGGAAAAGGGGGTTACCTGGGTTACGAGTGGGACAGTCGAAGTTAGTCGGGGCGGCCCGGTGGCGTGGCCATAAACTACTCACGGATGAAAGCACTCGTCGATTTACTGCAAATATTCACGAATTAAAGAAATTATTTAAGGGGAATTAAAGAATTCGGAGGGAGAAAATGAAAGGGCGAACGAAAGAAGGAACCGAACAGCTGTTGAGCCATAGTGGGGGGACGCGCTCTCGCTTGCTATCTCTATTGATTCTCTGCCTGGGCACGCTACTGGGTTGGTGTCAGAGGGGCCTTTAAGGAAGACCCTTTCTTCCCCCTCCTCCTCCTCCCCACTCCCTCGGGCTAGCTACTCCCGCAGAGTTGCCCATCTGGTGCATTATTCAAGATCGCAGCGAGATAGAGAACGAAGATTAATTGATAAGCTTTGCAACACGTCAAAAACAGTGAAATGTGGGCGTAAAATATGTGATTCATAGGAAGGAAGAGGACGACAAGCTTGTACCATGATAATGCTTCGAAAATAACCTCTCAAAGAAAGGAAGGAACAACAAAATAACAAGGGAAAAGCACACCAAACCGAGAAAATAAGGTTAGCTGGCAGAATGCCAGGAAATCAGTAATCAGTCAATCAATGACAGGGTCTGATAAGGTCCTAGCGCAAAAGCATGATATTTTGAATTTTTCAGTTCGTGATAGGGCAGGAGAAATTGCTATGTTACGGTAACCTTGTGTTTCGTAAATTTCGTTTTTTGTTATAATTTTTGTCGTTTTCTGAAGTTTTCATCGACTGTAAAACGTTGTTTGCATTCCTCGATAATACTCGGTTATCAGCTGGTTCGTAATCAGTGCTGCGGAGGTATGATCAGGGTTGTTTTATGGTTGATATCGCGCCTTCAACCGGTCAAGCCTCTCTTTCTCCCCCTCGCTCCGTCCATTCCTTTTTTCTCTTCCTTACAATGGTGTGACTCAGAGCTGGTTCATTCGCCACCCTTCCTCCAGCCACATGACTCGCGCCGCGCACTCTTATATTTCCACATACACGGCTCGTGATGACATTACTGTCCGTTCAAATCATTCAGCCCAGTCCTTTGTGCGGATTTGTCACTTTTTGCGTGGTTGTGTTGTATGTGTGCAGTTTCCCCAGCTTCGAAAGAGCTTCTGTTTGCTTTTCGAGCCTACTTCACCTAGTTACAGCCCGTCTCATCCCCTCATTCTCTCTCTCAGCGTGAAATCTATCAATAGTGACCTCTAACAGAGGTAGTTGTTTCCTGCTTTCTCGTGATGCGATTATCGTCCCTTATCGTTGCGGAACCATTCGGCAGTGAAAACGATTGATTTGCCCGTTTAAAAACATTTGATTCCAACACTCCAATAAGGAGTCAGGAGCGAGGGTGTGTGTGAATGTGAGAGGGTTCCAAGAAAGATATCTCATGTTTATACACTGTCTCGCTCCCGGTCTGTTTCTGGAGGTTTGACGGAGCTATGAAATGGTACAAAACACCTGGTATCGATCGGTACAGTCTCCAGCTGATTGTTTACATTGTGAATCGGTCAGTGTTCATCCTCTCTGCTTCTCTGCCATCTCTCCTCTCCCCATTGTCTCTCGTCGTTGCTCTCTTCTCCGTTCTCCTTTATTCGCACCTTCTGCTCTTTTCGCCTTCTGTGTCATCCCTTCCTCCCCTCTTTTTTTCGCATTCCTCTGTGTTTCTTCACTTCTCCACACTTGTTCAACGGCAGTAAACGATCGATCCCATCATTCCGCATGTCGACCAACCATCCAGAAAGGTCTTTCTAGTGAGAGAGCGTGTAATCGAGAGAGACTCTATCTCACTTTTGCACACTATCTCACCGTGGCCCCTATATGTAGGTTTGGAATTATGTGGATCGATTGATTTTCACACGTCGACTCTTGATTGAATCACTAGTTGATGCGACTCTCCCACTGTTTACATTATGCGAAAGTCATGAAGCAACTGTATTCAGTTATCGAGTAAACCGCAACCCCCCCCCTCCCCGTATCAAACCCCACTATCAGATTCTCCTCTTTATCATTTAAGTCTTATCAGATCAACGTCTATCTCTGATTCACCCTCTGGAGGATGAGCTTTTTGCTAAACAACTGACGATACTCTGACGGAATAAATAATGAATGAATGAATGAAAAAACAAAGAGTTTCGACCCTCCTCGGGTGAATTCGTGACCCACCCCTTTCCGCTCATTGTTTTATCCAAATTTGATTACTGTCGTGTTGAATTTCCGTGTGCTTGCAACGCTATTCAAAATAGCGAGGAAACTGTCAGGAGATAACGCGCGTGAAATATTGTTTTTTCTCTCTCTCTCTCTCTAGAATTTGAACTTGCCCCTCATTTTCGTGCTCCTGACTCTTTCTGGAAGATTTGGGACTGCGAAAAACCAAGTGCCAAATTTTTAGCGTCTCTCTTTTCAGGTCGCGATGCCTCGCCAGGTCCAGGCAGAATTCGACTTTGAAGCGCAATCGGGCACGTCGGAGATGAGTCTGACGGCCGGCGAGATCCTTACGGTACTCCAGGAGGTACGATACTTATCGATAAATGAGTTTTTCCCGGTTACTGTATGCTCGACAGGAAGTGGATTGAATCATGAGTGGGTGAATGATTAGACGCTAGTGACTACCACTAGAAAGATGCATATGATTAATAAGTCTAATAATTTATCTACGTCCGAGCAACTGAATTTGAAATTTCTCTTTAGAGTTTTGGGATTACGGTAGTTTTTTTATTGATTTTGTTAACCTTGTGTACAGAAATTCATTTATAGAATGTCGACGGTGGCTGGATGGAGGGCAAGAATGTGAAGGGCAAGATCGGTCTTTTCCCGGCCTCGTACGTCATACCGTATGCTGGAGGAGCGGGAAGTGCGGTGGGTCAATCTTTATAATTTTCCCATTTTTCTCACAAAGTGCGGTGGGTCAACGTTGTGATTTCCCTCCTCTTCCTCGATAATCCAAATTCAAAATAATCCGCGCGTGAATGTACCAGACGGCGGCGGCCGTTGTTCTCGTAAATTTTTCTGTTCCAGAGATAAAAAAGGAAAAATTGTGGCGAAATATAGCGGGTGAGGGTGGCAAACACAGCGATCGTGAACGTGAGTCTGCCTCAATTCCCCCCCCCCCCCCCCCGAGGGAGCAATGCATTCTGGAAAACGGCGTTCTCGCAAGTTTCCAGCCACCGAGAATAGGGACGAGAGACGCATCCACCCTCGCTATTCAACCCCACATTTATCTCGCTCAAAGTGAAGGATAGGAACGAAGGAGGCTCGTATTGGCAGTATCTTTTTCGAGATTTTTTCCGCCGACACCGTATCACGCCCCCGCGCCTTGATTCTTGTTGCCGCTGAGGTACCCGAGCTCGTTTGCGCGATTACGGTAGTGCTTATCAATTCAAGAGGGTCTCTTCTCACGTGTAATCATATCATCAGCACTATCGCTGTCTATGCTCCTTCATTCGTTCGGGCCCAATGAAATTGGCGCACTGAGCACTCAGGGGCCGTCTTCGGAAAAAGAAGGTCTCCACCATGTCTGCCAATTCATCTAGTCCCTCCTTCGTTTTTTTCTTATTCTCCTTCTCCTCGTTCGATTTCGTTTTCTTCTTCCACATCCATTCCCCACGGATTGCAGTAGCCATCGTTGTCTTCTTTTCTCTTATCCCCCCTTCTTCCCTCTCAAGATCCCCTCTCAATTTGTTCCCAAGAACCTCGGTACGTAGGCTAATCGAGTTGCTGATCAATTTGGTCTGAATTTCGCGAAGAGATGGTTCCCACTTAGTTGGCGAAGATTCCTCTTTTCCTCCTCCTCATTGAGAGAGAGAGACCTCTTCTCTTCCAGAGGGAAGATAAAAAGCAGGCGAAGAGAGTGAGAAGGAGGTGAAATGGAGACGATGCTTCGTCTTCTTCTTCTTCTTTTTCTACTCTTCCTTCCTCTCTACCACCCAAATTGGATACTTAAGAGAGACAGATAGATAGAGATAGAGAGAGATGAGAGGGGTGGGGGAGGATGGCTCATTTCCAGTAGTCTGCCGACTCCCGGAATTGTCGCATAGATCATGTCGTCGCTTATTCATGACTTGTCCTCCCCTCCCCCAATTCCCATTTGTCTTGCATGTTCTCTCTCTCCGTCAAGACGATGTTTCGAGTGTGTTCGCGAGCTTGTCGCACGTTTGTCCGCACCCTTGCTGCAGCCCGAGTCTTGCAGCAACAGCAACCCCGACCCTTCGATCTGCAGCACGTGCAGCACAGCCATGCTGTTCACATCCGGCATCCGCAAGGCGGTGGACGCGTACAATCCGTCGGCCGCAGCTATCCTGACGACGGCCGAGGAGACGGCAAAGTACCGTAATATAGGGATTCTGTGCGAGACCGGGGTGTGATTGGAAACTGTTGTCAGGCTGCTAGAGGAGAGGCGCAAGAAGCAGATGCTGCGACGGCATACATGCAGTACACTGAGGTGAACTAACGAGGGATTAAGGCGAGGGTCTAGATTCGATTGTTGATATTACCTTCGAATAATGAGATAAAAGAGATGCGCATCTTCAACTGTAGAAGGAGCTTCTGCGTTTTGAATATGCTTGTTATCATTCTTGGACATTGGAAATTGCCGCTCCGATACAGTAAATAGTGAAAATTTTGTCAAAACTCGTAAACTGTTGAAGAAGGTTCTGCGTTTTACACATGCTTGTTATGAAGCACTCCTGGCTTCGGATGTTCAATAGCCCAAAAAGAAGCCAAAATCATTCTTTCCACCTATTTTCTGAATGTATACGTTTACGATTTGTAGCTCCTGTAATACTCAGACCGGAGCCGCGTGTCTCCCTGCAGTCGATTCAATCCGATGTGATTATGGAGCACTCGGAGTGGGATGCGGTGAGGGGAATGGAATGGAATACGGTGGTGGTGTAGTCGTGTTGTTCCTCATTTGAATCGTCGCGCGGTTATGTGTGCGGTGATGAGTGATCATTGCCTAACGGGTCGTTATCATATTGATTACAGTCAGCAATGCTGAAGATCTACAAAGTAAGTAATTGCGTGCGGAGGTATTACAGAGATCATTTTAAGGTATTTTCTAGGTCGCTTGTAACACTCTATGGTGACCGGAGATCATACTAAAACTTAGACTAGCCTTCATTGTAAGAGGTGCTGTTGTAGTTTTGCTTGATGCGCGTACTGGTTCTCTTTCTCCTGATATGTTCTCATCGGGTTATGAAACAGTTTGATCACGCTGAAATGTAGGCGCAGCAATGAATCATCATGAGGCTCTCTGAATCTTGTTTTGTCTCCACGCAGTTTTCCGTTTGATCAGAAACCGCGGATGACTAAGTGTAAGAGATGCCAGGCACACGTGGGCATCAAATTATAGTTCTTTTTTTGATGAGTACGCCTACCCCAGTTTCACTCGATTACATGGTGCCTCCAGCATTGACCAACTCCACAAATCTAATTTATCACATTTTGAACATTTGCATAATACCGCCCCACCAGAATTGTCAAGTATGCAGAGCAGACTCTGCTCAGCAGAGTATCCCCCCCCCCCGGGTGACCGTGCCCGCTTATGGCCGTAGGTCGAACTGACTAGATCTATGTCGTATCTGGTAACAAGCATGATGTGAAAAGAAAAAGAAAATCGATATTCCCATATTACCATATCCCATTTGCAGCCCGTCACCGCGCCGCCCGCGCCTCCGCCCGTCGCTGCAGGTACGATACATTTTGCATACTACGGTAGTTGCGGGGGTATTGATTGCTATATTAATGGGGGTCTTTTAATGAAAAGATAGAGTAAGATGGCAATGACGGCTATCGCTTGATGTGGTACATAAATTTACGGATTTATTTATTTCTTAATTAATTGCAACATATTGCAGCGTATCCGTCGCTGCCCAGCAAGCCTGCTGCATTCGACGACTGGGGCAGCAGCACGTTCGGCGCCCCCGCTGCAGCTGCTGCAGCTGCGCCGAGCTATGGTTGGGGTAAACATGATTCACTTCTCCCACTCGCACATTGTCTTTGTCACCTAGCTGTGACATCGTCATTTTCACGTTGCTTCATAATATTCAATCAACAAGTCAGCCAAAAATTTTGGCATGATAAATGATTGATAGATGTTAGATCTGAGGATCCATTTAATGGGCCAAGTCGGCTTGAGTTACGGTAGGCGGAGCTCGGTTACGGTAATTCGTTGCAGCAGGAGGCGCCGCTCATTCGTCGGGCGGCGGCAGTGGCGGACTCGCCAATCTCATCAATCGACCTCCCTCCAGAGTGAGTATCGATTATACACTTAATTTACATATTTTTGTCTGCGCAATTGCAAAGTTGCATTAGAAATGGAGTAATTCGAACGCGATATTTTTAACATGTAGCTTCTGAAAACTTCTAAGAAATGCAGCATGGAAAATAGTGCTTGCACGATGCGCTATCGTTCGTCACAAGTTGACGATGCTCAGATATAATTAAATCTACAAAAGTGAGGGAGCTGGGGACGACTTTCAAAGTCTAACCCGCCCCGCGCCTATTAGACTTTGAAAGTCGTCCCAGCCCCCTTGTAGTTAGATTTATGAAGTCGTAGACTTATTTCCCTGTGAGTGGGTTACTGTAGTGTCCATCTGGTCTGGTCTCTGAAAATCGGCATTCTTGTCAGGGCGGCGGTGCAGCAGGCGATGATTTCGACGACGACTGGTCGGATGATGAGGAGGAAGAGGTGAGAGAGAATTCACAACGAAACACATCTAGGAGTTTGGAAATCGATATGACGAGAGTTTGAGACTCTAATTTGCGAGGTTTTTTTTTAAAACAAGTAAACATCTCTCTCATTTTCGCACGCTCTCGGCATATCTATTTTCAAACGCCTAGTGTTTCTGCTTTGTGAGTGGTGATGGTTGCTCTGTTTATCCAGCTGATGGTGGTAATGGTGCATTTTGGGATCCCTGTTTGGTAACACGAAAGAAAGACTTTTCGGATGTTCTAATGTGCATATCCCAAACAAATTTTGGAAGGAAAAAGTGTACCACCGCCGCCGCTGATGCTGAATGCGAGAGAACTAATCGACCCATGCTATCAAGTCGCACCTATTCTTGTGGCTGTCCTTCCAGGCTGTCCGTTGCTATCGCTGCACTTTTTTCCTCAATAAAGCGTAGGAAGTCTGCTGTGCATGTTCTTGTGTTAGTTGTGTATGTTGTCGACTCTCGATTTTACAAATTGATTTTTCAAAACATGGCATATGCGGGTTTATTACAGCAGGTATTTTTCGGTTGCAGAATTATGTGATTATAGTCGGCGCTGTCAAGGCTGTGATACGTAGATCACCTATCCGGACTATAGACATGATTGTGGATGTTGCCGGTCCCTCTCATTCCAATGTAAATGCTCAACTTTGGATTGCGATTGACTCTCTTACAAGTCTGGCCTCGGAATCCCCTTGAGACAAGCAACCAAGCAAGCAGATAGAAGATAGCCATGCACAGAGAGATGACGTAATGAGATTTTACTCGTCTCGTTTATTTTTGTTGCTCCACCCCAAGCCCCTCTTTTTTGCGGATTTCTGCACCATTGAACCCCCAAGGAGCAATTGATTATGATAATAGCAGTGAGGAACGGGGGAGGTGGCTGTTGTTGGCTACCAAAAACACGGATTGATCGCTGTTGAAAAGAATAAGAAAAAGGAGGAGGAGCTAAAATCTAAAATGGAGAACAAAACACACGGAGATGCGCAGCCGCGGCATCGAGAGGAGCATGATGAATGGAGTTGGAGAAGACAACGGAGAGGAGAAGAAGGAGGAGAGGGAGAGGGAGGAGGAGGAGGAGGGGCAGGCTGGAGATGGAGGGTGACAAGACAGAGAGAGAGAGAGAGAGATGGAAAGACAAGAGAAGAGAACAAAGTTGAGATCCCCACCCATCCACCCTCGATCCCGAATCGAGCTATCACCTAGTATCGGAAAAGTCCAGCCATAGCTGATCACCGTTTACTTGGAAAGCGGTGCCGAGACCTGAGCCATCGACTGGATTCGAAGAATTGATATACTGAATCCGAAAGGCTATCGGTTGGAAGCGTGAAGCGGGGAGCGACTAAGTGCCGGCTATTCACTTGCCTTCTCCTCCTCCTCCTTCTTCCTCCCTTTGTCTTCCTCCTCTCCCTCTCCCCCCTTCGACTCTTGTCACCACCGGAAGCGTCGCTACACACATCATTGTCCCTTCGTCCCTCACAGCCATACATCGCCGGCTCACACTAGTGGTCACTCTACGCACCCTTCCCTCTTCGACGAGAACTGGTGCTGATATACGAAGGCATAGTGAAGGCCTTGGTACACTGTAGCTGGACTACTATCAACTACTGACTTCATTCCCCCTCCCCACCTATCCCGTCGACGTAGTCATCAGTTAGTCTACATCGTCTTGCTGCAGTTATCGTAGTCTACCCTGCTCCTCTTTTAAAAGCTACTGTTATCAGTCTACGCGACCCTGTTGCACCCCCCCCCCCTCATCGACGTTTCCTGTGAACAAAGTCTTCGATAAGCACAGCGATGATTTTCTCACGAGCCCGCTCTCTGTCGGCCGTAGCCCTCGACCACCATCGACTGCATCCGCCCCATCGAGATGTGAGTTGACATTTTGTGTGATTTCGAATAGTCGCCCAGCTGCCGTGCACCCGCAGCACCAGTGCGTGCACCACACGACCGATGATCGATATCGATCTGAGCGTCATTAGAACGCTGGCCGCTCTTGTATTGTCAAATTCGGCTTGCCCCTAGTGATTATTTCGAAGCGAAGTTGCCCTCTGTGAAAGGGAGATTTCGTTAGTCGAAAATATCTGAGAGTTGGGAGATGTGGAGGGGATATGGGGGGCTCTGTGTGCAGTATCTCTCATTTTCTCCCACTCTATCTCATCTCCAGTCTATCTTTCCTCCTCCTCCTTCCGACCCCAGTAACGAACCGCCATTGGCGATGCGCATCCGGTCGAGTGGCGGCGACGGCTGTTGAATTGAGAGAAGAGATGGAGAGAGAGAGAGAGAGAGAGAGAGAGAGGGAGAGAGAGAGTAGTGATGAGAAAGAGTAGGGTGGGATACAGAGACGATAAGAGAGTCTGGAGAGAGAGAAGAGAGGGCCATCTTCTGAATCCCGGAGAGGACTAAGAAGAAGAAGAGAAGGAGAAGCAGAAGAAGAAGGAGTAGTGAGTGAATATCGACCGAGTGCTGGCCCCGTCTCCGTCTCGTGCAGCGACGGGGATGATGGGCACGGTGTATAGGGCGATCAAGGGCGCCGACTCGGCGCCCTCCGTCAACCCCCTACGACCGGCCGACAGCATCTGCTCGATCGACAACGACGACAGTCTGGTCGAGCTGGCGACGACGATGGCGAATGGGCGCGGGCCGCCGCGCGCCCGACGCCAGTCGGCCGCCGACTCGTCTTCGCAGTCGACGGAGAAGGCGTCGTCGTCGACTGGCGGTGGCGCGGCGCCACCACGGGCGCAGCCCGTCGTCTATCCGCCCCTTCAATCCGCTAATTACCGTCGACCGCATCTGACTGTGCAGGAGCAGCGACTGAGCGTGCAGGAGGAGATCGCCAACATGGCCATTGTGAGGGCGAGAGCATTGAGCAGAGCAGCCGCAGCTAGCAGGTGGGCCAAAATAAGGTATTATTTTCAACTTTATTGATTGGTTTACGCTATAAAATTGAGTACTAGACGAAAACGGGATGAGAGACAATTTAGGGTATTCTCTAGTAAAAGTTGAGGACTTTGACGTAGAAAGGCGTAGACTTTTAAAATTATGAAATTTTGGTCAGGATGAATGACTCTGTTTGCTTAGAATCCGACGAGACAGCAAGGGGAGGAAATGGCAGAGCGCATGACACAGTGAACCTCTCGGGACGGGGACGGATGAGTAGAGGAGCAGATGATTGTTGACCCCCTTCCAGCCAACCCCCTTCTCACTTGACTTGACTGGAGGGGGCACACAGCAAATCGAGTAATGTTCGGGCGCAGAGTGAAGGGAGATATCAGATGCTAGCATAGTAGCACATCAGCATATGTTCGAAGCATAGCTCCAGTCGCCCCCATCCTTCGCCCCCCCCCTCTCACACGACGTCTGATAGTCATCTTCGACTGTGAAAATGCCCGTAGATCGCGCACAGATTAAGAAGCATCGCAGAATTATAGCGGCGACGATGAAACTGCCGATATTCATGCCCGTGGCCATGAGGTTGTTTGGCAAGCACTTACTGTAGTTGGGGGTTAATCGATAATTGGGGGTTTATAACAAAACTTTCTAGTTCTAGATGTTATTGGATGACTGTAGGGAATTGCTTGATAAGGGGCATAGGTATGTCTCTACTTTTGCCTATCTCTGAGAATATACGTATTATTCATCGTCGCATATCTCTACTGCTCTCCTTCCTCATTGAAGAGAGTCTCGATTCGGGAACCGGGGTGACGACACGACGGAACCGACGGACACTGAGGGTGGTGGAACGTCACTGGAGCGGAAGTTGGGATTGAGAGGGCGGAGGAGGAGTTCGGCCAAGAATGCTGAGAGATTGGCTATTGAGAAAGCGGCAGCGGCGACGAATGGAGGCACTTATGGTGTGAGGAGAGAATGAATGAATAATGATGATATAGATGGAGTAGTGATGATGCAAGAGTAGGTGGTTGTTTGTTGTGTGATTGTCCTCACTGCTATGTGCTTGAATGTCTTTAACGCTTTGCTTGCACCGTCTTAATGTGTATGACATTGGTTAAGTATGAGGCTTGGATGTTCCACAGTTGATCTTTGATCGCTTACAAGTAATCAATATTCTCCCTCTCGTCAGGAGCACGCGCCGTCCCGCTCGACGTCGCAGTACGTGCAGCAGCGAGATGGTGGAGTGGTCCCGAGGAGCCAGAGTGCCGGTGAGACTATTTTTTTTAATTTACAAACAAACAAAAAAATGAAAGCTGTCCATTTCACCATTTCACACACTCTCATCGCCAGGCAGTGAATGAATATGCGAAATGAGGGGATTACTATTTTTAAAACTCATTTCGTTGTTTTAATAAGGTATTTTTCAACTGCCGGATAGACTATGGTAATCAGCTGTCTAATCATACAGTAGAAGAATTTGGCGATGGGGTTTTTTTGGAACTTCAATAGTAAGTCGACTTGCATAAGTAGCTCCCTTTAGCGGATGTTTGCCTTTAAAGATTAGAAAGTGACGTCAACGGACGGTTCGCACTTTCCTTGCTCGTGTTTTGTCTATAGCGAAAGAGAGGTTTACCATGTAGTTTTGATGTAATAAATGAAATAATTGTCATTTTTATCGTAATTTTTGTTCTGCCTTCGATTTTTGGCACCTGTTATCGATTTTTCCCTCAGGCGAGGGTCGCACGGTGTCAACCGTCTCCGGCTCGAATGCTGCAGCTGCTGCAGGCGCCGGCAAGCTGAAGGGCAACATGAACATGTGCGTAAAGTGTTTCACTCAGGGGTGAAGGGGGTAAAGGTTTAGCAAAATTGGTAACAGGAAAGGAATTAGGAGATATTATGCAAAAAAGAAGGTATGTGTAAATATTGCTACTCATATTGCGATGGAAACGTAGGAAGAAACGATTACCGATTGAAGATTCTCAAACTTTGTCAAGTCGGGCATGGAGGCGTATGTGCTGTCGGCGGATTCGATCAAGGGACAACCGGGAGAGAGGCACGATATCATCGTACGTTTATTTTTTAACCGTTTCTTTCCTTTTTAATTGGGGAGGGCAAAATTGCTAGGGTAGAGTTCCGGAAACGGAATAATGTGAGGATCGTTTTTATGCTCCTGGGAGTACCACGTTTCACGGACTCTATGGCAACGTGAACGTGGAAAGTTGCGGGGATGTGCGATACAGTGGTATTTTGGCTTACTAATGCTATCTCTTGCAGATCTCGGACGGTCTCATCCGCTGGCGGGGCGACACGAAGAACTACGTGTGTACGGTGGACAAGCCGAAGAAGGTACGGTAGCCAGGGCAGTTATCGATTGGGTGATATAGCCTTATGCCTGATTGGGGGGAAAACAATCTATTCTATCGAATGTTACGAATCTGTAGTATGAATTTGCGTGCATTACATACTTACTGGTCTTCTTACTGTGCACTGACATTTTGCGTAGCGGTGATGTAATCCATCTGCATTACAGGAAACGAAGATGAAGGGACTGAAGAGCTTCATCGCGTACTCGATCACGAGCAGTCTCTCCGGAATACAGGTTGCGAATTTGCCGTACCCATATCCTACTGCACACCTTTGGTATACCGTATCAACTGATTACCGTACTCCTTTGGGGCTTACCGTATCCGCTTCTCACCGTACCCTGTCAGGTGTCTCGTCGATACAAGCACTTTGACTGGCTGCACGAAATCCTCACGGCCAAGTACATCACGATCGCCCTGCCGCCGCTGCCAGAGAAGCAAGTGTCGGGTGAGTCAGAAAGAGCAGAAAAGTGCAAATCAAATTTTTTTTTAAATAGCGGGAACGCACAACATCATGCTATACGTGTTTTACAGTTTAATTTGGATCACCTGTTGCTCAGACATTTGAAATTATCACCACCTACAAACAATTTTGTCCGAGCGAATCGCCGCATGGAGTTGTTTGCGTACTTTCATATATTATTAAATATTCTTATCATTCCAATATGATTTTTGGATGATACTGCAGGTCGATACGAGGATGATCTCATCGACCATCGCATGCACATCCTGCAGCTGTGGGTCGAGAAGATTTGCAGGTACGGTAGTAGAGACGATTATCAGGGACTGACTTTAATTCATACATTTTAATGAGAACTAGGGCCCACCGCGTGAAATTGAAAATTGTTCCTAAAATTGCAAATTTCGTGCCATCCGGGTACTGAGGGATGCAGAATCACGATAGCGTTTCCAGATTTATCAAATATATCCAGTTCAACGAGAATCAGGCAAGTTTCAAATCTCCGCCCGCCGTGGTGTAGTCGGCCCACCGAATTCGTGCGGCATCGTTGCGCCATGAGTTCGGTGGGGCAACGACTGTTAGTTAGGTCAGACATTTTCGTTTTGACAGTTTTTCTTGCTGTATTCTAGATTAATATAACTAGCGGGGTTGTATTGAGGTTAAATGCACTACGCTCTATGCGTACACTACGCTCTATGCATAGTTCTGGCTGAGGGTTCGGTCCAGGGGGAGATCGATAGGTGGCTCCAGGTACGGTCCAGGGGGTGCCCTGTAGCCGGCTCCAGGTTCGGTCCAGGGGGAGCTCGGAAGACGGCTCCGGGCTACATTAAAGCTCGCAGTATGATAGGGAATGTTAATCGCTACAAAGAGTACTGGCTTATTCCGTTGCAAAAGGCTCGTGAGGCTGAGAGCGATCGAAAAAAGTTGCCACTACGCCACTTCGTGGCTCCGTGGCAACTTTTTTCGATCGCTCTCAGCCTCACGAGCCTTTCACAACGGAAACGCAGGATACAGTGCGTTCAGAATTTTTAGAACACTTTCAGAGATGTTTCCCGTGATTCCCCACACCCTCTGAATCTTTTTGGAACTTCTCAAAATTTTCGATTTTCACGTTAAAACAGGTTAGAACACGTTCAGACACGTTTCGAACATCGCAAAACACTTTTCCTGCGAACCCCTACGCTCTCTGAATCATTTGGAAACTTTTCGAAATTTTCGATTTTTCACGTTAAAACGCGTTAGAACACGTTCAGACACGTTTCCGACATCGCAAAACACTTTTGTAGTGATACCCTACGCTTTCTGAATCATTTTGGAACTTTTCGAATTTTTCGATTTTTCACGTTAAAACGCGTTAGAACACGTTCTGACACGTTTCTGACATCGCAAAACACTTTTCCTGTGATCCCCGACACTCACCGGTGCGTTTGGAGAAGGTTCGAAAATTTCGATTTTTCATGTTAAAACTCGGCAAAACAGGTGAAAACGTGTTTCACGGTACTCAAAAACGGGTTAGGACGGTTTCTGGCACTTGCGAAAAATGCGGCAAAAGGTTTGCCCGCGGCGGGGGTCGAACCTGGGGGCCTCGGATTCAAAGTTTTGCTCGTAACCCACTTGGATATGGATTTGGTTAATTATATTTTGTAAAATTTGAAAGGTATTCTGGTCGGTTATCATATGCAAAAGGATCTGAGAACATTTATTGAGTTTGAAGCGATTTATAGCGAAAACACGAAAACTTCTGTCACGCGGTTAAAACTCGGCAAAACAGGTGAAAACGTGTTTCACGGTACTTAGAAACGTGCCAGGAGCACTTGCGGCACTTGCGAAAAATGCGGCAAAAGGTTTGCCCGCGGCGGGGGTCGAACCTGCGTCGGTCGGATTTGAATGTCGCGCCCTTTAACCACTTGGCCATGGATTTGGTGATTTAAATTTTGTAAAATTTTAAAGCAATTCTGGTCAGTTATCATATGCAAAAGGTTCTGAAAAGATAGCGCAAATTTGAAGCGAAATATAAGGAAAATGAGAAAAAAGTGTGACCGGACGGAAGGAAAAAAAAACGGACAGACAGACAGACAGACGTTAGCATTTTCTAATATATAGTAATATTTGCAGCAAGTATTCACTTCTAGCTGCTACTAGGACGCCATGAATAAATAAAATAATATTTAATTTTCGGTTTTGTAAATAATAACTAGTTCATAATCAATAGCTACAGTGTTCAACTCGTAAAATTTGAAGCTGGAATAAATAAGGTTCGCTAGTACGGATTTTCCTTATTTTTCGTTCAAAGCTGCCCTGGATATCATAGTATGAAAAAGTAATCAAATCTCAGAGCCGCACCCCCTGAAACAATAGTTATTAAAGATAATATTAAGTCAATGAAGTTCGTGTGCGAATTAAAACACATTCGCTAGTACCGATTTTTCTTATTTTCTCTCTGTCACTTGTCTGTCATCTCAACTTTATATTGAGCAAGAAAACTGAGAGCCGCACTCCTTAGGAACACAATTACAGCAAAAACAGCCTTTTCTGTGCAAATAGTCGTTTCTGTCTTTTCATACTTTTCCCCGGCTCTAATTTTGGAATTTCCGGTTCGGTGGGCCCTAAATGAGAACTGTGTGTCGCACAGCGTATTTTCCCGTTTCAAAAACATTCAGAATTAACAATTTGCCGTTATTATTGGTGATAATTGTTGTCGGACGATACATGTGGAGATATCGATTTTTTGCTCTCAGACATCCGGTGCTGAGCAAGAGCGACGTCTGGCTGCACTTCCTCACGTGCACGGACGAGAAGCAGTGGAAGAACGGAAAGAGGTACGGTAGTCCGCCAGGTCAGAGACGTGACTAATCGATTCGCAACACTGTTGTTATTGTTAAGAATGTTGAGTTTTAAATTTTTTTTATATTAAATGTTAAAATTAAAGTTGAATAGATTATTTGCAGGAAAGCGGAGAAGGATGAGTACATTGGCGGCTCGTTCCTCAACTGCGTCAACTCGCCCGACGCGCCACTCAATCCCAATGATGTGTACGTATTTACTTACTATTCTTGCATTGCTATTCTTTTTACGTATTACGTATTCTTAAATTGCTACTGAGTGGATTCTTGGCCGGTGTGGATCAAATTTGACATTATTTAGCTATTTTCTTTAGTAAAACCCAGGCCAGTCATGAAAAAATCTTCGGAAATAATTACAATATTGCTGTGATTGCTGTAGCTTATCGATGTATTGTTTTCTTTCCTATATATTCCCTTGTTTTGCAGCGAGCGTCAAGTGGAGATGTTCAATCGCAACGTGCGCCAGATGGAGGAGGGCTCGCGGGTGCTCAGCGAGCGCATGAACACCTACCAGAGGCTGCTTGGAGGACGTGAGTGAAGGGGAAAGGAGGGGTGATATTACCTTTATACTATCATACGATCACACCCAAAAGTCAAAACACGGATTTCCGTTGTTTACCAAACAAGCTCAATGGCGACCCACATTTGTGTGCCTTCGAAAAGCACAGAAAATTACATTTTGAAGGATTGTATCATTGTATAAATGTAATAATCTGTTACGCAGCCAATACAAAAAATACAGAAGGCTGATACTACTACCAAAGAACAACTATGTTATTGGAACCAATTCATTGCAGCCGTCAAACAGAACTGGCAGAAGCTGGCTGCGGCCTTCTCGGCGCTCAGCCACTCGTTCAAGGACGACGGTGCGGGACCCGGTGAGTTGTGTGGTTACCTAATCGTCGCCCTGTCGAATGTTGAGCATGCGACGTTTCCTAATCGACCACGCATTACGCTTTCTTTTTGCAGCGTCGATGCGCATGGCAGACGCGCTGCAGATGACGGCGCACCACTACCACGTGATCGGAGATGACTTTGAGGTGAGTACGACGTTTACTATTCTGGTTACTGGAAGTCTGAAAAAGCCGACGGCCTAATGGGCAGGCGACATTTCCATATCTTATTACTGTAGTACACACAAGGAAGTCCGTGGTTTTCGAATAGAACCGACGTTTACTGATCGGGTTACTGTAGGCGCACGCGAAGAACGAAGCGGAGCGCCTGCTGGAGCGGCTCTACTCGTACAGGGGAACGATCTCGCGCGTGCCCGACATCTGCAACATCCACAAGGTGAGGGGTTGAAGTATCAAAACATCAATAAAATTCATGACATTTTGGCGAGTCTGTGCAAATGGAGGCAGACAGTTGAAGTGTGCGAAAATAGCTTATAAATGGGTGATGACATGAGCACGAATTCAGTTTTGGCATTTTGCCCAGAAACTCTTGTATTTATTCAATCGGTAGGTCTATTTCCTGCTGAATGATGTCAAAATTCCATGTACCGGGTATCTTCGCCATCCAAAATTTATTTTAAACGTTTTTTTTTTCAATTTTTAGACCACAACTGCCGTCATTTGAACTATTAACTAATGGCCTTTATTTGATCTCGAACCTCCGTTGCAGCAAGCGATCACCAAGTGGCGCAACACGGAGAACGCCGTGGTCGAGGGCAAGATTGGCGAGGCGCAGGCAGTTAAGGTGAGTAAGGGAGGAGGGGGAGGGAGATCGATAAGGGTGGAATGAAGGTGGATACGGTACTTTGATGGCTTTTCCTTTGTTGTTTCATTTCGCGTTCCGAATTCTGAATGATCCTCTTTCATGTCTGAACTTGTGTGCACACCGTAGTATTATTAGTCTTTTTCTCGTAGTTTGAGATCTTATGTTGTAATTTGATGAATCTCGATTTTCCTTTTAGTTTGAGTGGATGGACGGTAATGTCACGATTCCCATTCATTATTTACAGGTGAAGGCGCGCGTTGACAACACGAGCTACGTCATCCTCGCCGAGGTCAACCATCTCAATGCAGAGAAGGTATTACAATTTTAAAATGATACGTTCATGAAATGGACTACTGGTGGTGTACTCTCTTTCTAAACCTCGACCTGTCTCTCACTTTGCCATGCTCTCTCGCAGCCGTATCTGTTGTTTAGAACGGATTATCAACGGAACGTTTTATTATTTCGGACGAGTGCTCTTAAATTTGTAATATGGACTCTTTGATCTTGTAGGATGCGGTAGTTTGAGAGCTCCTGAACTCAAAAGTTGCCAAACGACAAGCGGAGCCGGTCTTTATTTTGCTAGTGGTCAATGAGGCAGAGAAGGGAGAAAACGATGAAATGCCGAATCGGTGTTTATTTAACTAGTCTTGAATGAGGCAGAGAAGTCAGATAACGATATTTACGAGCAAGAAGAAATCATGCTTCCGAGTCCTAGTTTTGATCGCTGGCAGCCAGTGTATGCTTTTTTTGTTTAATTTTTCTCTTATCCTGACTAGCAAACACATACTTTCGCGTACAGTTATACCTAGTATTTGATCTTTTCAGACGGAGGACTTCAAGCAGTTCCTGGGGACGTATCTGCGGCAGCAGCAGGCCTTCTACCAGCAGATGGCCAACACTCTCGGAGATCTGGCCAAGCAATATGAGTGATCTTTGGTATTTGACCTCTGATCTCTATCCCTCCCCCTTCATCGGCACTGCTGCAGTGTTCGGGATCAGCCTCAAAGAATGAGTCAGCAGACCAGAAATCCTTCTAATTTCTGGTCTACTCATTCTTTGCCGTCAATCGAGGTTGGCTGGTCCCAAATGTTGCAGTAGTGCCCATTCATCTACCGTACAACCCCCACCATTCCCCTCGTTACACAACTTCCTGTCTCCCCCCCCCCGGGTGCATCTGATCGTACGCTTTTCTCTCCTCTTTCAATGTTCTTTTGTCGTGCCTAAGTCGTAGCCGCCGCCCGTTGGTCAGCGGTCATGTATTATCTACATACAAGCTTGATAACTCTTTCTCGATCCTGTGAACTAGACTTGTCCCGATTCATCTCCACACCTTCGCTGCATGATCGTTGTGATACACTGACATTCAGTTACCGTACTCGGTTCTGCATTATTACCCCTCCTCGCACACTCGCTCTCGTCTCATTGAGTGGACGAGAGAGTGCATGATATTGAGAGAGCGCGCTAGATTGCACCGTGTATCCTACCGTATTCTTCCCACTTTGTACAAGTTTTAGAGTTGTAAATCTTGTTCGAATGGTTTTGTAATTTAACAATCACATAATACTTGTCTAGTTTTCGAATGAATGTGCCGATATTCTAACTAAATTGATATATATTGTAATGTACACCTGATAAAATATTTAATTCGCATCTTTCACTATTGTCTTTTCTTCATTCAATTCCTGTATTGCAAATGTATCGAATACTAGTCGTAGGATAGCTGAGCATATTTCAATGTTTTCCCTGGCGCCGAACCGAGATGTGCCGAAGCTGATAATAGATTACACCAGGAGTTGTATTGAGGTTTCATGCACGTTTTTGGAAGTCTAGTAGAAGACTTCTGGTTCGGTCCAGGGTGGAATTTGGTTGCCGACTTGATTGGGCCAAGGGGCATAAGATTCCAAACCAACAGACAGGAATCAGGGTGTGAGAAAGTTCGAAAATTTAGTAAAAACGCGTCAATGCGTGCCCTGATACGTTTGAACACGTTCGCGACATCGCAAATCAGTTTCCCTGTGAACCTCACGCTCCTCGGTTGGCTTGCTGGAAGTTGGAAAATTTCTTTAAAACACGTTCTGACACGAAAATACGTACCTGTGCGTTTAACACAACTTTGTATATTACAAATAAAAGATTAATTTGAAAACAATTAATTAAAAATAACAATAACAAAAAATTAGCTATAAAAAAGTTTTCAAAAAAAACATAATTATTAATACAATTAAATGAAATTATTAAAATAAAAGAAAGTACCGTATTCAGAAAATGTGAATTCAAAAAGCCCGCGCGCGCGAAAATCCCGCACAGAATATCGATTTTTAGGCGCACGTGCACTTTCCTATTTTTATTTTTTGAACCATTTAAAGGGTCACTTTGCGGTTATTTTTCATTCGATTTTTCCTCTTTATGATTGGTTTGACTCGAATACTTTCGCCTCAGGTACTTTGATTCGCTTTATTATTTTATGATCGTTCTCGCACGACCTCCTTTAAAGGTCCTCCGCGCGTATCTAGTTGCAAACTCGGCCAATTTGAAGTAAGCTTAAGTCGTGGAAAACTGTAATTGAAGGAAGTAGAGAAAGTGAGTGGCTTTTGGCTTTGCGAGGCAAAATTAAGTCTCATAATCCGGATCCGTGCGTGTCCATGTGCTCAGGTGCGACCTGGCTCCATCAAGTCAAGTTTCGTGTACGTGTGTGCCGTGTAGTCATCTTCCTCTTCTCTCGTCTCTGCCATAAGTGAGCTTCTCCTCCGCCTCTGATGGTTGATCATGTCTTATCAGACTGTCCCTGTTCACTATGAGATGGACTAACGAGGCCCCATCAAGTACCGGTCAATCAATGACACATTCGCCACTCACAGCCGTGGATGCAGTAAGACCTCTTTTGGAACTAAAATTTTCCGGGGTTGAGTTAGGGGGAGCTTTCCCTCGTTCAAACGCCATTATTTTCATGCAACTGCAACTCTGATCGCCGAGCAACTGGCAGAGAACGACGTCCTCGTGGTCAAGATGAGGTAAGCCACCACTCCACTATTCTCCCTAATCACATCCCTTCTCAGACCTTCAGTGATGAGACAACGCCCGATGGGAGCCGTAGTCGAATTAGTGAGTCGGGCCGATCAAGTACCGCCAATGTGATCCATTGCAGCTGCCTGAAATCTCTGTCAACTTCGGCAATCTCACTGGAACGGGACTAAAGACGATCTCCCACATCGACGGACGAATTCAATGCTGGGTGAGAGAGACGTACGAGTGGCTTGACTGAAATTGAACTGTTCAGAGACCCGAGAGGGTCGGAATGACGATCGAAGGACCGGGACGAGTCAGATCAAGACCCACGCCACATCTCATATTCATCACCGACTTCGAGCTGCAGAAGGTATGTCACGCGAGATTTATCCGTTTGAGAGACTGTGCAGGAGAGGGGAGAGGGGATTTGTACCCTCTGGCTGTCTATATTTGTGGATTAAATTCAAAAAATCTTGTAGAAAAAGCCTTTTTGCGCGTCCATTTGAATTAGGGTGATGTCCCCCAACCAGGTTTCGTATTTTGCCGGAGATAATGCTTAACGTATTCCGCAAATTCCTGTTGAGACGCGATTGACGACAGACTGGAGCGAAACCGGGAATTGGGTTCTCCCTGTAATCCCCGGTCTCGCACCGGTCCACAGCCTGGTTATCCAGAAAGGGATCAGCAGTGTCACTCTGACCCCTTGCTGGAGGGTTGGAGTCATGTGGAATATTCACATCGTTCAGATGAAGCGCTTTGGAACCGCCATCATCATGGCGCTTGTGCGGACGGGACCGGAGACGACGGCCATACAAGAGGTACGCAGCTATTTCATGTTTTCATGATTATTTTAACTGTACCAGGCCATCTGCGTTGCTTATGTATCGATTGTTGGCCTCTTTGTCCTAGCTATAGACGCCGTTTTGCAGCTGATGACGTTCGTGCACGCCCTCAAGAAGGAAAGAATGGAGAAGATATTATTGCTCACCGACGGAGCCGTCCCCATCACAGAGATCAACAGGGCCCGCTTGGCCATGCGAGACAGTCCCTATTCCTTCGGCTATAAGGAGATAAGGTACTGTTGGCCTCTTTGTCCTAGCTATAGACGCCGTTTTGCAGCTGATGACGTTCGTGCACGCCCTCAAGAAGGAAAGAATGGAGAAGATATTATTGCTCACCGACGGAGCCGTCCCCATCACAGAGATCAACAGGGCCCGCTTGGCCATGCGAGACAGTCCCTATTCCTTCGGCTATAAGGGGGACAGTCCCTATTCCTTCGGCTATAAGGAGATAAGGTACTGTTGGCCTCTTTGTCCTAGCTATAGACGCCGTTTTGCAGCTGATGACGTTCGTGCACGCCCTCAAGAAGGAAAGAATGGAGAAGATATTATTGCTCACCGACGGAGCCGTCCCCATCACAGAGATCAACAGGGCCCGCTTGGCCATGCGAGACAGTCCCTATTCCTTCGGCTATAAGGAGATAAGGTACTGAGACCACACAGACCAACCAACCGGTATCTTGTTTCCCTCTGATAGACCCGGTTTTCCTTTATTCAGATTCGGTGCTTTTCCTGTCATTGTCAGAAGACGTTGTTGAAAGTTGTTTTAAATTTGCGATAAATCATCTAAAACCCCAATCTCTATTCATTTCATGCCAGCTACCTTGTCTTTATACAATACAAAAGGAAGATGTATCACAATAGAGTGGGATTAGAATGGGAGGGGTGAAGGGAGATGGTCCAGCTCGGGGATCTATGCGAGGTCGGCGAGTCTCTCGATCAACTTCTCGTAGATTTGGACGCCTCGCAGGAACAGCGACTCGGTCAGGTATCTGCAAATAACACATTTGTGAGAAGTTTCGGACGATTTTGAGTCAACTTGGCACCATTCCATGATTGCATCATCACTATGCAATCGAAAAACAGAAAAATAACTGACTCATTGTGGTCGTGGAGCAGCGAGGGAATGTTGATCATGGGCGAAAATCCGATCGACTTCAGTCCTTTCTGAAAACGTATAGCTTGATCTCCATCTTTGTAGTTTGGTCTTCGAAATGTGTAGTCTTATCTCAGAATTTAAAAAAAATTTGATCACTCACTCACTTAATTATGAATAAAGGCCACCTCTTTCAGTTTAATATTTAACATTTGTAGTTTGGCTATTCATTTTGTATTCTGATCTTTCCCATTTATAGTTTGCTCACTCACCGCTCTCAGGTATCTCGAGTCGGTGGCGCCCACGAAGATTTCCTTGGTGAATTTACAGTCTCTGCAAAGCAATCACATTCTCTGTATCCGACTACAAACTACAGGCTCTACATCAGACTACAAAGATCAATCAATAAATCAATCGATAAAGACTGACTCCTCCGTGAGGACGTCCTCGAGTGCCGCCCACCACTTGTCGTCGCGCGTCGTCGGCGTCACGCTCTTCGTCATGCACTTCTGTATTGCGGTCAGACAACGGACTACATCAATCAGAGATTAAAGATCAAACTACACTACTACAGTATCCCGCTCGCTACAACAGTTCCACCCACCTGATCCCATCTGATGGTCACTCCCTCGCCCGCGTCCGCGCACCACCCGCGAACCTTCGCCTCGAGCTCCTGTTAAGAAGAGATAGGGTAATTTGTATTCGGATATCTTTAAAAATGGCTAATTCAGCTGTATTTGTTTCCCTATCTAGATGCTAGTGCATTCATTCTATAATTTGGGAATTTGGAAGAAGGAATAGGAACAGATGAGAGGAATGCGGAAAAAGGAATAGGAATATTTGCAAAAAATCAACACCTAAATTTCACCTCAAAGTTGTCGGTCGGCGTGATTCTGCAGTCCACATTGGCCACAATCTTCTCCGGGACCACGTTCGTTTGCACGCCGCCCTTTAAACAACGCCATTACCGTAAGCACATTACGGTAGCGCTAGGTTACGGTATCGTGAATAATGTTGTCAGCCTACGGTAGTAGCCCACACGATGATACTTTGGGTATAGCGATTGTTAGGCACAGGTTGCGCAACTCTAGACACGGTACCCCAGTTTGTGGCTACTGTACCCAGGATACGGTTGTCCATGGTTACGGTACCTTGATGATGGTAATGTTGAGCGTCGTCACGTTCCCAATGTTGAACTCGGGATGCGCGTCCAGCTTGGCCTTCTGCTCGGCGCGGAACGCGAGCGCCGACGTCATGAACTTGTGCTGCAAGATTATCGATTAATTTTCTATTTATATGCCCCCCCCTCACTAATTACAATTTCGATCCGACATCATTCTCAGAATTCAAACATTTCGTGTGCTGACGATGAAACTCGTCCAAGTTATCACACAATCTAAATTTGTTCTCCCACTTACCAACAATTATTGGTTGAATCTATTTCACTGCATGACATAGGCTAACATTAAGCACACGGTAGTATGTAGTAGGGTTGGCTAAACGATTGCGGCTTTGCGGAATGCAATAGGCTCCGCCCACAATTGCATTACGCAATTCTGAGGGGAATCTATTCGGCGCCGCAATTAATTGCATTACGCAATTCGGGGGTGGAATTCTTCGGCGCCGAGTAGAGTTTCCGATCAAAGACCACCATTCAAACGCGATTTTTTTTGTGAATTTCTTTCGTTAACTTCAAATTCCTGATTGAAACTGAAATAATATTAGTAAAGTGGAATAGTCCCTCTCGATTGGCGATTGTCGATTGCCCTATGTTACTGGTATGTCAATAGAGATTCTGTAGACGGTGGAATTTTGTTATTCACTCCTCAATGGATGAATAATTTGTCACCTAGTTCTTTTCATCACAGCGCAGTAAAGGTGGAAAATCAAACAGCTCTTCTGCGAGGTTAATCATAAGACGCGACCCTGCTCCTGGGAAGGTTCTCTCATTCACACCTATCAATAAGGAATTTGAAGTGAACGAAAGAAATCCACGAAAAATCGCATTTGAGAGTTGGTCTGTGATCGGAAAATCTATTTGGCGCCGAATAGATCCCTCCTCCCGAATTGCGTAATGCAATTAATTGCGGCGCCGAATAGATTTCCCTCAGAATTGTGTAATGCAATTGTGGGCGGAGCCTATTGCATCCCGCAAGGGGAGCGGGAGGAATTGCATTACGCAAAAGCCGAATAGCCAACACTAGTATGTAGTGTGTGTCGGCACTGTTTCACTTTACCGGATCGACCAACACACTTTACCGGACCGCGGTTGGTCCCTCATTCATTATTTCGCTCTGTGAATCTAGCGGTCACCTCTTATTGACCCCCCCCCCGAAAGTGAATAGCAGTTGGTTGGTCCGGTCAAGGGAAATATTGTCGTGTGTTATCGTAGTTTGTGACCTACCAGCTTCTCCACTGCCGTGTTCTCGATGAACTTGCTGCCGTGTCCGGGATTGCCCGTGAAAGTGACCTCCATCCCTGTAATCATTCCACCATCTCACTCTCTCTCTCTCCCTCCCAATTCCCCCCCCCCTCTTCTCGCCCCCAGAGACAGACAGCTAGAGCAAACGCTCGCGTGTGCTGAGACGAGAGAGAGGCTGGCGGGTAAGCGACTCTATCGCGCTCCGCTATCGGCCCATGTAGTATAGTGGTTAGTACTCCACGTTGTGGCCGTGGCGACGGTGGTTCGATTCCACCCATGGGCAACTCTTTTTGCCGTATTTTTCGATGGTCGGAAATGAAAGAGAAACTCACACCACGGCGCGCGCTCGCCGTAGTAGACCTTGTACACCTGAAATTTGAGCGAATTACCTTTTTAAACTTGGTATTTTGAGTAACATAAGGCAACTAACTTACTCCATTCTCCGACGCGAGTCCCTCGTCCAGCGTGAATCCGAGATTGAGCTTCTTGAAGTCCTCAGTTTCAATAAACTTCTCCATGCCGTCGTGGCCACCAATCTCCTCGTCTGCAATAAATTCAACCGTGTTGCTTTTTTGACCAGGCGACGTTTCGGAGACAACACCACACTACTGTACCTGGGCCCCACACCAGGTGGACGGTGCGGCGGAACTGCTTCTTGCCGCGGCCAAAGTGGCGACGGATGGCCTCAAAGTACTGCGAGCCGACGCATTTCATGTCCTGAAGACGGGCAATTTGAGATCACCTGCTACCACGTACAAGATCAATGATTACTGTAGGCACAGTGAGAAGTTTCCACTCTACCGTATCCCTGACTGTAGTAGTATTATCGACCGGAGATCGTACCCACCTGTGCTCCTCTCGCGTAGATTCTGCCCTGCTCGTCCTTGTGCGCCGAGTACGGATCGTACGTCCAGTGGTCCTGCAACGACACTCCGAACTTTATCGATCTACCGTATTCACAAATTGAAACAGTGCAACTATGCAAGGCCAGATTACATGAATATCAAAACTAACATTTAAAAAATCACGCCATTTATTGTTAAAATGACAGATATCTGAAAACCGATCTGTCTTTAAAGCAGTGATATTAGAATCAATTTAAAGTACTGTTGATTCCGGAGAAGTATTGATTGTAACGTACCGCATCCTCACTTGGATAAAATCTGATAGATTATCGATTGTGGAATTACCGTACCCTGAATGTGGGGACGACATCCGTGTGGGAGTAGAGCATCAGAGAGGGCTCGTCCGGAGCGGTGCCCGGAATGGTCATGACCACGATCGGCTTGCCAGCCACCACCTGAGAGATCAAAGATCGACCTACACAGATAAGAGTTTAAACAACCAACATTTTAGACTAGGGTTCGAATGATCAAAGATCAAACTACGAACCTCATACGAGGTCCTGGCAATGCCCAGTTCGTCCGCCAGCCCATACAGAAACTTCTGGCAACCATCTGCAGTCGACACCAATCAATATCTACAGAATTCGTCCCATCTACCGTAATACCGCTAGTGGTAGACTACTGTAACTTACAGTAATCGGGCGTGGGCTGCTCCGTGTTCACTCGCAGGTACTCCCTGAACTTGGTCACCGCGATATCCTCCGTCATACTGTACCCGGAGAAAAATCGATTGAAAGGCACTACTGCAGTGTTTGGGACCAGCCAAACTCGATTGACTGCAAAGAATGAGTGCGTAGACCAAAGGTGAGAAGGATTTCTGGTCTACTCACTCATTCTTTGAGGCTGGTCCCAAACACTGCAGTAGTGCCGATTGAACAGTGCAAGGCGTCGGATCATGTGCATAAACTGAAATGAGCAACGAGAAGGGAGCGAATACTCTCATATCACAAACAACATGAAAACAAGCGAACATCGAACCAAGTGCGAGGACGGCAAATCCAAAACAATCTTCCTTTGAACGTTCACAACAATGATAGAGCAGTGAATTCGTAAGTGGGAGAATGATCGCCCTCTCTTTTTCTCTAATCCTATCCCCCCTCCTCTCGAAAAGAGAAAGAGAGAGAGAGTAAACTGCTGATAACGCAATCCTCTAGCCTAAACGCATCAGCCGTGGTGTATGAGTGGCGCAGAGTGATAAACCTCGTCGGGTTGGGAACAAAACACCGTGACTTCTCCTTTTCAATATAAATTACTCCCCATTCTCTTGGAATTTTTTATCTGCCGTGAAAATGTAGCATATTCGCAGATTCGTTAGCTATTTAACAAATAATTGGCGATAACAATGCCAAAACGGGGATGCACAGGTAAAACACTGGGGGAATTGCAAAGCATAGTGTAAATGAGCATTGTAAAGCATGGATATTGTAGCACATGAGACAATCGCACGAAAATCACAGAAACTATTGAGATTGCAATGCATTCGCAACAATAACAACAATGGAAATATCATGAAAACGGAAAGTGAAAGGTTGCAAATCGTACAGAGATCAGTCGAAACTATTGGGAAGGGATGGTCACAAATGAGCTTTTTTAACAGGTTAACAGATCAGATTAATGCCTTTGGGAAGGATTATTTGTCAGGGTTCAATTGAGGTTGAATGGGTAGTGTCGGTAGGGATTGATAGTACACGGTAGTCGATAGCGTTTGAAATTTGGGTATGTAATCGGAATCAATCGACTAGTCAAATTATTTACTCGAATTTCACACTCTACTAGTCGGTCGGCCAGCTCATTCACTCCAGAACAACAATCTCGTCCTTGTCGTCTACAGCCTGCTGCTGCTGCACAACTTCCCCGTCGTCGTTCAGCACTCCAGCCGCCGCATCTGCACAATCATCCAATCAATATTATAATTTAGCATATCATACGGTAGATACTTGGGTTACTGTATCAAATCAGTAGAGAGCAAGTGTTAATGAATGCCCTCACCTGCCACTTCCTCCTCTTCTTCCTTCTTCTCCTCCTTTCTCGGCCGTCCTCTGCCTCTCTTGGCTGGAGTCTCTAGTCCGGCATCTACACGGTCGAAATCATACGTACACCTATCGTACCCACAAAATCATTCTACGCTGTATCGTGAACTGGGATATACAACTATCGTATCCCCCTTCAATTCGCGATCACTGTCCTACCGTACCCTCATCGGATCTCCGTCTCCTCTTCTCCTGTCTCTGCTTGCCCATCTCCTTGAGCACCTGCAGTCGCAGTTCTCTGTCCTTCTCCAGATTGGTCACCACTCGAGTGCCTGTGCATAAACAAGCCATGTAAAAAGATGAAACTCATTCGCGCATTTGCACCCATATCTAACCACCATTCCCTTCTTTACGACTTTCCTAGGCAGAACCTATTAATTTTTCTAGGTTATTCTTACGATGTGAAAAAAATCCCAAAAAAAATAGGGAAAATGTTTGAGGATTCCGAAGGGATAATTTAAACTATCTCCATCTTTCTGAGCGCCCCCTCCCCTCCCTCCTCCTCCTCACCCGTCTGCCTAGTTCCAGAGTACTTGGAGCACGCAATCTGCAACTCCAGCTCGTCTCGATCTCTCGTCTCCACTCGGAACGCCTTGCCCTGCAAAATCCAAGCAGGCTCCTCCCGCATTAAACGATAATTCTCCGAAATCAATCAATAATTTTCCCGCATCAATCGATAATTCTCCCGAATCAATCGATATCCTTTCGAACACAACTCACTCGGAACTTCTTGTAGTCCTCGACATCAATGTCTTTCAGGTCCACATCGTCCACGTCCACTTGCTCCAACTGCAATTAGCGTAATTAGTTAATTCATGATTAACATAATTAGCATACCTCGTCATCATGGCCATGCGCATTCTCATCTGCTCCCTCCTCGCCCTCCTCCTTTATTGGCATCCATCGTCCCTTCTTGTCAGTCTTTCCGATAACGCTTTCGAGCGCCGCATCAGACTGTAAGATTAAATATTTGATATATCTACGCCGACAAGTAACAGGATTTGAAATTTGTCAAAAGGAAAGATCAGCGAGAAAGGGGGCCTATCCAGATTTCATTTGAAATGACCGAGGTTTTGCCATACCATACATTCGTTTTTTTGTAAGTTGAGAGCACACTTTAGTAGGTACAATATTGTGCATCCCCCTTCCGGAATAATTTATAGACTTTCCAAGCTTCAATATATTCACCGAAGTTGTTTTTAAAGTTAGCGTACCAGATCAGCCTGCTTGTCGTTCTTGAGATCCTCCGCATGCTGCTCCACAAACTTCATCATTGCCACCGCACTCAGAGGCGTTTCTAAAAAAATTATCGATTAGTGTAAGTGTCGGTGTCTAATAAGTGTCGGTCTAATAGTTAATCTAAGTATTCTTTAATTAACTAATTAGACTTCGTCCTCACCCTCTGCTCCAATGATCTTGTCCGTGAGGTGCAGTTTGACGCGTGCCTTCGCTTGCTGCAATGTGTGCACATTATTATCACTTTTTTCTCACACTAATTAGGTACTAGTTAGATGATCTAAATAAAATAATGAGCTACAACTGCTCACCAGATACTGCTCGGCAGTGTACCGACCTACCAGACGAATGATGCGGACTGGCCTGCAAGCACACAACTTTTCGATAATCCTTATCATCAATCGATAATTCCTCTCACTTGGTCTGTCCAATTCGATGACATCTCGCCATCGCCTGCAGATCCACCTGCGGGTTCCAGTCAGAGTCGCAGAAGAGTACGGTATCTGAGGTAGATCAAGATTCAGTAATCAATCAATAATTTCCGCTCGCGAACCAGCATTGGTGAGATTAAGGCCCAGTCCTCCGGCACGTGTCGACAGTAGGAATATGCGAGGACCTGCATTCAAAACACTAAGGTTAAAATGTAAAAGCAATTATTTGATAAAAGCGAATATTGTGCTCTAGCAAGTGCGTGTTAATCGGTGATTCCGAGTTTCAAAATCCATTCAAAAGCCCCCCCCTCACCCTTGCTCGTCGTGGATGCATTGAATGCATTCACATTCTCGTTTCTCTCCTCCATCACCATGTTGCCGTCCAGCCGAGAGTACTCGAGGCCTGTAATGGGACACATCAATCTGATAACGCCTCATCGGCGAATATAGCATTCCGCTAATTAGTTTAATTACCTCGCATGATGAGGTAGTCCTCGAGGATGTTGAGGAACATGACAAACTGCGAGAAAACGAGTACGGAATGACCCTGTGCGAGCAGATACCTAAATCTCCATGAATTAACTCCTTTCCAAAGAGAATCTCACAAATCTCTAATAAACCACGCGAAGCACAAAGCAAGCTATTTAGAAATAATTGAGGTAGAAAAAAAATATACACACGTCAGCATGCGATCGATGACAGTCAGTTTCTGCGATGACGTCACCATCAGCTCACTCTCCTCGAAGGGCTCCGGCTCCATACCTGCAATGGACAAAGATATCAATCGATATCTCTCTCTCTCTCTCTCTCTCTCTCTCTTTCTGTATCTCTCTCTCTCTCACCATTGAGCATCCACGGATGGATCGTGATCTTGCGCAGCTGCATCAGCGTGTTGATGAGTGAATTGTACTTGACGGCAGAGATCACAGCTGCAACGGGGAAGGAATAACCACCACGAGCCTCGAAATCAAGCCAAACAAATTCAGCAGACAATTGTCAAGCGCGGAACAAGAATGAGTTTGAATGAGTATCGGAAATAAGGAGGTATACTGTGCAATAATACAATACAATATTTATCGGTGTCGCTTTAGGGGCGCTGATCAAGATGGAGTTTCGGATAGGTTTCAGAAGTGGTCGATGGCCTCCTTTAGAATTAATCATGTTGCCCATGATTGTACGCATCACTATCCCAAATGTGCTTACTGTAAAAAATTATCTCTCAAAAAAGCGTTCAGACACAGTTTCGGAACAGTTCTCTCTTTAGTTGTAAATCTTCCTTTCTCTTCCAAAAAAAGTTTCGAGTGCTCAACACTACTTACGTTTGAAATTCGGGTAAATAATTGAATTAGGTATCTTCATTTCGCGCACTCTCTATGCCGGTATGCGAGTGTGTGAAATGAAGAGATCTAGTCCACCTATCCACCCGAATTTCAACCTCTACTACTTACTGTGGTCAGTGTGCAGTACATCGAGGTAGAGCTTCGCCTGCTGCGCATTCAGACCGTGGTAGAAGATTATCTAAAATTATATTACATATATAAAACGATACGATCAAACAAAATGTCAAATTGGTGCTTCCTGTGTCTACCGAGGAGAGAGAGAGCACACAAACGTGACACACCTGATTGATTGGCGGCAGATCAGTGCACACAAGCTCCTTCGTGCGACGAAGGAAGTAGTCTTGCAGGATCTCCTTCACGTCCTCGGCTGCAAATGTGACATCATGAAACCCACAGATATATGTAATTAATAAATTAACTAAGTAATTAATTACACGCACGCTTATCATTGTACTCCTCCGCCCACTCCTCCTCATCTCTTGCTGGGAATCTGTAAAAAAAACGGAATACGCATAGTTATTTTCTGATCGATAATTTTACAGTAACGACCGTACTCCTTCCTATCGACGATCGATAGCAGGGCGTAGAGTTCAGCCAGCGTGTTCTGTATCGGAGTGCCCGTTAGCAGCAGGAAACGAGAAGACATCTAAGGCAGAATATAGATTGATTGTTTCTAATAAGGAAGGGGTACGGACCTTGGCGACTTGCTGGTGCAGGATCGACTTCGAATTCTTGCAACGCTGAGCCTCGTCGATAACCACCTTTAAGCAGTTGGGATTAAGGCAATTACCGCTCGGGCCCGATCCCATTCAAGGAGCTGTACAGGTATTCGCATTGATCGGCGAGGTTGGTCTAATTGTAGAATGGTGTGACAGGCGTAGAATACAATGCGACAGATCAAGAGAGAGTCGATCCAACACTTACCATGTCAAAGGTGTCGCCGGATAACATCAGGCGAGCCTTTCCGAGCTTGCGGTTCAAGCGCTCCATGTGCTGCAATTTTGCATATTTTAAAAAGGAATAATACATAATGTATCTATAAAAATTAAAATTTGTTTAAAAAGGATAACTTACGACATGAGCAATGATAACAACTGCGTTCTTCGAGAACGTCGGATACTGATTCAGGAAATTGCCATGAAGCTGAAATAAGTTTTTGTTTTAAATATCGATTCAACCATGCATCCACGTTTCCAAAACAACGGTACAATAATATGGAGCTTACCAGTTCGTTCGATGTAATGTTGATAGGCTCGAGCATACCACACGAAAATCTGAAACACAATACTGCGGTGAATTGCGAACGTCAGCCACGATCCCCGGCACAATTTCTGCCGTCGGACGGTGTCATCATAGATTGGTTTTTATCCCACCTCTCGGTCTCTTTGATCCAATGGTCCACAACGGAAAAGGGACAGAAGACGATGAACGGCCCGTAGCCGAGCTTGCGAAGCCTGGAGCAATATATCGGATTGGAATTAATCTCACCGGTAGTCTCACCTCATGAGGTGAACAATCGTTGTGCACGTCTTGCCCAATCCCATTTCATCTCCGAGAATACCTGAAAACACTGTTGTACGAACACTTGCGATCTTCCAATGCCACGTGCGGGTCAGAAATCCCGATTCCCTACCAGAGATATGAACAGGGGATGGTCAGGACCGTAACGCTTGAAATTGAAGAAAAAAATAGCGCAAGGACTAGTAAGTGAATTTGATCCTTGTGAATACTTTTTTTGTCCACCTTTGAGAGCCCAGAAATATTTATTCACCTCCTCTGCCCTTCTCGTGCCACTCCCAGAACGTCTTGAGCGCCTCGGTCTGGTGCTCACGGAGGGCCAGACCTGGAATAAGTCATACTTTAAAGATCCACAAAGAAATAACTCGGTAGGAGAGGGTTCCCGGTAATTCTCATGTACAAATAGTTCTGCCCCATTCTTTCCATCGGGAAAGATTTTGCTCCTGTCTGTTTTCTGCCTCGCTCACCGTTCTTCTTCATCTTCTTCACAATATCCTCGAGATCATCCTTGACTCTCTTGGCTCCGGGGTTTCTCTCGATGGGTTCCGTCGGCCCCGAGGCACGCAGTGTCGCCAACTGCTGCTCGTACCCCACTCGATCTCTGAAATCAACGCAAATAGTGCATCCACAGATTGAATTTATGACAAATCAGAAAAATCATACACACTTCTGGGTGATTCTGTACACGGTTACGTCGTATTTGGCGAGTTCCTGTCGCAGCTCAGCATTCGTCAGCGTCTGTGGCCTTTTCATCCTGGAAGTACAAGTAAACATAATAAATAGAAAATATTAAATATTAAATACAAAAAGAAAACGCGCGAAAAAAAAGAAAAAAATGAAGAATTTGAAAATGGGGGCTACAAAAGTCTACACAAAAATGTCAATAAACTACGAAAAGCTTGTCTTCCACTTAGGGCCTATTTCAGGTTTTAAACGCCTACCGTAATGCACATTTTATCGACATGATGTTTTTATTTGAAACATATATTTTGAAGTTGAAAAATTTACGCATACTGTGTTTAACAAAAGTACATTCGGCCACCGACACATTTCGAAAGACATTAAAAGTGCCCAATTGCATTTGGCGCGCTCTAGCTATCTGGCCCACACACTATCTCGTCTGTGTAGCGAATGTCTAGAGTTCTCTCGGAAAACCATACTATCTCACATTCTTTGTCTGAAAACATCAGGGGCAACTCGTTCTTCCACTTCACCTCTCTAATCTCTGTCATCTTGGGAATGGGAAGTATCAAAATTTCGACTTTTGCTACATGAAATATCACTTTGAGGAATGGTAGATCGCACAGCGAGCATGGATGCCTACGTCTACGCACCTAAAATATCGAAATATAATAATACAGGCAATGCCGCTTTTCGAAAAACAGAGTTTTCAATAAAAATCAGTTTATGATAATATCAGTCTCTTACAGTAATTCGCATCAAAAACTTTTCTATTCTCTTCCGAGCTTTCTTACGTTTTATCAACGCGCTTTTGGCATTTCTAGTTGTTATTGTTATTCACTTTTAGTCACGTCATGTTCGCGGACTATGGCACGGGCGGCTCGACGGATGCGCCGTCGGGAGAGGTGTGTTTTGTTGTTTTTAGTAGTCTTACATTGTTCTTTCCTTTATTTTCCCGTTTTCCAGAGGAGCATCGCTGACATGCTGCGAGAGGCGGCTAATGAGGTTCTTACGGCCAAAGTACCGGCTGGTTTCGTGTTTATCGAGGAGTACAACATGTACTACTCGCACGAGAGTGGCTACTACTACGACCAGGTAGTTTTTGGCTTTATTTTTACTCGCTGTCGTTATTTTCAAAGTATTGTTTTATTTAAAATAATAATTATATTTTTTTTAACAGAACACGTCGCTCTTCTACCACTCGGATACGCAGACGTACTACTACTACGACGAGACGGACGGGCAGTACAAAGTGTACAACTGCATCAAGCCTCGTCCGTATGAGGGCCGGACTAACTTCCGGTTCCACCTCCTTTGCCCCGGGGCTCAATTCAGTTTTCTTCAGCTGAGTGGACGCGACGGACGCATCGAAGGGCCGCAGTCGACCTCGTCGGAAGCGCGACTGTAGAGGTCCGTTGTTTATTTCACTCCATCTCGCGCAAGTATCTCGCGCTGGAATGCCTAGAATCGCATGCCGAAGTGCATATATATATGCATATTGCCTAATTTTCGATGTTTCTTAAAATTGGTAAGAAATATTTTAAACAAAAAATCTATTTGCCGAAGTGGCCAGGAGGTCACGCACGTCGCAAGCGAAAACCTAGTCGACCTATGCCATTCATCCATCCATCCTCTGTTTGCAATTGTAAACAAAACATTTGCTTCCCCGCATTTTGATTGTCTTTGAAATAACTACGATAGGTTAGTAAAATCGGTAGTTGTGAAAAATAACTCGAATTACCTTGGAAACCGGCGTGAGAAAACTCGCGTTGGAACTGAGACGACTCCACTAGTTGTGGGCGGAAGAGAATTTAAATCAATAAATAAACCAATAAATAACAATATTTAAATAAATTATAGGCAATGAAGCAGGACGACATCGATGTGTGCGAGACGCTCTTCGATATTCTAGAGAAGTTGGAAGATGAGGAAGACAGAAGGAATAGAAGAGGAAGAAGGGATCAGAGGTATGACACGCTCCGAGCATAAATGAACGAGGATTGATGCTAGTAGGTCAAAAGCGGGAAGGTCAGTGGCTAAACCTTGTGAGTTTGAGTAAAAAGCGGCCGTGTCTGATCCAAGATCGTTACCGCTTGAACCGAAATCGGATGGGTTTGCGGGTAAACGCGGGAGAGTCATGTTTATGGCTACACCCTCGCCAATGTATTTCTCGGAGGTAAGTACGTTGTCGCATGCGTCATGCAATTAATTCAGTTGGAACGCACGAATCGAAGCATTGATTACGAAGATAAACGTACTTCACGCTCGCGGCAAAATATTTGTTCTCGCGCGATTTTAAAAAATCTTCATTTTCCAGGGAGCGCGACCGTCGAACTCGCCGAGACGATGAGGAGTACAGTAGGAATGTGGACAGGAGCAGGAGGAGGAGAGAGGTCTTTGACGGAGATGATGTGAGTTACTGTAATCAGAGTGGTTGCCATAAGATTCTCGCTAGTGGGCAAAAACACTTCTGTACGCTGTCCAAATCATGCCGACCATCAGCGATTCTCATTTTTTCATGTATTTTGACCCATTTTCCAATAAATTTATCGACAATAATGAAATATAATACGAAACACGGTTTCGTCATTTCTGCACGAAGTGCCTGCGAGAACTCCATTTGACCAATGGATACCGTAATCAGCTTATCGATTTATTGCTATTCAAGCACCTCTAATTTATCGATTTATTGCAGTTTGTGGAGGTGGAGGATCGTGCGGCGGCGGAGGAGGAGTGGTACAGGGAGAAGGAGAGGAAGAGCGCCATGAGGGAGAGGGAGTGGGACAAGGGAAAGGACAGAAATGACAGGTACGGTAGGAAAGGAGGAAGTGATCGATTATTGATCAGTGATCCTACATCGCCCATGTCATTATATTTCGAATTTTTTTTTTAATATAAAAATATTGCAGAGAGGAGGAGCGAGATCGTCGGGAGAAGCGGAGGATCAAGGAGGCGATAGAGGAGAGAAGGTGATCGAGGACTGACTGTTTTGAAACTTCAGTAGAATATCGATTTTCTTGCTACCGTATTATTTATTGTTCTTTTTTCAGACGTCGTCGATCGCGCACCTGGTCGTCGTCCGATTCAGAGGGTGAAAAGGAGGAGAAGGAGGAGGATGAGAGAGTGCAGATGATGAAGGGTGTGTTGTGTAGTGATAACGGCATTATTTATTACAATTTCAAAATGGTATGATCATGAAAATGGACTACTGGTGTGTGTTCTCTCTTTCTATACCGCGGTGTGTCTCCTGCTCTGTCATGCTCTCTCGCCATCGGAACTTTTTAAAAATTATTTTGGACGATGTTTCGGAATTTCTAATATTGCGTGGTGGGGCCGAAATTTTCGGAACTGTACCATTTGATTTATAGATTCATTGCGGGGCAACAGATACTGTTTGTGTCTTTGTTGCGCTCTGTGTACAATCCGTATATCCTTATTGCCTAGCAATGGCGCAATTTTACAGAAGAAGGCTATGATCAGCCCCCGTGCATTCGAATGATCAATCTAGATACACGCGATCTCTTCATTGTAACGATGAGTGGAGGACTCGTGGGATACGCGCCCGAGGTGAGCCAAAGCTAGAAATCAATCGATAATATAACAGTAACGTAATTCGGAAAGTGAATATATATCTTCGATAACGAATCGAAATCAATCGATAATTGCCGTCCTCTTTCAGTGTGATGTCAAAGTGGCGGACCAGACGCTGCCTCCCCGTCTCGTCCAACTGCTCTTCGTGCAGGAGAAGGGACCGGAACCAGAGAAGGTACCGTAATCCGGCATTTGATTACAGTAGTTCAATTGTGTCAAACTATTAAATTCAGTAGGCAACCGTTACTAGATTTTGTTTATTATATTGACGATTCCCACTTATGTCGGCATAATAACAATGTGCTTATGACTCGATGATAAATAAATCCATTTTCAGGAAGAAGGCGAGATTGAGGACGAGTATGCGTGGAGATTCCGGAAGCGAAGCCGGAGCCGCAGTAAAGAAAGGAACGGACGGAGGAGAAGTCGCAGCCGGAGCCGTGATTCAGGTGAGAGAGAGGGTATTTGACGAATGTCGAAAATCCTCTATTACAAACGATATAGTTATCGCGAAAAGTGCCCGTTCAGGCCGCCGTCGGAGCCGGAGCCGTGATCGTGACCGTGACCGGGAAAGAGACGAGCCGCGACCGGGTGAGAAGGCGGAATGGAGAAGGATTGAGAAGCACGTGAAGAAGCGGCAACTGCCGCCCAATGCAAGCAGGAAGGAGAGAAGAGCATTCGAGAGGATTTGGGGAAAGATGTGAGTACGGTAGAGGGGATACTGTGGAGAAACGGAAAAAAACCGGAGAAATGAAAACACTCCCTGCGCAGGAGAAAAATTGTCCTACCATGTGTTTTTGAAACCGATTTATACTTCTGATACCTTGTTTTGGGAGGGGGGTGGAAAGAAAATCTGCGCATGCTGTACAGAAGGATCGAGGTATACGGTAGTTTGACTTTCTGAGTAGTGGGCTACTGTACTTGTATTTCAGAGACGGCGATCCGATCCACGGCAAGTACTTCCTGCGCGTGCTCTCCAACGCCGCCAAGTGCACGATCGATGGGAACAAAGTGAAGGTGAGGAATACGGTAGTTTTGGGTACGGTAATGGGTTACTGTAACTGATGGAGCTGTACTTGACATTGCTACGGAAATATGAGTAATTAATTGGCTGATTGGGTTATTCTCATTCGTAGTCTGATCCATGTGCAATATATTATAATTGATCTTTGATCTCTCTCCCTCTCAGAAAGGCGAGCCGGATGCTCCGATCGCTCACGGCTGCACGGTCGCTTTCGCCAAGACCAATCGATTCACGCTCCATATTCACTCGGGTAATTGTTGTAGTAGTGGAGATCCTACAATGAATTGCTCCCAAGTGCCTGGCGTCCTTGTTAATAGTTTGATGAAACGAGAATTATAGTGGTGTTCGCTTTCCGGACATCTTGAACATTTTCATTATCCGTTTCGTGGAATGTCTACCGTGGAACATTATATCACAGTTTTCCCTCCCAGTTAGCCATTTGTTATTACCTAATTTAATTTAAAGTGTCCATTATAGAAATACATACATCAGGAGTTGTATAATATTACAAATGTTACTTTTTCTTTGATTTGCAGGCCGCAACACGTGCGCGGGCTGTGAGCCGGGCCTGCTGCTTGCAGCAGCTGCAGCCGCAGCTCCGCCCCCGCAGCAGCAGCCGAAGCGACTCAAGGTGGGAGAGATGGTGGTGGTGTGGGTGGGCATACTGTAGCCGACGGGTCGTGCATACTGTAGTCGATGATATTGATTGATTTCCTTTGTCTAGGGCGAGGCAGCAAGACGAGCTCAGCTGAAGCAGATGAAGGAGTCACTGGGCATGGAGGTGGATGAGAAGGTGAGTGATGAATATTAAAGAGATGGGAAGTGATTGCATAGATGACGTCATCGGTACTAATGCGGTGTTTCGGACCAGCCGTGAAGGATAAGTGATTAGGCCAGAACTCCTCATTTCTGGTCTACCCACTCATTCTTTACGCCAATCGAGGATGTCCAAAAACTGTATTATTGCCGAATTAATAAATAAATTGGTGATATGGGTATTGAATAAGTAAATATGGCGAACTCTGAACCGTAGTGGTATGGCGTATTGGCGTATGGCGTATAGGGGACGCGTATCGGATCAAAAAAATATTATTTTCTAGTTTTAGCGGCATGTACTTTACGTATTCTCGTAGCACGATATGTCAATATCAATGTAATTTCTTCTAATTTTGATGTCTATAATATTATCGATAGTTGATCGATCACTGATTATGAATTAGGTAAATTACATTTCCTCGTGCATAAATTATGTTCTCCGTATGCCTCGTCAGTCAAGACTATCACGTTTTAAGGCGGGATCATAGTTTCGTTATACCATTTCATAGCAAAACGTATTTTTTAGGTGTAATTGTTTCCATTTAAAGTAACGGTTTGCTATGAGAGGAAGGAACCTTGCACGCTATCTTCCTCATCTACCAATGACTGGATAAATTGCTATTGTTGTGAACATCTGTCGGTTCTATCCATTATTCCATTTAATCTGATCAAGAACTTTCTTTATTAACTTTCGCGATCTTTGAAACAAAAAACAAACTAAGCAGATTGAGGTGTAGCAACAGTGAACGTGAATGATTGGACAATAAACAATCGATAATCTCCTAAACACTAGGGATCTCGATTAAGTGATCTGCAGTTCGAGAGAGATTGGTAAATGATTGAAAGTTGATAAGAGCTCGAGAGAAAAAAATAAAGCAGAGGGTTTGCATGTCACCGAACCGAGATCCCTATTATATAATTCTTAAACAGAGCACAATTTAACAATCATATATTTATATTTTTGATTATTATACTACGGAATTTCCTTCGAAGTGAAGAGAAGAGAACGGACAATGGTGAAGTTGACGAATCACTCCATTCTGAACAGAGGCATTACTATTGTTTCCATATCGACACTATCATATCCCCTCCCTCCATCACCACAACTCTTCTACAGCTAGAGAATTCAAATATAGTGATTCATTGCTTCATCATTGTTTTCCCCTCTTTTTGAATTAATTGGAGAGGCTACATATGTGACCATATCGATTACCTAATGCAAAGGAGGAGGAGTGGCTAGTCCTGCGAGTTAGCGGAAGAGCTTCTCGATGCACGATCGAATGCATTCAATCTGATTCTGAACCTCAGCAAGCTGTGAGGTAGATTAACTTGCCACCTACAATGGAAATACATTATTATATATGATGTAATGGAATAATTGACGCTTATTTGATGTTTTAACGCTGCTGGACCACAATTCGTGCAACTCGCAAGAAACTATCGCAAGGAATGGAGATCTGTCATGGCAACCTTTAACACCCAAAACCAAATATAAATGTTTATTTCAAAATTCTTATCGGAGAGGAGAGGGCTTTCTCCATAAAACTAGTAAATAAAGATAACTCACTGATACTTCAACGAAGAGTGAAGCCTCAGTTTGGAGAGCGATTAGGTCGTTGTCGTCGTTTAGGGAGATAAAGTCTCCTTCTACAACAATGAATAATGACGCACTGCACGAACGTTAGAGCCTCACCGGAATCTTTGTATTTCAGTTGGATAGGCAGAGACGGCTTGATAGAGAAGATGTGTTATACCATGAGAGCGAGATCGTTGAAGGTAACATCTTGATTATGCCTCAAAACAGGCTTCCTGATGTTGTTCAAGAACTTTTCCTTGACGATAGTGGTCTCAGCCATACCGTCCGACATCATCTGCAATGAAGGAATCTATATACACATTTTTCAAAAAATCGATAATGTCAACGAATTAAATAATTTAACCAATTTAATCATCAGCTGTCAAAGAGAATAATTCACTGCTTCATAATTCATTGTTCTTCTATTCTTTGAATTAATTTGAAATGCTGAATTTGTGACCGTATCAATTACCTGACTGCCCCGAAAAGAGCGCATTCGATGCAAGTGGATGAGCGGGGAAGAGCGATAACAGACGAGGAATAGTCGAATCTGAACAAAGACATTATTTTTATTCTCATTAGTTTATCCATACCTATGATATCGTACAGTCTGCAATTTTACAGCCAAAGATCCCATATGGATATTATAAATTTCACACCTATGATATCACATCTACACTGCTATTTTACAGCTAGTGTTTGTGAAAGAGAGTGTTTCTCCTATTTTGCTGCCCATTACAGGCGCCTCGATCTCCCAATCTCCACTAGGTTTTACCATTCGCACAACACCAAATACCGTTTCTCCGCAAACAGGGCGTATCAGTGCGATAAATGCACACAACAATGTTTCTTAACCAATTGTTCCAACGTATTTGAATGCTCGAGTTCGTTGAAGATATTTCCATTTTAAAATTTATACCTCCTTCGGGGCACGCTGATTGCATCGTCAAGTCTCAATTCCACCGGAGATCCCGTTATAATCGGAGATGCCTCGCATACAGCAATTGATCTGCTTCTAGAAATATCGAGTATGTAACATTGGTATTTCCAAAAAATAGCTCTAGAATATAGTTTTCACCTTCTTCTCAGTTCGTGCACCACTCTCTTGTGGTTTCTACTCGTTGAGACATGGTGATATCTCGAACCCGGTTTCATTCCGGCCCTGGACCCCGCATCGGGAATCTTCTTTCGATTCAATTTAGTGGATATTTCTTCCCATCTCTCTGGGACACTCAGAAAAACAATGAGCCTCAAAATTACTTTTTGATTGGGAATTTAGTTTAAGCGGAACATACATGTGCACGCAAGGAGCCTGCTTGCAGCAGTTTCCGCATGTGAACCTCCCGTCGTCCATCTCTTTGACGGAGTATCTGAGTACGAAGTACTAAAATATAGACCCTTCCTTAAAGAAATAAAACTCACAAGGCTCCTTCCTCCATCACAATCCATTCACCTGCAGATCTAACGGAATAAACGACTCCTTTTCGTGCTCTTTCGACAAGGATTCTCTTGTTTTCGAACGTCGTAACTAAAAAGAAATTCAATGATGAGTGAATTTCGACGACCAGCTCACCGGGGAGAAGATCGTTCGGAAGAGAAGCGAGTTGATATCGAACTACTTCACAGAGAGAACCAAGTCCTGGTCATATGAATTGATGCAAATTTCGATCAGTATCGCACTAACCTATCGCTGAGAACCTCCTCGCTTTCTCCTCGTCCGATGCGAGATGGAATTGGAGAGAAGAATCAAATGGAGGATTTTTCAGCTTGTACGGCCCCACCCCGTAGATAGATCGCATCAATTCGAGTTCATAACCTATGATGGATAATCGTTTTTCTTGCACATCCCGTAATTTTAGCGTGACTTACTCCTCAACCAAGCAATGAGATCGGTTAGTGTTTCAGTTAGACTTCGCCGCTTTCTGCCTATCTTGTCCTTCAAAGTTGAATTCATCGCTTCATGTCCATTCGTGGAAACTTTGAGGAGATTGACTCCTCAAATTAAAGAATTATCTCCCTCAGAATATCCATCCAGATATTATCGAGGCAACTGTGTTACCTGCTAGGCACCGACTTCTAAGGGAGCAACCATCAAAGAGGGAGGCCAGTCTCGATTCGACCCTAAAACGTAAAGGGTGCAAAATATTAATTCTCTGGTTATACCACTGACCATTGGACAGCTGCTTCCGACTGTAATTCACTCTTCCTCTCACTCCACTCCGATCGACATCTATCGATATTAATCTCATCTAATATTCCACTCTTGCGAACATCTCCTTCCACTCGAGATCCGAACAACAACTGTAATAACAGATCAGCTGGACAGGAAACTGGTAGAAATACGCATAGTTACCTTGGGCAGTGTTTCTCTATCTTCAGCTGGTATCAATGCACATCTGCTGATATTGCGCTCGATGTGGATAGAGCAGAAGAGATGCTGCGCCTCGCTTCCCAAAGGGAACTAAAATCCAGGCATATTACGATTTCAGCTATAGATTAACAAAAGAAACCTCTTGGACTGACGACAACGCGGCCTCCTGATCAGTGATGATTCCCCGTATTCCCTTATCACAATGAGAAAGGCGAGCGTCGATTTCGGAATAGAGGAATTTGAGGTCCCGCTTGGTGTGAGTAGGACTAACGAGCAACGCAACAGGGAAGTGGCCAATTTTACCCGATGATGAATTTCTGCATAAATTGATTTAGATGAGCGATAAATTGGCCAAAACCTTGTTTCTTCAGCCCAGAAGGACATTATGGTAACCACGCGACTCTCGCATAAATCAAAGGTGACATCCACTGCAGTCATACCAGCACACTCTCCAAACTGGATCCCACCGAATCGCTCTACAGATAGACGTAAAATAGCACCAAAATAGAAGATTTTGAGAGATGAACCAAACAAGGCCTCCCTTTTTATACTTTAAATAGAAACAGAAACAAATTTTAAGAATCGGGTATATTTTCGGCCGACATACAGGCTAATGAGTGATTTTTATTGTTTCTAAAAAATACCCAATTCTTAGAATGTTATTCTCCTTCTAGTAGAACTATAAAAAGAGGGGTCATTTTTGGCTCACCACTAACTCTGCACTATAAAACAATAGTCGTACCGCTTATAGACAGAAGATCAGGATTGTTGGTGAAAAAATCATCGATGGCCTGACGGTCTTTCTCCAGTTTGGACCGGCTCACCAGCGATTTGATGAATAGCTTAATTCCACACCATTATATTAACCCCACTAAACAGAGCACAACCTCGTTCAACACCGCGCTCGAAATGATATAGGAATCAGTAGCACCTCTGGTTAGGCGAGCTTGAATATATTTCCCGTCTATCACCATTTCATCGATTGCCTGAGATATTCGTATCGTGGATAGGAAATTCATTATTATGATGACACACCTTTTCGTCTTCAGATTTTACCGGACCCTTATTCTGTTTCGCACGTCCTCCAAAGGAGGCATAGTATTGAGCCTGAAGCAGTCACCATAGCTAGCATTTTTTAATGTCTTAGAAGTGTGATACCTGCGACCGTGAAATACCGTGAATAGCTGCCACTTTCGATGGAGGCTGAGTAGAGGAATCAGATATTATTGCTTGTCTCTTGACGAAATCGATCGGCTATAAATATCACGTGTTAAAATTATTATATGCATATGTTTTGACTAAAGAGAATTGTTGCAGGAGTTCGCACATTTACGGGAAATTTTTATCAAGTTTACCTCCGCCGTTTTAATAGTGTGGTAAGAAGGACCGGAGATTTCGAATACAAAAACTATAATGGCGAGATGTACCGGAATACCGTCCTTTCTGAGGGAGACAACCTTAAACAGAATACCATTTCACGCGAAGTAATATAATTCAATGGTGATTTCAACACATGCATACACTTTCCATACTAAACACATATTTAATCATGAATTACGGTGACTCACGTATTTCCTTAATCTAGGAAGTGACTCACGTATTTCCTTAATCTAGAAAGTGACTCACATATTTTCTCAATCTAGGAAGTTGAGAGTGTCGTCTGTGATATATATGCGCGGAATAGGGAGTAGGCCCTTCGCCTTTGAACGATATTCGATTTCCGTCGAACCAGCACGGCTTGCTGTTAGTTGATCTCGACCCTATCAATATGACATAATAGTATATTGTCACGTTCAGAAATCAATACAGTTTGGTATTCATATCATAAACCTACCTTTCGTTCCCCATGGACGAAGTCCATCAACTTGGATATCGACAGTATTGGCGAGCGACGCCAGATCAATCGGATATGCAAAAGAGACCGAGCCATCAATCGAATCTGGCGGCACCAGAGGTATTGAACTGTTCCTCACATCCATTCCGTCGCTGAAGTTAAGCAATTTAGTCACCTCAAATTGCCGTCCTCAGATACCTTTTAGCCAGCAGTAGGAATACATCAGCCTCCTTGAGCGTTCGATCGAAACGGTAACATCGACAGCCTGGAGGGTATTCCTGAAAATATTCAACGTTGCACATAAAACTTTAATTAACGGTACGCTTAATATTTACCTGCTCCATACATTCAACTTCTTTTCCTTCGGAAATTTCGATAAGGAGGTTGCTGCATATCATCGAGCTATCATCATCACTATTAAGATTCGAATTATCAAATTCTTGGTCTGCCATTTCTATAAATAGTAATAGTAATAACAAGTAAAGGCAAAAATTTTTTAAAAAAATCAAAAGCGGGTTTAAAATATAAAAGATAAGAAGAAAAAAGTGCTGTGCGAGCACAGTGTGAAATTATAAAACGGAACTATTACATAATGTTTTAAAAAGTTAATCGGATTGCGGCTACAATACCCGAAGACAACCAACGAAAGGGCTGGTAGCCTTCGGGCGTCTATGGCACACATGAAATCATAGAAGTCTCAGACATGTGCCAGGAAAAACGGTATTCGGCATATGCGACTTTCATGTTTTGCCATGTACATGGATGGAACTCGGAATGGAGGAATCTGAAAGGCAATTGATCGTTTATGTTAGAATGGTAAGGCACTAAACACTAAGCACTTGAACTCTAGACTTACATGAGTACAATTACTGGCGCCTCATTCCGAGTTGCTATTTCCCTCGCGCATGATATTTAATAATTTGAAAGCCATTAAACCCGAAAGATTCAAGATTTTTGGAAAATGGGCAATATCTCGCCTTCGGAGAAACGAGATTTGCGAAACACTTTATAGAGACAATGCCCGGAAACCACACCGAAAACAACATCGCGACTATAAAAGCGAAAATAAAAAAAGGGAACGAAAAATCACAACCAACAACTTACAATTAGTAAGCAAGGTGCTCATCCGGTAAAAAGCGATGACATTTTAAATTGATACGGAAGTTTAAAATGAAAACGGTTTCCGGAATAGTTTGTGATCGAGTTTCCGAAACACTTAACCGGAAACTACACCACAAACTGTTTCGCAACCCTCGCCGCCTTGTGCTGAGCCAACGGCGGCCATCGGTAAACGGAGTCAATGTTAAGATACTACGCAAAGAAACGACGATTTAAAAAAAAAGCAATCCTGAAATATATACAATGTTTTAAACTGTCGGAGGCGTTATCGAGCGCATACTCGGTAGTGTTGTTAGATCAAGTAACTCGACACGCGCGAGTGCTTTATTGGAAAGAACTCGCGCCCTGTCACTCGTGAGTGACATTGCCCAATGAGCACTCGCCAGAAATGAGCTCGTCGAGCAAACACTCGAGCTAACGACACTAATACACGGAGCTGAAATGAGCTAACGAATGAGTTTGCGAAGGAGTGTCCGAATGACACATTAACAACCTCATTTAATAACTCCCCAAGGCAATAGTAGTAAAAAAACGAAAAGAGCACAAAAATGAGTTTCCGGAATACTTCATCGGAAATTACACCACAAACTGTTTCGCAAACTCCTCCGCCGTGTTCGGAGATAAGGGCGACGCAGTTCGCAACGGAAAAAAAGGAAAATCACGCGAAAAAGAACCAGTTGAAAAGCAGAATAAACAACAACAACAGAAACAGAAGTGCATACCACAGAATACGCAACGCAACCGCGTCGCATTGAAATTTGAATTTTTTGATCCGATACGCATCCTCGATACGCTATACGCCTATACGCCATACCACTACGGTTTAGAGTTTGCCAGTAAATATTGCCTGACGACGTGATCACCCGCAAATTTGCAGGAAGAGAAGACGGTGTACACGGATCGCGCCAAGCAGAGGAGGAAGATGTTCGGGTCGGATCCGAGTCTGCCCAAGAAGAGGTCAATTATGTATTAATATATTAATTAAATAATTAAGCAATTAGTATTCTGAGCACTCGATCTACTTATGGCTGTCGAGGAAAGCGGACTTGCAAACTGCATTGTGATGACGTAATTCATTGCAGAGACGTGCGTCCTTCGGGAAGTGGCGGCATCTACGATGCGTGCGCCGCCAAGCCCGTGCCTGGTGGGTTACTGTAGGGTTACGGTATTAGGCGGATACAGTACTTTAGCGTGGATATCTGAAGGGAATATGTGGGCAAAAAAGTCGCGTCTGTATCTTTGTCGCTTTATATATATATATATATATATATATATATATATATATTTGCTAGTATTTTGCAAATGCGAACCAGGCGACCATAAATCGAAAGGTACGTAAAAAACGACGAAGCCAACTAGGGACCACCATCCAATCCAATTCACTAATATTTTAATAAAAATAAGTAGTTAGTGCCGATTAATAGCCTTAGCATGCAGAAAATTTCTGCCGAAGGAAATTTATTTTAAAAATGAGATATAAAAAAGTTATAAGCAATATTCTGCGAAAGCACCCGGAGAATTTTTGAGACGGTGGAATGATAAACGTGGCCAACTCTTGGTCATCTAACAAGCGAAGGCACCGAGGGAATTGGCTAGTTTTCGGATATGTGACATGATTTTGACCACTTTCGCTCATTCAACTCTATAGCATTCTATAGCAAACGAAGGCACCGACGAAATCCGCCGATTTTTTGTCAACAGTTAGACAATACCAGCCGTTATCGATCCCACTTCCAAAAACTCGCGGCCCTCAACAATGACACGAGTTATGACGCGAAAATTATTACTTTCTGAAGAGAGAGCGCGTGTCTCACGAATAATAGACCGCTCCATTCTTTCTTACCCTCCCAGGATGGTGGTCCCTAGAAGCCAACCCGCATTTTCAGATATTTTGGTGAAGATTGGTCAGATAAAATTTTCTTTTGGTGAAGAAAATGAAAACCCAACCCGCATTTTTGGTTGTTCATGCCCATTTTTGAAAAACCCAACCCGCATTTTCGGTTTTCATGCCCATTTTTGAAAAAAACCCAACCCACATTTTTGACTTGCCGCAACGCACCCTTTCGATCTATGCATGCAAGCGACACGATGTTGCACGCTGTTTGCAAATCAGTGAACGTTGGCACGGAGTAATGCCATACCGCCATTATACCCGTAATGTAATTCAAATCATTATCCTTTACTTATTGTAGGCGCAATCAATAGCCAAGTAACATCGTTTTGCATGAGGAATAGAAGTTAACGAACATTAGATAGTGGTAGTGCTACCGTCATGGGTTTAGAATGCGTAAATCTGAATGAAAGATTGCACTGTCAGTGATGGGCTATGAACTTCGACCATTTAAAAGTTGCTGACCGCTGACACTGTTTCAGAGATTTTCAGCACGCGGACTTCCGCTTTTCTTACAAATAATTTAGACTTTGTGTAATTTTCTGGCTCCCTTTGCGAGGCTCCGCTCGATATACAAGCAATGGACTGATTGTGGACGCAATTTCCAACATTATGTGTTAAAGTTACCAGGAATCGAACCGAAAATTTTGAATTAGCGGGAGGACGAAAATCTGGTGTGGTGCGTGAGCAACAGCGGGCCTATTCAGAAAGCTCGCCTCGCGTTGCGGTCTGCGTCGAGGTTATAATTTCAGCGCCTTTTTTCTCTTGATTACGTTACTTTCTGAGCGCTGGATGATAAACATCCGTCGCCGGGACTTAATACCGAAAAAAAGAACTAGAATACAAAAAGTGATAATACGTAAAATAAAAGATCACAAATGTGACACAGCGCACTACCGTAGTAAAAAAATCACATTTTGAATTTGCGCGCTTTGCCTGAAAGACAAGATTCTCGGTTCGTCCTTTCCGTCCTTTCCCAGGACTTGATTATCGATTTTTGATATTTATTAATATTCCTTCCTTTCTATTTCGACACTTCTCTATTCATTTCCGGGACAAAATAAAGAGTGATTTTTTTCGATTCCCGGTAACTTTAATAATAACCAGGCGACATGGTGTTGCGCGAGGGACACAAGTAAATGGAAGTTAGGTTGCGATAGTCGTAGGTCCTTCCCATTTTTTAAATCGAAATATTAATCATGCGCGGTTCCGAATTTATTGTCCAAAACCAGGTGAAGCTGTGTTTCATGAGGGGCACAAGTAAAAGGAAGTTTGCTAGCACTCGTAAGTAGGTGGTCATTTCATTCGAGAGAAAAAATAGCTAGCCTCAAATTTCTATTATAACTTGATCTGTATATTGCATGATAAAAATTGAATTGCATGTTATTATTATTATTATTAATATCGTAAATCAGGCGCGTTTCCGATTTTTTTTGTCCAAAACCCGGTGAAACTGTGTTGCATGAGGGGCAGAAGTAAACGGGAATTAGATAGCAGTAGTAGAGTTCTTGATGCAAAATATGCAAATATCACTACGGAGCCGTAAGGCGGCGATACAGTCATGCCTATTGATTTATGCCATGTTAACTCTGTAGTAATGTTGGAAATAGCTATAGTTATTTGTAAATAAATTTAATCAATCAGGCGCGGTTCCGAATTGCTCCAAAACTAGGTGAAACTGTATTTCATGCAGGGCACAAGTAACTGTAAATCATGTTGCGATAATGTTGGTTTTACTCCCAATGTAAAATTGAAATAAATCAACAAATAAATCAGGCGCGGTTCCTATCGTTACGCCGACGGACGCGAAGGCGGCAGCGAAGAAGGCGATCAATAGTGAGAATAAGGTGAGAGATGACGTCATCATTAGATAATATATCGAGAGAGAAAAGAAAAGTGTTTTTTTTATAAGAAGTAGTGTTGAAAGAAGCGCTGTTACCTGCATCTAAATGATTCGCTTAGGTAGCCAGGTGACATGGTGCTGCAGGAGGGGCTCAAACTTTCTCGATGAATAATACACTTCGATTGTACCAGCGGCGAATGTTTTAAGAAATATTAATGATCAATTATTAAAATTGTAATGTGCAGGGATTCAAATTGCTCAAGGCGATGGGCTGGAAGGAGGGCGACGGATTGGGAAGAAAGAATGAGGGAATCGTCGAACCGGTGAGAGAATTGATCTTTGATCTTTGTTGATTTGTCTTTGACCTCTTAATCTCAGATCGTCATCCAATCGTAGTAGATCAATACTTTTTTGTTGAATATTTATCGTAAACGTACGTAAGTATTTTCCTCGAATATTGATGTCAACCAGGTGACATGGCGTTGCATGAGGTGGACAACATTATTCGATGAATGATACATTTAGTTAGAAGTGTGGAAAGATGAACCATCCTTAAATTGCCATGAAATGACATTATTCTGTTGTACGTACGTATGTAGTTGAGAGGGCGGATAGGTTTGGTTTTATGAATTATTCGACTCATCGACAACGGCAGTCGTCGCGGAGTTGCATCATGACTATGCGATATCTCCCTCTCTCTCCAGGTGGCCAACGAGTTCAAGGGCGACCGGCAGGGGCTGGGCGCGGCAGCTGCAGCTGCTGCAGCCCTGCCGCCGACCAGGAATGCCGTGTGGGAGAGCGCCAGGAATCGATACAAGGAGGTACGGTAGGGAAATAGGGCGTACTGTAAATGTACTTTAGGCGATAGGCATTATAGATCGAAAGGGGCTCTCGCAGGTGGTGCAGAAATGCCCCAAATCGAGTGCCGTATCGAGTGTTTTCATCAAATTCATCTCTCGATAAAATTTATGAAAACTGGTCAAAATGCATAAAAAAAATAATTAAAAGGCCGACATAGTTCGGACCTGCAGAGGTGTTTTTCCTCGCTTGCGATTGGCCTATTTTAGGCGTACTGTAAATAGAATACTATAGGTGTACTGTAGATGGGTTACTGTAGCGTGACAATTGCAGATTGAGCAATCAGAGAAGAAGACCTAATCGAGTGGTGGAAGATTCTCGAATTGATATTCGAATTTTATGTTTTCCTAAATTAAATCATTAATTTGTCGACGGGTAAGATAAATATTTGTTGAACTCAAAATTTGTGGCGTTATCTTTTCAACGCATTACATTCACTGTAACATTGGCCTAACAGTGTTCTCCCGCGAGCTCAGCTCGAAGACGGTCAAAAGTTCTTTTACCTTTTTTTACAACTCACTGTACTGTCGTTCGGGACATTTACAGTACCCCCGTTTTCAATACCGTATTCATGTTCTCGGATTGCGGGTTCCGTTTAATCACACATTATTATCGATCGATATCCGATAGGGGTGTCTAGTCAAGAGGGATAGCAATATCTTATTGATGCGAACGTTAATTGTCGAAATGGTTGCTGGAACTGATCCATTATCTCAACCGATCCCATCCAATTCGATCTCGATCGTTCCTGAGATCATTTCTCCATTATCTCTCTTTTTTCTCTCTCTCCCTCTTTTTTTTGCTGACAATTCTCACTGTTAAGTGAGAGTTCGCAACTTTCTCTCCTATTTCACTCCTCGGATCTTTTCGTCGTCGCACCTTTTTCTGGCTAAAAGAGAGCTCACGCGAAATATATCAAGGATGACGACGGTCTCTCTCGATTAGACACACTCTCTCGTCGGTTAGAGTGGACATGAGAGCGGGGGAATGGGAGAGAGCGTATGTTATATTATACTATTATATATTACATATTTTATTATTAAATAGCCGGTCAGAGATGATGAGAGAGTGTGGAAAAGTGAGAGAGTGCAGACTGACGTCTTTCTTCCGCACGTTGAGAACTGACACTTCTCTCTCGTGAACAGCTTCTTCCTTACACACCAAAGGTCTCTTTTTTCCACCCCTCAGTTCTCTCTCTCTCTCTCTCTCTCTCTCTCTCTCTTCCCTGTCACATTGCTTATCTCAATCTCTCTCTCGTTCAATACGTGTTTCCATCTGTCCATCTGCCGGGGATGACCTACCTTTATCGATTGGCACTTTATTGATTACAGTATGCCAGCCCGTGGTGCCCCTGTAAGTGTTTCTTCAGAAACAAGCGTCGTTGACGGGCAAAACACGCCGTGACAATATTGTGATATTATTATCGGTGATCCTACTGTAGGCGGGTGTTCAATATTGATTGCCGCGCGTGAGATAACGTATTACGGTAGCCGGATGTATGCGACATGCCCTGAGACAGGGAATAGAGAGAGGAGGAAATTTATTTTTAAAAAATCGATTACGTAAATTGTGTGGCGTTTGTCTCAGAACCCCTAACAGTTTGGGAAAATAGATAAGTTGTAGCGAGAGAAAGAGGAAGACGAATGGAGGGAGTGATCTCAATCAGAGATAATGAGAGATAGATGTGTCTGCCACTCAAACACAGTTTCTCTCTCTCTCTCTCTCTGTATTGCAAGCGCGCACCGTTCCAGCAGCCTATTATCTGATCTCGCCTACGGTTTCAAACTTGTTCCGCGGCGCGCTCCCCGAGAGTTGTTTGATTTCTACAGTTTTGAAAGGGATACTCCCAACTTAGAAATATGACTGGATCTGGAATTTGAAATATGGCAAGATTTCGTTTATCGTTTTTTTCTCGATCGGTGATGAGAGAGTGGAGATTTTCATTCTCACTTTCATAGTCCATCATTCCTCTATCTAAGGGGTCAAAGTATCTGTGGTTGCAACCCACCATTGATAATGAGAAGCATTTACCATCATAATTGCCCCCTCAAATGTTCCGAGTATGCATTTTGCTTTGGCGCCTCAATTTCACCCCTTAAATCAAACCTAAATACGCCCTAATTCCCTAAATATTCACCCCTAATAGGCTATACCGGGTGTTCAAGACTATGCAGAAATCATTAGTCTACTCCCACCACTTTGCCAGACGTAGAAAAAGCCGGGACCGCAGTTTATGGCTGTTTTTGCAGCATCAACTTTGCAGCAAAAGTGTATTGGATCACACTGCGGTTTACAGCACATGCGAACTTACTTCCTCTGTGTGGGAATCGACTTTTCACAACCCCAAAACCGAGACGAAAAACCGAAAAGTGCCAACTTACTGCTTAAGAACTTCCCTCGGTTTTCACGTTACTCCCACATATTTTTTCGTGAACTTGGCTAGTTTGTTGGCTTTCGAATGTCACTTTTCTGCATTTTCTTCCCGAATCTGAGTGAAATTTCACGTGAAGCACGTCGACCCAAGGTCGTTAGGCAGCTGATTTTTGCAGCATTACTTCGTTATTCAGTAGGCGCCGAGAAATTGGACGAGAGAGAGAGAGAGACCTAATCTAGTGACGAAAACGACACGGCAACGGCTAATTCACTCACACACAAATATTCCGAGAAATGATGATTGGATAATCTCAGTGGTTGTTTGATTGCATGTGCGATACTTGATGTTTTAAGGTAAATAGCGGGGGAACGGAACTTGTAAACCACACACACGTTTTGGAACCGGCGTTTAGGCGTACAATTTTTTCCAGGATACAATTATCTGCAAACTTGTAAGTTAGGAATGCTAAACGGAAGTAAGAGTCGGTGTAGGCGATCGAGAATTGGTTTTTTTCCTCCCAGATTAATATCGACATGCAGGAAATGAAAATGAGAATTCATCCATTCTCGGGGGTGGTTCTTTTTGTCGAGAGAGAGCCTGTTTGAGTGAGTGAGAGCTGCCGTGTGTGAGTGATAGAAAGTTCGACAAGCCATTTCCGTAGGTCATTATTGATCGGTTAGGGGTACGGTAGATGAATCACCAACTGATTATCGCTGGATACGGTATTCTTGATGATGAGGTACCAGCCCTGCAATCCACCGTAGTTCATTGTCGATCGCGTTTAGGGAGGCATACGGTAGATGAATCACCAACTGATTATCTCTAGATACGGTATCATGAAGCACCCGCTGTCACTGCACTGGTCCCACCTATCGAAATGCCATATTCCCCCTCTCTTGACCTTATGCGCGCATTTACTCATAGGTTATAGCAGCTCGTTGAGTGTGGGGACTACAACATTTGATAGCCGAACAGAGTATTTCACAGTCAATCCAACAGAAAATGGTCTAAAATGGGGGGAAGCGTTGAAACTGCAGCGGGACCCTCTCACTTCTACACACTCTCTCACCCTGACCCCTCTCTGTACGACAGTACGGTCTGTGGTTGACGTGATTAGGGAGGGACAACAACACTCGACAACCTGAAAGACGCAGCTACTACAGTATAGTGATAGTTCATCGAGACAATTACTGTCATTTCCGATAAATGAGTGACGGGAAATCGAATAAGCATAGAATCAAAATTTGACACTCCGTACTGACAATGTGTCAGTTGTAGCCCATTGTGCGGTACTTCTCAGTACGTGTTCCGATTTCTCTAAAAAAATATTTCTGTAGTTTACCGATGAGATGTACTTCTGTACTTCTTCTCGCCAAATATTATCGTTTTCGCGTTTCGCTTTTGGTTCTTTTCAAGTTTGAAACGATCGTTAGAAATTGACACGCCTAAACGACGTACTCAAAGACATAAAGACTGTGTGCCAAAGATCAGATTGTGTGTTTTTGAATTGTCTACGATCGCACAATATCCTACCATTCAACACGGCGTTTTGGCGACTCACGCGAATTGAGGCAGGCCCAAAATAGTACGTAAAAGGGCGATGGCCTCAGCACGAATTCCATTTTGGCATTTTGCCAAGAACGCCGTGTTCAAGCCAAGTTCATCCGTATCCAATACTAGACCTCTGGCATACTGTAGTGATCGATGGCCATTACCTACTGTAGATACCCGTTCAACTCGTTTCCGGAATGAAAAGACACAGGAATGGCTCATGCGCTTTCGATCTCCTTTAGAGGTTCCGTGACTTTTCACACGCATTTCTATTTCCACGTCTCTCCTAATCAGGATTCAGTACAAGTCGGCTCGTTTGCAATGTAAATTGTGGCATCTGAAATCTCTCGCTGTCTCTCTCTCTCTCTCTCTCTCTCTCTACTTCAAAAGTGTCACGAACCTCGGGTTCAGAGCGTGCAAGATCTAGAGAGCGAGGCTCTCTCTCTTTTGCATACTCTATCGCCCCCCCCCCTGACCCCTTTCAGGAGGCTGGAAAAGTGTGAGATCAGTTGTGAGCCCTGGGATTTGACGCCGATAAATGCACGCTTCTCCTCTCTCCCCATGTAATATAGCAGGAGATTATCATTTTCAATCTGTGCCCGAGGGGATTTGTGACAGATTTCCACTGCTCCATTCCGGTTATTTACACGCCAGATTTCGATCGAGATTACGTAGACATGACGAAATCGATTTATTTGTTCATCCCGTTCCCAGTGATGCTAGATTGCTCTCGAACTTGGGTAATTAAACCAAGACGCTATCCGGGAGAGATTTGTGATGAGAGAAGATCCGAATATGCTGGTCTCTCTCTCTCTCTCTCTCGTTCGCACCTTCTCTTCCCATTTTTTGCCCCTTTCTCATTTTACCCTGGTCGATTCATGCTGCATCAATCTTTCTTCTTCTTCTCTCTCTCTCTCTCTCTCTCTCTCTCTCTCTCTCGTTCTCTCCTTTTTTCCCACTCGCAATCCCTAAATCTCTCTCCTCATTTACGATATCTCGTCCGAATCGAAACGCCGGCACACGCATGCACACACGACAAAAAACGGCTGTGACAGAGTTTGCTCTGACCGCACTCTCTCACTTCCACACACTCTCTCGCTTGCTCTGATATCATATCATCCCCTACATCCATCAATTAGGATAGAACACCCCGCACGAGCCGATCCGCTTTCCCCCAGTTCGACGTGCGAAATTGGGGGCGGGGCCTGATTTCGAACTTGCCTGGGCGTAGGGGTCGGCGATCTACCAATACCTCATAGTGTCTCTCGGCCATTCAGTGGAAGTATCCGATTGCTCGAGGCTATCTCCTGTTTCTACTGCATTCATAATGAGAGGATGGATTGTGTTACCCGACACGGCATGCTGGATCACCCCAGGTACGGTATCTATGAATATATCTCGCGCTCGATTCCGCACCGTGCGGTACGGTATCTCTACTCTTCCGTACGGTATCTCTACTCTTCCTCACACTTATTTTCGTACGCGTGATCTAATTGCGGACTGTTCCTAGACTATTATTAGCACGTACGGTAGAATTTTTGACACACTTTATTCGTCGACTTTATTGATCTTTCCGTTTCTTATCCTGTAATCGCGCGCCGATAGTGCGCATCGTGCGGGCGCGCTCGGAACGATGCGCGCGCGACTAGATCCATTGGGCATGCGAGGGCGCACCGTGCGAGGTTGTATGCGCGCAGCAGAGAGTGCAGAGACAATGAATCTATCAATCGATATATCAGATTATCGATTATTACTCGCCCACTCACCCCCGACGGCCGGTCGATTTTGATCTTCGATCGATCAATCGATAAATGGCGGCGCTCGAGCGGATACTGTCGCTCACGTATACGGTAGCCAAAGAGGAGGAGGATACGGTAGATGTTGGTGAGTGGTATACGGTAGTTAGCGAACCCGAAAGATGCGGGCAATTTTGCGGACGCGCTCAAAATTGAGCGCGCGTTTTTGCGCTGTTTCGCGTGCGTCGTTTGCCCCTCTCTTCCCCCATTTCCAATTTCGACTCTTCTTTCCGAACCTTCCATCTTCGAAAAAAAAGGTGTGTGGCATGGTATGCATTGGTGTAGAGCACCAATCATTTCCGACAGTTTTTTTAATCTCTGCATTCTCTCCTTTTCGCGCGCTCTCTAGCCGCCTCCTCTGCGTCTCTGACCTGATCATCATCGCAAGCGCCGTTCATGAATCTGTGTGTGTTGGTTGAGAGTAGAGTAGACAGACAGAGAGCAGCGCACAGTCTCTCTTTCTCTGGCCGCTCTCGCATCCTCTCCCCGTCTCATCCTCCCCTTCTCTCCTCCCATCTCTCTCTCTCTCTCTCTCTCTCTCTCTCTCTCTCTCCCGCTCTGCCATCCATCTCACAACGTTGTTTTAAACTCTCTCTCCCGCTCACTTTTCCTCTTCCAACTCTCGTGAACTTCACATTCGCAGTTCGGGATCTGACCTACCGAACTCCTACCGTACCCTGCCAATTTCATCCCCTTCAAGTTGTTTGTTGTTATCGTCTCTCGCACAGATATCGAGAAAAGTGGTGGTCAGCGCGGTCAACGCGATGCGACGCGCGCAGTTCGGTAGGTCACACTATTGATCGACTTCCGTGGTCCAAACGTCGACTACCGTACCCTTGTATCCCACCCATAGTGCTTACAGGCTTTTTATATGGCGGCTGAACTTTGTAAATGTTTGCGCGTTAGGTCGTGATGACTAATCCAATGTCTATCCATCACAGACGACTTTCGATGTACCCCCACTGCCGTACATTAGGAGACTACGGTAGGTCACTCGGACGGTCGATCGATGAGTAACTTATTTCTCACCACTCCGATTCCTCTTCGGCCTTGGTTGTGTGGCGCTGGCCTCCCCTTGCGTGAACTGCGAACTGCGCCCGACGAGAGAGTGCGCGAAATCAAGAGGGCGCAGAGAGGCAGAGAGCGACGAGAGAGCGTGCGAGATGGAGAGAGTACAGAGAGGCAGAGAGCTACTAGTAGAAAGAAATCGAACACATACACGCACACATACTTACCCGGATGTGATGACGATCATGATGATCAAATCATATAGGTTACCGTATCCCCCCTCCCGCCCTTCCTGGTTACGGTAGTCATCCACTTTCGATCCGGCACGTCATCACGCACGTCTCTCTCTCTCTCTCTCTCTCTCTGCCTCTCAACGTGGGGCTTTCCCCCCTTCGAGAGCCGACCAGAGGCCAGCAAAAATCTCCCTGAGAAACGGGCTTTTTCAGTCCAATTCTGAAACGACGTTCGAAGAAAATTGCACGTTTGCTTCTCCGCCTCCGCGTTTTAGAACGAGTGGGATATTGCGCCTACCGTACCCCCATAATTAATGGCTGCACGCAAAGAGGAGTACGGTGATCTACCAAAAGGACGACGGGGGGGGGTGAAGGGTACCCTGCCTCCTCCGAGTCTGTCTGTCGTTTATCTCCATCTCTCTCTCTCTCTCTCGACGTGTCTGGGATGGAGAGGGTACCCTCCCCCCTCCCTTCTCATCACAAAACTGTGTGTGAACACGGCAGAGAGGGGAGAGAGAGATAGTTGAGAAGATCTCACTTTGAGAGAGGTGAGAGAGTGGGGGAGAGGAGGAGAGCGCAGGCATGGAGAGGGCGGGCGGAGGGTACCCTCCTCCGCCCGGCCAGTCGATACTCCCCCTACCCCCTCCTCTCTCTCTCTCTCTCTCCCCCTCTCCCCCCGACCCCGTCGTTGACGTTCCACTCTCTATGTTTGTAGACAAATTGAGAGTAGTTGATCCCCACCCTCTTCCAGTCGATTTTCATTCATCATTTTCAGTACCAATTTCCGATTAGTTTCATCATTTTTCGCACTCTCCCCTTAATTTTTTTCGAAACCTCTCTATCTCTCTCCCGACATTCATCTCCCCCTCCTCCGTTCTCAACATGAACGTCGTCGTCGTCTCTGCTTCTCTAGCTCCCCTCCATCCGCTCTCTCACTTCTGCACACTCTCTCGCCCGCACCCTCTAACTGACTTGCCATCTCTGCCCGGTCTCTTCGTCAGATATTGATCTCTCGTCGGAGGGAGGGAGGAGAGAGAGGGACAAGTGTGTTCTGAAACATGAACTAGCGTTACGCAGCAGATGTGCGCCTGTCTCCCCCTCCTGATCTACCGTAATCCTCTCGTTATCGCGAACTGGCGCCGGATTACTGTAGTATTTATTGATTGATCGACTGTCTGCGGTCTGATGATTTCTGAGTGCGTGAGGGGGGTTTCCCAAGAGGGGAAAATGAGGGGAGAGCGAGAAAAGAAGAAGTCTTATCGCCATTTCGACGATTGTTAAGAGATAAGAGGCGGGGTCGGTCGGTGGTATCAGAGGCCCGAGAATCACCTCGACTCGAGGTGACCACAGACCGTAGTTTGTCTCGGGAGTGGTGTGGTACGGTAGGTACCCTAGGGTAAGGTAATAATCTGCCTGGTATTGACTAAGCTCGCCCTTTCTTTGTCTTGAAGAGATGTTGCAGCAAAAAGTTGACGAGGGAGAGACGAGGGAATTCCCTGATGATTTGCGTCATTCGAGGATTACGGTAGGGACGGGGTACCGTAGCTAGGGTATTGCAAATTTAAAATACTATGTTCTACTTCAAGAACAACTACCTGTGGTGTGCTTAGTGTCTGATTCTCCCACGTTCACGTGCACTCTCGCCCTCGTTTCCGCTATTTATCAGCGGAACGTTTTATTATTTTGGATTTCACATAATTGCTCGTGAATTTGTAATAGCGAGGGAGGGGGTACGGTAGCACCCGGGGTACTTCCGTTTGAGACCAATACGGCAATAAAAGGAGGAGGAATTGTACGCCTCTCATCTCCATTTCTCGATATTATTTGATATGATTGCTATTGTTTCTCTATTGCCCCGTCCGCCCCCCTCTCGTCGTCTGCGCTCTCTCCGTTCCGCCCGCTCTCTCGTCCTCTCTGACCGCTGAGCGTCAGCTCAAGGCGGCGAGAGAGTGTGCGAAAATGAGAGAGTGTGTCTGTCCATCTTCATATATCGTTATTCGACACATGGAGACGCACAGCTCGTTCTTAGAACGCCCTCGTCCTCCTTCCTTCCTCCTCTTCTCTCCTCCCTTCCCCCCCCCTCCACCTCTGACGTCCTCTCTGGTTTTCACATATGAAAAAAGCGCGCGCATGAAACGCGCTTCGTTCGCTTGTGTGGGAATCGACTTTCCCGAAAATTAGATGGCATTGACCTTCCGCCCCGGCCTGAACTACTACGGTAGGATTCAGAGGAGTACGGTAGGCTGATTGGACGGGAACTCTGGCGTGGACCAAAGGGTGCATACTGTGGACTATAATTAATTATTGTATTCCGGATTGGACAATGGTATTTGATAACTCTACAGTAATACCTGAATCAAGAATGTACCTACACTTGTGCATTGCAACTCTTCTGGTCGTGCCGTAAAAGCCGGACATACCGTAGCTCAACCGTAAAACCTATCACCAACTGGCGATACGGTAGGTCAAATGGTCTCTCTGTTGATTTCACAATCGCTTGTCGACATCCTATCGTTATTTCGCATCTCTCCCAGTTGTTCCTTCAAAGTGCCATCTCCTCTCTTCTTTCAATCATTCTCTTGTCTTTTCTTCTTCTTCTCGAGCCTATCAATGAAGCGATGATCTAAGCTAGGAACAGAGGAGAGAGAGAGAGAGAGAGAGAGAGAGACAATTTCCCCCATTCCCCCTATCCTCCCTCTCTCCCCCCATCCATTCTCCCCCTCCCCCTCTCCTCTCAACACGCACACCAGTTCCGTCTGACATCTACAGTAATCATCTACCGTAACCGCGATGCCTAAGAGTTCGTTACCGTACTACCCCGCCACCAACAGTGTCACATCAAATCATTCATTGCAGGAGAGATGGATACGGGTGGTGGCGCGAGTGGCGCCGCGGCGGCGGCACCGTCCATGACGGGGTTCGCGCCGGTGGCGCCATCGGGCGCCAACGGACTGGCGACAGCCGGCGCCGGCGGTCTGCTGACGCCGACGGCGGACCAGCAGCTGCAGCTGCTCATGCTGCTGCAGCACAATCTGTCTGCGCAGCAGCAGATGTCTGCTGCAGCTGCAGCAGTTGCAGCCTCTGCAGCCGAGCCTCAACATCTCCAATCCGTCCTCTCCTCTCGCGGGTTCAAGCGGAAACTGTCGTCCATCGACGGGCTGCCGCCATCGCTCGAAGGTCTGTCCATTTTTCGACGCGGCGACGAGTGGTAAAAGTCGATTGCAGGCACACCACTAGACGACGGCTCCGGCTGCTTCTGGAGTGCGGGAGTGGTTCCGACTAATGGATTGCTCACTCCTAATGGAGGACAGACGAGGAGGAACAAGACATTCTCATCCGAGATGAGCGATCTTTTCGTCCATGAAGTAAGTTTATTTTCATTAATAAATGAAATTTAATTAATGTATAAATATCTTGTCAAGAGGCTCAGTAAGTCATTCCATCCAATCTCCTCATTTCGAACACTCTCTCGTCCCATGGATTTCGCATCTCCTGCAGTCTTAGAGATCATCTCACCATCATTCATGGCCTTTTTGCGATAGAAACCGTGGCTTTGTCGTGTCTGCACTCTCTCCAATTAGCACACTCTCTCGCCCTTTTCCCATTCAGCCCCCATTAGTCACGGTATCAATTAGATTGATGAGCTATACCGCCACCACCGTCGTTGTCGTACTAGTCATTGTAATTGAGAGAGACGACTTTTGGTAAAAGTCGGCGTGTGTGACGCACGCGGCTACCGTATCCATAGCTACACTACGATATTATCGATTGATGTGCAGGTCATCAATCGGAAGGAGACGCTCGTCGAGAACAACACGAACCGTGAGGTCGACTTCAATCGACAGAAGAAGCACGCCTGGCAGGAGGTACGGTAGAAGCGATCGATAACTGATTACTGTAGATTGATCGATAACTGACTACAGTGATCGATAGTGCCCGAATGAATCAGGATTGCAAAGTATGACATCGTGAGAGCTGATAAGGCGGGAATGTTGTGATGTTCACTCTGCTCCGGTGTATTCTGTCCCGGTCTCTGACCCGCGCGGACTCTCAGGGTACTGTATCCTACCTTGACATACGGTATCTTATCGATTGGCTTCATTTCGTAAAAAAAATGATAAGTGCTGTGGAGCGGATCTTTCCTCCGTCGATTGATGAGAGAGTGTGGGAAAGTGAGAGAGTGTGAGATCGTGAGATTATGTCAAATTGTCAGAATGATTCGGAGAAATCGGGCGAGACCAAATGCACAAAATAGAGATACTTTGATGTCATTCGTCGTTGAATCCACGGTTTGAGACACGATTTTGAGAGATATGAATGAGAGAGAGATATGAAGAGAGAGAGAGAGAGAGAGAGAGTGAGAGAGAGCGAGAGAGAGAGAGAGAGAGAGAGAGAGAGAGAGAGAGAGGGAGAGAGAGAGACGGAGAGAGAGATAAGAGTTCTGAGACACGATTCACCCAGTCGCAATTCTGTCTAATCTTGGACCAATTTAGCCCCGGGGACATTGGGGAAATTGCACTAATGAGAATCTCTGAATCGAGAGCAATTCGTCATAGACTAAAAGAAGGATTAAAATATCGATAATTTGCTAAAACCCAATATCATTCATTTTATTTTGATAGATATTTACAATGTCAAAAGATCCGGGAACATTCCATGTTTTTTTGTTGAAAATTTCATAATCGTTTTCACTCAAATTTCTCTCACGATGAAGAAGTGAAAAGCGATGGAAATTTGGCCGAATCATTGAAATTCATCATCTATTCTATACATTCATGCCGTCCCTCTCGACTTATCATCCTTCGAGAGAGAGAGAGATAGAAATTGTTGAAAAAGATCGGGAGAGAGAGAGATGACGCGTTTAAATTATGGGAAATTTCTAAAAGCCCAACACACAAGACACGGGAAATTTTCTAAAAGCCCAACACACAAGACACGGGAAATTTTCTAAAAGCCCAACACACAAGACACGTTGCATAATGTGTCTGTATTACGATCCCCTGGAACGATTTGATCATCGATGTCATACACGCACGGCAAATATTAACACTATTCTTTTCCTCTTTTTTTCTAAAATTGCCGGTTCCGGCTCCAGTGTGATCTTTTTTTCCGGTTTGGTTGCGTCCATGCAGAATTTATGAGGACTGCAAACTTTCGATAAAATGCGTTTTTCGATAAATTTTAAGTATTTTAAGAAAATATAAGTGAATATTTCTTTCCTACTTTTCCATAGCATTTTGTGAGATCGATATAAGCAAATGGGAGAACTTCAATCTGATCTTTGATCTCTCGCTCCCTCCCCCCGTCATCACCCTCAAACTTGGGTAATTAAACCGAGTTGAATTCGGGTGGAAAATTGAATATGCTGATCTTCCCCCTTTGTCAGGTGTACGACGCCGTTCGTGCCGTCTATCCCTCCTTCAATTGCACCGTTGAGGGTATGAAGACACACTGGAGATATCGGAAGAGACGAGTCAGAGATGCCGCACCATATATGAAGAGGTGAGAAAAAAGGGGCGGAGCTTGAAGGGGGCGGAGTCAGGTCTATTAATTAGGGGAACGGCAAGATACAGATACATATTAATCTGATATCAAGACTAATGGGCCTACAGGAAAGTAGCTTCGTGGTCGGTGGTGGTCAGGATCAATTAATGAAATTCCATGACGTCCAGAAAATAATGAGAGATGCTAAATGACACCGGGAGCAGTTGTAATAGTGTTCTACTATGAAATGCAAAAACAGTATGTGTTTATTATACTGTAGTCGTCGCATGTTGACCTCATCTCGACCTTTGTTGATGCCTATCGTTATCGCCCCTCTGCGTCTCTGACCCACGCTCGATCTTCGCACGTATAGCGCGATTATAGCCGTCGTGCTGATAAGCTGATAACCGGCGCATGTCTGGCTTCTCTGACTGCTCTAGCCTATCAAGAAAAACGTATTTATGATAGTCCGTGATCGTCTGTGTTCTGCTACAGGACGAAAAGGCCGAATCTGGGATAATTTGCTAGACAACTGCAGAGTTTTTGCGGCATAATTCCAACTATGTTACAGTTGAGAAAAATAGCTACTTTTCGCCCACTCAGTAGTGAACCAAGGAGATCAACGGGTCCGAAATCCAAATATTTTTGTCCGCCCATTTTTTTGTTCCGTGTAAATTCAGCGACAGACTGTGTGGTGCCTCTAATTTGGGCAGAGAGGGCAGGTTGATAGGGGGGCTGCTGATAAGGACTGTTTACTTGCTGAGAGAGAGCGACGGCACTCATAAATAAGTGTGATGCGAGAGGATTGAATCACGAAACGAACATGATCATCGATCGGCGCCCTACCCTGACTACCGTAGTACCTCCGACAAGGGGTGACACTAGGGATGCAAGTTCGGTTTTCGTATCACGACTCTCTCAGCGAGAGATCGGTAATACGGCTGATAAAGGGGAGAGAACGAGAGAAAAAGAGACACCGTACTACCGAAACCGACGCCGAACAGGCATCCCTAGGTGGCACACACCAAGTTTCAATCCTCTAGAAAGGTACCAGGGACGAGAGAGCGTGAGAAAGTGAGAGAGCCTCTCACGATTTCGATCTATCGCAACCCCTTTGGGGAATAGTGTACCGTACGACTGCCGTACCTACCGTATCCCTCTCGATCGATAACTCTACCGTACTCCATTCAGATTCCGTGAACAGGGAGTTGGTGGGGAGACGTTGGGCGATCGGATGAACGACGCCGATTGGGCCATCTATGACATACTGAACACGAGTGGATGTACGACTGCCAGCAATGGGTCCTGGCAGGGAAAGGGAGATACGGTAAGTATTGATTAAGTTAAAGTTAATTTTGTGTAAGTGGGGGAGATCATTGATTGATGACAGAAGTAGATTACGGTAGGCGCCTTAGATACGTGTGGGAGCGATTATTGATTTATTCATGAATCGCGGTTTACTGTAGGCGCCATGGAGGACACTGATAAATGGAGATGCATGCACAGAAATAGTTATTCAAATGCAATAGAAGCGTATTGGAGAATCGCTTTTGCAAAGCCTTTTCAGCATTCGATGAAACGCAAATGTCACTGCGGAATTTGAGAGTGTGTCTTTTTGTGGATAAATGACTTGACTTCTTGACGCGCGCCATCAATTATACATGAAACATCCTTCCTCTTTCATTTGCGACCAATTAAGAATGACGAAAGAAATGGAATCCGGAATTGACTTTACTAATTAATTATCTAATTAAGTAATATATTAGCATAATTAATTAAGTGTGATTGCAGTCTGATCTCGAGGAGAAGGACATCGCCACACCGCCCGCCAAGTTTGCCCGATTCGATCGACTGGATGACATCAAGTGCGAAGACTCCAACAGGTTAGATCAGACTCCGCCCACTCCAGAGCACCGCCCATCTTGTAAGCGCCGCCTCTTTGTAACAATAGGTTCCGCCCACTTGGAACTGAAATGAATCGAAAGAAGAAATGAATCAACAAGTTGTTATTTTAGATAGGTGTTCCCAAGACTCCTTTTCTAAGCTCCGCCCCCTTTGCAGTGCTCCGTTCCCGATCTCTCCTGCCTCCGTGCTCGGCTGCTCCGACGACTCCAACTCCAGTCTGGCTCCGCCCCCTACGACCTTCTCGGCTGCATCTGCTGCAGCTCAGTTGCTGCTGGGCGCAGCTACGCTGTCGCCCGCGGCGCTGCCCATGGTGCGCGGTGTACTGTCGCAATGCTCGGCCGGCGTGATTGCACACGCCGCACCACTGCCCGCACCACAGCAGGACTACACGCTGCCCGCGGAGAAGGACGAGAACGAGGAGGAGCGGCGGATGAGGAGAGATCTCATTACGGTAAGAGTATCGATTGATTGTGGAGGAGAAGGGATTACGGTAGATGGAGAAGTAAATATCGATCGATATTTGCAGCAGCAGACCAAGTTCTTCATCTCAATGAATCAGCTCGTGTCTGATGTGAGTTTATCGATTTTTTGTTGTTGTAATCTTTGGACCAAAAATGTCCCAGATCTCTCAACATTGCTGACTTTATCTATTAGAAAGCGCCATAATGGTTTCGAATCGGATGAAAAATGGCCATTTGGATGCATCTGTGATCTCAAATTATGTGCATAACTATCTAACTATCAGCAAGAGGAAATGCAATTTGGGCATACCATAAACTGCTAGGGATCGAGACGCTCTCTCATTTTCACGCACTCTCTCGCCTCCTGGCCCCTTTCTGGAGGAGTAAAAATCATTTCTTGGTTCAGGTTCGACTGCAGCTGCCGATGATCCTTGCGCAGATCGTCGCTAACACTCCCCTCGCATCGCCCGCCAACTCCTCCTCTTCCTCGGGCACCAATGATCCCTGATCTTTGATCTTTGATCTCTATCCTCCCCCTTCCTTTCCCTCCCCCAACTCGCCCCCTCGAACCAATTCGTGAAGCTCACACACTCACTATTTTATAAATTCTCTCGAAAATTCCATCCCCCAATTATGTATTGATTTCGTTGCTCGCGTGCAGTGAGATAGCATTTTATTATTATTTGTGCAAGATTACAAGTGTTAGTTGTGGAGCGCCGGACTACGGTAGCTCCGTTGTGTCAGACTTAGAACTTCGAACCGATGATGCATATTCTATATTTTATCCTATAATACTCTTGTTGATTTTTGTCACACACACAGATTTCGAGTGCGCTAGGCAGCCTTTTCCTTATTCTATTTGTGTATTGAATTTCGCCCCTCTTCCCACAAATATTTGTATGATTTTGTATGGTGCGTGCAACGCACAATGGTGTGTAGGAGAGGACAGTAGTGTTTTGTAATTGTAAAGTTATTGTAGCATTTTGTAAAACAAGCGAAAAAACAGCAAAAAAGCGTGACGCAGCGCGCCAAAAAACAAGGCGATTTGTTAGTGGTTTCTTGTCTATGTATACGTTGCATTATCGATTATTTACCGCCCCACTTGTGGTACGCTTAGAGCCTTTCTTCTTATATAATATAACACCCAAATTCGAGTAGCTCCTTTTCACCTTTCGAGTAGGCCCCGCCCCAATCGACCCGAGTAGACTCCGCCCCTTTCTAGTTCCCGCCCCTTTTATTGTGTACCGGTTCCCCATTTGTTCTGCATACAGAAACGTGTTGCTAGATTATCCCATTTGTCTCATGTAATCAATATAATGACCGTAATCAATTACGCCCGTCTCTTCTAGTTCGTTCTCTACCGTATTCTGGGTAACTCTACGCTTACAGTACACCACCCGCGTCCAGATCAATCAATAATGATGACTAGTTGTGCTACTACGATCGTCCCCACCCCCTCGACCACCTACAGTAATCCCCCCCGTGTAGTCGTCGTGTTACGAGAGAGATCGCCTTTTTTCCCATTTCACACCGGTTCCACCATCACCACACCACAAACCACACCGCAGTACATGTGAAGACTTTCCTGGCCTGATCAATCAATCTACTCCCGAGTTCCGTCCCGAAACCTACCGTAGTATTTTCCTCGTCCTACCGTAGATCCGATTACGCGTTGTCTGTTGAACGCCCCACTGGATAAAGATCGAATCGATCGGAATGTGATTACAATAATCTCTAATGTCGTTACAGTAATCTCAAATGTAATTACAGTAATCTCCAATGTCATAACTTTATTGGGAAAGTGTGGTTTCTTCTTTATTGATATCTGCGTTGTTGACGAGTATCGATTGGTTTTTGATCGGTCACAAGTGGATTACGGTAGGGGCCGCCTTTTCTGGAAGCAGGTTATTGATTGATTGATTTATTTATTTATTACCGATAGGAGAGATGTGAAGGGGCGTATTCGGCTGGGAGGAGGGCACAGGCGTCTTCGCCCTCGACGGAAGTTCGCTGTAAACCAATCGATAAACCCAGTCGCAATGCTCGGCCGGCGTGATTGCACACGCCGCACCACTGCCCGCACCACAGCAGGACTACACGCTGCCCGCGGAGAAGGACGAGAACGAGGAGGAGCGGCGGATGAGGAGAGATCTCATTACGGTAAGAGTATCGATTGATTGTGGAGGAGAAGGGATTACGGTAGATGGAGAAGTAAATATCGATCGATATTTGCAGCAGCAGACCAAGTTCTTCATCTCAATGAATCAGCTCGTGTCTGATGTGAGTTTATCGATTTTTTGTTGTTGTAATCTTTGGACCAAAAATGTCCCAGATCTCTCAACATTGCTGACTTTATCTATTAGAAAGCGCCATAATGGTTTCGAATCGGATGAAAAATGGCCATTTGGATGCATCTGTGATCTCAAATTATGTGCATAACTATCTAACTATCAGCAAGAGGAAATGCAATTTGGGCATACCATAAACTGCTAGGGATCGAGACGCTCTCTCATTTTCACGCACTCTCTCGCCTCCTGGCCCCTTTCTGGAGGAGTAAAAATCATTTCTTGGTTCAGGTTCGACTGCAGCTGCCGATGATCCTTGCGCAGATCGTCGCTAACACTCCCCTCGCATCGCCCGCCAACTCCTCCTCTTCCTCGGGCACCAATGATCCCTGATCTTTGATCTTTGATCTCTATCCTCCCCCTTCCTTTCCCTCCCCCAACTCGCCCCCTCGAACCAATTCGTGAAGCTCACACACTCACTATTTTATAAATTCTCTCGAAAATTCCATCCCCCAATTATGTATTGATTTCGTTGCTCGCGTGCAGTGAGATAGCATTTTATTATTATTTGTGCAAGATTACAAGTGTTAGTTGTGGAGCGCCGGACTACGGTAGCTCCGTTGTGTCAGACTTAGAACTTCGAACCGATGATGCATATTCTATATTTTATCCTATAATACTCTTGTTGATTTTTGTCACACACACAGATTTCGAGTGCGCTAGGCAGCCTTTTCCTTATTCTATTTGTGTATTGAATTTCGCCCCTCTTCCCACAAATATTTGTATGATTTTGTATGGTGCGTGCAACGCACAATGGTGTGTAGGAGAGGACAGTAGTGTTTTGTAATTGTAAAGTTATTGTAGCATTTTGTAAAACAAGCGAAAAAACAGCAAAAAAGCGTGACGCAGCGCGCCAAAAAACAAGGCGATTTGTTAGTGGTTTCTTGTCTATGTATACGTTGCATTATCGATTATTTACCGCCCCACTTGTGGTACGCTTAGAGCCTTTCTTCTTATATAATATAACACCCAAATTCGAGTAGCTCCTTTTCACCTTTCGAGTAGGCCCCGCCCCAATCGACCCGAGTAGACTCCGCCCCTTTCTAGTTCCCGCCCCTTTTATTGTGTACCGGTTCCCCATTTGTTCTGCATACAGAAACGTGTTGCTAGATTATCCCATTTGTCTCATGTAATCAATATAATGACCGTAATCAATTACGCCCGTCTCTTCTAGTTCGTTCTCTACCGTATTCTGGGTAACTCTACGCTTACAGTACACCACCCGCGTCCAGATCAATCAATAATGATGACTAGTTGTGCTACTACGATCGTCCCCACCCCCTCGACCACCTACAGTAATCCCCCCCGTGTAGTCGTCGTGTTACGAGAGAGATCGCCTTTTTTCCCATTTCACACCGGTTCCACCATCACCACACCACAAACCACACCGCAGTACATGTGAAGACTTTCCTGGCCTGATCAATCAATCTACTCCCGAGTTCCGTCCCGAAACCTACCGTAGTATTTTCCTCGTCCTACCGTAGATCCGATTACGCGTTGTCTGTTGAACGCCCCACTGGATAAAGATCGAATCGATCGGAATGTGATTACAATAATCTCTAATGTCGTTACAGTAATCTCAAATGTAATTACAGTAATCTCCAATGTCATAACTTTATTGGGAAAGTGTGGTTTCTTCTTTATTGATATCTGCGTTGTTGACGAGTATCGATTGGTTTTTGATCGGTCACAAGTGGATTACGGTAGGGGCCGCCTTTTCTGGAAGCAGGTTATTGATTGATTTATTTATTGATTTATTACCGATAGGAGAGATGTGAAGGGGCGTATTCGGCTGGGAGGAGGGCACAGGCGTCTTCGCCCTCGACGGAAGTTCGCTGTAAACCAATCGATAAAGTGTATCAATACGGTAGGTCATAGGGAGGCGGGAAGCCGAAGAATAAACGACTACACTTGTAGAGAAAGTGCCGAATCCGCTTCCATAGTTCCTGAAATTAACGGAACATCAAAGATCAAAAATATTTTTACCGAACCTTGCTGTTCTCCAAGTTGTTGTGGCCAATGTCGGGAATCCAGAGCGGCGGCACCTGGTAAGCAGTGCCTCACTCCGCCCACATTTCACAGACTCCGTCCCCCCCTACAAACCCGGCTCGAGTAATACCTTGACGGGGGCGGTCTCATAGACGGACTTGCCGTGTTCGATAGGCACGACGATGTCATCGAGGCCGTGACAGACGAGAACGGGCACTGTCACTTGCGGCATCTGATGAGGGATTGAGTAGGGATGACGCAAGGGGGATACCCCCCATTGTAAAGCCAAAGTTTTACAAAACATTCGCATTTTTATCATTCAAAATTGTGTCTGAGAAATAGTCTGGTCGTGTAAAATAATGCCCTGCAAGTGGAAAAGGGAGCTATAGCATCTACATTGACATGAGTTTCCTAAGGATGACGCAATCAGATCCTTGCAATTACCTTCTCGATGCTTCGGAACTTGTCCACACAGGGCTTCCGACGGTCGAAGGGCTTGTTGAAGCAGGCCCGCTTCCACAGCAAAACACGTAGCATCGAAGTAAGGGGCGCCAGAAGAATCACTCCTGCAACGAATGTCTGATTCATACCTGTGCGTACTCCGGTTTTTCAGGGCAGCTTGTGCGCGCGATTTGTGTAGGGTGAGACGCGGCATGCGCCGCACCTTACACAAATCGGGCGCACATCGCGCGTTCTGTTGAAAGGTCTCGAACGGAACAAGCCAGGTCCGGCAAAAAGTCCGGCGCGCGTCTTGTAGAATCCCGCGCGCAGCTTGTGCAATTGGAATCGCGCGCACAAGCTGCGCTGAAAATCCGGAGCTACTGTCCATGTGAGAAAAAATCGGTTACCGGTGTACGGGTCCGCGGCCACCACTCTCCACACCGAAACGTACGGGTCCGCGGGCGACATGGGTCAAATGGTTTTCAAATGGCTAAAGTCGCGTGCAAAAGTGCTCTCAGGCCATAATTTTAAATTTTTCTGCTCAATTTAATCATAAATTAGGCGCCTAAGAAAGGTAGCGATACTCATTCCTCCACCCGAAATGTCGAAATATCAATTTTTTTCTACGGGCCACCGGTCTAATTTCAAAAAAAAATTTCTCCACGGGTCCCCGAAACAGCTACCTGTTTTGGCGCTCAGGTATGGTCTGATTACGGTAGGAGAAGGGAAATCGATGTACCTGCCACCGGAGGCTTCACCTCCGACAGTAGAGCAATGGCGGCGGCGGTACCTGTAATTAATTACGGTAACATGCAAGTACGGTAGCTGTCAATTACCGATCGAGTAGCCATAGATGATTATCTTCTGAGGGTCAACCTTGCGAACAGTGAGAACGTGCTAGAAAAGTGTCCCGTCAGACTAGCAGAGCGTGTGGGGGCATAGCTCAGGGGTAGAGCGCGCGCTTCGCATGCGCGAGGTCTGGGGTTCGATTCCCCATGCCTCCAAATATCTTTTGCCGCTCACTTGATATACTCCCTCGATGTCAGCGAAGATACTCTTGTCGTTCGACTCGCCACTGCTAACTCCGTAGCCGGAGTAGTCGTAGATCACGATGTCGGCATTAAGATATCTTAATTATAAAATGTTGAAAGGAATACGGAACATGCAAAACATGCAAGGTTGCTTGATTTTTTTTTACAACATTGTAAACTTTTACTCGGTAGCTCACTTTGCAATATCAGCCAGCGACGGCACTCCGTGGAAGTGGTCCGAGAGGTCCGAGCTGGAATGGAAAATCAATTATCGATCGAGCCGAGGAGATGCCGTACCCATTGGGGTGCGAGTAGATGAGCGTGTAGCCGGGCGCCTTCGACGGAGCACGTATCAAGACGCAAGCAAGGTACTGTAAAAGGAATGGTACTGTAGTTTTTTTGTACGGTAGGATTACGGAATAGATCAATAGTTACAGTACTCACGTGTTGCTTGCGGGTTTCGATCGTGAAACATTCGATGTATTTCGGATTGAGGGGCTTGTAGCAGGGATGGTCGAAGCCGAAGAGCCACGATTGATTGAGCGATGCCCTTCAAGGGGTTACGGTAGAGTACGGTATCAGGGAGGCATACGGTAGCCCTTGTTTCAATATCGATCGGCTCACTTATTGGCCTTCTTGAGCTTGGTCCGCTTCACGACGCCGTCTACCGTACTCTCTTGGTAGAAGAAGTACTCGCGAGAGGGAGGCCAGAAGGCAGCCTGGAGAGAAGAGATCGAAGATCAGATTGGAGAAGGATCAAAGATCAAACCTTGGTGAGGACAAAGTTGGGGAGGGGCGGCAGACACGCCACCCAGCACGCGCGACCCGATGTCTGAGGAAGAGATCAAAGATCAACAAAATCAGTCAACAATGCGTGTACTGTACAGAAGAGATACGGTATTATTGATTGGTCACTGGTATACGGTACATCCACCGTACCTTCATGCATCCTCCCACCCGTCGCATCGCCACCTCACAGCCCTCACAGCGCGTAATCGGACACGAGCACTCCATCTCCACTTTGCGATGCCTGCAATAGGCTCCGCCCTCTTTTCCTGACTCCGCCCATTTCTTGGCTACTCCCCCTTTTCGCTGACTCCGCCCCTCTCGCACCTGTACTTCTCGATGCGCTTGTAGAAGCGCTGGTCGCGCTCCTCCGAGTTGTTGTCTGCAAGAAATCAAAGATCAATTCTTGTCCCTTGGCACGATGCCAATTCAGACAGACAAACTACAGTAATCCCGTACCAGAATCCCTCCTCTTCCTCTTGTCCCTCTTTCTCTCCTTCCTCTTGCTTCGTTTCGAATTGGTTCCACTCGATTCGGGTGCCTTTAACTGTTGTTTCTGCGACGTCGGCACGTCGGAGGAGGGCGGCTGCAATCATCTTTGATCGTTCACCCATCTCTGATCCGGGCTGCAGCCCAGAGCTTGGCGACTAGGCTGAGTGATACTTGTTCTTTGATCGATAAATATCAACAATCTACTGGCGCTCAGTACTCTGGTCTTTTGAATTTCAATGGAATAATTGATCTTTGATCTTTCCTCACCTCCTCCACCGAATTGCGCACCCTCTTCACGCGCCGCTGAGACATGTGCGCGCCAATCAACTGCGGCGGGAAAAACCTGAATACCGTACTCTCGAGTTACAGTACAGTATACATCAACGTACAGTATACAGTACCCACAGAACGATTACAGTACTCCCGCCGACTACGGTATCCCACTCACGATCGATTGGACGCCGTGTTCTTCTTACGCTTCATCCGCTTGCTGCTCCGACTCCGATTCGGCGTCCTCGCACCCGCCGCCTTCGGACTGCAAGATTTGATCTTTGATTTTTCTAGTTGTATCTTTGTAGTCTGTAGTCTTCTCATCTGTAGTTTATAGTTTCATCGTTTACACAGGCGATCCATCCGACGCCTCCGTGTAAGCGTGAGCGGTTACGCATATGAGCGGCTCCTTCTCCGAGAACTCCGTCTGGGCAGAGATCAAAGATCAAACCACAGGTTGTGGTCATAGCTTACTGTAGTTTGAGTTTACACTCGATGGAAATTACCATACCTCCTGCGTGAAGTCGGTGATGACGGGCGGACCGGCAGTCTGCTCATTCTGCAAAGATCAAAGATCAGAGGTCAAACAGAAGACTACAAACCAGGGCGTCCTCAATGTCAGTCGTTGCGTGTTGAGTCGCGCATAATTGGAGGGAAATCTGGAAAGAGATCAAAGATCACCGGAAGCGAATTGGACACTGACGTCATTGCTCCTGTTGACGGGTGTGACGGTGGGCAGCGTGGTCTGCACTCGTTTCTGCAAAGATCAAAGATCAATCGACACGTTGACCCAATCGATTACCGGCGATGGCTTCGGGCACTCGTTCTCCGATTTGCTGAAAGGTGCGAGGTTACTGTATTAATCAATAAAGCATGATTACGGTATGATCAGAGTACCGTACTCACTCATTCGTCTCATTGTTCGTTTCGTTATTGGTCGTCTCCGAGGTTTGATTGGTCTGATTGGTGGAGGCGGCGCGCCGGCGCGGTTTCCGCGTGCTTTTAGACCGAGCCGCACTCTGCGGATTACGGTATTGTGGCCGGGACTACGGTAACCCCAAAACCCGGTTATCCGATTCCCGGTCCACACTCACCTTACTCGACGAACTCGTCGTGTGCACGCGCACTTTCGACACGCGTCGCGACATCATTTGATCTACCGGCGATCGATCGATCGATTTATCGATTACTTACCGGGCATGGAAGGGTACTGTACAAGAATAGGTTACGGTAGGAAGGTAACATACGGTGGACGCACCGATCGATTATTCAGCAACGACCGTGTGAGACGAGCACAAATGAAGAGAATGAGTAGAGAGAAGGGAATGGAGAAATAAAAATATGAACGAGAGGCAAATCAGATAATTTGCAGATAATATTCTGAAAATGTATATTTGGATAATATTTGTGATGAAAATTAATTGGACTAATTTTGCAGCCCTTCTAATTGTGCAATTTTGTAAAAGAAGGAGGAGGATGTCGATTTTGCAGAAAGGACTGGGTCGGCTCACGCATCGGAAATCGATCAGTCTCATCGCTCCATTTTTCTCTCTATATCTTTATTATTTTCTGATTTTTTTTAGTTATTGTTGATCGAGTTTAGATATTTTGATAGCTCTGGACAACACATTTTGGCTTGAAGGTTTGTTCAAAACGATGAATGTATTTTCAACTGCAAAGAATCAGACCTTCGATCATTTCTCTCTAATCGGCACGGAAGACAGTCAAGCTGGTTTCGAGACAGGAAACCTCGACAACTCTAACAATAATAGCAAACATCGAATTACCTTTAAAGTCGCGACTTTACCAGCAAACAATTTCGATACATTTCCAGACGCGGGTGTACTTCGGACTCCCGCCAAAGGACTATGTAGACGTGGTTGACAAAAAGGACTAGAGTCGAATCAGTTGAGGTGAGCATATGAATCCGTAGCGAAACCAGCAGCGATGTTGGCCAGGGTAGCTAACAAGAGGGGCTGAACGTGTAAGAAGATTTGAGATCATCTTCGTTCCTTGCTCTTTTTATCCGCTGTGAAAACTCGAATGTGCGCGTAGTCCAATGGCGGTAGGGCTGTCACTGCGAGGGAGGGTGGAACCATTCCGTGACTGTAGTTGACCATCTGCCTTCGTCCGTGTCGAAGCGCGTGTCCGGCCCATCGATGCTTCTTCCGTTTGATGTAGTGTATCGAGTCGGTGAGGAATGACTGCCAACAGACGTCCGAGCTGCGTCGCTTCTTCTGCTGCATCGTGTACAGATTCGTTATGATCGTAGAACTCTCGAATGCTCCGTGTGAGGCCCGCATGTACTCTGTATCGGCGGATACCGATACAGATCTTATCCCTGCCCCAGCAACCTTGCCGATTCCCCCCTCTCTGATATCAGTTGTGGATGAAGGATAATCCTAGCCTGGTTGCCCACTGACTACCACCGAAACATGGTGCATCGGCTTGGATTCGGACTCGGATTTTGATGTGGTTTTGCTGTTGTTTTGAAGAGCTCCGCTGCTCTAATTGTTTGCGCAATCGCTGGTGGTCGGTCCAGTAGCATTTCGTGGTCGGACGTGTGGACAGATAGCCGACCACGTAGCATTTTGTGGTCGGTCCCCTGCCAAAGATCGATGCTGTGGTCGGACCAGTGGACAGTTGGCCGGACTAGTAGCCAGTGTGATCGGTCCAGTGGACAATCGTGGTTGGTCCCGTAGCATCTTGCGGCCGGCAGTCGGCCGCCCGACGGCCGGCCACAAGATGCTACGGGACGGACCACCGGCGATTCTAGAGTAGGAGTTTACTGAGCTTGAGAGAGATTACGGCTTGGTAGCGTAGCATAGTGTGGGAAGGACATGCGAGTCGAAGAGCGACGATCGGAGCTTGGCGTCCATCGGCGCGGATGTATGCATGAGTCTTCTCTGCTGCTCCCGTAGGCATCCCAGGCTGCTCTCTTCCTCCTTCTCAGCTCTGTCTCGATGGATCCGTCGCCTCGTAGCTCTCTTCCAAGAAAGAAGTAAGCGTCAGTCTCCACGAGTGTCTGTACGTGAAGATTGATATCTGGACCAGAGCGCCATGCGTTCCTCATAAGTTGCGTCCTTGTTCTGTTGATCGTGCTTCAGATTGTATCTCTTTGGCGGATTCCCTAGCCGACTGGAATGCGAACTAGTCAGTCGAGCGGCTTCATCTCGGTATGGCAGCCTGTGTTGAGAGCTGCGAGATACGTACGAAGAATACACTCATGAGAGGGCGTTGAGGGCAGCCGGCATTTCCACAGAGTCGAACGCCTTAACAAGAGCCAGGTGGTACTCTCGATGGAATTCGATGACGGTGGAGAGCGTGTGAATATGTGGTGGAAGCAACCAAATCATCGGCTGAATACAGCTGGATACCCGGATTGGGCCTCGTCCGATGTTTGATCCACTTTCATGACCAGTGTCTTAGTGAAGATTGTATAGGGGTCAGAGAGAGAGAGAGAGAATAAAAAGGAGTGTCATCTACGTTAATTAAAAATGTGCAATGAATTTCGTAATGTTTCCTTGGTCTTAAAAGTCTCTTGATCCAATGCTCTCACGACACTTTCGCTTTTTCCTACTGTTCCATTGGTATTTCTGTTCTTTGTTTCAAGAAACTTGAAGTACAACAGGGTGACCATTGGACCAAGAGATGAGCAAGTATTACTTCAACCACATTTCAGCCAAATTGAATGAAATTATTGAAATATATTAATCAAAACAAACTTTGCGGATTCTCTCTCTAAGCACCTCCGTCCCGAAGAGTAGTAATCGTGTCATGGCCGACAGCTCCATCCTTGCCCGTTTTCGATTTGGTACTACGTATTTCCGAAGGCAGAATGAGAAATTGGAGCTGAACGGCAACGTGAAACTGGCTTCTCAGATGGGAAATAGTAGTACAAAAAGCTCGCCTCTCCTCCTCATCCAGAAGGTGGAGGCATCAGATAGTCGTGGAGGGGATAGGAGAGAGGGAATCTCTGTTGATCTCGCCCACACCTTCAGACCGATGCAGAAGAGGCCATAGTCTATGGGTGTGTAGGGTTCGGATCCCCGTGGGTATCGAGCGACGACTAGCTTGTACATAGAGCACAACGTTTCACGCACAGACATTGGCGTGCAAAAGAGCGGAGAGTGGCAAAGAAACTAGTAAACACGAGAGAGCGCGTGAAAGTGAGAGAGCGCTAGACACCTGTCTCCGCCCCTTTGTTGTTGTTTACTGTTCGGCCGCCCCGGATTTGAAAACACTGCACATCAACCGTTCAAACGCGGGTGTCCCTATTTAGGGGGGCGATGAAACGCTGTGTAGAGTGGATGATCCAGTATTGGGCGGGGCTTCAGATGTCTTGAGTGTCTCCAATTCTTATCAATCGCCGTGTCCAATCGCATGCTCGCAAGAGCTTGTGGCCAGAGGGGTCGTAGAAGCCTTCGAAGCCATTTTGCATCGTCAATTTCCGACAGACGATCACGTGGCTTAGCTCGAGTCTCGATCTACGCTTGTTCCCGAGTCCATCGGGAGCAAGACTTATTATCAGAGAAGGAGTTTCCATTGAAGGAGCGAGTCGTGGAGAGAAGGTCGAAGAGTAAATCGTCGGGGGTCTCCTTTGTGGGTGGTATTGAAAGGGGCTAGATGAGAAGGCGCCGTCTTTACGGCGCGCAGATTGAGATCTCCCGCGTTTCGATTCGTATGTTCTAGATTATTACACTTCAGAAGCGAATCTTCTTCGGTATCTCGATCACTCGACGATTCGACTTCTCCGAAGGATTTTCTTCCTGTTGCATGTGTCACTACCTCCCTCCCCCCATCGGAGCCCCAACGACCAATGTCATACAAGACATGCGTGCGCGAGGGCAACCCGCAAAATATGATGATACGAGAACATCTTAAAATTAGGATTATAGACTAGCCTCTGACAGAAACCGACGAATTCCTTAATAGTCTCGAGACATTCACTATCCGTATCCTATACCTCTTTATATTATGGTATTACATTTAGTGCCTAAATGATGTCCGAAGAGAAGCGACTTGACAGGAGTCAACATTTTCATCAACGCCTTCGGTATTTCCTCCATCTATTCATCCACCACAGGGACGTGCGGCAAGAACAATTTTTTTTCTGAAAAACGGCAAATAAAAAATCTTCAAATTAATTTTCTGCAAAACGGCAAGGCCTTGCCGAACAACCCTGATGCACTGCGTACACTCGAGTATAGACTTGAAATAATAGCCCTCGAATCCGCGATGATCTCAGAGCCTCCAAAAATCAAACTACCACAAACGTATGTATGATATCACGTTTCACGGTGAGGCTTCTCCGCTACACGCTAAGGTACCAGGCTAAAAAGACGAGGATTCGCAGAGACTGGTGGGAAAGAGTGGAATGCCAGAAGCGACTCGATACACTTCCGGCTATTTGAGCCGTTGTCTCAATTCTATAGATAGTCATCATTTACATCTCATCTATAGAAAGTCATTATTTACTGTATTCACATCACGAAACACACATATACTATATTTTTGTTCTATAAATACATGTCTCCAAGTGTCGTACGCGCCTTTTAGGATGTCCCGTGGCGTCGCCGACTAACTTGGCCGGTTTGTGGAAGTCTGTCGCAAACAAAAAAAGCTAAATCCCTCCGGCAGGGGAAAAGCAGGAACTCCCAACCCGATTTTGTTCCGTAATGCATTGTTTCACTGCTCCCAACCTCAGTTCCACTTCTCCTTTCGCTAGTTTCGCTCATTCCTACCGATACTCTTATTTATTGCCGTCTCTGACGACTCCTCTCGCCTGCTATCATATCTATTTCTGTTCGAGCTCCGCGGTCGCAAATCGTCAATCGCATCAAAGATCGCATTTCTATTTTCATTTTCAGCGCACCATCTCACATTACCACACTGGTTTCGCACTCTCTAATTCCGCACAAAATGCACAGGTGGAAAGTTCAAATCTCAATTTTGTTCGAGGGTGAAAAAATGTTATACGCCCCAAGAAAGAATTGCAATTCTCTAGAACCACTGTGAGATACCTAAATTCCGGAAATTAAAAATTGAAACTTTAATTTGCGAAATTTGTGCAGAATTTGTCCGAATAAACTCGTCAGAAAGCCTTCATTTTTTTCTCACTTTTTTCCAAAATGGATCTGAATTATCTAGGGTGGCTAATAGCAGTACAGTACTGCAGTGCACTTGAGTCTTATGTGCACTGCAGTACTTGATATTGAAGAAACCAAATGTATCGATACACTCGAAAAAGGGAGAGTGATGTTCTGAAATGCACTGTGCACTGCAGTACACGCTCTCCCACAGCGCGTCGTGTACTAGCAGTACGCAGTGCATTGGCAGTACACGGCGCGCGTGCACTGCAGTACACAATGCATTTCAGTACAACAGTCTCGTTTTTTCGTACTACTCAGTGCACGTACTGAGAATGTACTGTGTTTCGATACTGCACTGATTTCGCCACCCTAATCTGAATCCATTCAGATATGTTCTAGCTGAAGAGTCAATTAGGCCGTGTTTGAATTTGAAACCATGCAAACACTCGGGAGATGTTGTAGAGCTCAATTAGATCCCCGTGCTAACTGAGTTCGCGTTGCACCAACGAATCAGTCTAGTAGAGGGGAAACTATCTAGCTACGGAAGCGCAGAGAAGGTGGCTCGTTGGTTGCACTTGTGGTGATGTTGTCGAGATTATGTAGTGCGCAGACTACCTTCTAGTCGCTTCAACACAAGGGGAGCAAATGAGGGAGCAAAGTCTCGACAATCAGAGATCATCCCACGACTTGAGCACCCGATGAGTGGAGGGGTACAGACAGTGAGAGTTTGAGTCGAGGGGTACAAATGCACGTACATGTCCTTCGAATCATCAGGTTAACTTATTTTTCTACCGTAGTCGTACAGTCTCTCTCTCTCGCCTGCGGGGGATTCTATTGAAAGAAGAGAGTTTGAAGGTGCGAGAGTGATATTGTGGGTTTTCTACTGATGTCTATGTAGGTACTGTCCTTGAACTTTTTTTTAAACAATCAGAATACGCAGGCTCCGTAAATGATCCAATCGAAAGTTTCTAGTTCCCTTTTTTCAATAAATTTCCAAACTACGAAGTCGCAGACTTTCAATGCGGTAATGGAAAAAAATCGAGTCTAGCCAGAGATCACGCTAAATACTCTCAGAGATATTCTCGTTTTATTATTTTAATTCCCAGGATATTTCCTTATTTCCTTCCGTGAGATTCCGCAAACGTAATATACATATGGAAATTGGAAAAGTGTGTATTTTGATACTCTAATTGAGGAGAAAAAAAAGAAAAATCTCTCATGATTCCCAACGGCAGCTTCATCTTCAATGAGATATAGAAGTGAAACCTCGACGTTTGGACTCGTGTACCTTCGAACTCTCCTCTTTCATTAGAATCCCGCGAGGCGAGAGAGACTAAACGACTACGGCAGAGGAAAAAGTTAATCTGAAGACTCGGCGGACACGTACGTGCACTAGTACCCCCCTCTGAAATACGAATCAACTCTGCACGATCTTGCCATCGGTAACTGAAAGTTGTGGTCAACGAAAGAAAAGCTAATAGTGTTATCTTGGAGTATCCGGGGAGCATTTTTCCCCCTCGAATGGGCACGACCATTGAAGGTCAGTGCATTGAAGATCATGATTTTTATCGATGATAATCTGCATTGTTTTGAGCCTGATCTCTTCCAACTGTCCCAACGACATACTTGTGAGGAAAAAAACTTCCTACTCAGATGAAGTGTCCCCTCCATTCTAATGGGTCATTCTCTTTCCTATACGACAGAATAAGGGAACAGCCATGCGCGAAAAAGGAACAGTGTCCGAGATTTGACCGATTTGTTACTGATCTGTGCCCTGATTTTCGCGCCCCTCGAATGATCTTCCATCGACTATATTGAGGTTGACGACGAATTGTACTATGAGAAAAATATAAGTGGATCAGGAAGTGAAAAGTTCACTTATCTGTAAGAAAAAAGTCATTATAAATAAATAAGGGGTGTGTAGAAGGGAAAAAATAAAAAATGACAAACGGAGAAAATTAGTGAAGGGCCTGAACGTCGATCTCTATAAATTGGAGTTCCTGCGAAATCTCTGTACATCAATGTTTCATGAACGTTGAAATGGTCATCGTAAAAGACGCATATATCTTTAATTCCCTAATTCATTTACGTATTTCCCCTCCCTACATCTCGCTCATTCCTAATCCTCTGCTATCGTGCGAAAGAAATGTCGTGATCTTTCAATGCCGCAATCTGCGAATTCGTATTCGGATTAACACGTAATTGGGTGCGGCAAAATCAAAATTAGACGAAACATCAGTGACCAGTAAACGCGTTTGAGATGTTTCAGAGGCTCTCTTACACTAGCTCTCTCTTCATCTCTTTCTGAAGATTTGCAATTTTTATCGCCCCTGACCTTCTTTTTTTCTGACCCTGAAGATCTAGATTTTTTGGCTATTTTTATTTCCCCTGGCCCCTTTCTGGAGCTTTGAAATTTGGCGTAGAAAGGACATGAACTAGAGATTACCAATCGAGTCGAAAATGTATATATCATACCAAAGCTTTTCGACTCAGTTTCGGAACAGCTCTCTCTTTCGTTGTTCATCTTCCTCTGTCTTCGAATACATGAAGTTGTATAGTGTCAACACTAGTGCGAATATCAGGATCGCCGCTATTTCTATCCAAAAATAACATTTCGATCTCTCGTTGACTCTCTCGTGTGCAGATCCTTCTATTTGTCACCGATGACTGCCCTTTTGGCAGTTGTTCCATTGCACAAAGCACAAGTAGAATACAGGAACTGTTATGCGCGCAACTATCTGTTTTGGTGCTCGACAACAATGTGAGTGTGTGTCACCAGAGATCGATCCAGTTCCGCCTAGAGTGCGCAGCGGCCATACAGATCATGCGCATGCTTGCACGCCATTATTTCTAAAAGTTATTTACTCGTTCGAAATGGTTTTGTAAAGATCGTTTTACTGTTGAAACAAATGTATTGAAATTTTAAAAATACAGTTCACTAAAAATGCAAATCACCGCCTGCTGTGCACACTGCCGAATTTCGCCTCGAGAAACAAAAGAGATAAATCGAGAGAGAAAGATGGAGAAATGACGGTAAACCCCGAGAGAAGGGGAGAGAGAGAGAGAGAGAGAGAGATGTTTGGTGCCTTTTCGTCGAGTCAACCGAACCATTTGAACACTGTCGTCATCACTAGGTAATCCACAAGGGGCATGCTTCCAATACATTGTATATTAGAAGAACTGAGTTGCGTCATCACTACGCAATCGACGGTGTGTCTTACCTAGTTATGACGCAAGCCAAATAGCAGTGGTTCGATGATGATGACACACATTGCGATGCGCACTTTTTTGCATTCTTTTTGCCGGTTTTCGAGTTTACGGAATTCGAGTGTGTCGCCCATTGTCAAGTCACATCGTTCCTTCTTGTGACTCTGACCGAAAATTGCCTTTTCTTTTTGCCGGCTACAGTTCTCAAATCTGGCTCTCTAAATCTTGTCCTATTGGTGGAAAAAGGGCGATAACGAAGACCCGTCACAGGAATGTTTCAAGCACGCCACAAATGCCATGTCAATTGTGACCAAATTCTCTCGATCTCTGCTGCTCTTTTGATACACAGTTCAGTTCCGCCGCACAGTGGTGGTACGATTTTGTAGTGTTTGACGAACTAGCGACGTCAAGGGTACGGTAATCGCTCAAACTCAGTTCGCGATTGGTGTCCAGCAAAACAGATCTCTCGACCAAAAAGGGCGGTGAACGAACTCGAGCCGGTTCTTTTCTTGTTTCAACCCCCACTCCCTTCTTGGCGCTGATCATAGCTGAGTGCGCGCGCACCCTGCGCAGCACCCTAATTTCATCGCCACTTGTTTCATCTACCGTACTCCTACCTTTTCTTATTTTGGCTACGGTATTGCAAATTTTTATACCTACCGTACTATCGGAAAAGGCCAGCCGAGGAATTTCTTCGTCAAAAATGAGAACAACGACGATTTGTTGGCTCATTTAGTATTTCCAGCAGAGTTTTCAGTACTCTTGACCGAAACGAGCACACTATGTGTATTATTATAATCTCTGGTCACTGAAATTATTTGAGCAGCGGATCAAAGAGGAGAGAAAGTGAAAGATCCCATCCGTACTCACTTGATTTTGTGAACTGCGCCGGCGTGTCAACGCGCGATAGTGCACAAAATCAGGAGATCATTCGGAGCAGAGAGAGAGAGAGAGAGAGAGAGAGAGAGACGTGACATTTTGTAGCCTCGCCGAAAGATCTCGTCCGTTTTGCCTCTTCTCCTCCCACTTCTCTTGCCCCTCTTCCAACCCCCAATTCACTCCTGCCCTTCCATGAAAAGTGGCAGAATCCAATTGACACCGTGCACGTATGTTTGTCTCTCGTTGTCTGACCCTCTCCGTTCGCCCACTCTCTCGCTGCTTCTCTCGCTGTCTGACGCGTTCTCGCCGACACTTTGAGATGCTTCGAGTGCTAGTTTTGTATGCTTTGAGTGAATTAACTTACATTTTTTTTTGAAAATTAATCTCTAAATATATCTTTCGAAATATTCCCGTCGCACATTTCCAGCTTTGTCTAGGGCGATAGAGCATGTGAGATTGATAGCCCCTCTCTCACTTTCCCACACTCTCTCGCCGCCGACCCCATTCTGGCGGTCTGACTTGGTCGTGCTTTGTGCTTTCTTTGTGTGTGCCCACGTGGATGCGGAATGCAACTGATCTACGTAAATTGAGCATCTGTGCAAATCGACACTGTTCGACGATTATCCCAAGCTTTCAAAGTCCAATTCCGCCTCGCCCCTTTGTTTTGGCCTTTATCTTGCCACAGTATATTTCGACCAAACTTCCATCGTCAGGAGTGAGAGAGTGTGTACAATCGAAGATACTTTGTGATATAACGTGACAGGTTACGGTAGATTGGTCTATCGCAAACTGCGTGAGATCACGGTCCGCCATCGTATGTTTATGCGTGGGGTTGGACGAGATGTTCCATCGGATCGGGAGATCGGGGAATCATTTCTCTCTCTCTCTCCTTCTTACTTTCTCTCTCTCTCTCTCGTCTTCCTTTTATTGACAACCTCGCAGTTTTGTGTTCAGTTGTGACTTGGAAGCGCGCGCGAGAAAGAAAGATCTCCACCAACACAAATTGCCAAAGATCGGATAAATCTCCAGAAAGAGGTCAAGACGAGATAGTGTGCAAAAGTGAGAGAGCCTGGCTCATGTTCTCATCCTCTTCTTTCATAGTATTCCTGTCTGGATGGATGATTCGTTGCTCGAAAAAAAGTGAGATCCGATCAATCAATTAAGCATGTATCCAGTCTGTATCAAAATACCACAGACTTTCGCTGCTGACCTGTTTCTTGACTTTTCAAAGATGTGCACGTGCTGTTGCAGCGTGCTTCGATGATCTAGAAAAAGGGGGCGGAGCCTTCCCTCCTCCCCTTCTGGCCGGAGTGAGCTACACAGCATCACTTTGCGCGAGATGTGGGATCAGAGAAAGCACTTCTATCTCTCTCTCTCTCTCTCTTTCTCTCTCTCTCTTGCTTTATCTTGAAGTCCTATCTCAGGCTAGCAACGCCTTCACATCACTCAAGCCTTCAGAAAGGAGTAAGGAACGAGAGAACGCCTCTCACATCTGCATACTGTTATGTACCTTGACCACTTTCTGGAGGTTTGGACTCGTGTACCTCGTTATCCTGACATTTTCCAAGTATCTTATTAAGCATGTCGCATAGATTGGACTAATTAGAGCGAGACTCCGCCCCCAAATTCGCATGACATGACGCGAAAAAGGCTACGAGATACTTCTTTTTTTCTCGTTATTTTGTTATCTAACAAGGAACTCCATTTTGCTGTTCCCTTGATGCACGTATAACAATACGATATTAATCACGCGCTCGCTCACGTGTTTTACGCATGATTCATAATTTGCATAGACAACTCCCAATATTTACATACACCAACATAGATTCACCCACATTCCTGACCATTTCTGCAATTTCAGTAGCCCCTTTTCGCACTTGCACTAATCTACTATGACAACCTGCCTCCATCCCTCCCCCTCCCCATCGTGACTAGAGTATAGTTTGCCCTTAGGGGGCAGAGGGGGCGGGCAGTCTAGCCCCTCCCTCTCTTTCTCACTTTCGCCGCACTCTCTTGTAGACGCGCTCTCTCGTCTCTCCCTCTGCTCGTCTGCGCTCTCTCGCGCGCGCTCGCTCTCTCCCAGAATGAACCTGATGTTTGATGCGCGGACCCCGTGGTCTTTTCATTTTGTGACTGCTCTCTCGTGTCCGCGCGCCCGAGACTCCGCCCCCTATTTCGCATCTCCCTTCCTCTCTCTCTCTCTCTCTCTCTCTCTCTCTCTCTCTCTCTCTCTTTCTCTCTCTTTCTCTCTCTTCCTTTCCCTCCCAGTTGCAACACTAGAGAGACTGCTGCAGAGAAAGAGCATCCTTTTATTTTCCTCCCTATTCCCATTTCGCTCTAACCGCCTAGTTCCGGGTGGAACTGTCTCTAGTCTGGTTCCCGCGACGAATTGAGGTATACGGTAGATCGGGAAGTGATCGATCGGCGACCTTTCGAAAGAGCAAAGTAAAGGAGGTCCACTATTGTAGGGCAGCATGTCGCCACACTAGGTGTTTGTCCCTACTTTGCTGCTGTTTTCCTATTTTTCCGCGCTCGCCAGGACAGATATCGGCTACAACCTACGCGCGCGACGCGCCCGCATGGAACACTTTCGTAGACTGCGTGATCAGTGATGGTTGCACGCGCGATGCGAACTCCTACCGTACCACGCCCCGCTAAAACCATCGGAGAAAGGGACCAGTGGCGAGAGAGTGGGTGAAATAGAGAGAGAGCTTCTCTCCGACCCCTTCCTGGAGGTTTGGAACCATGTAAACTGCATGGATTCCTATCTTTTCGTTCTAACCGGGCAGTCCAAATTGCGCGAACGTGTATTGTACCTTGGTCTCTCCATTGTGCTCCTTTTTTCATCAATCTTTCGCTCTTTCCCTCACCTCCTTTTTCCCACCCTCCAATCACTTTCTCTCTCAAAATGGTTTCGCACACACACACTTTGAGTTCACATTCAGGGCGTCGCGCGGTCCCGCAACGAACCAGCCTCAGGATACGGTAGCCCTACCGTAAGCGCGCTAATTCCGCGCGGTTGTGGCAACTTTGTGGCGAGGCACAGTGCGCGCACCGTGGTCGTTGAGTCGCTGTTTGCGTGCGCGCATGTTTACGCGCGAGCGATTGTGTTCTCGGTGTTCTGACCAGTAGTCTATTTCCTTCTCTTTTATTTCTTCCCACCACCGACCACTCCCGGCCAAAGTCCCACCGTTTCTACCGCTGTCAGTTTACGATCGCATCTACCGTAGTCCTTCTCCAACCTGCTCTAAATAGTGGCTGCGCGCATGGCTGACAGGGCATCCAGACCCTCTGCCCGACCCGGGGGGTAGGCCAAAAGATCAGAAGGTCCACCCTCCCCCCTCCCTTCCTTCTTCTCCTTCCCCCCTCTTCCCCGTCTCAACCCCCTCCCCCCAACCCCGTTTCCCCCCTCCCCTTCCTTTTCTATGTACTCTGCTCGCACGCTCGAGCTAGACCCTCTCTCTGTCTCTGACCCTCTCGACGCTCTCTTCGTTTCGCACACTCTCTCGCCCCCTGCATTTCCCTACTCGGCGCTCTCTCGTTTCTAACACTCACTTATTCCCTCTAAACTGCTGTGTGTGAGCACCCGGCATGCACCCAAAGCGGTCGACGGTTTGGAAACGGCGCCTAGCACGGCCGATGTCTAGCAGAACCGGCGAACGGAGATCACTATCTGCCGGCCCCGGTCCTGCTCCTTTTCTGTCCTTTCGCGAAAGTCGTCCGTCCATCCGCACCTGCACACAACGTATTAGCGAGTAGTCGGTGTATGTAGATTTAGCAGGACGAGAGAGCAAAACATCATGTGTCTAGCCGACTCTGCTACCGATTTATGCTATTTTGTCTGGTCCGCATTTTTCCAACTCCGTGTATTCACAATTCCCCCCCCCCCTACTATCAAATCCCGCCCTTGTTCCCTCGGAAAATGATCTCTGTGAACTATTCCCATTGCGATCTCTTACTCACTCGGTCTTTCTCTCACCATCTATCTCCCCTCACTCTTTTTAGGCTTCTCTAGGCTTCAAGTATCTTTGTACTTTACAGCACATCTTACAGACATAGTGCTGTGTTTTCTAGTTTCTTCCTATCTAGTATCTCTGATATTATTGTTAGATAAGAATGAACTTACTCCTAGGTGAAGTTGTCCGTTCATAGGCCGGCCAGCCCAACAGAAAGGGGTTTGGAGTCAGAGAGAGAACATGTTAGATCGAGAGAGCGCGTGACATTTTGTAGCCTTGTAAATCCAAAAGATCTCGTCCGTTTTGCCTCTCCCACTTCTTTTGCCTTCTCAATTTTGCACGCGATCTTTCGCTGACCTCTTGACCTCAGGCTTGCAGTCATGATGAAACTTTCATACCCAAAGGCACGTTTTCCTCTCCTTTCGCTGTCGATGTGGCTCCGTAGAGCTAGTTCATTATTGTACCTGATCTTCCGCTCTATCGCTCTCTATCCATCTCTCTCTCCTCCCCCTCTATCCCACCCTCTTCTCCCTCCTCCTCCTCCTTTCTTCTCCCCCCACTCCGCACCCGAACCCGGCGCTGATGTTTGGTGCCACTTTTCCCGAGTGTGTGCGAGCGCATGTCTATGTGTCAACTCGTAGCCTGCGGCGCCGCGTGGCGGAACCCCTCAATTATCGATTATTTTCCGCGCAATATTGATTACTGTATACGGCCTGATTATCGATTAGATGGTGGCGCAGATGCTGTCGACGCTGCTGGAAACGACGGCGGCGGCGGACGAAACTGCGGCATCCGGCATGGAAACCGACCCGCAGGCACGATGCGTCGCGTGCAATTCAACCGAGCGAGTGAGCATCCACTACAACGCCATGAGCTGCCACGGATGCAAGGCCTTCTTCAGGTAACACAATTTTAAATTAAATTATATATTGTTTATTAAAATAAACAATTTAAAAAGAAGAAAAGATAAAAAAAAATTAGATTACGGTAGGCGCAGCTCATTGATCGGTGAGAGCGCGCGAAATCCGGAATTTGAATCTAGCAAAGTTCATTAACCGACCCGCGCTCGCTTTTCGCGTTTGCGCCTCTAATTAGGCGCATTTTGACCGCGTTTTCGCTCTCGTTGCTGATCTCACTGTGCACTCTAACTGGTATCAACTCCCATTGAGTTCATCGAATCAGCAGCGCCGCTATTTAGTCGAGCGACGGACTCGTATTTCGATACCCCCATTTCGCCAGCTATTTCCTTTCCCTTTTTCTTCCTCACTCTTTCGATGCGCCGCTGCTCTATCGTCACCACCGATCTCGCACTCGATCTCTGATCTTCTATTGATTCTCCCCCCTATAGGCTGATTTTGCTGTGCCCTTTCACTTCACTTGCGAACAAGGAAAAGGGAGGGGGACGGGGCGAACAACCGTATTCCACTCCAATATAGCTCTAATATCTGCAGATCGTTAGAGTAATTGATCGTTCAATTTATTTCGTTATTTTAAGGCGTACGGTATTCGAGCGGCGAAAGTACTGCTGCTCCGCCGAGGGTCGCTGCGAGATCACCGACGGTATATTTTTATTGATTTTTTTATCGACGCTCGAGAAATGTATGAACTGAAATCAATAAATTATCACTGTATAGAGTAGGGGATGGGGGGGTACTTATTTATTTATTTAAAACCCGCTAGGAACCTAGCGTCGATCTTTCGACAAATCCAATCTTGGAATTCAATCGAATTCCGAATCAAGGCTATCCTTGCAGAAAACCGCAATCAGTGCCGAGCATGCCGCTTCCAGAAGTGCGTCAAGGGCGGGATGAACCCGAAACACGTCAGGTACCGTAATCAATCCAATCGATAATCGACCTCGCCCCTGATTCAGGGAAGAGCGCGCCAAGAGGCGAGCCGGCGACTCGGAACACGAGTACGGTGACCCGCCCAAGATCGGTACGGGTTGGTGCATTATCGATTTTCTTTCTCGTTCGACGTTTTATTCGTGGGCAGGACCGATTAAGAGGGGGAGCTTGTTCGTGCAGAAGAATGTTGGTGCGGATCTTTCTTGGCATGACGGGAGGAGCCATTGTTGATCTATTCCTTGTGATACTATCTTCTCTTCTTTCTCTCTCTCTCTCTCTCTTTCTCTCTCTCTCTTCCCCTGCTCATTTGATCTATAGATCTGCGCTTGATCTCCTCTCATTCGTGCTCTACCGTACACCCACTCGAAAGTGGGTGGAGATCGCGAACTGGCTAAGCCGTTCAATCAAAGGGATACGGTAGGAATGGGCTAGGTGGGAAGGGGACAGGAGATTGCGATCTTGCGACTCGTTGAAAGTTCATCGATCGATCAAGAAATTAGGAAATTGAAGGAGAGAAATGAATGACATCTTTTCGAAATGCCAAAACTTCCGGTTCGAATGCGGAAATTGGCATTTTCCTGTAGAGAATGACGCGGGCTTTATCAAAGATTGCGTGTGACAGGGGGGGATGTACAGAGTTTACTCCCTCTTTGATGGGATCATCGTCATAGCACGTGATTGGTGTACGGTAGTGGATGTGGACTCCGCCCCCTGAATCAGGGGTCTGATAGGATACGATATGCGCGCATGCGTGCGCTCTCTGGGTAAATTGTGTGACGTGTAGAAGGCGCCAATGATCTGATTCTTATTCCTCCTAAGTATCGTAAACTACGAAACAACCAGTTGCTGGCGCGCGTCACACAATTCGCGCATCATGCGCGCAGGAAACACGCGACGCAGTACATCGCGCATCACATCGTTTTCTATCGTGGTGAAAGGGCAGCAGCCGAGAGAGTGTGTGAAAGTGAAAGATTCTAGAGAGTACGCTGGGACAATTTCCCGGATCCTAATCGTTTTTTTTTGTGTTAGAAACTTGGAGGGATGTGGAATAATGTGGGGAGGCGACGGCGTACAATGTTGACACTCTAAAATTAATCACTTGAGATCCGACCGGTTTTATGGGACTTGCACCATAGTTATGGCCAGTTTCATGCAAAATCAGTCCAGCTTGTAGATTTCCAAATAAGTTGTATTGTGTTACGGAAATGTATGGGAAATGGTGTTTGGACAGGCGAAATGTGTGTGTGAGTGTCGCGGAACATGGATCAACAACCTCCTCCCGACGTGGTCTTTTGTGCTCAAAGTGCAGTGCACTGTATGGAGACACAGTCTGGCACGAGAGATTGTGGGGTGAGATCGAAATGGGAAGCAAGGGTGTTATTGTCTGGAAGAAGGGATGATGCTCAAGTACTGCCGAGTATAGGTCTAAATGCGAAATTCTAGGTAGAATTTGTCGTTATTGAGCTACTTTATGCTACCCATTACCTTCCGGGCTCGCTATGAATTTATAAATTGAACGATATGCGTACATAATGATTAACTATTGGTTCGTTCTCTCGATTGCACTGCAATCTCACGTCTGTCTCTCGTGTCATTCTCTGCCATTTTGCACTCTGTAGCAGGCTACAAACGAGTGGAAGAGAAATGAACAACGACCAGAGATCGGGTACAAAAAGGGGCGCCGCCGTGGGGGGGGGGAATGGACTAGCGAGCAGATACGATAGAGATAATTTGATGCCATAACTGATGCAACAATATTGTGAAACATCCAATCAAATGATATCCCCTTGATAAACAACTTATACACTTTAAAACGTTTTAAAACGGCTGAAATTGCTTCAAACATTTTGAAATGTTGCAACGATAAAATGTCGCGACTCGTTGTAAAATTGACTTGATTAGGATTGGGGGATACAGTAGTGATGACGTCATCATTAACCCTGATTATCGATTGATTCTGCAGTGTTGGTGGAGGAGCACTCTCTAACTACGCAATTGATGGATCTGGAGCGGGCGATGGACAGCGGGCTGAGGAGTGAGAGAGCAGAGTTGAGGAGACGAGTGAAGGAGCAGTTTGCGATACCCGACATCGACATGGCTACGGTAAGTAGGCGGATACGGTAGATATTGATTGATTGATGTGTGTTGAATTGGTGCGCGTCTTCTGCTGGTTTTATACTAGAGTGCGAAATGTGAGACCATGGTCTCTTCATTTTGCTCATTCTCTCATCCACCGACCAATCAAGAGAGTGCGTGAAATGAACAGACCATGGTCTCACTTTTCGCACTCTAATGCACATCAACAGCAATTATGTTGGGGGGGGTAGTCTTTCACTTTCCCCATAAGATTGTAGTCCCCTTGCGCGAGATCTTTGCGGAGATTTATCTCGTGGTGGTAAAGCCAGAAGAAAGGAGATAGAGAAGGGGAGGAGGGAGGAATGCATAAATAGGCTATAGTGTAGCGAGCAAAAGTACCCTCGTTTTTGGACCAAACACTACTGATTTTTGCTCTAATTTTCCCGTTTTACTCCCACCCTCTCGCTTTTGACGTTTCAGCAACAGCCCTTGCCCACCTATGATAGGGAGGAGTGAAAGAGACAGATTCATATGCGAACAAGTGATTCTATCTGATTTGGAATTTAATTGGATGTTATGGGGGGGAAGGTCTAGTCTGGTCGCTATACCAGTAATCCTGCCAGCTCTGCGGGGTGATAAAGTGACTCTGCACGTGTATGGAGTTTGCTCTAGACCAAATCTTTTCCCACATACTTCTCCATTTGACCTGGAGAGATTGCTCCTCTCCGTCTTATCCCTTCTCTTGGTCTCTCTCTCTCTCGGTCTCTCTCTCTCTCTCTCTCTCTCTCTTCTTTGTAGAAGTGCATGAGCAAACACACAATGGAGAGAGAGAGATACCCGATAATGTGATCGTTCTCTCTAGTCTCTCTGTGGATGAATGTCTCGTTTGGCCTCTCGCGCCAAGAGAGATTTGTCAACGTATTCACAGCCTGAGTCCTCGAATTGACACACATTTGTAGTGCGATGCGGCAGTTTTTGCTGCTCTGTGAACATTAGTGCACGAAATAGCACAAGAGAGGGGGGGGAGGAGGGGTGTTAGTCTCGGCTGTTAGTCTCATTGTGGTCGATGAAATGGAGATGAATAGAGGACGACCGGGGGAACGAAAAGGGTGAGGACGATGTGTAAATAAAGGATGGACTTTTGAACAAGTAAGGGACCAGGAGATCAAGTGAGACTGCGCGCATATGAGAATCCGGTGCGGTACGTTTCCACCTGGGTGTGTATGTTGGCCTAGAGAGGGAGGAGGAGGACTGGGGAGAGCAAGGTAGAACAGAGACTAAAAGGCGCATTCCATGGAAGTCACATGTAGCATTTTGACTTTTTAAGTTTAATTTCGAAAAATCGTAAAAAAAATCATTTCTGGATCACATGGTATGGAAATTGAAAAACCAACCCACATTTTCGAATTTTCAGCCAAAATCATAAAATCAGACAGCCCCTTGAACTTTTTTGGTACATGGCCTTTTGGTCTATGGGGCAGAAAGTCCAGCTAGTTCACGATGGGGGGGGAATTGGAGTCTCTCTTATGTGGTCTAATGTTGCTCTGACGAATGCATGCCATGTGCGCTTTCACGTGAAGTGGAGACTCATGTTGTGTTGCGAAACGGGGGTGGTTTCGGGTTACGGTAGGCGGCCGCGTTGATCGCGGACTGATGAAACAGAAATAATCTATTGCACTCCCAATGATCACGCGCAGTCTCTCATCGCTCGCTGTTTGCATAGTGATTGAGAGGGAGTTGGAGAGAGAGACTCGGAAAAAGTAGTGTATAGAGAGTGGGGGATGACGCATTTTGATCTTGAGAAACGAGAACACAAGAAAGCATTACTCTCTGTGAAGGAAAGGGATCGGAAGAGGAAGAAATGAGGGAGGGAGAGGGGACCAATGAAACACGCTTCTCGTTCAAACAATCAAGAACAATGCTATCGTGAGGTTGAGAAAGGGCAAAGAGTGATTGCAAACAAGTCGAGGGGTCTACAGTATTCGTGAAAATATTGATTTTTTTTCTCTTCAGAATTGGAACTGCGAGCGGATCATGAACGACGCGGACCTGACCAACTCGTACTACCTGTGAGTCAGAGAGAGGATACGGTAGTTTTCATCGAGGGATTATCGTTTTAGAATTTTATCTTTTTTAAATACATAATATCGAAATAGAAATAAAACACTGGAATTGTTGGAAAATGTTTGAAAACGAGTTCTAAAACGATACACCTTTCTTTCTCTGTTCATTGCATCATACTGTAGATCGATTATCGATTGGCTGGTTGCAGCGCGTTTCTGATGCTGTCCGAGTGGGCCGGCGACATTCCCGAGTTCCGCACGCTGCCTCAGGCCGATCAGGTACGGTAGATAGCATACGGTATTTAGATATTCGGACTATTGATTATCTCTGGTGATAATGTAGGTGACACGTAGATCCTCTGCGGTAGCTTCCGTAGTTTTGTCTTTCCTCTGATTACGGTAAAAATAGCTCGTATACGGTAAAGATTTGTGTTTAGGTTGAGTGATGTGAGTAGGGGGGGAAGAGTCATGGTGACCGAGTTAAAATGGGGGAAAGAGGTAGAAGCGTCCATGGTTGCGACTGACAGGGTCGAGGCTCTGGGGAGAAATTGGATCGTGATCAGATCACGGACACTTTTTTTGCCATGATCAGGGACATTTTTTGGGGGGGGGGTGAATTGTAGCCATTCGTTTGCATGCATTTACTGCACGTGATCGATAAATCCGTGATGTTGATCATAGTTATCGCATCGTTCAACTGTAGCGTCTGGCGGTGCATCAAAGGATATTTGCACGATCAATTTCTTTTCGTTTTATCACACTTTTTTTTCCAATTTCATCTGCTGAACGTATTTTTGATGAGTGTGGACTAGTGGGATATGTCGACTGATCACAAGACTCTCGGCTCTGGAATCGGCATAGTTGTGAATGCTTGAAAGCAGAATGGGGAGGAGGAAGGAAGGAATGGTTTGCTTGATGACGTCACGCGACCGTCGATCACGCATTCCGATCGGGGTTTGTGGCTGGGCGACAGGACGATCAAATGGAGGTCGAAAGATGAGAGGGGCGGGGGGGGGTCTATTGACCAACAACGAAGATAGTTCTGCACCATTCCATGAATTGTCTGTTGTAGGAATAACTCTCTTCATTTCGCACACTCTCTCATTGGTCTGACCGAGAAGAGATAGTGTGCAGTAGTGTTGTCAGATCGAATAATTTTATTCACGAATGCAAACGTTATTCGCGAATAGGATTATTCGAAGGCGCTGTGAAACATCTCTCGAGAGGAGAGATATGGAGAGGAGGAAGAGAGAGAAGGAGCATTAAATCACCTATACAGTACGAAAGATCAATGACGGGGGAAGAGCAGAAAAGTGGGACAACAAAAATTTGTGACTCGATTGTGACATCCTTTACACATGCGTTTGTTACCTTTTGTAGTTCTACCAAAGCTAGCACAAGGGTGCAAGAGGTCATAGGCACACATGGAGGAAAATCCAGCTCGTTGACTCTGTTGGCGCAGGGACCAATATTCATTAGTTGAGAAATACTTTTTAAATATATTGTTTGTCTTGATTGGTTTTCCATCCAAAACTCGGAAATCCATGTAAGTGACAAAACCATTCATAATGCATAGAGAGATCAGTAGGTCAACCAAGATCCGGCGCCTAGTACCTGGATACCTGAATCGGATTGAACTTTTGATACACATTTCAAATAATACTCCTTGCTCAATGTTGAGCGAGATGTGTATGCGTTTTGCTTGCTATTTCATAGGAGGGGCGGTTTCGGATGAGTGGGGGGGGGGTGACTATGAGTGTGTAGCCTGGTTGTTTGCCACGTCGACGCTGAAACTATCAAATGGCGCTGATGTCGCGTTTTGTCATTATGTGACTGCGCTTTTGATCTCTTGCAATGCACAGCTATTCATTTATCGTTATATGACTAAGAAAGCACGGGATGGTAACCGTTGCACGCTCTCTCATTGGTCAGACGGTGAAAAGATCACGTGAAATGGAGAGGTTCAGACGTTTCCTCCATGAGCGGGCACATTTGCGACGATTGTGTGCCGCTGATTGTTCACTCGTTGTGCGCTTGTGCGACGATTTGATCTCTCGGTCGGCCCCACCCGATATCAATCGGCTCTACGGAGAAGAAAGAAAGGGGAGGAAAAGTGGGCGCTAGACATAGGTCAAAAAGTCAAATCGACGGATTTAAATTATTTTTACTAGAATTTTTCATGGGGAAGAAAAACGTGACGGTCTTTAGCTTTTTCGATTCTTCTGATGGTCCTCTTTCTAACAAAAATATCGCTTACTGGGTCGCTGCACGGGAGGGCACGTTTTTTTCGCGAAATAATTTTGCACTAGAAAATGCATTTTTTACAGTCGGGCAGGTTTATTTCCGAGTGCCGCAGATTTTCACAATTCGCCTCAGGTTTTTAATTAATTGGGGCAATGGTAGCTACAAAACAGTGTGGGTATCTCGGCTCTAGGTAATCGCCTTATACCCGAATCTGTCAGGTCGAATTCAATCCACTTTTAAAGCTATGGCGCTAGATGTGCTCCTAGCCGAACTATGTGATACGAGGGAGGGTGAGAAGTGATGTATGAGGTGTGGTGGGATCAGAACATGGAATGGCCAAGAGTGAGACCAAGGAAGATCGGAGAAATGAAAAATGGTGTAGCACGAAAGAATGCGCATGGGGGATCTGAGGGAGTGGGTACAACTGGAAACATTGATTTGATGAAATGAGGGGGTACTGTAAGGAAATGTGGATTACTGTAGGTGTTCCTCTTCGATCTCTTTGCTTGGAGATGCTGATATGATGAATGGAGGGATTACTGTAGTATTTTCGATTGGCTGCTTGCAGATGCTGCTGTTCCGGCAGAACTTTATGATCTTTGGCTGGATGCATTTCGTGTATCGGGCGGTGATCCTTCGACAGGAACGAGTGGGAGTCCCACTCGGAAATGGCAGTTATGTGCCGTATAGAGAGGAGGAGAGGAACATGATGGAGCTGAAGTAAGATGAACGTTTGATTGTTTGGTGATGCAATACACTCTATGCTAAAGAAATTTCGCTCAAAATCAGTGTGAATGTGTGCCTAACTCTCTATTATTACATTTCCGCTCCTTTTCTTTAGAAATATTTTATACTATGTTTTTTTTCGGAGACAGCGTATTTTATTTCTGAGAAAAAAACTTTATCGAGTTTCTTGCTGCAGATGGCAGAGGACGTACGGTGTGCTGGCGAAGAAGCTGGTGGAAATGGTGGGCATTCCCATGGCAGAGATGGACGTTGACTATGAGGAGTACTGTATACTCAAGACCATGAGTCTCTTCCAATTTGGTGAGTGTGCCGATCGACAACTGACTATTTTCCGTAAGAGGTTCACTAAATTCATACGGTAAAGGAAAATTATTGACGGCTGTTGTCTTTCTGGAGTGTAGTTCATAAGGGGGGAAGTGAAATGCTATCGGCTACAGTATAGGCCTATATAGGCTCCGGGATTACGGTAGAAATATATGGTGAGAATGACGAACCGCTCTTGCATCAGTCACACTTCGTCATCTTATCGTGTACAGAAAGCATGCAAATCACGTTTTTGCTGACCGCGTGGCTGTTTATCGTTGATACTCTGGCACACACGTGTATTCCTATTTTGTGCATATTCGCAAGATCTCTCTCTCTCTCTCTTTCGCCGCTGATCATGCGACGGTGCTATCAGAGTGACGATATGGATATGCAGAGAGAGAGAGACTGACGACTATTGACGCTAAATGTTGTGTATGTAGTTTATTGCTGCGGTGTAGTGAGAAAGGTTATATTGTGGCCGCCCCACGATTAAGAGTGTAGTCTTTAGTATTAAGACTGTAGTAGTGTGGTGAGTGAATCATGCTTGATCGAAAATGAGGCTAGTTTGAATCAACAACAACAGAAAGTTAATAACAGGGAATGAAGGGGTGGGTGCGAGTTGATGACTCGAATTATTGTATTAATATTATTAATATTAATTGCAGACAATCAATTATCGGAGGAGGGTCAGCGTTCGGTGATGCAGTACAGAGACCAGCTGCTCAACGCCCTCATCGCGCACATTGAGAGACGGTAAGACTACCGTAACCCAGTCACACACACACCGATCGGCAACTGATCTACCGTAATCCGAATCCATACTTTCTGAAGATATCCGCTGATGACGGCCACTCAGCGCAGTCAACGGAGTGTGAAGCTTACGCTGCTCTTTCCCTCGCTCATGGTAAGCAGTCTACCGTATCCCCTCGATTACTGTATTTATGTAACCTTTTTAAAAAGCTGTACTACCGTAATCCCGAGTAGGAGCGCACTGTGTCCCTTCCCTCTTGCACGATTGTTCTTGGTTCGACAATGTGTTCTAAGTTTCGTGCTTGATTCGATCAACTGAATTCAATTAGAATAATCTATATATGTAATGTATACGGTAGCCATTGATTACGGTATACTGCCTGCCTAACTGTTGTATATCAATTAGGCGATCCTGGACGAGATGGTGCGCGGGTGCTCGATCGATCCCTTCTGGCACTTTGAACTGCGGTGTCTCCCAACACCAACGACGTCATCATCGAGTCCGCTAGTGGTCTCCTCTGACGCCGACGTCCTCATGCCAACTCCCTCTCCCTCTCTCATCTACTCTCCCTCCCTCACTCCACTACTTGTGCCCTCTCCTGCCCCGCCGGTAGTCCCCGCCAGCCAGGAAGCACTCATGGCACAGCTACTCTCGGTGAGTGAGCATGCATACCTCCCGACCCCCGACCCCAAAATGAATCGATATTGGGTCACAGAACCCCACTTCACGCCACACCACCCCCTCTAGTGCGCTACGGGATTACGGTAGCGTGTTAAAAATGAGTGAAGGAAACAATATTGATGTTGTACCTTGCAGCAAATTGGCCACCTCGAGGCGCAGTACGTGCAGCAGCTGTCGACCAAGATGTCGGCACAGAACAGTACGATTTTCTCGCTCAATTCAATACCGTATTCTATTTTCATTCTGATTACAGTAGCATAGTCGGTATTTTCATTTTAATTACTGTATACTGTAACCCTGAATACTGTAAACAACGTACATTGATGAGCTTCGACTATCGTACCAGTGCATATATGCAGTATGAGAACGGTAGCTGCTTAATCGATTGCCCTATCTCTCCTCTTTCCAGCAGTAACCGCCATCCTCACCTCTACCGCCGGTGTTTCCCCCTCTCGTCCAGCCGCGGCCGTCCCCTCCTCCTCTCCCTCTCTCCTCGTGGCCGAGGGTGCCTCCACCACCACGCCACCCCTCACGTACACGTGGGACGACTCGGTGCAGAAGAGTCTCAACAATTTTACCCACTTCCTCGACACCGTTCCCAAGCAGTTGTGATTGACTCCACACACTTTCATTCCATTGATTGATTGATATGCCTCCCTCCCTCCCCTCAATTGGGCTAGGAAGCACCGGATTATGTTAGATATTGACAAGCGAGGATAGGGACCCCCCCCCTGCCACCCCCCATTCGGGATAATAGCTGCATGCAAATTGTTTGCTAGAAAATTTTAGTACAATCACGATCCGGGTTCACGAGAATTTTTCTATTCTCACATTCTACTCAGTTTTACAACACACACACATTGTTCGTTTGTTTTGTAAATAAGTTTCCTGCTCAAATTGGGTGAAGCATTGGTTGTTCCTCATTCTCTCACTTATTACCTTGATTGTATAATTTCCGTAAATATTTCCATTTTTCTGACCGAAGATGTTGCCAGTTCATGTGCAGGACCTATTCGGAGACATTTTTTTCGACATTGTTCCGCTGATCAAGCCTTCCAAGATAATCCCTATCGCAGTAGTCCTAATCAATCGATACTCGACTCGTGAGACATCTGTGATAATGTGTTTTGACGCTCACTTTAGTCCTGGTTGTAGAAACTACTTCTCGTTGATATGTACCTATTACAGAATGAGTAAAATGGTAACATCAAAATGAATTGCTTGTCTGGTGCATAGAACAAATCATTTGAATAATATCATTCTCGGATTGTAATTCAACACTAGATATCACAATCGCAGGTGTGGATATGCATGGTAGAGAAAGTATGAGTCGATGATACAGGCGCCAGCACTATATACAGTATGAGCGAGATCAATAGGAATGTCTTGTTAATCATGGGGAAGATATGGGACAACTAGTACTCACAAGTTATCGGTATGGCTTCTCGAATCTTGATACTCTTTGCGCACGAAATCAGCCAGATTCTTCGTCGACTCGATCAGCTTACTGAAAAAAAGTAATTATTTTGTGAAGGTTACAATTTCGTGGGTCATGAATGAACAGTGACAAAGTTATGATTACGCAGTCTTCATCTCCCACTTTTGAATCAACTAGAACCTAATATATTTAAATTGACGATATTTCGTTCCATTCGAGAATTCCATGTTTTTCGAGTGACAATTTCGGTAAATATTGAATTGCGATATAAAAAAAAACCCGCAATACTGTGTACACAAAAGAACAGACAGAAGAAGGCTTTCGGAACTGCTAAGAAGAATGTCTCTGCTGGCAAGAAGTAAAACGACTTGTTACTTGTTACTTGTCGGTTTATGGCTGTGTCCACGGTCATCAACGTCAGATAAATGTGGTTGATTTTCCGCTAACGAAACTGTCCCTCACACATCACTATTGGTTACTTTCAGAACACGATACTTTACTCGCATACGAAGTGAATCTAAGGGGGGGAGGGTGACAATTCCGCAACGCGACATTTCCGCAACGAGGTTTTTAACTGCTCTAAACCTATCTGCATATCTCCACCAAAGTGTTACCATGATCGTAGACCAAAAAGTACGTTCTAGGGAACAAAACCAGACTGCTTTTGGGCTTTTTTATGCGAAATTTCGAAAAATCATGCATCATTTCAGGTTATTCAGGAGCAGTAGCGCCTGAAAATTTTTAAAATCAGACAACATTTTCGATTTTTCACCCTAAAACTTTAAAACCAGACATCGTTCGGAACTTTCGGGAACAAACGTTTTTGGTATATGATCATGATCAGAATCACGAGGGCTTTCAAACCCACAAATTAACTAATTAGATAATTAAAATTTTCTAATTAGCAGAAAATTCGAAATGGTCAGAAAAATACAGCAACAAGCCGAATCGATTGAGGTGAGCAAATAACTAACAGGGGAAAAAAGTTCATGCAGATTCCTCGAGTTTGAGAAAAGTTATAAGCCGTTGCGGAAATGTCGGTTACGGAATTGTCACCCCCCCCCCCCCATCTAATGCTGCGCAAATTTCATGGGGTGCAAGGTGCAAAACAGTTTTATGCACCCGGAATTCCACCCATGAAATTTGCGCGGCATAACAGAGCGGTCACAGGTAGAATTTCCGATGTCTTCCCGTACTGTCAATGGTGCGGAACTCGATGATATTGCAAAATGTTGGTGATTTTGAGTATTGTTTGTTCATCTGGATGGAAAGCATTGATGTTCTCAACTTACTGTATCATGCTAACACGATTTTTCATCTATTTTTATCTAAACGCATCGATCAAAAGGGTAGATATGAAAATGTCAAAATGTGTGCAGGTATAGGTCAAATAGGTTCTCGCTAGCGAGGATAGGCACTTCTGCGTGGCGTCCAGACCAGGTAATTTTTTTTTTGCATTTCTGACCTCTTTTTGACAAATTTATCGAAAATTATGCAAAATGCACACTTCGGCACGTGATTATAGGCATTTATGCACGAAATAGCTGCGTGAAACCCATTTGACCTATGTGTGCAGGGTTTTCAATTTCATTTTAACGCAAGTTATGATTTGTTTGATAGAGTATGTCGACACTTTTTTCTCCAAACACCCCGACTCTGATCAACTTTTTCATTACTCCAGACGAGTTTGGTGAAAACGGCCAACGCTAATCGACTGTTAGAGCACGTTTTGTGTTTTTGTTGTCAGAATGGAAGAGAAGTTTTTTTTAAAGAAAAATTTAATTTTCTATTTTCGAATACCCCCTCCCAGTTCTCAAGTTTCTCGCAAATTTCCTCATAAATGAATAAAACCGTAGAAGGGCAAGAGTTGTTGCCGATAGGTCAAAAGCAGGAAGTGTGGGAGGTAAAATTTCGTGAATTTGAGCAAAAAGCAGAGGGTCTGAACAAACATCATGACGGCTTGAACCGAAATAGGGTGGATTGGTGGCAAAAGGCGTGACTGTTGCTGGATACACCCTAGTCCATGAATGGAATCTAACATACTCGAATGTCTCGCTAGTCTGCTCGATAGATCTTCCGTGTCTCTCTGCCCTCTGCTGCTCCGCTCTCATTCGCTGGTCGACGGCGTCTCTTCGCTCTCGCAATTGATCCATCTTCGCGTCCAGCTCGTCTGACAACAGACACATTGTACCAACATTAACAAATGTACATTTTCTACGACGATTATAGACCAAAAAAGAGTGTTCCCGAAAGTGTCAAATGATGTCTGGTATTTAGGGTTTTAGGGTGAAAATCGAAAATTATGTCTGATTTCTCAACTTTTCAGGCGCTGCTAAATAATCAGAAATCATCTCTGATTTTTTTTTTCGAAATTTTGAATCAAAAAGTCCAAAAGATGTATGGGATTGTTCCCTGCATTGAACGTTTCGGTCTATGACGACGATCTATAAAGATAATAATAATAAATATATATAATAAGAAACCTGAATTCGCCACAAAATGGTCAAAAGGTCAGATCAGCGTCAGATTTAAAATATATTTTTTTAAATGAAAACAGCATGCCGGAATTTCGCTATTTCGATTCCCCTGAACATCATCTTTTTAACAAACCTAAAATTACTATGTTTTGTTCACTTTTCGGGACGGCACGGTCATTGCTCAAAAAGCGGGGGTAAATTCAACCTGACAATTGAAAACCTGGGGCAAATTGGGATTATTTTGCGGCAGTGGGAATAAACCTGCCCGACTGTCCAAATCGCATTTCCTAGTGCAAATATATTTCGCGAAATAAATGCCCACCCGAACAGTAAACCACTAAACTATATTTTAGTTGAAAAGAACACCATTAGTAGAATAGAAAAAGCAAAAGGTTGGTAGCATAGGTCGAAAGGATGCGTTACGGCAATTCGAAAATGCTCGTTGGGTTTGTCAAAAATAGGCGTGAAAACCCGGAAATGCGAGTTAGTTTCATTTTTTCGCTCAAAATCTTCGTCGTTTTTACGTACCTTTCGATATATGGTTAGCAGGGATTTTCCCTAGAAAAAAAAGTAACATTTATTTAACATCGTCGAGTTCGCTTTTTCATCTTATGACAGTTTTTTTTCACAAAATTGATTTGCACTAGGAAATACTTTTCGTTTTTACCTACTACCTTAGGTCAATTCAAGTGGGACAGGTATGACTGCAAAAGATGTTAAGTCCCTCTAGGCTCAATCACTCTCCCTCTTAGGTTACTGATTTGAGTTTGGTTGACGCAGGTTCAAGAAAACAGGCACTCTCTTCCTTCGAACAAACATTTTCTCTGAGAAAATGAATCATTATAAAGAAGATCGTCGACCACATCCACTGGTTCTAAACCCTATACGAAATTACATCTTGATCAGTGCCCGAAAGCGACATTGATGAATATTGTATTTTATTATATTGCAGGTTTTCACAATTAGTCTCATAATTCTAAAAGATTGAAGCAGTGTAGCTACAAAACAATGTGGGTATCTCGACATAGTCATGTACCCGAACCTTCCAGGATGAATGCAGCCCACTTTTTTACATATGTTGCCACACCCATAGCTCCACGGAACAAACCCAAACAGCATTTTGACTTTGTTGAGATGAAATTTCGAAAACTCAGACATCATTTTGACTTTTTGAGGTGAAATTTCGAAAATCAGACTTCATTTTCGGGTTTTCATCCTAAAACGGTAAAATCAGACAGTAGTAGGGACTTTTAAGAACATACGTTTTTGGTCTATGGCCACAGCTCAAGAACATTTTGGAAACTTGTATTCATAGTTGCTGCAGAAGAGACTACTTTCACACACACACACAACAAACCTCGCTCAGCTTTCAACTTGCGAACTTGCTCGTCCGCTTCTCTCTTCGTTTCTCTCATGCGATCGAGATCTGTAGATAGTTTCCTCGTATTCTTATTTAATCAGTATCAGGAGGAGAGTAATGCCGTGTAACTTAGAGATGGCTTCGTGGTGAAATTGACCGAATCGAGTCGATGAGATCATACATTTTCTAACCAATAGGAAATAACGTAAATTTAGGATGTCATACTTGTAAGAAAAATCAACAAAATTGTCACTTCTGTAAGGAAAGTCGACGGAAACTGGTCATAGAGGACAATATTTTTATTAATCGGAACCTCCTGAAAATTTCTAGATTCATAGACCAAAAAGGATGCTCTAGGAATATACACTGCAGGGCAGCGTAAACACAGAGATTCTATCGAAAATCATTTTTGAGACACGCAAGATGAGTAAAAATATTTTCCCGCTATTGGTAATCAGGAAATACTTACAGTAGAAACTAAATTCAAATTAAAATGCTTCGCAGAGAAACGTCTGATCTTCACTATAACTAATGTCGTTTATTGATGTGGGTGGGCTATCGGGGAAGGAATTTTGCCAATTTGCATTCTAAAATTTGGCCCGGCATACCCATAGGTCGAAAGGGTGCGTTGCGGCAAGTCGAAAATGCGGGTTGGGTCTGTCATAAATGGGAATGAAAAACTGAAAATGCGGGTTGGGCGTGTCAAAAATGGGGGACCAAAACGCGAAAATGCAGGTTGGGTTTTCATTTTTTTCACCGAAAATTCTCAAAATGCGGGTTGGCTTCGTCATTTTTTACGTACCTTTCGACCTGTGGGCATACCACTAACCAAAGCTGAACACCTATGGTGTGGATGAGATGGGATCATTCTTGGGAAAAAAAAGATTTTAGTAAGGTAAGAATCTTGTCAGTCAATTTAGAAAATTTCGGGATAAGTCAAAAAACGAATTCAAAAAACATATTGAGAGAAATCGATATCAAGGGTGTGGGGGAAATTTTTCAGGGAAACTTTCGGCGAAAAATTTTTTCGCAGTCCGAAAACTGGGAAATTTCGGGAAAATCGAGAAAAATCAAAATATATTAGATTGATGCAAAATCGGCTAAAACTTGTCAAAACATATTTGAAAATAGGATAGTGTCATTCGCATACTAATCTCTAGTACGCTCTAATGTTTTTTAATCAGCCAAATATTATCTAGTTGGTGGAATCGAACCTGCATCTGTCGGGCAGGAAGAGATGAAGAAATTTAAAAAAATTAAAATGCTAAAAAAACATTAATTTGTCCAGAATCTCGATTTTTTGTGAAGAATCGCTCATTATGTAAATTTAATTTTGTCAATAATATTTTGGTTCCATTTTAATTATGTTTAGAGCGAAAAAGCAAGTGTAACATTTCTCGAATTTCCCTGCTTATTTACGGGAAATTCGGGAAAGTCAATTTCCCATAAAATCCGGGAAACAGGAAACCCGTTCGGGAAATCTTGCACACCCTTGTGACCGCCAGATGAATGAATAGCAGAAACACGAGCAATACTCGCACGCAGATGTTGGAATACTTTTTTTCACTCCGGATAATTCGGTACCCGAAAATATATAACTTATAATATAAGTTTCGAAATGTTGCGAACGTCCCCCGACTTAATTCTGAAAAACATATTGCAAAGGTCAGATCGACATTGTTTATATCTTTTTCTACCATTTTTCCAGGAAGAAAAAACTTGCCGGTCTTTAGCTTTTTCAGTTCTCCTGATTTCCCTTATTAAAAAATGTTGTTTAGTGGCACGCTGTTCGGGAGGGAAGGTTTTTTTTGATTTTTGGAGAAAAACATTTGCACCAGGAAAAAACTCGACTACCGGTATTTATTTGCTATGCATCCGGTTTTTTTAATTAATTGAAGTAGTGGTAAGAGGTTACACAGATGGGCAAGGGTTGTTGCTGGTAGGTTAAAAGCGGGAGAAAACAAAAATGGTGACTTTAGCAAAAAGCTGTAGGGTCTGATCCAAAATAGTAACGGCTTGAACCGAAATCGGGAAGGTTTTCGGTAAAAGAGGGCCATGTTGCTGGCTACTCCCTATTCCATGCATGATACGTCAAAAACGACTATGCCTCTCTACATTTTGCACTTTTATGCCTAATTTAAAAACCTTTCACACATTTTGGCATATCCTACCATTGCGATCTATGCGTTTGATATATGAAAATTAGTCTGATACGACAAGTCGAAGGCACCATTACTTTTCAACCAGAGAAGCAACCAACATTTTGCAATATCATCGAGTTCCGCACCATTGACAGCACGGGAGGACATCGGAAATTCTACCTGCGACCTTTCTGTTAGATTCACTTCGTATGCGAGTAAAGTATCGTGTTCGGAAAGTAACCAATAGTGATGTGTGAGGGAGTTTCTTTAGCGGAAAATCAACAACATTTATCTGACGTTGATGACCGTGGACGCAGCCATAAACCGACAAGTAACAAGTAACAAGTCGTTTTACTTCTTGCCAGCAGAGACATTCTTCTTAGCAGTTCCGAAAGCCTTCTTCTGTCTGTTCTTTCTCTCCTTGCGCTGCTTGCGACCTCCTCTCTCGACCTTCTTGGCGGCTCCGTTCTGAAAATAAACAATATTGAAACAGTTTTTCACAGGGAGAATCACTTCAATATTACATTTAAATTCCCGCTCCGTTTCAAATAAAATCAACCTTCTCGCATACAAAAAAATGAAAACTAAAATTAATTAAATCCCATTTCAGCACGCAAGGATATTGATTTAAATAGTTGTAGTCTTCTGTAAAATGAGTCTACTTCAAGACTATTGAAATACTATTCCACGTATCGATCGAAATCACATGAAGAATAAGGTATATAATTTAAAACTATAATAACTTAAAACCTACCTTGATGAGTCTGTGCTTGGGCTCGAACTTCTTGGCCAGGTCAAGAGTGTCGTAGATCAGAGCGAATCCGACGCTCTTTCCGCCTCCGAACTTGCAACGGAATCCGAAGGGAACGACCAGATCAGAAGTGGTCTTGTACAGAGAAGCCAGCTTCTCCTTGATCTCAGTCTTGGGGACCGAGGGGCGAGAAGGGTGGATGATCTCGACGACCTTAACAAGAGTTCTTACGGAAAACAACATAAGTTTGTCTATATTCGTCTATCTCTAAGCATGTTATACCCATAGAACTGATCATAATTAACATCAACAACTTACCATCTGCTTTCTGGCGAGCAGGCGGTTGGTGATGACCTTTCTGGTACGGATCGTAACGACGTCACCCTGCAAAACATACCATCTAGACAAAGCTACTTCGAAATTACGTTTTCAGTAGCTCAGAACTGAATAAATTAACATACCATGATTGGTTACTGCTCGGCAGGTACCTGGAAAAGATAATATTAATGACAAAAAGATAATTTTCACAAAAAATTGAAGAAAATCGGGAAAAAAATACGAAGATAAGCGTGTGATAATGAAGAAGGCGTAAAGCAGCAATACTCTAGCATAGTTTTTCATAACAAATATCAGCAAAACTTAAATTTTCATCAATTTTTTATCGAAAAAAGAAAACTCATTTATTTTAGAACAGCTTTAGCACGTCCCTCACATGATACGCAGGCGAGGTCTCGCGCGGAAAGACGAATTCAAACGTTAAGTGCGGGAATATTTTTCGTAATAGTGTGATCTTATTCTTTTTATTTTAATTTCTTTTATTTATCTTCTTCTTATTATTTCCATTTTGCCTTTGCTTTCACCGCCTTAATATTGCCCGTATATTCTATGATATAAATCTGTACAAATCCAAGAAAAAAATTGAATTGTATGTGATCTACATGTCACAATGTTCTGGTGCCTCAGAGAATGTAAGTCAAACGAGCAACGAGTGTCTTTTCCCAATTGGGAAAAGGCGCCCAAGAAGCGCTGTTCGGCGCCTTTTCCCAATTAGGGAAACACACTTTGTGACCGCTTCCATGACAATCCGAACATTGTGATGTAGATTGAAAATTGTCTACAATTTTCTGCCTTTTTTCTCATTTCCATAACAGTAATTTCTCAAGACAACTTCGGAGTCGGTTGAGCTTTACATATAGTTAGCTCTCCACGTGTGTGTTTCTCTCGCACTCTCGCCCCTCCTCATTCTCACTTGCTGCCACACTCTCTAGCCAACCGCCTTCTCTCTTCCTCCTCTTCACCCTCCTTTTCCTATCTCATTCAGTCGGAGATACTGCGTAGGCACGCATCAACTTTTTCTGTTCAGTTTTTACTTCATCTGCCTAATGCGTGCCTATGCGAATACTTATCTAATCGTCCCACGTGTGGCAGGAAGGTCTCCTTGAGTCGATGCGCCCTTTCCATGTCCTTCCTTGCTCTTTCCATGCACTATCCGACTACAGCCCTTAGAGAGTCGATGTTTCTCTCATTGATATGATCTCAGTTTTGTGGTTGACCCCAGGGCCGAGCTGATGATTTCTCATGGAATCATCTCATCATGTTTTCCTGTTATCTCACGCCTCTTATCTCCTTTGTTCACTGAATCACCAATGCAACACTTTTTATCGTCCGATCTCTTAGGGCTCATCTTTTCACCCATTCGAGGGTTTGTCCCCCCCCCCCTCTCATCTCTGCAAAGCAGATATGCTCGAAAGTCACATCTTGCTATCTCCGCTCTCCCTACATTATAGTGTAATCCGAACGACACTATACTTTCCATTCACATGTACTTCCGATGTTTCTGGTGTCTTTCATTTACTTCTGAAACAAAACATGACCTTGTATTAACCCAATTCTCATGTTATTATTTTGTATTATTGCAGATGACTCTTCAGAGGTTGGTGCTCAGCGCCCGAGAGAGCGTTCGCAACGGCTCCACTTTCGTCAAGTATGTTTTCTATTATTTCAGACTTCCCTTTTTTGAATAAATATTGACTTTTATGCCATCATTTAGACTAGAAACATGTAGCTGGCGATGGATGGTGTTATTCTGGCTGTTTCAGAAAGACGCCGATCCTCGGTATTCGTCGTGAAACAATCAATGCTTGGGAGCGTCGTGCGCCTCTCGCGCCCGTTCACGTCAAGAAGCTGTCCAAGCAGGGCGTCAAGGTCCTCATCCAGCCCAGCAACAGACGCGCCTACCCCATCCAGGTTCGTATACTGCTATAATAATAATAATAATAATAATAATTTATCTACGCCCGAGGCGCAATTGTATTTGAAATTTGACAAGAAATCAGGGAAGATATGGGGGAGGGGGACTCTCCGAATTTCACTTGGGATAACGGAGGTCATGAATGGAGCTATAATTAAAATTACAAGTGCAATTAGTTATTTCCCTGGGGGTAGGAATTTAACATGATGTCGTAGATTATCGACATTGGAGCAGACAGAATTTCATCGGCCGAAATCATTCTCACTTCACGAACGTCGTGCTGATAGTGTCAGCGAACTTGTGTGCGCAGTAGTGTCACATTTTGGTCGGAAAGGTTCTCCCACGCAAATAGTGTCTGACGAAACAATTGTTGATCACGGCGAGATAGTCTCCCTCGTTTCTGCATATTTCCTGCCGAGCCCAATCATCTGACTGTCGAGGATCATTCGATCTCGTGGGTGGAAGAATGACGTCTCAACCCACGTGGTGACTGGGACAGGGTGACATCCAGCACTCTTGTTTGTCGGTCAATGAAAAATGAAAGAGAGAGCAGAGAATGAGAGGAGACATTTCCACGTGGCTCTGTGTGTAACTTTAGGTCAAATGTTCAGCCTCACCCCTGCCTCTTTACTTCTTTGTTGCAGTTTCCTTTACTCTATCTCTTTCTTTCCCTCCCTCTTGCGTCAGGCGCGAGGGATCGGGTGAAAGAGGATGAAAACTGCTCATGCGATGTTTTCGAAGTTTAGAATCCGCGAAAAGTGGAGAGAGAGAAAAAGAGGGGAGAGGGAGGGTAAGCGCCTGCTCGTGGTTTGAGAATGTAGGGAGAAAAAGATAGATGAGAAAGAAGCAGAGGAAAACAGATAGAAGGTAGACACACAGATAGTCATTTCCACGCCACACCAAACGTTGTTTGATCTGCAAGAGTGAGAGAGCGAGTATGTGGCAGAGATGAAAATAGGCAACATTTCAAGGCCAAGAAGACACTCTTGCACGCTCTATGCATGCAAAAATCTGATAAGAGAAGGGTCGAGTGGAGTTTCGTAGAATCTTTTAGAATCGTTTGTAAAATGGTGCTAAAGATGCACCGAGAAAAAATAATAATGTATATTGTATTCTAGGAGTATGTCGCTGCGGGAGCCGTCGTGCAGGAGGACCTCTCCGAGGCCCAGCTCATCATCTCCGTCAAACAGGTACGGTACTCGGTCTCGAAGCAGTTTCCTGCATACTGTAATTGTCAGGTGCCGATCGATCAACTCATCCCCGAGAAGGCGTATGCTTTCTTCTCGCACACGATCAAGGCGCAGGCGGACAACATGGACATGCTCGACTCGATCCTGCAGAGGGTACGGTAGCAGTTAATTAGAAATCATAACATGAATTGCTTTCCTTATATTGGGATGCATTCCATTATTTTGATCTGTTTTCGCACTGAAAATCGCATTGAAATCGCACAGCATTTAAAAATGGATGTATACGAAGTTGCTAATTGTGCAGAAGATTCGTCTGATCGACTACGAGAAGATGGTGGACAGGAAGAACAAGCGACTCGTCATGTTCGGAAAGTGGGCAGGCAATGCCGGCTTCATCGATATCCTGCACGGACTCGGACTGAGACTGCTCGCACTCGGTACGGTGGATGAAAGCAATCGATAATCACATTGATTAGTACAGTATTCGAATGTAATCCTTGCAGGACACCACACCCCGTTCCTCCACATCGGATTGGCGCACAACTACTCGGACTCGCACATGGCCATCAACGCACTGAGAGATGCTGGATACGAGATCGCCCTCAACAAGATGCCCGCGTGAGTTGAACGTTATTTTCCTGCTACTAGTGATCGATATTCTTCTAAATATTATGCATTTATCTATTGCAGTTCGCTCGGTCCACTGATCTTCGTCTTCACTGGATCAGGAAACGTCTCTCAGGGAGCGCGTGAGCTGTTCGAGCATCTGCCCCACGAGTACGTCGATGTGGCCACACTCCCCAAGGTCGCCAAGAAAGGACGTGAGTATTTGGGGTTACGGTAGTGTTTGAATACTGTAGCTCGATGAAAAAAATTGATGACTATTTGCAGAGACGAACAAGGTGTACGGTTGCGTGGTGACTCGCGCCGATCACATGGTGCCCAAGAACGGAGGAGCCTTTGACAAGGCAGAGTTTGAGGCACACCCCGACAGATACATCTCCAAGTTCGCCACTGAGGTACTGTAACTGGATACGGTAGCTGAGGAAACGTATTTATTTATTGATTTGCAGATCGCCCCGTACGCTACTGTGATTGTGAACGGTGTCTACTGGGGAGTGAACACGCCCAGACTCATCACCATCCCCGATGCGAAGAACCTGCTGACGCCCCGCCAGAACAGAGTCAGTTTTCAATCGGTTTTTTCATATTTACAGTTACCCTCTGAATACGCATCGGGTCGATAACTGACTAATTTTGCAGTACGAGGTGCCCGGCTGCCCGACCCTTCCCCACCGTCTGGTGGCGCTGTGCGACATCTCTGCCGACCCGGGAGGATCGATCGAGTTCATGACTGAGTGCACGACCATCGACAAGCCATTCATGATCTACGATGCCGACTTCAACAAGAGCACGGACAGGTAAATAGGAATGAGGATGTTGACGGGAAGTGAGGAACACGGAACGAGATTAGAGAGATTAGAGAGATTTGGGGGCTCCTGCGAATTTTAACATTTGGAGTAATGGTCTCGCATCGATATTTTGAGATATAGTCGGTCACGTGAGTGGATAAATAGACTGTAAGGTTTCCAATTTAGCCAATATTTAATGATATAATAATTTTATTGAATAATTCTCAGCTTCGACTACCCGTCTGGCTGTCTCGTGTGCTCCATCGACAACATGCCCGCGCAGATGCCGATTGAGGCCACCGAGCAGTTCGGAAACCTCCTCTTCCCCTACATCCCGGACATGGTACGGTAGTGGGTACCAGGGGTAATTGAACCGGGTACTCGTTGGGTTCTTGTTTACTTGCTCGATTTTCAGCTGAACTGCACGACGGACCAGAACTTCACTCGTCTGCAGTGTAGAGATGAGGTCAAGAACGCCATCATCACCTCCGACGGCAAGCTGACGCCCAACTTTGAGTACATTGCCGATCTCAGAGCGCAGAAGTCGAGGTACGGTATTATGATGGGACTGGGGTACGGTAGAAGTACGGCAGTACAAGGATGCGCAAGCAAAGACTAATACGCGAGCGCGTTCTAACCTACTCTGCGTCTCTGACCGGGGCAAGAGAGAGGGAGAGTGAAAATGCTAGCGTGAGAGAGCGAGATAACAACGACGGTTCACGTTTTCTCTGCTCAAACGTCTACTTTTTCAGAGCCCGGTATGTTTCTCATTTTGAGACTGCACTCTCACAGATAGCGGTCGTGTGAGGAAGAGTAGTTGTGGTGTGTAATGATGAGATGCGTTTGTGGTGCTTTTCGGCATGTTTAGACAGAGCGCAACAACGTAGTCAGTCAGTCTATCTCGCAATGCATGTGCTCTATCGCTCTATGTTGTTTACACCCTTCATTTCGCTAATACAGTAACAACGACTTTCGCTTGCGGAGGTTTCCAGCGTTGTCTGGCACTGACAATGGTGTGAAGTTTTGTGAGATGTGAAATATTCGGTTAAAGATGTTTTTGTAATTTATTATATTTCAGCCAGTCCCACCACAAGGCGCGCGTCATGGGAGTCGACGAGAAGAAGGTAATCAATAAAATGTGATAATTTAATATAATTACCGTAATTCAGGTGCTCCTGCTCGGTGCCGGCATGGTCTCGGGACCCTTCGCCGACTTCTACTCGAAGCAGGACAATGTACCGTATCCATTTCATTCTATATTTATATTCCGTACTCTTTAAGTTTTACCGTAATCCAAGCATTTTCAGGTTTCTCTCACCGTCGCTACGGAGACTCAGCACGACGGCCAGAAGCTGTGCATCTCGCCCAACATTTCGAGCGTCGTTGTCGACGTGAACAGAGAGCACGGAGTGCTGGAGAAGATGATTGGGTGAGTGAGGAGAAGGTTAGAAGAATACCATGGTCTTTCATGTTTAATCCTGGCTATACATTCGAATGCTTGGGGCAAGGGATGATTCTCGCGTTGCATTTGCCGTTACACAAAAGTTACTTGTATTTACTGGTGCTGAATCTGAAATATTGTATGAGGTAGCTTGCGGTAAATGTATAGGGGATAGCTTGCGGTAAATGTTGGTGTTTCCTTGTAGCGAGCACGATATGGTCGTCTCCCTCCTTCCCTTCACCTTCCATCCGATGGTCGCCAAGATGTGCATCAAGAACAAGACTGACATGGTCACCTCCAGCTACGTGTCGCCCGAACTTCAGGTTAGTACACTTTGTAATTTTTTTGGAGCTGATAACTCGTCATCGATTAGTATTATTGGAGAGAAATTATTGATTGTATCAGGAGCTCACATGTTCGGAATTTATTTACCTATTTAAACAAGTCTATGATTGTAGGCACTCGACGGCGCTGCCAAGGAGGCCGGTATCACAATCATGAACGAGTCCGGTCTCGACCCCGGAATCGACCACATGCTGGCCATGGAGTGCTTCGATAGAGTGCGACAGCACGGAGGAAAGGTACCGTATACCTCCGCAATTCTGCGTGGGACCTATACCTTTACGGTGTGATACCGTACTATATTAATCCTATCACTATTCAGGTCACCTCGTTCGTCTCCTTCTGCGGTGGACTGCCGGCGCCCGAAGCCTCGGACAACCCGCTCAGGTGATTACCGATTTTTAATTCTTATTTTTAATGAAAAAAAATGTTCGGAAGACGAATTATTCGTGTTTGCAGATACAAGTTCTCGTGGTCGCCCAAGGGAGTCCTCATGGCGCTCAACAACGATGCCAAGTACACGCACGATGGAAAGGTAATTGTTTTATTTAGAATATTTTTAAATTGTGCGATCGTTATTGGAAAAAAATTGTTGCAGCTCGTGGAGATTGGACAGGGCAAGGTGCTCGACCACCTCTACCCCGTTGACTTCATGCCCGGATTCAACCTCATCGGATACGCCAATAGGTACGGTATTTTGCGGTTTTTGGTTACTGTATAGTAGCTGGGGGAGATATGACATCTTGATTTTAACCGATTCTACAGAGACTCAACCAAGTACGCTGACATCTACGGCTTGGGATCGGACTGCAAGACGCTGCTGCGAGGAACCCTCAGATACAAGGTGCCGTAATTTGGCAGATAAATTAATCGGCCCATTTACCTCCGGATACCGTAACCCTAACCTTGGCTTTTTCAGGGATTCGTGGAAGCGATCAAGTCTCTGGAGGCAGTCGGCCTGCTGGATGCCTCTCCCTCGGTACTCTTCAACTCGAGCCAGGGACCCGACCTCACCTGGGTACGTCTTTACTCGTATTAGTATATTGTCTCGAATGAGACACTTGTCGGCAGGTTATCATTTCTTTAACGTATGAGTCAGGATTGTTCTACGGTCGAAGCACAAGACCGCCTGTCAGATTTCCGTTGTGAGATGTTGACAATGCTGCCTTTCCTTTGCAGAAGCAGCTGATGGCGTCTCTTCTCAACCAGCAGACGGACATCTTCCCCGACTCGCTGCGCAACATTGCCGCCGAGAGACTGAGTGGAAACAAGAAGATTGGTACGGTAGATTATCGATTGATTGTTGATGAAATTCACATCTAAAATATAATTATCTGTGCAGGAATCGCTGCGCTCACCGACCTCGGTCTCTTCTCGAACACGGTCGTCGACAGAAAGGGATCCGCCGTCGATACCGTAGCCGCGTACCTCGCCAAGGTACCGTAGCCGAATGTGCGTACAAAGTTGATTAATCGATGCTGCTCAGGTGCTCAAGTTCAACGAGGGCGAGCGCGATCTGGTGGTGCTCAACCACGATATTGGAGTGCAACTTCCGGGTGAGTCATGGTGGAAAAAGAATGGGAACTGCGGGAGAACAGATTGAATCACACCATTTTTTTCTCGCTCGACCGAATTTATAATTTTTGCTTCGTGTGTAAAAGAGTTGTGAGGTTCCGAAACGTGATTTCCTGCAACGAAAAAAAATAAGTTTAATTGTTGCAGGCGGCGCACAGGAGAAGCATCGCATCTCGCTCGTGCAGTACGGAGAGCCGCGCGGATTCTCGGCCATGAGCAAGACTGTCGGATACACTTGCGCCATCGTATCCCACATGGTGCTCAATGGTGAGTACTACGGTAGCTTACTGCAAAATCGATAATGGTTGTCTTACGGTACATGATTACGGTAGAATCGATAATGAGTAATGGGATACGGTAGATGATCCCCCTCTTTGCAGACGAGATTCAGCGTCACGGCGTGCTGCGACCGGTGAACGCGGAGGTGTACCGCCCCGTGCTGAAGCGTCTGTCCGACTTTGATATCGCCGCCGTCCATACCGTAACCTCGACCGCCGAGAAATAGACGGTATCGATCGATTGATGTATCGAGAAAAAGAGCGACGACGAGCATTCCTTCCTTCTCCTCTCTCTCCTGTCCTAGGCGCCACTTTTTTATACTTGTAAATGTATGAATTTGCTCATTTTTGTACCCTGCGGTTTTTGGATATATTTCATTTGCAAAAAGAAACGCGTTTGTGCCCCTCTTCCTTTTCGCACCCTCTCCGTCCCGTGTGTGTTGTGATCATCCGGTGGTTGACAGCGACAACCGGTGGTTAGGTGAATAGATTTCAGTAATCGATAGAGTAGAAAGACCCCGCCTACCGTATCTTCTGCACTAGTGATGATATTTGATCGCTCGCCGATCGATATCTTGAGTGTTTGTTTCCTTCGTACTTGTTTGTTTCACGTGTGTGTTGTACTATACTAGTAGGCACCGCAGTTTTTGTTATAGTTGCAATTGAATTATTTACCTCACCCATCCCCGAGAGATAGCGTTTCCCATGGGATAGAGTCGAAAACACCGAATCGGTTTGCTAAAATTTCAGTTCGCGATAGGCCACATTGACCTACCGCACCCCCGTAGAGTTGTTTCGTTGATCTTTTGTCTTTCGTTGTGCCGTACCGTTCTCTCCTCAGAATCATAATAATGAATCTACAGTAATAAACTGGCTAATGGACGCTTGCTTAATGTGTTCGACTAATATATTCATTTAAAAATACAAATAATGAGTAAATACCAGTAGTCGCATAACACACTAGAAGAGTTTTTGATGAATGATCTCTAATCGTTCGTCTATCAACAACATATTCCAGAGAACCAGCGCGGCCTGCCGAACTTTTCTCCGTCTTCTTTAAAGTAGGCACTGAAAAGTACGGTAGATTACGATACTGTAGCGATTATTCCTACCGTAGTTGATCAAAGTGTGCTTCTGTCGTTTGTTCGTCTGTCTGTCTTTTGTTGTGATCGAGTATCGTAGCGATCTGCGGTCCCGTTAGCTGTGTGGGATTGATGAGAAGCTGAAATTTTCGTGGAATTACTGTAGTCTGCCAATCGATAATCGCTGTCTACCGTATACCTTGTACAGCAGGATGAAAGTGAGCGCGCAGGGATACATTTGAATGACGTTAACGCACTCCATGGAGATGTACCATGTGGTGATGGCGACTTCCGGGAAGAACTGCGAAGTTTGTAGTTTGATCTTTGATCTTTGGCTGACGAACCAACCAGTGGATACGCGAGAATTCCGAATGTGGTCAGCATAGTGAAGATGAGATGGGTCCAGAGGACGGGAAGGACCGTGTAGATGACTCGCTTGTTGGATTCAATCTGGAATAATGCGATTAGATTGCATAGTGATGATGTAACTTGTATTTTCGTTAAAAAAAGTCAAGATTGGTACAGTTTTTTTTCTCTACATTAAAATGGTTAGACCTGTCGGGGTCTGCCAAACCCGGCTCGAGTAAAGCTCTGACCTGGGTTCGTAGATTGAGATATTTATCGTCACTTCGTGGTCGCCAACGATGGTTTGTGTAAAGACCGGCGTGTAGAATGGCTATTGCAAAGAACTCAGGGCCGATTTCGAACCAGATCATAACCTGGAAAAAATCGGTTGCATTGTGATTACATAATTCGAGTAGATTGAATAGTGATGGCGATACACATCTGTTGCATAATGATGACGCTAGATTTGATGGATGAGACAATTAGATTGTCTAGTTCTGACGAAATTTTCATAGATGCATAGTGATGTCGAACCAAGAGTGTTGCGTAATGATGATGCCATATTTTTTAATGGATGTGATTTCTAGATTGCCTAGTGATGACGCAACTTTCTTCTTACCCTAAAAGCGTCGTCGTTCTCGTCAGTTCGCGTATTGAACACGTACATTCGCTGCTCCCAGTCGATAGGTGGAATGAGGAAAATGACGGGCACAAAGAGGGAGAAGAAAATCTGAAAATCACTTAGCGATAGGCCACAACTAGCCGGGATGTGTTGAGGTTACATACACTACGCTCTATGCGTACACTACGCTCTATGCACAGTTCTGGGTGAAGGTTCGGTCCAGGGGGAGATCGGTAGCTGACTCCAGGTTCGGTCCATGGGGAACTTGGTAGCCTGCTCCAGGTACGGTCCAGGGGGAGCTAAGTAACCTACTTAAGATTCGGCCCAAGGGGATCTCGGTAGCCTTGTCCAGGTACGGTTCAAGGGGACCTCGGTAGCCTTCTTCAGGTACGGTTCAGGGGGACATCGGTAGCCTTCTTCAGGTACGGTTTAGAGGTACCTCGGTAGAATCCTTCAGGTACGGTTCAGGGGGAACTCGGTAGCTTGCTTGAGGTTCGGTCCAGGGAGGAGGACTCGGTAGCAGGCTCCAAGCACGGTCCGGGGGAGCTTAGTATGTTGGGGAATGTAAATATCTGGAAAGAGTACTGGCTTATTCCCTTGCAAAAGGCTCGTGAAGCTGAGAGCGATCGAAAAAAATTGCCACTACTCCACTTCGTGGCTCACTTTTTTCGATCGCTCTCAGCCTCACGACCCTTTCTCAGCGGAAACGCAGGATACCGTGTGTTGATTTCCCTGGCGTGTTTGTGACATCGCAAAACACTTTCCCTGTTTCCCTTCCACGCTCGAGGAATGAATTGGAAACTTTTCGAAATTTTCGATTTTTTATTTGAAAACGTGTCAGAACACGTTCAGATACGTTTCTGACATCGCAAAACGTTTTTCCTATGGTCCCCCACTTTCTGCGAATCAATTGGCAAATTTTCGAAATTTTCGATTTTTCATTTTAAAAGTCGGCAAAACAGGTCAAATCGTGTTTCACGTTACTCAAGAACGTGCTAAAAGGGCTTCTGACACTTACGAAAAATGCGGCAAACGTTTTGCCCGCAGCGGGGTTCGAACCTGGGGGACTCGGATTGAAAGTCAAGCGCGTAACCCACTTGGCTATGGATTTGGTCAATTAAATTTTGTAAATTTGAAGGAGATTTTGGTGTGTTGTCTTATGCAAAAGGATCCGAGAAGATAGAGCGATTTTGAAGCAATTTAGAAAGCTTCCCGATACACGATTCCGAGCATCCAGAAAGGGGTCAGGGGCGAGATAGTGTGCCAAAGTAAAAGAGTCCCTCTTGATTTTGACAAACAGACAGACATTTCGATTTCCTAGTAGTGGAGGAATGACGTACCGTACTACTTGACTTATTTCGTAGATCTGTTGAGATCGAAATTTGATAGAGTGAGTGTGGACTTACAACTATTTGAACGGCTATAAATGTCGCGAGTTTTTTTGACGACAGAAAATCGTAGACAGTTGGGGAGCATGTGGCGATTGATCTGAGAATACACAATTTTTTTTATAAATTTACCTACATATTATTATGCCGAAACGCAATTCAGATGTTGTCAAAAACGGCCACAACTGTGCTGATGCGCGGCATACTGTTGTTTGAAAAAGATATCATTCTACTAGTTGCCGTTTAAAAAAGAACGATCTGAGAGTCCATCAACCAAGGATCTGTCTCATTAGAGGATAACATATTTTGTGTGCTCGAGAGTTGTGATGAGTGTGTCTCTCCCAATTAAGGTTATGCAGTATGTAGCCGGCGATCTTCCCTCGATCATACATCATCATTGTACATTCGCTGCTCCCAATCGATTGGCGGAATGAGGAAAATGACGGGCACAAAGAGGGCTCTTTCTCTTCTCACCTCTCAATTGCGAGGGCGATCATGAAGTAGATGCTACCGAACATTCCGAACACCTGAATCATTGATCGATTGTCCTAATTTGAAATATACTGAAACGCTAATCTACAGGGGAAAACATTATAATTTTAAAAATTTGCGAAACATAAACATTATATTGTTAGATCTGACCGGTATGATTCTCATGAAGAATGCGAATCGCATATCGAGAGTGTAGTCACACGGATCGTCGTGGTCTTGAGATAACCTTCAATTATCGGTCTAGTACCCTTCCGAAAAAACACACTCTGTTTTGACTTCTGAATTGTGTGTGTGGAATCAGTCGACTGGTCTGTGTAGCCCCGCACAAAAACGAGCCTATCGAAGAGACCTATTTTATGACAGATCCCCACACTATGTCTAATGAAAGAAAGAGATAAACGATGCCGATAATTCATAAAGTACGATTGCTCAATAGACACCAAGCGATTACACATGATTCCAAACCTACAGACCAGGGTTAGGGCGAGAGAGTATGCGAGAGTAAAAGTGAGAGAGTCCCTCTCGATTTCACATGCTCTCTCACTCCAAAGGCCTTTCTGGAAGGTTGACCGGCGTGTGGAATGATGTGATCACGAACGGAAAAGATACTGTATTTTATGTTTTATTATTTTTTCACACAGTATTGATTCCCATCGGGATGTTTTGACGGGCTACGGAATGGAATTCTTCCTTCACATGTGTGCTCTCCTCAAGTTTCTTCTTTCAAATGTGTGGTCGCAATGTCACACGCCGTTCACAGCCCTTACGAACCTCCAGAAAGGGGTCAGAAGTAAAAGAGTGCGTTGAAGTGATTGCAGATTTCCTCTGGACTCTCTCACTTTTGCACACTCTCTCGTCCGTGATCCCTTTCTGGAGTCTCGGCCTCACCTGTACACATCGTAGGCGTAGCAGAATGCGAATAGCAGGGAGCAGAGGAGAGCGGAGATAACGTGGCCGATGAAGATGGAACGAGTGAGGGGACGGAAACCGAGCCAGCTGAGACCCTGAGAAATACTCGAGACGGGTTTGAGACGATTCCGTTGGCACAGTGCCAGCCGATTATCCAGTATCGGATTTGTGTAGGAAGAAGAGGTTCATGCCATACCCCTCTCCAGATAACGACGATGGAAGTCATCATTCCACATACGCAGAGCAGACATTTTACGCTGAGAATAACCTGTAGATACGGTAGATTACTGTAGATTGTAGATAGTCAGGCGAACTCACTTTCAGCGTGAAGCTCTGACTGAGAATCAGCGCCTTCTGACAGACTCCCACCATTCTGGCGTCTGTTGCGTGCATGTTGAAGCTGTTTCTAAACAATTGAGCGCTGTCTGAATAGAGACACTACAATTATTCATGGCGTAGTGAGTACATTTCAGGAATCTTCGGGGTTATCTGAGATACGACTGGCTTTTTCTAGGGGGGGATGAAATGGATCGGAGGTCCGCAGAAGGAAGAAAAATATTTTCCTCAACTCTACCGTGGTCATTCAACAAAAATGAGGGGTTCGAAAATGGTCGAGATGTGCACTCTCTGAGCTAAAAACTGCTAGGAGGTAGTTATGCGAAAGAAAGTAGCATGGATTGCAGCGAAATAAATGATGAAGACAACATGCGCAAGGTAGTGAGAAGATGGGTTAATTTGAGCATTCATCAGATCCTCGGTGAAAGATTCCGAGACTTTTCTGGACTCAAATTGGCACATTTTTCGGGGGGGGGGGGGGGTGACAATTCGGCAACAAAGTTTATAACTGCTCTAATCATACCTACGTTACCCAACTAAAGTGTTTTCATGATTAGAATCACGAGGGCTTTCAAACTCACAAATTAGCTAATTAAAATTTCGCTAATTAGTAGAAAATTCAAAATGGTCAGAAAAATCCAGCAACAAGCCGAATCGATACAGATTATCAAAAAACCAACAGGGGAAAAATGTCATACAGATCCCTCAAGTTCCAGCATAGTTATAAGCCGTTGCCGTAATATCGGTTGCCGGATGTCACCCTCCCCATTTTTCGCATATCAGTTGTAGCCGAGTGCTTTGTAGGAGGGGCTAAAGAAACTGGGAATAGTCGACCAATGATAACAAATGCTGAGTTATCACAGACGGCTCTTGAGGATAATGAGAAACACTTGAACAGATTTGGTTCTATCTAGAGGCTACAAGACCGATATCTCTCTTTTCCTCACTCTCTAGGGGAAACTGAGTTCATAGATGCATGTTTTAACACGCATCTTAAACTTTTCGTTGAAAGTGAAGTGACTAACAATCAAGACTGATCATACAAGTGGAAGGGGGGGAAACGTGCTTCGGAATTTTGCACCCGCAGATTGGAGACCTGTCTTGCTTGCTGACTGCGTAATTAGTGGCTGCCTTCAAGGGTAGAAATTCTAGACGCAGTGTGAATCATTCGAATACGTATTTACATCGAACACACAACATGTTGATCTGCCCTGGAGCATTGTTTGTCTCGAAGGCGCAAGAGGTCTGATTGTTCCCCTGAACTCGTTTTCTACAACGCTTATTTAGACACACGATTTCTGACTATCCTATAGAGTATGATAAAAACAGTGGGTTGAGCTTTATCCCAGTTTCTAAGATAAAATGATGATGAGCAACACGAATCACATATTTCTCACAGAAGTGAATGAAGTGATGTGCCTCTTGAGATGTCTCTCTCATTCCAAGCATCACCGGAAGTTGTTGACTAATTGACTGTTTCATAGCAAAAAAGAAAATGAGAAGGCCAGATGAGAAGTCAGTATTAAGAGTAATGGTGGACCGCAGATAGTTGACACGAAAGGGCGATATTTTTTAAATTTGCTTTATTTACAATTAGGCAAGTATTCATCAGAAAAAAATGAAAGGTTTTCAGATATTCTAGAAGCAATTTCGCCGTTGACCTCTTTCTGATGACGTTGAATCATGTGAGTCGTCATCACTTTCTTCCGAAGCAGTCCCTTCCTTCGGACGCAAATTTTGTTTCCAAATTGATCGTGCCCACATTGTACCATCGCTCCACCTTAAATTAGGACATCGATCATGAGTCTGACTCGCCGATCTACCCTATACCTTCTCTCCTTGTGAGATGTACATCTCGGGAATGGCCAGCTTCACAACTCGCTTACAAGGCTGAAATACAATCAATAGTCGATTGCCTTACCATACTCACAATCTGAGATAAGACTACCGTACCCATTTATTGGCACAATTATGGTATATCTTCAGCACCGGATCGATGTTAGTGTATTCATCCTCAGTTCCCCACAGCTGGAATCGGCCTCCTGACACAAAAGACAAATAAATCAATAACCACCACAGCTACCGTACCTCCATCCGGTCGGCTAGTCGCCATCAGGTCATCCGGATCGGGTCCTGAGCAGATAAATCACGGGTACTGCATGCTATTGATTGACCTACCGATGTCCACATCCCACAGTTTTAGCGCAGCCTCTGGGACTGACTGATTTCCGCAAATGAGGGTGCCTCGAACTCCGACAGTCTGCTCCCTTCCTTTTACTAGTGATGACGAAATCGAGAGAATTACGAGAAGAAATACTGCATTCATGTGAAAGCAAAAGTTGAAGTGATCAATACGTTTTGGCAAAACGATTCAATAATGCCTCCCCTCCCCTCCCCTCAATTCTGTCGTTCCGCTCAATTACACTGTCATGTTTCACACTTGTTCAGTAAAAATTACTATTATCCATTCAATACTATACGTCACGAGAGAGTGATCAATCATGTACAACAATAACCCGTCAACTATTGACACGTGATAAATTACAATACAGTAAGACAAAATACAAGCATATTACAGCGCACATTATAATACATTACACCCGTTCGATAAACCATCCCGTATAGTCGATAATCCTAATCTATCATTGTTAGTTAATCGATAATTTCATGATCTACCGCAATCAGTCAATCGATAGTCCTCATCTACCGTACTACTCCATTCACTCAGCTACTTCGTTCGCTTCGCTGTCGGGATCGGCAAAGATGGGGTCGTGGATCATCACTCGCCGAAGCGACTCAGCGTACCTACAGATGGATACGGTAAGCCATCGTCAACTGACAGATTTCTCAAGACAATTTGTTAGATTCACACCTTTCCAGACAACCGTAATCGGAGCAGTGGTGTAGCGTGTTTTTTACCAAAAGAAACTGCGTATCCACCATCACCACTGCTCCGTGCAACGCTGCAACACTCTGCGAGAGAGGCACGACCGGCCAATGTGCAATGTTCACGCACGCTATGGAGGACAAGACTGTGACGGGGTGTGATTAATCGGTGCGGGGTGAGGCGGTGAACATTGCACATTGCCCGTCATCTCCGTCTCTCGCCTCTACTCACTGCGTGGTATCGATGGGTTCGGCTTTGAAGCAGCACAGCAACTCCAGCACTGCATCCTCCACGACGACCATCTGTAGGATGCAAGCACACACCTCCCCGAATCACATATCTGACCCGCCCAACACCCGAGTGACACAGCTGCCTCGCCGAACTACACTACTCAACAAATGATGTAGGAGGTACCGTAACCCAGACCGTTGACCAAGCAAGTAAATCTCACACACGCAAATGTTATTTGGGGAGTGATGAGGGAGTTAGCGGTTACGGCGGTACCAGTGTTGGGGGGGGGGGTTGTATGTGCGGCTGCGGCATACCAGGTGGGTGCCGCTCGGGAGCGGGATTACGGTAGCCGGGGGTTACGGTACTTCCTCCTCCTCCTCCTACCGTACCCTGCAGGCTTGGATGCCCAGACCGCAGAGCAGGATCCATATGGGGAGGAAGACGATGGTCCACGTGTAGCCCGACTGGATCTGATTGTGCTCGTACTCACCGTCGATCTGCAAACAGAGGCAAATGGTTACGCTTACGGTAGATAAAGAGTACCTATGACATCATCCCTACGCAATTTGGGCCGAGTTATGCAAGAACAATCGTCATGGGCACCAGGCTCAATGCCAGGCTAATGTATATTGAAATTAGAATTTTCCACAAAAAAAACGAAATGTATTAGACAAAACATTGTTGTGTTGACTATTTAGAATGAATAAATGTACCTTAGCCAAGAGAAAGTACTCGAAGAATCCCATCATGACGACTCTTCCCGACCCGAATATCGTCATGAGACCGGGGATGCGCGTTTGATCCTTGTCCGTCACCATACCACTGCAAGAGGGCATGCCCTAATACAGAAGACAGAAGAAAGTGGAGAACGTACCTATTGCAACATACCTATTTAGACCAAGTATTTACTAGAGATGCGTTTCATAAAAAATAGACAAATATTTTCGATTTCTTTTTTTTTGCTATTCTGAAATTCCCAAACATTCAATCGATGTAATCATCAAGAAGCCCAGATGAGATTTGTCAGTTTTTCTTCCTGACAAAATTCGATTTACTTCGAACGACTTCTCTACAAAAAAGGCGTATTTAGAATGAGCCGCTTCCGACTGCAATGGCCGGGTTCTCGGTCTACGCCAACCCTAATTTGAAAAGACATCAAGAGCTGAAGCCAAAAATTGTGAACGAACAAAAGTATCCAGGTACCAATTAGAGGGTAAGAAACATCTAGAAACTTCATAAAAAATAATTCATCCACAATTTAGTCTTTATACGCACCATAGAACATCCCTGCTCGTATTTTTTAGAACCTTGACGTCAGTTGGGTATTAGGCCGGATGAGAACCGACTGGATGATAGCTTTTTTCGAAAAAAATTGCTATCTAAAAACAACATTTCGATCAGAATCATCCTTTAAAATGACAATTTATTTTTTAAAAAAGTTCTCATCCAGCCGGTTATCATCAGATGTTGATAATCCGATCTAGTACCATTCAGTTCGCCAACGCCCCCCTCCCCTCCCCTGACGCCCCGGATTAATGAAATTTATTTCAAAATTCGACTTACCGTGCGATGACGACAAATATGAAATATCCGTCGAGAAAGAGGGCGACGAAGAACGGGGCGAAGACGCCAAAGAAGGTGATACGAGGTAGGAGAGTGAGTTTGAGGGTCTGAAAGGGAATCATGAATCTGACCCGACGAGCTACCTACATCAATAATAATAATTAGATGCGGGCTCACTAGTCCGAGATAAACTATTAATAAATTTCGAAAGGAAAAACAGGAACGACGAATTGGCAGTTACACGCCTTTCAGAAAGCATCCCACAAGTGGCCACGAACAAGGCAATTCGCCGTTTCATCCCTGCTATATGCTTTTCATAAACTATTTCTATTCACTTTTATCAAATTTTGGTCACATCAAACAAGTCATCGACACCCTCAACCAACCCGTATCCTGGCAACCACTTCTATTTCAGTTCGCGATTCTTTTTTTCTAATTAACAAATTGGCACTAACCAGGAAGATAGTGGCTAGCAGGAGTGCAATCGCGTGGAGCAGCCACTGGAACGGGGTGACGCCAGTCCATAGACGGAGTTCGATTAGAGTGAGCATCTCGAATTAGAGGAATTATTATGAAGAAGGTTATGCAGATGTTTAAGTAGCACAATTGAACAGAAATGTGCTAAACAAGGAAAAATGAAGTGGAGTTGAAAAAATAATAAGAATAGAATTACATAACAGGGAAGAGAACACCCCGACAAAGTATTGAGTGCGGGAGAGAGAGGGCTCACTAAAGGCAGTAAGTCTAGTGGCATACCAAGTGGAGTGCTGGAACACGAATCCCGCGGGGAAATTGAAAGTATGTATTCACCGTCTTTACAGCGTTTGTAGCAACACATCGCCATATTTCTAACAATTTTATTGTAAAAACGATAAATTAAACAGAGAAGAGTCAACATTACTAACTGCTACATACTATATGAACATCGATCTGTAGAGCAAAACAACGCAGTATGAAGCAAGTTTCCTGATTGACACGAAAGAGATTTGAATTGAATGCTAATCGATCAACATGAGAACACTAGTGGAAACGTCTTTGAGGGGGGAGGTGGTTAAGAGAACGAAATGCGTGACGATAAACAATTAGCGGGGGAACTGATTAAGATAAGAGTTGTAGCATTAGAGATACACAGTATCAACGACAAAAATGAGTCTCTCTGATCTCTCTCAATATCCCATCGTCCTCTCCTTCTTCTCTCTATTGAATGGCTGTCTCGGTCTGAGTGTGCCACTTGCAGCCTTTGCCGCGTATCGCTGAGCCATGTCGTACACAAAGTCGGGAATCACCTGCAGCAGTACGGTAGTTAGATATACGATCAATCAATAACTGCAGGTGTATGGTACAAGAGTTAGCAATCGATAACTGAGTAATCAAGGATAGTCTGACAAAAAATGTCGAATGTTTGATGATATGCCCGCGAGTTCCAATCCACGGCAGATACAGTAACTCACATTATTGGGATTCTTGCTCATGATATCGATCAACTTCTGTGCCCTGTCCCAATCACGACGCGCCATGAACGACATCGCCTCTCCGGAGCGACTCAATTAATTCATCTTACAACTATTCACCAATGTTGATTGAATAAAAGTTGTGTGCACACTTCTCACAAAAAGAGGATTGAAAAATACAATCAATTGATCAATTAGTGATGTCAAATTCCTATCGTAGTTCCGGTTAGTTCTTCATTGATAAAATCTTCGGAAGTAGTATATCGATCGATTGTCTCTATCTACCGTACCCCGCTCTTCCGGTTCTGCCGATACGGTGCACGTACTCCTCAATTTCGCTGGGGAAGTCGAAGTTGACGACGTGACTGAAATACGGATCGATATCCCTAGTCGCCCCCTCTCAAACGACGAACTACAAACGATTACTTACGTCACATCGGGCACATCTATTCCTCTCGACGCGAGGTCGGTCGCGATCAGGATGCGCACCTCGCCGGCGACGAAACTCTGCAAGAGGAAATAACAGTAACCATGATATCGATCGATAGCGCAGTCGGCGGCTACTGTACCTTGAGGACGTTCTCTCTGTCCTGCTGCGAGCGCGATCCGTGCATCGCCTGCGAGTTGATGCCCGCGCGACACAGATCCGAGGAGAGATCGTCGGCCCTGAGAGATGGAGAGCGTCGAGACTCGATTATAGTAAGGACAGTCGTTGCACGACAAACTAGACAATGAGCAGGCTCATTGCGCAAAAAAACAGATTCATCACATACAACGGCTTCGACATTGTCACATCACAGGAAGAGTAGTTCGACCTAACATAGGGCTCGTTTTGGAAGCAGTAACAAGTTTCTTTAAAAACCAGAGCTTTATTTCCCAAGATTAGTTGATTAAATATATCCAAAATGTGCTCCAGGACATTTCACAACATGTAATCCGACTTCCAAGAAGTAGAGTCAGTCATCCAACTCCCATCCGTCCCCCTTCACTCACATCACTTTGGCAGACACGAACACTATCATCTTGTAGTTGTTCTGATGCGCCTGATTGAGGTAGTAGACGATCTCGATGAGACGTTGCTGCAAGAGAGAGAGAGAAAAAGACAGTGAGATCAGAGCAGACTAGAATCTAGTCTACAATCTCTCCTCGCTCGCACCTTCTTCTCCTGCGGTCCATCCACCGACTCGACGTACTGTGTGACCGTGTTGCAAGCCTGAGAGACATAATTCATGATTATCGATTGATTTCACTCCTCACCGTAAGATCGAGCGATCCCACCACACACATTGCCGCGCTCTTCGTGTACCGGCGAGCAAGTGCGCGCACTCCCGGAGGCCATGTCGCACTGTAATACGCTTATTTGTTCAATCGCTATTCTTGTAACCACTTTACGATAGTTCCGAGAACGATTAATGTTGGGCTAGATATTCTATTTCGACCGGCGGTCCGCAAGAGTGCCAAAAAATTACACAGCGGCGGTCCGCATTTCTAACAAAACTTGGAGAATTTTGTATAAAAGGAGCAGGTCCGCGTTTTGAACATCTCTGAAACAGTGACGGAAGTCCGCAGCTCGATAATCTTCGAAATTCCTAGCCCATCATCATCACTGAGTACCGTACCTCGTGAGGCAGACGAGGCGGTCGGGTCTGATGTCGAACATGATTTTCTTGATGCTTGGCTCGAAGCCCATGTCCAGCATACGATCGGCCTGGAGATATTGATTTATTGATTGGGGCAAGAGAATCGACAGACGATCGATAACTGCTCAGTCACCGTACCTCATCTAGGACGGCATAGGAGACGGTATTGAGCTGGACAACGCCCTCACACGCGAGGTCTCCGAGACGACCGGGAGTGGCGATGACTGGAAGAAAAGGCAGTTACCGATCAGCATGCACCACCGTAACCTACCGATGTGAACTCCGCTGACGCACTCGTTGACCTGTTCACGGCGCGACCCTCCTCCGTACAGGCAGACACTGCAAAGCGTCGATGATGAGGTGGTCAATCGATAACAGGGGCTACCGTATACCTCTTGTATCCGTTGTAGGAGTACTTGTCGACCTCTCGCTTGATCTGCTGCGCGAGTTCTCTCGTGGGCGTGAGCACGAGCACAGAGGGACACGGCTGCTTCTCGTGAGAGCCGTACAGTCTGGATAAGATATCGATTGATTTAACGCTCGAAAAAAGAGAGAGAAAAGATAATACGAAGTGCAACTACTTGGTGCTCGCTGGGTATACAGTGGTGGCCAATATTATATGACATTCATCTCTTTTGCTTTTTTCTCACCTTAAACTCAACGAATCTTTCTGAAATTTTGGCATGATCAATTATTTGTGATTCTGCACGATAATATCTAATTGCTATCTTGCGACCTTGGCTGTACGACAACTTGCTGAGAAGTGGTTGTATTGCTGCAAACTCGCTTTTCAACATTTGCCCTTGGCTAAATTCGGAATGACAAGACACGTACAACTTAGTTAGTCTATCGTGAAGAACAACTCTTGGACTATCGAATTCACTCTTTGGATAAGGCCTTAGCTGTCGCACAAACTGTGCTGCACGTGCTGCAGTTGCTGCACTTTTCTGGGATCTCACAGGCATAACTTTCCTTAACAACGAGGAATCAGGCTCAACCATGTAGGTTATTACCGTGGAGACATTGCACATCCACTATGCAAGTAAGGACGGGATACCGCTTACTTTAGAACTTGCAGCAAGATTACGTCATTTTTGCAGCACACTTTTTTAGCCGTGCAGCACTCTTGCTGCAGATGTTCGCTAGAACTTACAGTAACATAGGAGGTTCTGGGATACCTATAGATAGCTCATGTGCAATTTTGCGGTGATAGAGTTATTGGCGACTTCACTACGGGGTCATGAATGTTGACAAAATTGGTGAAATTCGGGCAAAATCGGCAAGAAATGGCATTTTCAACGTGTTTTGTCTGTCTTCAAACGAATCCAGTGAAGCTGAGAAGTGTTCAAAAGTCATAAAATTTGGCCTACGATTTTCCCAAGAGTTCTAGAACCTCCATTCATAGTGGCAAGTCTAGCGAACATCTGCAGCAAGAGTGCTGCACGGCTAAAAAAGTGTGCTGCAAAAATGACGTAATCTTGCTGCAAGTTCTAAAGTAAGCGGTATCCCGTCCATACTTGCATAGTGGATGTGCAATGTCTCCACGGTAATAACCTACATGGTTGAGCCTGATTCCTCGTTGTTAAGGAAAGTTATGCCGGTGAGATCTCAGAAAAGTGCAGCAACTACAGCACGTGCAGCACAGTTTGTGCGACAGCTAAGGCCTTATCCAAAGAGTGAATTCGATAGTCCAAGAGTTGTTCTTCACGATAGACTAACTAAGTTGTACGTGTCTTGTCATTCCGAATTTAGCCAAGGGCAAATGTTGAAAAGCGAGTTTGCAGCAATACAACCACTTCTCAGCAAGTTGTCGTACAGCCAAGGTCGCAAGATAGCAATTAGATATTATCGTGCAGAATCACAAATAATTGATCATGCCAAAATTTCAGAAAGATTCGTTGAGTTTAAGGTGAGAAAAAAGCAAAAGAGATGAATGTCATATAATATTGGCCACCACTGTAGCTACTTCAGGTAGAAGGCATACATTAGCAATAAAGTAGCTCTGTATAGCTGATCGTGAAGTAGCGCGGCTTTCTAGCTGTTTTCTGTCTTCTAGCTGAAGTAGTTATACCCAACGCCCACTGAGTAGAGGTTTCTCTTTTCGCTCACTTGAGTTGCTCGTCGAGATGGAGGAATGCAGGGAGAAGGAAGGCGAGTGTCTTGCCACTTCCCGTCTGCGACACTCCCACCGTGTCGATGCCTGCATATTTAATCATATTAATATCAATAATTAATATTACACCAATTAGGCAGACCAAGATAATCCGCAAACAATGCACACGCCCCCATTTACATCGAATCCTCCCCGGAGAAGGAATATCGCAAAGGAAGGAATCGTGATCAGATTCCAAGTATCGTTCGCCCTTACCATTGAGGAGAATAGGCCAGACTTGGCACTGGACGGGCGAGGGATAAACAAGACCGGCTTTCTTGATCTCGGCGAGCAGATCCGCTGTAAGGCAATAGTGTTCGGAGAAATACCTCAGAGGGAAATAAGTTTTTTTAGACTTTGAAAGTCGTCGCTGGGCAGCCCATAAGTCTAGATTCGTAGACTTATTTCCCTGTGAGACTAAACTTATGGAACCACTCACGCTTGTTGTGGAAAGCCTCTTCGAATGACACGAACGGGGCGGGAATATCGATCGGATTTTCCTCGTCGCACGGATAGACCTCAAGGGAACGGATGTCGGGCAAGTTGTGCTACCAATAGCGAAGCTAGAAATTAGAAGTATTCATAGGTCAAATAGGTTCTCGCTAGCGATGAAAAGCACTTCTGCACGCGGTCCGGACCACGTTGTTTTTGGGAACTTTCTCGATTTTGCTCATGCTTTTAACCAGTTTTTATCTAATTTATCGAAATTAGTGCAATATGCACTTCGGCAATCGGTTTGAGGCATTTCAGCACCAAGTTCCTGCGAGAATCCTATTTGACCTATGAAAGTATTCGGGAAATTTTGAACACCTGCAGGTCCTTCATTTGGGCACGAAGGTTCGCGACTTCTTGTTCCGAGTATCTGAAACGTAGATTTTAGCAATTGAGACCAAAACAATCCACTCACGCTCTGGTCAGTGGTCCGGGGACGAACAGTTTTCTATTGATCTCCTTGCAGTCTAAAATTATTGAATAAGCTGCTGTGAAAAGCGAATATTCATACCTGCGAATCGCTCATCGCGTTTTCGGGCGTCAATAGCCTCCTCCACATTTGCGAAAGTGAAGGAGTCCTTGCTGGCGCCGCCTGCAATAAATTTAAAATATTTTCGAAAATCTGAAAGAAACTGGCCTGCAGCGGCGATATCCTCCTGAGTCTTTCGGAAGGCCTGCTCGAAGCTCAACATTGCCGACCTGCAAAACAATATAAATCGCAAAATACAAAGAAAACGCCTGATTTACGTGCAGAAACATGGAAATCATGACATAAGGGAAATAACGATTTAATTTACAAAATACAAAAATACGGTAGTTACGGTATTTTCCCAGGCTCTCAACTGGAAAATTCAAATATTCAGGCAACCTATTTATTTTTTAATTAACATTAATTACAATTCGATTTTAAAATTTAATTTTAATAATGAATTTCCGCTTCATGGAAAATTTTGTGATACGTCATCCTCTTTTCTAGTTATGTCTTACTAGCCTGATCTTCTGTGTAGATGTAGCGTGCAATCAAATCCAATTAGCCTTTTATTAGTGAATTATTGAAACCAGCCACATAAAATTGCTCAGTGACAATGGCTGAGAATTGATCCCTATTTAATTAAACACGTATTGACAACTTGGCGGGCAAGGTGTACAACTTATACGCGTGACTTCGCAAACTCATAATATCGATCGGAATGTACATTTGGAATGCGGAATTTCCCTGATCTGATCAAGGAAAACATTGTGATGCGTCAGCCTCCAGTCTGGATATCTCTTAATAGTCTTCTGTACAGATGTAACGTGCAATCAGATAGAATTAGCATTTTTATTATTTAAACCAGCCACAGATCATCGGGTTGATGAGTGAGCATGGATGAACTACTTAGCAATGATACCTATGTAATCATACACGTATGGACAACAAATACAATTTGCTCAAACTCGTAATGTCGTATGGAATGCGATCTTAGGGCTAAAATTAGGTAAAACATATGAAAATGGCAAAAAATAGCATTGATATTACAGATTTATAGAAGCTCGATATGGGTAACATGACTAGATTAGATACTCTTTCTACCCTATAATCGGAATAGACTGCATCAATCGTCCTCCACCCTTATATCGATTGGAATTCCATACGAGACGACGGCAGCTCCCGTGAGATACTTTAGTTTGACCGCGCCGCGGGCTCTAGACATCGCCTCAAGATGCAGTCGTAGTTGGGACGAAGGAGAGGGATCTGGAATGAGGGAAAGATGAGGAACGGGATAGAAGAAGATAAATCCACAGATGAATTCTTGGCATCTCTAGAGGTCATAGGCTCAAAATTTGTCCATTAACATGTAACACCGTCAGGTTTAATCGTTTCTTTTCAAATAGAATAGTCCATCATTGGAATCGTCTAGATGATGATATTGTAAGCAATAGTAGTATCAATATTTTCTCGAACTACATCAAATACATTAATTTACAATCTTTGCGTTAGATACTTCTCCCCATCAAATGTTATCTCTTTCTCTCAGCTTTTCTGAGAACACCTTCTTTGTCACTACATGTGACATCGTATCTCATGTATGCCGTTATTTTAACTTAGTCTCAAATTTATATTACAATTTGCTCTGAAAATTGCATGATAAACATTATTATTAAATCAATAGAGACATGAAGATACAGTAGGGCACTTCTTTAATTTAGATCAAGAGTGGGAAGGAGGAGTGTCTTACTAAACTTTAAAGAAGGCCTCCCACGAATATTTGGTCACATAGACTGCCAACTAGGGTTGCGAATCCGGACGGACAATCCGGACAAAATGATCGGCCGATCTAATTTTCATTGTGTCCGGACGTCTTTGTCTGTCCGGACGGACGTCCGTATGTCCGGATTTGTCCGGGAATACTGCAGTCTGTCCGGACAACCTGATCGCAAACTGGTTGTATTTTTCTTTTTTATTTATTTATTTATTTATTTGATACACCCGCGAAGGGTGTGACGGCAATTAAAGAAACTATGAAAGAAAGAAATATATAAATATGAACGAATAAGGATGAGGAAGGTGAGGGAAGGGATCAGGCTAGACAGGGAGACACACTTGGCCACTTATTGGGATGAGGTGGACGAAGCCTCAGAACGGGGAGGGAGCCGTTCGGATTCATATATGTCTGATGGATCAAGTGGAGTAACCGTGAATCGATGACTAGAGATTGGGTATTTCAACTTGTAGAACTTTGAGTAACTGGGGACTTCGAAGTAAGTGGAATTTAATCGATGGTATGGATAGGAGTGGGTTACAAATACGATGTAATTTGGAAAGAAAACGAGATGCACGATGGGCAAAGGAGGTGCGAAGATTTTCTCTTCTAGCAAGCGGGATATGAATTGAAAATGCATTATGACGTGTTGAATGGTTTCGGAGAACAAAATACTCTGACATGGGAAGATCTACGAGAAAACGAACAATTTTTAATGCAAATACAAAATCGGCTACCAAACGTCTTGTATACAACGAATTCAAACAAAATTTTTTTTTGTAAAAAAAATATTATTTTTTCAAACGTTTTTTGCTCAGCATTGTCAGTTTACGTTATTCTGCCACATTGAGTTGAGTTTCAACCATAGATGATCACGCCTGAGGGTAAACCCATGAATAGGGGTTGTGGAAGCACCACGATTTAAGTTTGTCATCGAGCATCCACGTATAGGAAGTCATTATCAAAATGGAAGTATGGTAGAAGGATTACGGTATACCCACATGTGTTACCCACTTGAGGTCTTCCATATGCAATCTACCAGGGGTAATATACACACCTTTGTATTTTCGTGTTATGGTAGAATTGATTAAGGTAGATTGTTTTCGTTATGGGACCGGTGATTAAGTTATGTTATGCCACTTTGGGTTTGGTTGGCACATTCCCACCCATTGTGGGCCATGACCTACTATACGTGGATGCCCCATGCCCCAAAGAAATCATATGGTATACGGTATGGGACATGGGTCTTCCACGGCCCCTATTCATGGGTTTACCATCAGGCCTGGTCACCTATGGTTACAACTCAACTCAATGTGGCGTAAAGTGGCAATGCTGATCTAAAAAGTTTGAAAAATAATGCTGTGTATGAGCCTAGTCATGTATCTGACCTAGCACAACACCCCAAATGCGTAGGACATACTGTATTCCATACACTTCCATACACTTCTTACATACTTTACGCAATGCTAAAGTGTGCTTCGTAATTCTGACGTAATTCATCAGTCTTGTCCTCCGCTCGCCTAGCGAGACGTCGTTATTCCTTTTGCTCCCGTTATATAAATATTATTACTAAAACACCCGTTGTGCACAGACATAACAAATAATATTTTTTACAAAAAAATAAAAATACAACCAGTTTGCGATCAGGTTGTCCGGACAGTATTCCCGGACAAATCCGGACAGATGGACGTCCGTCCGGACACGGACAAAGACGGACAAGGCCCCGTTCATTTTTCACTTTCACTGTCCGGCGTCCGGCATTGTCCGGATTCGCAACCCTACTGCCAACGTAGTGCTGTGGGGGACGCTCACCCGATCACATTTCAACGCATCCGAAAATCTACCGTAAATCGATATATTGACGTTCAAATGGCTACAAAAGGGCCAATAATCGACAGGCAACGCGTGTTAGGACCACAAATACATGCAATCGACGTAAGATGAAGTTTTCATTAATATAATATTGTTCCCCCCTATGGATAATATCGGTTTTCATCAAAAATATAATAGTTTTCATAACGGAAAGCATATAAATTGCCCCTAACACTAGTGTGCGCGCTCCATTTTCGTGTCCGGTATACTGTAGTGGCTTATTGAAAATCAGGCAACGGTGATTCGTGGGAGGCCTTCTTTAAGAAGTTCTCTAGTTGCTCACGCCGATTTATGCAGATTCTTCTTTTTCATGAATATCAAATTAGTTAATTTAATTACCTTCTTTGTTTAGATGTCTCGCCAGACCTTCATCGACCAATGCAGTAAAGTACTTGTCGATCTCTCCGTCAGTCACCAGATAGAGACAACCAACGATGCAGGGACACGAGGCAACTGAAGCAAGAAAGAATATTGGCATATCGATGAGGAGCTAGACCAAAATGAATCGTGATTACACCATGTCCGAGTACTTTTGTTTAGCTTCCCAATATACTACAAATTAAATAAATTAAATAGTATTCTGCCGAACTAAATGTATCATTTACTCGTATTCCCATCGCTCCTGTATAAATTTAGCACTAATCATTGCTTACCCGAGTAGTCGAGCACCGCCCCCTTGCCGTCCATTCCTCGTCCCTCGTGTACCGTATGCACACTGCAACAAGTCACATCACGCCTCTGCACTCTCTCACTTTCACACACTATCTCACTCCTCTGACCCCTTTTTGGGGGCCCTTCCTCACCTGCTGCATCCCATCAGCAGCACGACCGCCTTGCACTTGGTCTTCCTCACGATCGATCTGCTGATGTACCGTAACCCGTCGCCGTGTCCGAGGAATCTGCAATGAAATCAATCAATCAATAAACAATTACCGTACCCAGAATACAGTAGTCGATAAACTCACATGAGGAAATCGTTGTTGGTGATTAAGGAGGCCGTGTCATGTCGATCCGGCGCACGCCCCACCACACCCTGAATACAATTGAGATTAGAACAACCGTCCTTATTCCAAAGCCTGGGCAAAATCTTCAGAAAATAAGCAAACGACTTTACGAATGTAAACCTGGTCAGATCTCAATTGATTCTTATTAAAGTTACCGACCAAGGAAAAATGTCGATATTTATTTTATTTTTTATTCGACGCGGATGAGACTGGTATACTTTTAAAAAATATTTTCTCTTTTTCCCGAGTTTGTTCATATTTTTGCTATTTAAAACTGAGGTTTCTTGCATGCAATCAACAGCAGCATGCAGCTACAATTGCCAGAAAGTCAATTTGAAAGAGCTTGCTGTGTGAAATCGCAGAAAAAAACGAAAAGAAGAATTTTAAGCTGCTACAGTATACCAATCAATATTGCCGATCAGGGACACCCTTTCCGAGCTTATAGTAAATTTGGGGCTTATTTTCAGGCGTTTTCTTATGAGAACTAATAATCAGCAGTCTCATCCGCGTCGAATAAAAAATATCGAAATTTTTCCTTGGTCGGTAACTTTAATCTCATGTTGATATGAACTTATAGATAGGTTTTTAGTGTCATAAATGCATGACGGTTATTGTGCATAATCATTTCTGATCCAATGTGCAGAGTTCACTACGCACTCCTCCCTCACCTTCCACGGTAGTTTCTCCACCACAGGCGTCAATCTCTCCGTAGTCTTCTCCAAATCATTGGCCGGATCGAGAATGTAGAAGGCCGACGTCGGATTCGCACTGTGAGGAACCTGCAAACTCAGTGAGAAATATTCAATCGATACTGGAAGTGAATTGATTATGGTATCATAAAAATGCTATTTAAAAAAAAGTATTCTACCTTCTCGAATGAGTGAAGTAGACTGACGAGTTGGTGTATTGACACGAGTCGTGAGCAGTGGGCAGCGTTGTCCAAGAGAGACACTGCCTCCCATGGAATGTGAGAGAGCTCCTGAGAATCACAGATTGAAAATGTACCGCCAACTCACGGTCAACATTCTCCCACCATTTCAGCGAAAGAGGTGTATCATAGATTTTAGCCTAATATATACCGAAAATAGAATATCACACAGTTTTCAATCGAAATGATCGCGATACCATGTGTTATAGAATCGACTAGAGATAGGTATATAAGAGTACGATATACTAGACTACTGTAGATAAGAGTAGGGTACCACACAAACTCACAGTTGATAACACGAAGAATACGAATGGCCTGTCTTTCGTGTCCACAATCCATCGATTGCTTTCCTCCTTTTCGAGTCCCTTCTGAAATGAAGCCCCAATCGATTACTTCTACGGGAATCCGCCATACGGATCCCATCCTTTGCCCCCCTACTCAACTTAAATGCGTTCCTTGTGACGATATTGTGACGTAATTTAGAGAGAACTCTCGCCTTCCACTTCCCCATCCTCATGACCTACAGTAGCGGACAAAAGTCTTATGGCCACTTTTTGCATCTGATACAACTTGTTTAACCCAAAAGGGCGTTGCTCTGATATGGTAGGGTCACATACCAAATCCATTGGGGAATACGATGCAACTATTGGGGGTATTGTGAACATTTTTCACTTATTGCGTTGTGATGACGCAATCAATGTGTACTCTTTTGAAGGGCCATTATTCTTACATGGATTTTTTCCAGCTCACCTAACTTTTAGAGTATTGATTTTTTTCACGATTGGCTGCGTGGCCCCATTGGGATAAAAAAAGTTGTATTACATGTAAAAGGTGGCTGAATACTTGTGACCGCTACGGTACCTTCAATCCGAGCAGCTCGTCCACTTGCTCCTTATTCCATCCCTCGACATGCGCCATGCACTCCACCAGCTGCTGCAATTGTCCATTTTGAGGCAATCCAATTGCAGTAATGTACCCCAGTATGGTCCAACCACGTATATTTTACATAGTCTGTTGTTTTCCTTTAAAGAAACGCTAAATGCGGGAAATGTAATTATGGAAATGCCGACCTTGTACTTCTCCTCTTTAATCTGCGTAGCGAGTGAGACCATCTCTCTAGCCATCTCCTTTCTCATTCCTCCCGTGCCATACCTACACAGTGAAGCCGCTACCGACTCGCCTGGAAAGAGCATTACATTAAAACTCCTCCTATACCGTACATAGTAGATACCGTCAAACCGATGTACTCGATACAAATTATTCTAGCACAAGGAAGTAGTCAACGTACCAGTCTTGGTGAGTTGTTTGGAGGGCAAGAGGAGCGGGGCGAAGGGACCAAGCAGATCGCTCTCCATGTCGACCATCGCACGCTAAAACATACAATAATCAATAAATCACTACCGTAACCCATCTGACAGACCACCGTACCGGACATTACACCGGCCAGACGGTGCACAAATCAATAATCGATAGTGTACCGCATCTTTTAGTCAACTACCGTACCCTCATCAACTCCTCTGCCTTCCTCCTTCCTTCCCAATACTTCTTTGCATCAGTCATCGTCCTCCCTGCTTGGGCGCTCTCCTCACTCTTCTTAATGACTCGATTGAACGCGCCCACGATAGGCGTCCACTGCAAATTCACCAATTTCAAGCACGTGTGGGCAGCACTTATCCGAGTCATTTTGCAGCTAGCCCCCGATCGCCTACTGCGTTTGCACACAGCTCCCGAGACGTATTTAAAAAAAATCAAAGAAATGATCTCTATTTTTCACTATTTTTCTTTTGCACAGAGCCCCGAAAAATCCCAGCCTACATTCGCACAGTGCCCCTGCCCCCTGCATGATTGCAAGCATATACTCTCATACAAAAAACTTTAGGAGTTTGAAACTCCATATGCCCAGAGCGACAGTATAAAACACAAATTTCCGAGAGTGCACGAAATCGAGAGAGGCGCTCTCTCATTTTCGCATGCTCTCTAACAGTAAAGTTTCAAACCCTCGCTCTGGGCATATCAAGATTAGAGTTTTTCTTCGTGAGTGTAACTCATGACACAACAGAGAGGGGTGATGCATCAAATTGTATTCACATTCGAGACGTATGATTTACTGCCCAAAAAAGTTCACGAGGCGTTCAGATTAGCTCATGAAATGTGAGAATGACGAGTAAACAACCACATTGCAAACAATTTAGTGTTGGAATTTTGAACGAGGCTTGCGACATGAATAAAATCGATAAGACTACAGTATCCCTCACCTTGCTCTCCCTTGCCAACGGAATAATGATGGGCGATCGAGTGGCGTGCACTTTCACCAGATACAAATCTCCGCTCATCGACACTATCAGCTGGTTGACCGTCATATCTGAAGGAAAAGAGGACTACGGTAGGTTAAATAGGAGTCCGGGATACGGCACACAGTGTTTGATCGACAACTGACCGATCGGAATAGTCTTGACTACATTGGTGAACTCCTCGACTCGACTGAATCCGCATGGTCTCATTTGACCGGTGACCAGTCGACGACCCTGAAGTAGCACAGACTACGGAAACAGCGTTTACTAAGTTACTGCATCCATTATTGGTGCATTATTGTTCATATTAATTTTTATATTAAGGCAGTGCAAAATGATGAACCCCGTCGCCGATTTAAATGCTCAATTCTATAAATTACCGCATACAATGCCTGGGTTAATTATCCGATCAATAACTTTCGCTCTCGTATACCGTACCTGTCTAGTGGCGACGGCTACCGTCTCACTCAGATACATTGCCTTCTCCCATGGTTCGGTCGAGGAGAGACTCAACTGCTCACACAGACGACTGCGCCAGTCACTGAGATTATATCGATTTATATATTTATTTAGATTAATAAATATTTTTTTTGGAATTTATTCATTAATTTTTTGGCATGGAAAAGGAAATGAGAGAAAGACAGATGTGGGGAAATGAGGAGGAGCATAATATGTTCAAATTAAACAAGTTACATCCATATTTAAAAAAAAAAGTAAAATTATGGGAAATATTTGCCACATTATCATTTTATTGGAGGGGGGGGGGTGGCCAATACGCTGAATATATTACTTCGCACCACAATTCATTCATATCAATAGCGGATATGAAACCAGAATGTGCAAGTCAACTATTTCACCTTTGCTCACGCTAAATCGACTGCATTCCACAGTCCCTTCACGAGTTACCACAAGAAATTGTGGCTATAGAGTATCGTTGAACGCATAGGTCAAACTGGTCCTCGCTGGAGAGGGTAATCCAATTCTGCACTTAGGATGGAAACCCGATCAAGATAGCGAGTACGGTACAAACGCATGAAGACCTTCATTCACATACTCTGTTCTGTGCGAATTGGAACCCCATTTCACATACGATTGATAAATAAAGTCTGGTCAACGTACTGGTACAGCAGATGTCCATGAGCGAGGTAATCATTTTTCTCATCTTCCTCCTCTTTCTTATCCATCTCCGTGGCCGCCTCCTTCTGGGACAGCTTGCGACTGAAAATTGTCTCTTTCAGCATCATCTGCTGCTAAAATAGCGGACAAGACTCGATATGGGCAGAGCGAGAGTTTGGACATGGGCACATGGGGTTTCAAAATATTAGCGTATTTCCGCTGTGAGTACTCGGTGGGGGGAAATCTACGACTCTAGACTAAACTGCACTTTTAGACTTTTACAGCCCTCGCTCGCCAGCCCTGAAGCTTAGAGTCGTACACTAATTTCCCTCTGAGTATGCAGTACACGTACATGGGAGTATTGAGTGTGATGGGTGTGAAGGGCGATCTCGAGGGTGTTCCTCTGGAGGGTGTTCCCACTCCTCTCGAAGGAGTTCCCGCCTTGCTTCCGCGACCCGTCGATCCCCATGAGATATCCGCCAGCGCCGACTGTCATATCATTCACGGATTATTCATGATATGCGACGACGCACAATAATGCCATAGTGACGCAACAAACTAGTCACATCTACGAGGTAATGACAGCAACAATATAAACGACTAGTGTAGAGAAAACTTGGAAAAAGATCAACGGTTAGTGTGAGTGCTGAATAAGAGCCAAGATAAAAATGTCCCTGATGGTAGGTCGCCTAACTCGAACCGCGCCTGACCAAATGAATAAACCCTTGATTACCACTGATTACACTTGATTACGAGTTCAATCCCCGCCCAGGCCAACCAAGCCTTCCATCCACCCCGGGGCGGTAAATTGGTAGCAACTTTGATTGCGAAAGGTAAACGGGCTCTAGATGCCTTGGGAAAGCTTGGGTTACGTAATCCCACGTTGCAGCTGGCTTACTGGCTTGCCCCATCTAGCGTGGTAGCTTGCTACTGTAAAATCGCTTGACATGGAACAACTTTACTTTTACCACTGGATCGGATTCAGCACTCGCACTAACCTTATGTTAAACATGGAGGTAACAAATATTCTCTTCATCTTAAAGATCAAAGATCAGAACTCTCGCTCACCATCTTACTCCTGGTGATCATCCATGGATGGAGGGGCGTCAATCGTGGTCGACGTGTGAGTACTCGGAGAACGAGACGATAGGGTAGACAGAGTTGAGTAGAGTACGAACACATCTGAACAGAGAGGGAGGGGTATGAGAGACCATTTCGACAGACGGAAATTTTGAATTTTTAATGCATTTCAACAAATGTACAAAAAATGTGCAATATGCACTTCGGCAGTCGAGTTTAGGTATTTTTGGACGAAATGCCTGCGAGAACCCCATTTGACCGATGAAGATGGCGGGCGATTTTAGTACCCCCCCCCTTTTAGCTTATTCCATACGTGGGCGGCATTTTTCCGAGCCTTTTTGCACAGTACCTCCGATTCACTATAGTACATTGCGAGTAAAGGTGTTAGGTCTTCTACACGCAAGGCGGTCTCGACCACCCCTATGCCTGAGGGGCAACGAGAGCCTGTCCTGAGATGATCAGCGGCCTGTTGCGAGGCTATTCTCGTGTTGTGTGCACGTGAATCGGGGACCCCTTTCGAGGCATGTTTGGCTCGTGATTTACCAATCACTACCAACATTTCTTAACCCCTTTGGTTGGGTGGATCTGCAGGCACGGGGGGTCGAACTTGTGACCATTCGATTCGCATTCTAGCACACAACCACTGTGCTTCCCGGCCTTTGCCGGTGAGTGCCCCCGAAAAAATGTGAACCTTCGAATAGGCATGTTTTTTTTCGATTTTCTCTAGTATCCATCTCATTTTCACTTTTGCACAGGGCCCCCGAAAACCCCGACCCAAATTTGAACAGTGCCCCTGCCCCCTCGTGCCCACATATGGCTTATTCTCCTTCTCACCTTATCAGTCACAGCAATCAGATTCTTCCTTTTCGCATCTCCCCTCTCCATCGATAATCCATTGGGAGAGAGAAGGAAGGAGATGATACACTGACACGCCTCGTCACACATCCACGAGGGAGGACGCTGAAGGCCATTTTAATTAATATTAAACCAAATCCTAAAGTATTTTTTTTACTTAAAAAATAAGTTAGCTGCTGCTTTGAAAGGTACTACAGTACTTCACAGCCACAATCAATTTATCGATTTTGAAGATGAAATTGATTATCATCAACAACAGTAATCCCTGCGTACTCACCGGTTTTCCTTTCTTCCCCATGAGTTTCTCTTGGAATGGTGCGAAGCGAGCTCGAATTTCGGTGAGAGAGTCGACGAGTGACGATATTGTGCCAGCCGAGTATTCCCTATAATACTCCCATAATGTGGGGGTCAATGGCTAGGTACAGTACACAACACATGTGTGCAGCAAATTATAGATTGTTTTTTTTGTTTTCAGAGTGCTCCCATCCCGGTTTCACTCGATTACATAGTGCTACCAGCATTTATCAAATCCCCAAATCTTTAACTTATCACAGTTTGAACTTTTGCATAGTGCCCCCTGGTGACCGTGCACAACTCTCTCACTTACAAACGCACTTCTCTGGTATAGGCTGGATCGAGGCAAGCAATGGAAAAATTCCAGCATGGAATCAGGCAGGGGATCCAGCTAGGAAAAAATGCCAGAGTTTCCACCCCGTTCCGGACCACTCAATTGCAATGAATGTCAACTCACTCATGCAGCAGTGCCAATTTGGCGCAGAAGAAGGCAAAAGTGGGATTGAATGAATACTCGACACAGAGATAGCAACCACAGGAGGAAGTGGAGGGTGAGGGCATGTGGACGCATCTGAAATTATGATGATAATATACATATGTATTTAAGCGAGTCACTGAGAAAGTACAAAATACAAAAATAAATAGAAAGACGTGGGACACTATGGACAATCGCCATAATTGCCATGTCTCTACACAGAAATAGACAACAACAACAAAACAATAACTACAATCAAGTCACGCAAACAAACGCACTCCGAAAGGGGTAAGAGATCTTTCAGTCGATCGGTGATTTGTGTGACGCAGTTCGCCGTTTCTTCCTTCTTCTTCTTCCCATCATCCTGCTCAATCAATAATTGTTAGCCGTCAAATATGTAGGATACTGTAGCCCCAAAACTCCCAAAGAAAGGGTCAGAAATGAAAGCACAAAAAATATCAGCTGTAGATTCTACGTACGAATGATGTTTGTCTCACCTCCACAGATTAAAAAGCACCGCCAACTTGCGGTCTACAATTTCTTACCTTTTGTTTTCGAGAGCGAGAAAAAGGTCTATCATGTATTTTGGTCTAATAAATGGCAAAAGTAGACTACGACATGGTTTTAAATTGAAATGTTCCCCTTCCTTGTGTTTTAGCACATGTTAGTGATAAATAATCCGCGCTCACCTCCTTGCGGAACAACATGGGCACGATATACTTGAACGATACCGTATCGTCTTTAATCGGCACACTTCTCAGTTTGATTGACATGAACTGACAGAGCGACTGCGTCGTCCTGAATACGGCAGAGGTGAGGCGTACGGTAGAATGTTTTAAAATCACACTCTCTTCATTGATCGAAGGAAAAGAAGACGTAATGCCCTAATTCTCTCTCAGTGGCGTCGGGGATGGAGCGTTCGGCAGAGGTATGGGTGCCCCGGCGGCCAGTGTAGGGCATTGGAGGCACTTACCAAACAGGGAAGCCAAGTTTGGTCGAAGCACAGAGGGAAATTGACGCAAACTGAATTGCTTCACGGAGAAGGCAGCATCTGAAGGGATTACATTTAGTTATTTCTTTAAATTACATTAAAAGTTGATTAAATGTAATTTTAAAATGCATTCATCACATCGATATTCTCGCCAACTATAGTAGGCATTCAATGACTCGTCTTGTAAAGTAAAGTGTCTCCTCACCTCACGTATTCATTAATCGCCATTCTGGTCACTTCGTAGTACTCGCCCACAGCAGCCGCGCATTTCACTGCAATCAGCATCAAAATAAAAGAAAAAAATCAATAAACATACAGTATCCGAGGGAATCATCCGTCTTGCTCTTCAATGTCTCCATCGGTTTGTCGAATATGACGCCTTGCCAGCGGTTGCTAAGAACAGCCTGACAAATGGATAAATAGATTGGCCATTCAAACCTTTAACGCACTCAACAATTAGCGTACAAGACAAAACAATTATAAAATTCATTTCAAAAATAAGCACCTCCGCCTTCTGCATGGCCTGGTCGATACAGTAGAGTGGATCCAGCATCTGAAATAATGGTCAAGGTATTTATGGATATAATTATAAAATAAAACTATATTACAACGCTACCGTACATTGGATGTTCGAATCCCTGTTCGAGTGGCAATGAAGAGAACGGTGTAGAGAATAATCTAAATAAGAAAGAGTAAATCGCACATTCAGATAAATTACTACCATAAATTCATAGTATACTAAAATTGTAATTACTCAATTAAGTATTACCTGAGATTCGTATATTTGAAAGCTCTTCTCTTGTTTGTTCATTTCATCGACGATTTCGAGGAATTTAGTCGTTCTCGTCTCCTTCAATACCGCATTTACCCCTCTTTCACAATCGTGGCTGTTACTGTATCGACTACGGTATAGCGTTACCCAAATATATTTGCTCATATTTGAACGATTTTCAAAACTATTTTGTTGATCTATTATGCCAAAAATGCCCAATCTCGATAAAAATTGATCGATTGAATCCAATAAACTAACCTTTGCCGCGACATTGGGAGATCGATGGAACGTGACGATATCTTGGCAGACTGCGAGTAGATCTTCACACTCCATGAAATTGCTTTTCTTCTTCTCTTTGTCAGCCTGCAAAATAGAATCAAAATTATTAACCTTAGAATTCATAACATTTCGAGCCAGTCCTAATTATAATCGTTCTTCGTATATTACATTGACGCGATATAGTAGTCTTTTTACATGACAAATGATTTTTTTAAAAGGAATGGCTTCAAGAAAAAAGAGTGACAAACCTTCAATAAAGACTCGATTGCTTCCCATTCACAGTTGCGAACGAGCCATCTGAGAAATACAGTTGATAATCTCGACTTGTGAGTCACAGTTTGGTATCATAATTAAATAATTAAGTTAGTTAGTGGAGTACCTCAATAGAATGGAAGCAGTGCAGGGATCGTAGTCGTTGATGTCCACAACTTCTCGAAGAATGTTCAAACCAGCGTAGGTCTGACAAAACGTTCATAAATCAATTATAATTAATTGGCTAGAACTCTAGAAGCTAAAGTTCGGAGTGCGTATTCCATCTTGTACCGCTATATGAAAGTTTGTGTCATTTAAAAAGAAAAGAAAAACTAACATTTCCAGTGAGAATCAATGAGGAGGCGACGTCCCTCCCTGCATCGCACAGCAATCGCCGCTTCTTCCCAGTCAATTTGCACAGTGAGGACGGAGGTATTTTCTTGACTAGCTTCTGCCATTCATTCGTTGCTTCCTGAGAAGAGAATGATGACAAATCACTCCCGCTCTCCTTAATTCACCCGAACTCTCGGCCACTAATCGGTGAAGAAAAGGGGTAAAAAGAAGAATTCCGGATTAGTATTTGCATGCAGAATACAGACCTGCAGCATCTTCGTACTCTTGTACGTATTGTTGCTTTCGTTTATTCGAGCATACAATTTCTCAACTCCGTCCTTATCCGCCACACTCCTTAGTACTGTGTTGCAGTGCAAGAGGAGGCTCTTGTCTGCCGAGATTTCTGACTGGAAAGTATGCAATTTGGACCATAACACCACTGATAATACTAGAAACAAACCATGGTTTCACCAAGACTCATTAGTATGCAATCATCGCTCATAATAGTACCTGTGCTGCAGTTGCTTCATCGACGAAAGCTGTAATCAGCTTAGTAATCTTCTCTGTTGCACTAACGATGATCGCATCGGCGGTCGGCTGACTTTGTACGACACTTTTGACTTCTGGCAACGGCTCGGTTGCCGGTAACCGAGTTGAACTGCGCGTTGAACGAGACATGCGCCTGAACAAAGACTATTACACGCATCAGCAAAGCATGCATATAGTATCACATGTAATCAACAACGAAATTCGAAAATAACTAAAGAAAAAACAACTTTTTGAACAACTTTCAAGTAAGCGTTCGAATCATAGCAGTTCGCGGTTGAGAGTCAGTTCTCGATAGGTACAGTATCGTATGATGGGTTTCATAGTTTTCCGTTCAGGAGATTATTTCTTTTAAAAATTACAGTACTCTCATTTTTACTTATTTCTAATTTATTGATTTAATATTTATTCTTTCTCGATTTAAGCTCATTTATCACAATCTCCGTCTCCCCACACCCTTTCACGTGATTTGAGCACGATGGACAATGTTTTTGTAGTATTTATTCGTTCGTATATTCTAGCGAGATGAGATCATTTAAGCGCGCTGGATCACGGAGATCTTGGTGTTGTGGGGAGCGGGGGCAACGATGGTGGGGCGGACGACGGCCTGAAAGAAAAAAAATCAATAAAACCATTCTACGATGCTGTAGCTCTCATCTGGAGATTGGTACTACGGTAGGTATTATGTAGGTTACTTACGGGAGCGGCGAAAGCGGGGAAGGCGGGGGCAACAACGGGGGCGGCGGTGACGGAGACGACCTGAGACGGATCGATGAGATACGGTAGGTGGTCGATTTGAGTACGGTAGGCCACGAAGGTGGATTACGGTAACTTACGGGGGCAGCGGCGGCAACAACGGGGGCGGCAGTCACGGTGGTGGTGACGGCAGGGGCGGCAACGGCGACGGCAGGGGCAGCGAAGGCGGTGGCAACCTGAATCATCGGGTCAGGGTAATTCTGGATACGGTAAGTAGTTACGGTAGCTCCGGAGTTTGGTAATGTGCACTCACGGGGGTGGCGAAGGCGGTTCTGTATCCGAGTCCGTATCCGTAGCCGAAGCCGGGGTATCCGACGGAGCCGTATCCGTATCCGGGGAATCCGTAGAAGCCGTTGTTGAAGCCGTAAACTCCGGAGTATCCGTATCCACCGTAGCCGAAGCCGGGGTAGTACTGGCTGAAATCAATACTGTTTGGACTACAGTATACCCAAGCAATCATCTTAGTTTGAAAGGTTTTTAGAGTATGCAGAAAAGTGAAAAAAGTCTACATTTGTCTTTTTTGGCTACAGTATCCCTAAAGTCGTTGCAGGAGTGGGCTAACTTACGCGGAGGCTGCGACGGCGAGGCAGAGGACGAGGAGGGACTGCATGTTCCGAGTGTCGATCGGTGTGATGATTTACCCCCGTCGATAGCCCTCCTTTTATACTCTGAGACGATCGATGGGTGTATCTCATACCATCATCTACTCATACAGTATCTCTCCATCCACCGTAGTCTCTCGCCTAGTCTAATGCTGATAGAGAAGAGAAAATTGGGAGGATCAGACAGCAATGGCATCTCCATTCGAGAAACGGAGAGATATGCGAGGGAGAAAAAGAGAAAACGAGGAACTTCTTAGGTAACCCTTACTCAGTTCTCACCGAATCGGTCAGTGGAACCGACGGCCTTGGCACTGACCAACACTATGGATCGTGCAGCGAGAAGCAGGAAGTACTCTGCAAATTAGAATCGTCAATTGAATCTCGGGATTACTGTAATTTTTGGATTACTGTGTCTGTATCCTTCTGACGCCGAGCTTCGATTGGATACTGTACGTTGCAGCTACAGTATCCATCAGACTGACCTTGAAGCTGCACTATTCATGTTGAAATTCGACCGACTTTTCCAAGCGTGACTGATGACTTAATGCGTTCTAGAAGAAGTTGATTGGAATGTGGCCGTTCTTTCGTTCTCCGTATTTAGTCTTTGAGATCTGCCGCGCCTCACTCCCACGTGTCTCATTTTGTACGAAAAAAAGGGAAGAACGACGAGAAGTTCTGGGAAAAAGTTACCACAACACGAGCTGTTTTCGCATTATCCCCATCTCAAATTTGTTCTCGTCACGCCGAGCGCGGGTGTAGGACAGTAACTTATGTTAACTTCTGCAACTTTTAAAAATTTACTAACAAGGGAATGACCGGAAGACACATATCCCGATCTCCATGAAAATTTTACAGTAGAATCAGCTCAAAATTCTATCCGGAAAACTGCTTTCAAAACTGTTATTTTTTACATTTTCAAGTATTATTAAAATAAATATTATAATTTCAAAATATTTTGCAAAATTATTTTTGATTCGGGATATTATTGCAAATGTTTTATATCAGATATCTTGATAGGTTAATGATTTTTTTGAATTTTTATTTTGATCTATTTTAGACCTAAATATCGATTTTTCATGAGGGTCGGAAAATTCAAAATGTCATTTGGCAGTTTTTGAAACCAGTTTTCCGGATAGAATTTTGCGCTGATTCTACTGTAAAATTTTCATGGAGATCGGGATCACGGGGGCTCAAAGGCGGATAAAAAAGCGGTCCGCGAATAAGCTGCACTTACTACGGTATAATGCTTGATGTAGTCCACAATTTTCATCGCAATACCGTAGTAAGCAATGGAAATTTTACGCATTGCTCTCGTGACCATTATCTGTTCATTTCTCTTGTAGAGGATCTGAATTTTTGAGCCTCGTGGGAATATGTGTCTTCCGGTCATTCCCATGTAAAGCATCGTCCTTCCGCACCTCCATTAAAGGGCCAGAATCTGAGAAAAGAGTGTGAGAATGTGAGAGAGTCTAGATAAAACAATCTTCACTCATTACCCTTCTATGGAGGTTCAAATGGGCTGTTCAATGAAGAGATGGAGGAAAACTTTCACGGCCAATGAAAATCATCATTCCACAGCCCAACCAATCTCCAGAAAAGGGTGAATCTGGACGCTCTGTATTTATCATGTGTCCACTTTGCTGTTGAGTCGGAATTGAGATCGATCAATCACTACACCGTTCCGTGCAACAGGGGCAGTTCCACACAGTATCCTCATCTTCTGCTAACTATGTCAATATCTGCTGCTACTGTCAAGGCTAAATTGAAGCTGAAGTTGTGGTGAAGAGACGGTTGGAACCGTAGAGTTGAAACTCGGTAAGCGATCGGCTCGAAATCGGCTAACTCCTCTAACTTTACGTCCCGTGCCACTTCTATCCCACTCTCCGATGCAAAGTGGAACCGATTGAAGTGGAAGTTGGACTATTCTAATTTTAGCGGGCTAGAGGAGATGCACCTAGACGAAGGCCAACGACCAAAAAAAGTGTCTGCAGTCTGTAGTTCAAGATGCACCGAAACGGTGCATACATCAACTCGTCCAGCCTTGAAACTACATAAGTGATCGACTCAAACAAAACTTGGTGGAACGGATAAGCAGTAGGCAAAAGAAACACGTTGTAAGAAAGAAAGTTGAGAAAATACAACAAAAAAGTCAATGGAGTGAAGATTACTGTAGGTACAGTTGAAAACAAAAATTCTGTCTCCTGGAACGCAATTTCCGGTTATCCTGAAATTGACTACTCTTTGTTTGAATTTATTTTTTGTGTTTCTGTTGTTTTTCATCGTTTCTTGTTGTTGTTTGATTTCTTTTATAATAAATTTTTGATCCTGTCGTATCCTGGAATCTTTTTGATGTGGTTTCGAACTCACGAGCCCTAGAAAAAAGTCCAAAAATTCATTTTCTTCAAGAGTCCTAAAAAATTATTTTGCCCATACTGTTAGTAATTTTGTCGTATTAGTGTTAGTAACTCTGGCAAGTTAGTAACTTTGTCAGCCTATTAATGTCATTTGCAGTGGTTGGAGGGTCGTGAGTGAGTGGTCTTGTGCCGGGTAATCTCTCGTCCGGGAGAGACAGAGCGATGGCACTCCTCGCCCTTCAGTCTCCTCCCTCAGAGGGGCCCTCGACGATAACGGCGTCTGCTTTGTCGACGGAAACGACGCCCCCGATGTTCCAGAGGACGCCCTCCATCACGGATGTCACTGCGTCCGACACGAAACGTTCGTTTTTGGATATTTCGAAAAAAAATGCGAATTAGCCGTTTCGCCTGGCTACCGTGCCCTGTGTTCGTACATGTGCCCAGGACTTGCTGTGCCGCGACTAACCCACATTAACGGGCAGTAGCTAAAAGACATATGGAAGAAGCATTCGCTTAGCCGCCGAGCAAACGAAGAGATCTCATTAGAGCGAACTTCTGACCTGCCGTCAGAGGCTCGGAAATAATTGAGTTCCGGCTCAATGAGGCGTGGGCCAGCAGCCATTTTGACGTTTCCTATTCTCTTTTTGGGCGGACTTGGAAAGTGAATTTTCTCTCAGGATAACAATGCCCGTGTGATATCTTGTTTCACGCGCCCTTCTTCTCCATTTTTTACTCATTCGTCATTGTCACCTGAGCAACGCCGAAAAACACCTCGAAACCCATGTGTCCTAGCGTTGAATTGCTTTCATGTATACCCGAGTGGACCCCTGTCCAATGCAGATGTTGATCTCGAGCAATCCGTATTTTGACTGTGGTGCGAAATTTGCGGGGCGATTCCATTTCCTATTGCCTACGGGGCAAAGAAAGTAACAATTCGTCATTCATATTTCGACACAATTTGTGATAGTGGAAGGGCGTCATGGGTCTCTCCTCTCCTCCCTCGCACTGTTTGCTTTTTCCTCCTTTTGCATATTCTCGCGCCCCGTCTTTTCGTCTGTTTCTCAAGTTACTCAACATCGACGATAACTTCGTCGCTCTCTCCTTTATGAAATGCGGAAATTTGATGATTGTGAGTATCTCACGGCATTTTTTTTGCTTCTTCTTACCCAAGAGAGACACCGAACGGCCCATAGTCAATAACAGCCTTTGAAGTGGTGCTCTGTCACGCAATGCACTGTCGCCGAATATAAAAGTTAAAAATAGCGGCCACCGAATATAAAAAAAAAATTAAAAAGAATTGGAAATGCAGGCCATCGTTGTAGCATTTTATGGCCCCGCTAGACTTTGAATTTCTATCCCAATTGTGTTTCGACATCATTTCGTGTTTCATTAGAGAAGGAACAATGCCATCGAAAGTCACGTATGCATCGAACATGTTTCATTAGCGAATCCGTATTTTAATTTTTTTATCCCTATTTAAATATTTTCCAGCCCGTTCGTCGACTCCTCAATTCATCGCCCGCGTCGCAAACAGCATGTTATTCGAACTGAACAAGTCACAGATAAAGGTACACCCGATTCACTAAAGTATAAAGATATCTCCGATTTGTAGAGTAGGTGGAATGAGGTACAAGCAAGGCTTCTACTTGTAAGTACGGAAATAGGAGAGTACAGAGGACTGAACAGCACTATGTAATGATGTAAATTGAGTAGTTCGAATTCTAATACCGAAAAGGACGTGTCACGAGTAGTCGAGGCCGAGGTGTAACCCCATCTCTCCTATATATTTCACAAAATCCGGAATATTGAACAGTTTTCCTGAGTGACCTTATTTTTTTTGTCAATTAATGACTGCCATTCTTTTAATTTATGTTATTGTACCGCGTTTCCTCCTGACTCGCATGCATATTATTATATGCAGGCTCGTATCAAACTCGGTTTGCTGCCTCGTGGTATGACGCCCTCTCCGAACACGCCCCTGCTGACAGTCGACGAGTCTCCAGATGGTGAGAGTGGAGGCCTTACTTTCTTTTCTTTTTTTCCTTCAAAATATTGTTGTTTGTGTTTTGATGCCATACTCACCGTGGTCTCGTAGGAATAGAATGCCGAATAGCCTATAGATATCATCAGTAATGAGAAGGGAGAAAATTATGTCGTTGATGAACGGAATTTGGATTCTTTTTACACTCGTTGCGGCGGCTAAGATTTTATGAACCATCTTCGCACGATCACGCAATTGCATATTTCGCGTAGAACTGAGAGTAAATGTGCACCAATTATAGTTGATGAAATTCTCGTAGCGTGTAGAAGACCTAACACCTTTACCTTTTACCTTTACTAAATTGGTGTTTTTGTCAGAAATAGGCGAGGGTTCTTGCTGGAAGGTAATACTGGTAGAGTCGTTGATAAAACTTGATGAAGTTGAGCAAAAACCGGGAGGGTCTGATCCAGAACCATGACAGTTAAATCGAAATCGAATGAGTTTGCGACTACACCCTAGCTCATGTATGGTTTGTGTGTTTGCCTCTGTCAGTTGCATGCGAGAGTCTAGTAGGAATGTACATCATTCCAATTCGTGTCCCTATCTCTCCTTCCCTTTCCCCCTCATCTAGCTGTATATTTTTGCGTAATAAATCGGCATTCGTGATGGCGCAGTCCACGTAGAGTGGGAAATGGAAGGAAGAGGAGAGAGGGAGGGGGGGGGGTGGATGGATTTCCGGGAATGAGAGGATCCTGTTTTTAGACTAGGAGGAGGAGGGAGGGAGGGATGATGAGAAGTTCTGATGGTGTGAAGACGTTTATGAAAGAGATGAAGGGGCGCCATCACACGAATAGATTGTAGCAGTCTAGACATTTTCCATTTAGCCGTGTTTCACACTTTCCGCTCGGTTAAGCACTTCTGTTTCGTGATGTAGTGAACACTTTGCTGCAGCTCTGGCATTTTCCCTTGCTGGATCCCTGTCTGGTTCCACGCTGGAAATGCGCATTATATCAAGATCCGGCATGGAAAAAGTACCAGAAAGTGAGAAACACCTAGAATTGATGCTAGGTAGCGCATCTCAATCATCTTTATTTCCCTTCATCTCCTGACCTGTACCACGTGATTTACTCCTCCAATTCGTAATTGCAATGGGGGCCGAAGTGGGGTGGGGGCGTGGCTTTGGGCGCGAGATTTCCGGATCTTATTCCGTCGGAGGGAGCGAAATTAGAGGAGAGCGGGAAATTGCGACGAAGAGAGAGAAGCCAAGGGCAGTCGTGTTATAATTCCCCCACGTCTTTTTAGCAATAAGTCGTCCTCCCGGGGCTTCTTGATTCCCTGGAGTGCTGAACTTGTTCCAGTTCACATGGCAAAGTTGTGATGATCGATTGATTGTTGGTGTATGTACTGTAAATATAGTTTACAATTCGGGTCAATAATTGGATTAGAACTCTTCCTTTCGCACACTGTCTAGGCCGGTCGATTGATCAGAGAGTGTGTGAAATGAAGAGATCTATTTACACCGAATTTCAAACTCTGTAGTGTATGATTGGTTTATGTTCAGTGGAGATGCGTGAGACGCCTCGGGGAACGTCCGGCGGGCCGCCATCGCTGACATCATCCAGAAGGAGCAGCAGGGCCACACTCAAGTGAGCAACTTTATTGATCCGTTTTGGGGTTACTGTATCTCCGTCTAGAGCACATGCATGGGCCTACAAGGTGGGTAGGAAAGGTGGGTCGGCAGAGAATTGAGCAATGAATAAGTTCGATGAGAAATAAAATTTTTAGACAGATTATCTGTGGCTCGGAACAGGGGATAGAGTTTACGAGTAGCACCACGCGTACGAGAGAGGCGATGTTCGAAAAGAAGAGAGGGGGGGTGACAGTGCTTTGAGGAGAGAATAAGGAGTGAATAAATTTGTATGAGGAAATATCTCTGCGATAATTGTGAGATTCCAATTCAAACCTTTTACAGGATATATTAGATATGAAATAAATGGGATTTTGCATGAATGCTAAATGTGGGTAGTTTTCGCAGTTTTTACGTACCTTCCACCTATGAATGTGGGTTTGAGTGTTGTTGGATGTAGGATGGTTTTTGTTTTCACCGCCATTCATGGCGGAACCGCGTTAGTAGTAGTGGGAAATGATATGGGAACTGTACAAAGAGACAACGAACTGTGTTGACAAATGTGAGCGTCTCCATTCGATTTCGACGTTATCAGTGGAATGAATCAGCCGATTGCGAAAATATCACTCATTCTTATCTCCAGTTCTCTTTGTCTGAAGATTCTATCACTTTCGATTATAGTTAGTAGCTCAATTTTTATTGCGCATCCTGCATTGTGAGTCATAATTACGCTGCCCTCTCGATTGCACGCGCTATCTGTGTAGTGAGCGCATGGGTCATGATTTCATCGCCCCGAGATACAGATAACATTGATGTTGATTGTGCATAGTGGAGCTCCCGATGCTGCTACCTTGGTTGGTTTTAAATTTAATTCTTTCATAAACATATCTAAAAAGTCTCCCTATGTGTCTAGGCCGTCTCTTACTAAGCAAATCGTGCTCACCATAGATCGGCAGCATGCATCTAAGCGTTATTACAGGATGCTTCCCTAGAACATACAACAACCCAATTTGTTGGAATTACTACTGAAAAGGTGTTAATGTTTTCTTATTCCGGCTGTTCACTGCATGTACCCGGAAAATGACCTCGCAAATGCATTGTGCTCCCGGATCCTCCTGCACACATATGGACAGGAGTGCAGCATAAACTGCATTAGTCGGGGTTCACTAACTTCCTCACTTTGTTTGGGGCCGCAAGATTAGTGGCCAACTTCCGCAGCGCTATAGAGGAAGTAGGAAATGGCGCTAAATAGCAGGAAGTTTCCCCTCTATTTTTTGAAATGACTTTTTTTTTTATAGGTAAACGTTTTCAAAGAAATTCTATGAGTAACCCATAGATGGGTGATATTTCTCGATATTTCTCCTCTGTTTTCTTATTTTTCTTCTACTGTTCCCTCGAAATGAGCTCATCTGAATCACAAATGAATGTCTTTCTCTTTTTTTCGTTTTTGACTATACGCGCGCACATTTTCTCATTTTCAATTCCTTTTTTCTCGTTTTGCTGCTCCATCTTCACAAAGCAGTCTAGTGTTGTACATGCGAAAGTTGTTTTTTTCTGATCTAACATGCATGTAAGGGAACATTTGTAAGGCAATAACAAGGCAGGGAAATTTTTTTCTTCAATTCTTCGATCGGGGCTCGTATCTTTGGAAAATGCTACCCATAAATACCCTCAAGAATGGCTTTTCATTGTCGGGTACTGTAGATCTCATTTTGTACATCATCAAATGGTTTGATTTTTGATTTCTGTCATCGTTATCCCTATCTCTCTCTGTCTCATCAGGGCGATCGATCTGCACGACTACGTCTCGTCCGTTCTCGTCTCCTCTCCCTCCTCGCCCTCTCTCCTCATCAAACACTCGGGCAGACACTCGAGGTACCGTACACTACCGTAGTCCATACATATACCGTAGTCTACACAACCAATTTCCTGTTTGTTTTTGTTGTTGTGCAAGCTTCTAATATCTCTTGAAAATGGGTTCTGATGGTGCCAGCAGGGCATCCAAGTAGCATGTTTTTCCCCTCTAACATTCCAAATTGATAGTATGAACCAATGGATATCTACCGTAACTTGCTGTGGTAGTTATCGTCAACCCGCATGGATCGCCCCCACTATTAGTCGATATCCCACCCTCCCTCTTCTCTCATCAGATATTGATACAGGACCAGATTTACCCTGACTTCAAGGCAAATGGGCCTGCAGGAAGGCAGTTGTGGTAATCTGTCCCATCTTCTTTCAGCAGCACTCCCAATCTCCATTCCCTCCTCGCAGATCTCCCTCCTCCTTCCCCATTTTTTCGTTTCCCCCGACCCTAGTTTAGGTTAACCTAAATTCTTCATAGTTTTTTTTACTTGCTGTTGCGCCTTTGGCGGGTGCTTCAAATAAATCGATAAGTATGTAAATTTCAGCAGCACTCCCAATCTCCATTCCCTCCTCGCAGCCTCTGCAGCCATCACAACGGCGACTCGACTGGCCAAGGGAGTCGCGACCATTGCAATGTCCATGACAAAACTGCCCGAACGAGCCCTGATCACGATACTCAGTCATCTAGAAGGTGAGAAGTCACTGTAGTGCATCGAAAGAGATACTGTAAGCTGAGAGATTGATGTTATGGCATACTGTAACCAGGTGGTCGGCGGTTATGGTAGGTCTGCGGTAAATTGAAAGGGATATTGTATGCTGAAAAATTGGGCCATAGGAATATTGTATCAAAATTCCGGTATTGATCAATAAACAACCACAGGTGATGATGTCTACCGTATGTCGATGACGTGCAGCCAGATCAGGAAGATTGCGATCGATAATGCGGACGGTCTGAGTCATCGAACGGTTAGTAGTACTGTAATTTGAGATCGATATTTATTTATTGGCTGATTCAGGTTCACTCGCGAGAAGTGCAAATTAACGTGGACAGAAATCGCGCGGATCGACTCATCTTCAGCGTGCTTCGAGTGCCCCGATCGATGAGGGTACGGTGGCTGACGAAATGGGATTCTGTAGATCAGATTTATTGATTTACTGCTTCAGGATGGTCTGCCTCGAGAGTCGGCCAACTTGGATGCACTCCTGCCGCCGTTGGTTATGGTCGAGGCAAAGGTGGGTGAAATTTAATATTTTGGGAAACTGGACTAATCTGGGTTTCGATGTGAGCACATACTCCTGTTTTGAAACGCACGGTGCGCGCATGCACCACGGCTGTGCAGTGGACGTCCATCGCACGTGCAGTGTAGTGACTCTCTTCATTTCTTCCCTCTCTCGGCTGAGTATCAGCGCGGGCGAGAGAGCGGAGAACTGTAAGAGAGACGTGCGCACAACGTGCAAACGAAACCCGGAGTAGGTGATGTCTCGAGATCGAAGATGGCCGGTGTTTGGTGATGTGAAAATAACAATATCATAATACTTGCAGCTGTCCTTCGGCAGCGATGTCTCCGTGGGCGCACTGCGGCCGCTGCTGAGGAGGCATATCGATTACCTTTTTTGTTGATACAGTATCCAGTGGTGTTACCGTAGCGCTTACTTATCGATTAATGCGCAGGTTGTTCGACGACCGTCGCCTCGCGCCCACCGCATTCCACTTCACGGGAGGAGCGAATACGAAGGGTGAGGAGGGGGGGGGGGGTAAAAACGAATTCTTCTGCGTGAATCTAGCTGGTATAATTTTATTTATCGAATGAATGTTGCTGCTACCACTTGTATTGTAATCTCTCCTCCCCTTATAGGCAACAAGGCGTGCGGGGCGGATCTGCGTCAGTTCACCACCGAGTCCTTCCTGCTCTTCTGCGCCCACTTCAAGCCGACGCTGAAGGAGATACAACTGGCGACCACACGGTATGTTTGAATAATAATAATAATGATTTTTGTAAAATTATAATAGTAATGGCAATTTTTAATTACCTAAAGGTACAGTAGCGCCGGAAAGTATTGGCGCGTTTTTTCGTCTTGATGAAACTGTTGAAGAATAGGAGGAATCAAGCTGAAATTGTTACTATATATAGAGAATCTATCAGGGAACACGTTGCTGATACTGGCATTTCATAATTTTTCTGCAAAATTACGTAGTGATGACGCAACAACACTTGCTTGAAAAATTATTATTCCTCGGACAAAAATGTTGAGGTTACAAACTTTTCAGAGCATTGAGACATTGCAGTAGGCTACCCGGAAAAAAAGTTTCAAGTTGCTGCGATTTTTCTCCTTTGCAGCAGCCTTGCTGCAATATCAAGGCTGTAAACTCATAACTCGGCTCCCAGATAAGCTAGAGACCAGTTCTAGTGCTCAAAATGATCCTTATGGTGAGCCCAGTCATCTCTGAAAATTTGGTGAAGATTGATCATCATTTGTCCTCAGGGCAGAAAAAAGTCACTTTTTCACATACCCTGACTTTGCCCACGTACATCTCAAAGGGTGAAATAGCTAAAATTGTGGTTACTGTGCAGGAACGACCCAAATCCATCCAAGAATCGATTCCCAACTTTTTGTGACAGCAGCATTTTTTTCCTGCTTGCCGCGATCGGATCCCTGGCGCGCCAAGGTTTTCAAAAACGAGAGATTCTGTGGAGAGGGAGGGGGCGGGGCGAGCTTATGCAAAGAGAGAGAGGGCATTTCGGAAACCTTGGCGCGCCAGGGATCCGATCGCGGCAAGCAGGAAAAAAATGCTGCTGTCACAAAAAGTTGGGAATTGATTCTTGGATGGATTTGGGTCGTTCCTGCACAGGAACCACAATTTTAGCTATTTCACCCTTTGAGATGTACGTGGGCAAAGTCACTGTAAGTGAAAAAGTGACTTTTTTGTGCCCTGAGGACAAATGATGATCAATCTTCACCAAATTTTCAGAGATGTCTGGGCTCACCATAAGGATCATTTTGAGCACTAGAACTGGTCTCTAGCTTATCTGGGAGCCGAGTTATGAGTTTACAGCCTTGATATTGCAGCAAGGCTGCTGCAAAGGAGAAAAATCGCAGCAACTTGAAACTTTTTTAACGGGTAGCCTACTGCAATGTCTCAATGCTCCGAAAAGTTTGTAACCTCAACATTTTTGTCCAAGGAATAATAATTTTTCAAGCAAGTGTTGTTCGGTTGCGTCATCACTACGTAATTTTGCAGTAAAATTATGAAATGCCAGTATCAACAACGTGTTCCCTGATAGATTCTCTAAATATAGTAAAAATTTCAGCTTGATTCCTCTTATTCTTCAAAAGTTACACCAAGACGAAAAAACGCGCCAATACTTTCCGGCGCTACTGTATAGGTGATTCGTGGTTACACCACAGTTAGATGAAGGAACATTATTCATCTTCAGTAATAGAATGTACGACATTACAAAACCAATCATAACAAATTTTTAAATTCGCAATACTGTATATTTTCCGGCTCCACACAGTAGGCAGTAGTAATAACAATAGTGATATGTATTGTTATACCTATGATTTCGTAATAATTGGCTGTCTACTTTACTTCTTTTCATTCGGGAAAGGAAAAGTCGATTCGCGGTTGCACCGCAGTTAGAAGGGGGACGATTAATCATGAGTAATATTCTGCACCAGATCGATTGGCGACTTTAAACGTGTCATATAATATGCATTAAAATTGATTGTAACTGTTGTGTGTATTGCAGTCACTTCCGTCTCTCTCCCCGTCTGCTCTCTCTCGTGCACGTGGTGGAGCAGTTTGGCTGCGTATACGAGCGACCCGCACTGCGCGTGCAACTGACGCATCTGGAGAGTGTCATTGAGGTACGGCAGGAAAGAGCGCGCGCGCGAGAAAGAGAGGGTTACGGTATTGGTGAAGATTTGTAGAATAGGGTGGAAAACACACTAGCCGGTTCTGTGTCACACACTGTCTGAGATAGTATATGTCGCGCAGTATTTACAGTTGGTGAGAGAAATTGTTCATATTCCCACAATTCAGCACGTGGCAGTATATTAATAACAACATACATATGTATTTTTAAAGAAAGGTATTATATTATTGGTACTTATTATCATAAATGCAAGAACTGCAGGTGTGGCGTTCCGACTCGTCCGCTCACTCGTGCACTCTACACATGCGACGGCCACTGGCGGACGCTGATGAGATTGAGGAGCAACTGGAGAATGTTGAGATTGAGACAGAGGAGAGGAATGGAGAAGTAATGGTGGGTATACGGTAGTCAGGGAAGGTGCACGGTAGGCCATTGATATGATCAGAGGGAATACGGTAAGCGGAGCAGAGTACGGTAGGCCATCGATATAATTAGCTGGCATACGGTTATCAGGGAAGGTGTTCGGTAGGTCATTGATACGATCAGCTGACATACGGTAACCGAGAAGAGTATCGATCGTTGCAGATGTCATCACTCACCGTACCCCATGGAGAACTGCACCAGGTCGAGCTCCATTTCGTCTTTCATTGATCGATTAGTACTGTATCTGTACCCAAGCAAACCAATACTTTATCTTTTTAGCCGTACCATCTTGTAATTATGCCCTACACCACTTCATAGTTCGTACAGAGAGATCTTTAGTTGTTTGCGTATTCCCCATGTCCAGCTAATCGGCTACCGTATTCACCTGTGATCTCCGCTTTCGATCGATAACTGATCGCTATCGTATCTACTCGATCTCCTCCCCGTCTGTTATAATTCGCCGCATCCCCGTCAATATCATGCACATTACACACAAACAAGTCTCGCTTTTCCGGGTGCCGGTAGGTCATTGTGTTACCGTAATCCGGTGAGAACAGGTTAGACCCCCCGTGACCAATCACAAACTGACCAAACCATCGCTAAATCTTCTCACATTGGTACTAGTAGACGCTCCTCCAGCCCTTATCGGAGTAACCTAAGACAGTAGTAGCATTATACTTGTGTGTCACAGCGTTCCTGCATTTATTTATTTTTGTTATTGTATAGCCGTCTCCAATAACTATGTGTAATTAATAAACGATTAATTACTAATTTACTGGTGTTTTCCGAAAGGAATTAAGTGGTTTGCAACCAGCTTGGGTACTGTAATGGTGTGTAGTGGAGTGTGCGCGTTCGAGTGGCTGGCGTCATGCACCAACGCGTTGTGCGGTGAAACACACCACGCCCACTTTTTCGAATTGCACTGCCTTTTCTTTCATTTGCGGTAGTCTCTGATTAATTAACTAATTAAGCTTCAAAGATGGCAATGGTGGCGCATCAAGCACGCTCTCCCTACGTGCACATCGAGACGAGGTGCGATTTTTTAAATTTAAATGTGCTTATATTAAAAATTATTATAAGAAACGTATGTGTGACACTTGTTAACTGCGTGATTGAATTTCATTGTGTTCCACGTTGTTGGTAAAGTACAAAAAATTGTTAGTAAATAGATTGTGCACTTGTAATTCCTTAGCCAACAAGATCAGTGCTTCATCCAACATTTTAGTGTCGTTTTGTTCTCTCACGACAGTAACGTGAGCTTTCTTGCGAAATTTATTGATTTAGACAAATGTATCAATTGCAGCATGGGCAAGTTCTGCGTGGAGCTCTACTGGGACCACGCGCCCAAGACCTGCCAGAACTTTGCCGAGCTGGCCAGGTGAGTGACCATAGAGAAGGAACGACTGTGATAAAACACGGAAGAGAACGCGAAACAATAATTGGAATTTGTATACAGATTCTTGTATTTAGCGGCTATCGGAATCGGAGTTACCGGCGGGTTTGAAATTCATGAAAACAAGAACTGCATAGATGGATGTAAGAGAATAGAGAATTTCCGATGTAAATGACGAAAGCGAAAACAACTGCTTGCAGACGCGGCTACTACAACGGTACGATCTTCCACCGTATCATCGCCGACTTCATGATCCAGGCAGGAGATCCCACCGGAACCGGTATGTTACCGAACTTTGGGGGGGGGGGGTTCTAGTCAATCAATATAACAGCAAAATTAGTTGGGCTCGCCAGATTTGCTCATTATGCGTGATGCGTTGTATCAACAAATTAGTTAAAAGTTTAAACGAAAAAATCATACGATATTCATGCAATGTAGACTAGACTATACTAATTGTATTTCGCGTTCATTTGACGTGTTACCGAGAACAGAGAAGCTAGGACATAACGAAGTTTTGCCCGGCTAAAACGTTCTACACACTCCTCCAAGCACCCAATTAATGGGGGGGGGGAATATGCTGAAAGAACTTCGCTAATTAGAATTGTATTATTGAATTATGCTTCACAAATAGATGCAATGTGCAGGCCGCGGCGGTGTCTCCATCTACGGCGATCGATTTCCGGACGAGATCGATGAGCGCCTCAAGCACACCGGAGCGGGTACGGTAGCATTTCATCTCTGGCCTTTGATCTATCTCAACGAGCCTAAACTCATTCCGGCACTGAACTTGAATTAGTTAATATCAGGCACGGATGGCATACTTTTCTGTGTAGCAGTTGCTGGTTTTTCGTTTCATTGTGTGTTCTTATTATCTATTGAGCAATTTGTTGTATTAATTCGAAGCTACTCGGGTAACAATAGCGCATAATTTATCCTAACCTCTCAAACTCCATGTGTGATATCGGATTGATCACGTATGAATATCTGATCAAGGTTATGGGATATGGCAGTTTTATTTTTCTTTTCTAAACTCCTCCTCACAGGAATTCTGTCGATGGCGAACGCCGGCCCTAACACGAACGGCTCTCAGTTCTTCATTACTCTCGCGCCCACTCAGCATCTCGACGGCAAGCACACCATCTTCGGACGAGTCTGCGCCGGAATGAAGGTACGGTAGCTGAAGGGGATACGGTAGGTAGGGTGGTGGCGAAAGAGAGAGGTAGATACAATAACTGTGCAATACCATTCTACTGTTTGTAGACATGGTACTTGGTATTACAAATTTAAAATGATACGTTTATGATTGTGGACTACTGGTGGTGTACTCTCTTTCTATACCTCGACGTGTCTCTCACTTTGCCATGCTCTCTCGCAGCCGTATCTGTTGTTTAGTACGGATTATCAGCGGAACGTTTTATTATTTCGGACGAGTGCTCGTAAATTTGTAATATGACATGTCGCTTTTATTGTGAGATTTTTTAAAAAATAGATAGCAGTTGACGAATACAAGGAATACAACAAATGCAATTCCAGATCATCCAGTCGCTGGGAAACGTCGACACGGACAACAACGACCGACCGAGGGTACGGTAGTTTAGTGATTGAGACGGGTGGCGTACATATGGCATTCAAAATACTGTAAAATGATTGTCGCCTTTCAGGCTGAGGTTCGACTAATCCGTGCCTCCCCCTCCGAACACTCGACCTAACCAATCGATCTATTACGGTACCAGAATCATCCCCCCAGTTCCTTCTGTTCTATCGAATTCATAAGCTATTGATTGACACGTTTATTGTGAGTTGTCTTTGCACTACGATCTCGTATGAAAAAAAAAATTTATCTGTTGTGTTTCAAGATTTCAAGTTTACAAATGGCTGATAAAAAATTCCGCTATGTGGCAATTCATTATTATGAGAAGAAAGAGGATAGATCAGCGCGCTGAGACTCATTTTGTACCAAGAGCAAGAGGGGAAATATAAATTATGGGGGCAAAATACAACATCTCAACAGTCACTTTACAAGTAATACACAACCACACCCGTCTCACAACGAGACAATTAAAACACGAAGAGTTACAAAGAGAGCTTAGCAATTAGCGATTAGTTAGTTATTATAGATGCACACAACCGTGGATGGCGGAGGAAGAGGAGTGATATGAGGAGAAAGAGACGGAAAAGAGGGAATGACGTCATCGATCGATTATCGTCTGACACTAGGCGGCGTCGACGTCACCGCGTTGACGGCCTGGCTCACCTCGGCGGCCGTCATCCGAGGCAGTAATCGATCGATAATCGTGGCGAGAGGTGCGAGGTCTTCCTGGGATTATAGCTTACGGTACTTAACGAAAAATCGATTTTCTCACCTGCTTCATCAGGTCAAACTCGCGGATGAACAGCACAAAGTGCTTGAGGGACGTGTTCACGTGAGAGATGGCCTGCGATTAATCGATAACAATGGATGAGATAACTCCCCCATCATTTGTGTAGCGGCACATCGTGTATACTTCGGTACGCGCACCGAGAATGCACCGTGTATCGGTGATGTTCCGTTTTCACCACTCACATATTCTACCGTAACCCATTACCGTATCCCATTGTGCCGTACTCACCCCGAGTGTCGCCACCACTTCAATGTGGGCCGTCATAACGTGGGCGTAGATGCGGAAGAGCCGCTTCACGATCGATTTTACAATATCGACAAAATTGGGCGGGAAGGGCTCGCCTACAATAACTGGTTGTGAAAAAAATCACTCAAATTATCTCCCAAAAAATGCAGGACTATGCAACATTGGAGCAAAAAATGGAGACTCTAGTAGTTTTGCTCCTCTACTAATCGATAATGCATCCATCTACCGTACCCAATTTGCTCGGGAAGGCGCTCTCGTCGTCCAGTTGGTCGCCGACTGCACACAACAGGTAATCAATGTAGTCGCACGCCGGCATCTCGATAATCTGCGAAAATAAATATCGTCGGGCTTACAAAAAGCAATTCTCTGGCTAAGATTGAACAAGTGGGAATGCATGATGTTAAGAAAACAATGTGAGGCACAGAACCGCCTAGTCACAAAAATCCTTGTTGAGCCAGAATTATATCTATTGAGCCAATTTCTCTTCGTAAATAATGCACAATAGGTATTAATATTTTAAACAAATAATTAATATTATAATTACCCTTTGTCCTCCTTTGCCGTCGTCTTCCGTCCAGAAGTACTCGTGACGAGGGCCTGATGAACACAATTTTAATTAACAAAATCGGAGAATATTTTCAGTTCCAATAGAGAGAATTGTATGAGCGAATTCTTCCCTATCAGTCTGATTACATGCTAAGTGTCAGAGTAGGGCGTTCTATACACAGATACAGTAACTCTCCTCCCTCGCATGACTATTACAAATTAACAAACACTCGTCCGATATTTAAAACTTTCCACTCGCAAACAACAATAACGAGGACGAGGGATAACGCGAAAACAAGAGATTCAGACACAAGCCACACCACTGGTAGTTCGTGAAGTACAATTTAGTATTTTAAATTTGTAATACAGTATCCAACTAACCGGCACTCATCGTATGGCAGGTGTCCGCGGTGCACGCATCGAACACAATCCCGAAGATCATTCGAGCTTGCTTGAAGAGGTCGGTTACTGTAATCAGAATGCATTGATTTCCTTGAATACTGTAACGAATAAATTGATTGGTGAAATGTGCAACATGCTCCTGTCAGCTACAGTACACTCAACGATCAAATTAAAATTTAACACGTTCAATATCACTCGAAAACTCGAATCTAGAAAAAGATACCAGTCGGTTCCTAGTTACTCTTCGTTTTGTAAAACCGAAGAACTCTCCAAATTTCAATGTGTCCAGCTGGTTAAACGCAACCAAACGAATAATCGTGTTAGTAAATAAAATGTAAAAAAAATTATAGAGCTCGGAATGCTATTAAATTCTTATTGTCACACTCACCATTCGCGGCAAGCCACTCATTCCTGTCCTCTCCTCGCGGCAGTTTCACGCAGTCCTTCAGTCTGCAATTACATTTATGACTTACTGTAATAGTATCGTAACCACTAATCGATAAATCTTTCTTTTCGGTACAAAATCCATTCTGTCAATTACCTCGAGCTGCCGAGTGTCGAACTGTCCACTATCGCATTACAGATTCGACTGATAGCAGCAGTCGCAGCCTAGAGAATAACGTTAATGAAATGAACAACGCAGAAACAACGTCAAACTATCATTGCGTCATCAATATGCAAACATTCTAGTAACAATAAGTAACTTGTCAATACTTACCTGTGCTTCCGTCCTCGAAATAGCCTGTTCCTCTGCCATACTAATCCTTCAAGATCACAATGTCAATTCATCTCACCCTACTCATAATCGATAGATACCGCATCACGTCACAACGCCTAGATGATTCATACTGCTGATTATTGCATTGCACGTTGATTGAATACTTTATCGTTTGTCGACAAGACAATATATAGAATAGGCGGGTCGTTATAATTAGAAAACGAAAAAGCGGGCGCTAAAGTCACGAGTACGCAGTTCAATTCATTTCTTATACATCTTTCTCTCTTGCCGGCAACGGAAACCGATAATTAAAGGTCTGCTGCTACAGTATACAATAGAGGAAGGGGCGGGGGAAAGGGGTTGTTATCGATCAGCCAGTCCGATCGACACTCCAAGGGAAAAAAAACAATCGATTGCTAAAGAGTGCCGACTCTGCGGTTCACACTGTAAAGTGGTCAGAAACAAATAAACAAAAGAGTTCACGGGTTCTCATGCATTCGAGATTACTGCAGATAGCGGGACTGTAATTAAATTTATAATAATTATGATAATGGAAGAGAAAAGGTGGAAATGTGAAACGGGTGAGTTTGTGCATAATTTCAGGGGCCAAGAAAGGGGGCGGGTCGAGTTTTGCAGTCACAGTACACGTCCGCGAATGGATTACGGTAGGTCAGCAGCTACGGATAGGACGAGTATACGGTAGGTGTGCAAAATCTGCAACGGATAGGCGTAATCAGGGTAAATATCGTATAAATAATTAAAAAGAGATTTATATTATACGAATTACTGATTTCCTTAGAAAATCCCAAGAACACCGGTTGCAATGCAATTGTATGAATTGGAGAGCAATCGATAGCCCATCACTTTTCCTTTTTTAAAACTGACCTGAACAGTGTAACCACGTGGGCGTGACGTCATTCACCCATCTAGAGGAAGTAGTCGGGCGTTCTTCTCGTCACATGGGGCTCTCCCCTTCGTGGAGCGGGGTCGAATTGGAGGAACGAGTATTTCAGCTCGTCATCCAGTTCCACCATAGCAGCCTAGAAAAGAAGCCATATTTTTTTCACGAATAGACAGAACTATATTGTATACAAGTACAGCTTATAGCTTTACTAAAAATAAAAGGCGGACATTGCATTTCAATATTTTGTATATTACAAATAAAGAAAACACTAATATTCCCTGAATAGTTGTGACAGACAGAAACCAATTTTAAAATTTCAGTTTTAGAATTTCCGTTTCAGTTTTGACGAATATTTTCACGATCTAGATAGAACGCCAATGCAAAAAAGTACGGATATCCTAATTTTCTCGTTATTGTAAAGATAAATTTTCGATAGAGAAAACTACACGCCCCCTCGCCAACTATGTCAACCACTTGGATCGGCGTCCAGGTCTGTTTACCTGGTTGCCGCATCGGTAGCAATAGTTGGGTGCGGAGAAGACGGTGACTACATTTCGATCGTGAGTCCAGTTGTAGCCCTGAGAAAGGAATGTGAGTAAGGAAGACAACGATATTGATATTCAGAGGATAAATATGTTTACACTTTCATTTAAATTACAAATAAAGTAATTATTTTGTCACTAAAAAGTTTAAGAATATCAGCTACTCGAAAATCGCTCACCTCCATGACCAACTGATGAGCTCTGGAGATAAGTGTGAGTCCGTTCGAGTGGTTGAATGTCTCGGATATGTCCTGGCCGAAGGTGTAACCGGCGCCTGAGGATTCCAAAATACAATACGCACAAATTAATGTAGATTCCGAATACTTCTGTACCAATACATACGTATTCCGTATTTTAATGCGAATAACTTTTGCTCGACAAGTGATTTGTGGGAAACTCACAATCTGCGAACTCAAGAAAATAATACCTAGTAAAAAAGGAAAATGTCCAATTTACAATTGCAAATACCTCTTGGAGAAATTCCCCATCCTCCTCTGTCGTCGGGATCGGACCACAGAAGGTCACACATCGGACCCTCGTGAGGAACCTGCAAAATATGCTTATTATTATTGTAAAAAATAAATTTCATTGTAGTTAAAGTCACCAGCAGTTATTGCATGAGAAAAAGCTCATTAGTGAGAAATCACATTTCACTAGTTACATCCATCCAATTTAAGAGCTTCTCCATCTAAAATAAGAGTAGCATCGCGCAGAGAAACTAGACGACGAGAGAGGGTGCGTCTCTCTCAATCAATAGCACTCTCTATCCCCCTCTCCCCCCAACTAACTGACGATGTCGTCGTTTCTCTTCGAGGCTTCCTCGTTCCCCACACCCACCAGTCTTGGCGAGAATCTCTTCTCTCCTGTCCCACTCTAGCTTCTCTCTCATACCGACGAGAGATTGTCAGCCCCCTCCCTCTTACTATTTTCTCTCCATCATTTCAAGACTCAGTGGAAAGAAAACAGAAGAAGCCGCTTCATCTTTGCCGACCAATGAAGGTGTGGGAGGAAAGAGAGATAGAGATATACGAAGCTAAGAGTTGTCGACACATCCATTTCTCTCACTAAGGAATTTGACGAAGAAAATCACCGCGCAATTTGCGTGACGCCATCATAATTGGTTTCGAATCAAAGCGGAAAATAAACTATCCTATTTTGAAACTATTAATAGATCCCGTAATATTATGATAAAGTCAAAGATAAGAACCAGCGCCACACCCCGATGAATCATTACAAGATCGGTTTCAAAAGTTCATCAAAAATTTTGAAAATTTGACCAACCTCTTGGATTCTGTCGAGGGCGCGGATGTGGTCGAGCGTGTCTATGCTCGGTGAGAGTCCTCCGTGAAGACAGAAGATCTGACCGTCAACGAGAGCAGTCAGAGGGAAGCAATCGAAGAGATCAGTGAAGTACTTCCACACGTTGGAATTGCCGTACTTTCGCAGGCACTCGTCATAGAAACCGTATACCTGAAATCGACATTGGCATCAGCTGTTTATCGATTGAATTTGGAAATATAATCGGATGGGAGGAAATTCGAATATATGCGAAGTCGATGACTCACTTGGGTAATCTGCCTAGACTCGTGGTTACCGCGGAGAATCGTCACGCGGTCCTTGTAGCGAACCTGAGAGAAACGTCCGTTTGACAAAACACGCGCGACTAGCGAGGCGAGAGAAAGAGAGTAACTAAGGCAACAATCGATTTATGAAAGTATAATTGGACTGGAAACGGTTTAACGGGAATTTGTAACTTATTATAAAGGCATTATCCATACCTTCAGGCAGACCAGTAGCGAGACAGTCTCGACGGAGTAGTATCCTCTGTCGACGTAGTCACCCATGAACAGGTAATTGGTATCGGGACTCTTTCCGCCCATCTGAAATACATATCATGCCGTTGGAACAAACAAACAATGAAATGATTGTGATGAGAGATGAACTTGATGACCTACCTTGAACAACTCCATCAGATCGTGGAACTGTCCGTGAACATCACCGCAGACAGTAACGGGACAGCGGACTTCTTGCACGTTGGATTCCTTTTCCAGGATCTCCTTCGCCTGAATTGCGTGTGTTAGCTCTAAATTCTTCGGTAGTTGAAGCTAATCATAAATGAATTAGTACCTTCTCGCAGAGCATCTTAACTTGCTGCTCGGAAAGCTGCTTGCACTCGTACAACTGCTCAACCCACTGATCGACATCGCGAAGGAACGGTCGATCAATCGGGTCACCGGCCGCCATACTGGAAGAATACAACGTATGACGCCTCAGCTTGATTCACGCGGTTTCGCAAGAGAACATAAAAAGGCGATAACATAGAAGGGAAGGGTGAGAGCGAAAGATGAAAGAAAATGGCCTTGTAACAACCCTAAAAACAGCTTACGGATTACTGGCTTGGTGTTATTGATATACAGGGCATACTCCGAGCCATAATAGAATACACAAATCATTAAAATAATTGTTCTAACGGAAAGCGCGCCAAGCTTGGCAAACTCTCAAAACCGCGACGCTTGAGCCGTCCGCATCGCGAGAGTCAGTCACCCTGAGTCAGGGGGCGCGCGCGCAAAATTTTAAGGTTCAAAAATTGCAGTTGGAAATTTGCCAACCCTCTCGTTGCATTCGAATTTTTGTTTTTATTCAATTTTCTCCTAATTATATTGACTTAAACTTCTCTTTTCGTGTGCAGTATAACGCGTCTCGTCGTGATATTCTGTAAATTTGTGAAGGCTACCTTATTTGCAGTGTATAAGATGAATTTCAGATCTATCACTCCGTTTTCAAGCGTCGTCTACGCTTGTTCTACGTAGACTGCCAGAGGATAATTAAAAGGTGGTCTATTATCATTAAGATATCTGTAAGTGTTCTTTGGAGTTGCAAGGTTGGGTTATAACGAAGATATTTTATTTTTATTCTTAGAATGATTATATTTTAATAGTAGCTTTATTTAATTTGACTTTATCGATACTATTTGAGTGGAATAACTTCGAATACTAAAATGCTCTCGTTGCTGCCTGAGTAGCAACGAGAGCATTTCAGTATTAGAAGTCATAGGGGTGGTCGAGACCGCCGTGCTTGCAGAAGACCTAGCACCTTTTTTATACTAAAATGCACTACCTAGATGTGTTTATGAAGAGATGGTGGTATGCGCTAAAATATCTCCTTTGACATATCGCTTTGAATTGGCGTATGTACTTTAATTTCGCTGGGGCTGTTTGCTTCAAATGATTCAGCTGTCATTCAAGTACTGTGCAGATGTTGCTTGATAAATAGATAAGCATGCAGTTCCTTCTGTCGCTAGCTAAGAGAGGCTCATTTTTTCCGCGCATTGCTAAATGGTGCTGTAGACATTTATCGCGATACTTTTTTCCAAGACGTTGATTACATAAAATAGGCTCTCTCTAGCGAGGATAAGTAGTGCTACACTGTGTTCTGATCATGTCTGCAAACGATTTTTTTGCGGATTTTAATGCTCTTACCCTTATATTCATAGTTCGAGAGTTCGAAAGGTTGGGTAGGAAAGTGATAGTTTTCGAAATTATGATATAAAATGCACAAATCTTAGTAGTGGTTTTCGAAAGAGGTAGGAATGTGCCAAAATCTTGTTGTGGTGGAAAATGGCATATCCTTGGTTGGATACATTTGGTGTTCTGATACCAATCCGATATAATAAAATAGTGCTCTGCTGATATACCCCCTATATCTACTCTGATTGTGTACCTGATCAAGATGGCGATCAATCTACATACACCATATACACACAGAGATAGAGGGTGAAAGCAGGAATGGTTCGATGATCGCTAGAGAGGGAGGAGTTAAGGGGAGGGAAAGAGCCGGGGCCGTAGTCTGTTGAGGATACTTTCACGCGCGCTCACTCCGCTAGCCACCTTTTGTGTCTCTTCTCTCTTTGCTCCCATCGGTTATCATTTTAATTCTCAGCTATCAGTTTGACGCTCGGGGTGAAACCACTTCTCTGACAGTTTCTTTGTGCATTGACTTTAACTTATTCATTTTAGGAGTACCGTAGTTTGCTCCCATCACACTTTATAATCTCCTAGCTTCACCTGTAGATCTCTTGTTAGCTGGCTTTTTTGTTTAGTTCAGTTATCACTACAACTAGCTTATGCATATATTATGTAGTTCATATTTTTCAATACTTCTCTAGGTTGTTCATAATATCTCTGATCCAATTTGCCTGCTCTCTTTTCCCCACCCGTGGATTGATGGTGCTAGATACTTCCTCTTCATTTCCCGTTCGCTGCATGCACACCCTGACACTTTTTCAATTAGCATCTCTCTCTCTTTCTTCCGCTTTCGTTTTGCTTAAGCTATCTAAACTTGTGATCAAGCGCCATTAGAGATGTTTTTGTGATCCTCTTTCTCGATTTCTCTCTGCTTTGTGCGTTCAGCAGCCTTTTCGAAAGTCGTTTGTTGATGATTTCGTCTGGCGCCACCTTTCTGTGCATCAATAACCGTCTGATGATACTCGCCTAGTTTGATCAGTTGCACACTGGATGGAATACCCCCACCACGTGCTGCGACAATGACTCCGAATAGCCAACCCGCATCAAGTCAGTCCCTACAGTACCCCCAGAATCTACAGTACCCCGCAGCATTGACTGTACTGCAAGAACTCGGATCGGAACAGATTAATTCCATGTTATTAAGTCAGTTTGCCGTACTACTCCATGATTCATAAGTTTTTTTTTGTCGGGAAATGTTTTACTGTAATAAGGAAGTTACTTTGGTCGCGCGCTTTTCCATTCTTCATTGATATTGATGTCTTGATGAGAACGTCTGGTGTGCTCAGATTTTAATGTATATTTAGTGCGGTGTCCGAGCGATAAATAGGTTTGGTTCCGTGGCTCATAATTGTAGCTAATGCATCCCTATTTATGGTCGTCGCATTTCCTATCCAATCGTTGCCATCACTATCTGATATGAGCGCAAGGTATAGATTATGGAGATTACTGTAGATTGCTCATGGCGGGTTAGGCACTACAACATTTTCACACTCGTCTGATAAGCGTGCTGGTCTCGGTTTGGTTGGATGTTGGTCAATTAGAAAGTTGTTTATCATCTCTGCTACTCTTTTTTTCTTCTTCTTCCCCTCAATCACTGGATATGGGTCGAGTTCCCTCGTTTTTGCTATTGGAAAGTGCGCTCAGATTCTGCAAAGGGCGTTGATTTATGGCCATTCATATGCGGCCGTTGAAAGATGCAATCTCTCTCCCTCCCCCTCTCTCTCTCTCCCTCCCTCTCTCTCCCTCCCCCCCCCCTCTCTCTCTCTCTATTCAGCGATAGGGAAGTGGTGTGTGTGCAGAACGATTGAACGATGACGAAAGGGGAAGATGGAATTGACGAAACGATGCACTTATGCAAATATCAAAACTTACGCACCACGGCATTCGCTACATGGTGTAGGAAGGATGATTCTATGGTGGATGGAATGGTTGCATACTTTAAACTGTGAATCACATCTGTATCTATGTTGCGGGCGGACAGATTCGTCACGCAAAATAAAATTCTAAAATGCTGATAAGACGGAATCCGCCCATACCAATCGTAGTTTGTTAGGCCGTGGTGGTGAGACCCTGAGGAGACGCAAATAATGTATGGAGCATGCACCATTAATTCGCCGCCATAGCAGTTACTAACTACTGCATAGCTGTTACTAATCGGATGTGCTGCAATGAAGCTTATGGGTGATTATTGTGCCTGAATTGGGGTGTTATCTCTCCCAACTCCTTCTCACTCTTCTATCTCCAATAGACCATGCTAGCCGGCAGCAGCAGGTTTTACGTCGACTCACACTATTCAGCGAGCAGAGTAGAGAGATTGCGTGGGAGTGTTGTGCCAGTTGTGGAGAAAAGAAAGATCACCGAAAGATCATACAATATACGGTAGTCATGCTTACGGGGATACCCTAAATGGCACCTTCAAGGGGACCATAACTTCCCACCTTGAATTCGAAAGAGTAAATAATAATTTAGAAAAGTAGATTACCGCATGGGGTTCGGTCGCATTAATCATCCCAGAATGTACTTTCATGCCCTCGTTAGTTTTTTTTGTTCTGTGGGGTTACGGTAAAGGAGAGTTCTTGGACGATAATATTTTTTTACATCCACACTTTCAGCAGAGCCCGCTGTTCAAGCAAGCCATAATTTTTTTCCGAAAGCAGTTTGCCCTGTGATTGTGCCCTATTTGATGCGGGATTGAGGGCGATAAAGATACGAGTGCATAAGCACCCATGGTGAGAAACATTGGCAACATTTGGATTAGGAATTATGCTCTAAAAATAGATTACGGATGCTATTTTAATTTGAAGTGATTTGTGAGATGAAATTTTAAAAAAATAGTTGGTAGCAGTGATGGGCAAGGGCTGTTGCTGGGAGGTCATAAGCGGAATGGTCTGATACTTAACTGATATCGGGTACGTGTACAGCAAAAGCGGGAGGGTACTGTCGCTGGCTACACCCTAGCCCCCTATGGTTGGTAGTTTGGAGCGAAATTCGCGTGAAGTTGATTTCTGTTTGATCATTCATGAAAATGATGTTTGGTTTCTCTACGAATAACGTTCTCGTTAGGGATCAAAAAAATCTTGGGCTGATGTAAATCACTTATCAAACATGTTTTGTATGTGCGCATTTTGGTCGCATTTCAAGTCCCAGAATGTTTTGAAATTTGAGTGTGCCTCTCACTAGCACAGCTATCAATCAACGGGACTTGATCCACTCTGCAGAAAAAGGAACAAAAAAGAGCTGTGATCTATGCGGGGGAGAAGAATAGAGGTCGCTCTCTCCTCCCCCGCCCTCGCCGTACTTGCTAATATATGCACAGCGATTGATTAAGAGAACGCTAATTAGTGTGCAGAGCTAATTAGTGCGCATGGCAACGGGGGTTTGCAGTGAAATGTGAATTTGAAATAAAAGGTGGATCATAGATCATTTGATTCTTACATTTTTCTTAGATTAGCGTTCTCTCATTATCAATCATTCTCTGTGCATATATTATGGATCATATATCATAGACAAATTTATACTATACAATATTTATCAGTATCGCTTTGGGGGCGCTGAGTAAGATGATGAGACGGAATTCTAAAAAAAAAGAATTCTAAAAAAACCGAAATTATTTTAAAAAGACGAAATTATAAAAAAAACGAAATTCTTTTTAAAAAGACGAAATTGTAAAAAAAACGATTTTTAAAAAAAAAGGGTATTTGAAGGTGGCGGTGACTTGGCGACGTTGCTGGCCGCGACGCGCTCTCTCCTGCCGTCGTCCCTCCTTGCAGCAGGCGCAGCAGCTACTGCTGCAGCTGCAGCATTCCAACCAGGTCTCACTGAGGGCGTCAATTCGTTTGATTTAGATAATTTAACTTTCGGATTTGATATTTATGAAAAAGGAAAGAGCTGCATAGACGGTTGGTCGTGGGGATCTCCGAAGAGAATTTTGTGAACGAAGTCTCAATGTACAAATTAAATTAAGAAAAAAAGGAAAATTAGGTGACGGTTAGCATTTTTTGTTGATCAACGATTAACGTTATCGTGATTACTGTCGATCAACTTGTGTGAAAATTTCTTTTGGAATTTTTTGTCTTGATTGACAATGAAAACCCCATTATGAATTTAATTTATACTTACAGTATCGTTGGTAGCTCCTCTGACGGCGCCGCCATCGATCGATAACTGCGGCGGATCGTCTCAGGACAGAGCCGTGGACCCCACAAGGAATGAGGGCGAGCACGCAGGTACGGTATCTTCATCAATTCCCTCCCGCTTCTTGCGCTCCCCTTTCACTTTCTGCTTTACAATTATTTCATTTATAAAATGATATGATCATATCAAAAAAGTCAAAACACGGACTTCCGCTGTTTATCGCAGGCACGATGGTGACCCTCTCACTTTTGCGTGCTCTATCGGCCTCGGTAAATAACAGGAAGTACCGTTTTGGCATTTTGCTTGCTCATATCGTTTTATAAATGTAATAGGCGCGACTGGGGGTTTCCATTCATGTGTGATTCTTTTCTGGACTAGACGGGAAGCGGAAGTCTCTGTAGGAAATTGAAAGGCGAAATGAAAATGGAGTAGAATTTTTGGCTCCTTTTTTCTTCCTTGCTGACTACATTTATTTTTTGACCGACTACGCTTGTTGTATCACATCATCTCGTATTCTGAATCATCAGTTTTCGATTCCCTCTCATTCTTGCCCATCTTACCGTATCTTTTACTCATCGTCTGTGAATCTGTGTGGTGAATGTACATGGATATGAATAAGCACAAGTCAACTTTTGTGTTGCGGGAGTGGCTGGATTTCAGTCCGCCCCATGTGCTGAGAGATGCGCGCAAGATGCGGGAAGGGGATATAAGATGCGCGCATCTTCCAGGACCGGTTATCAATCCTGCGCGCGCACCGTGCGGCGCTGTTTGTGTAACCTATTCTAGCACATTAAACAGGGTTAGAGGAGGGGACAAGGCTACATACTGATAAGAGCAAATCACGCGCTATGACCCCTTCTTTCTAGAATGATCGATAGTCGTTCGTTCTATGTAGCATTCACCCCTCTTTATCTGTGCACATCACAAATTGCCAAATTGCTTATCTGGTCATAAACCATAAGCCCAAATGTTGCGTGATTCGACGGGGCTTCGACCAGAGATTCTCGGTTTCTCTCGATTTGCAAGTGTGTCTCTCTGCATCTTTCTCATAGCACCTGCGCCCCGCCACGCCCTAGTTACTTCCTGATTGGATTTTGGTCGTAAATATCAGGAGCCACGAGTCTAGCCTGTGTTGTTGGTCGTTTGATTTTGAATGATACAAATGCGCACGCGCCCTAATCAGTCGTTGATCATTAGAACACTTTCCGCTCTTGATTGACAAAGCAGATAACTCTCTCTCTCCATTTGTACACTGGAGTCTGGTCGGCTAGCTGATTTGTAATAGCGAGAGTCTTTTTGCAGTTACGTGCGTAAATAATACAATCATTTTTCCTCTGCAAAAAGGCTGTTGTTCATCGGGGCTAGACTAACCGAACATTTTCTGTATTCTATATTTATCGGCACGTCTACTGTAGTAGTGGCATCACTCAAACAGAAGATCAGTGAACAAATATGATGTAAAACTGCAGTAACTACAGTAGTGCACACTGAGGGGAAGGCAAAGGATACGAGGGGGATTCAGTGCACCTTTGTGTGCGCCGATTCACTACTACACGACTGACAGAATGTGTGCCTGCGGGCAATGAAACATTGGTTCCCCCATTTTATCCATCCGTAAATGACGTTATTTTGAGGCTTGGAACTGGTCAGAAAAATATACAAAACTGGTGAGGTCTGCATCGCAAGTCGACAGAAGTTGGTCAAATAATACTTCCTGCACAGTTTTAGAGATTTGTTTCGAGTCTTACAGTTTCTTGATTAAAAAATTGCGGACCGGATTTTCCGGCCAACGAAAATGTATGTCCGGGCATCTTTCTATTCCATGAGTCTAATCTGCGAGAGTCGGCATAGCGTGCAGAACGGAAAGATACTGCAAAGACTGTTTGCCTTTCTATCGTGAGAGTAGAAGAGACTGTCAAGCAGGCGGCATGTGTTCTGTGCTTTGCTCCTCTCCCTCCTCGCTCGCTCACGCTCTCTCTTCTCCATCTAGTATGTCTGCTCTCTCTCTCTCTCTCTCTCGATTCATCTACCCGATACGTCTGACCCCGTGGTCTCCCCTCCTCCTCTCCCCGTCTGCCCTCCTCCCCGTCCTCTGCCCTTTCTTCCTCCTCCTCCCCACTGATGCGTATCCACTCTGATCGACTCCTCCTGTCTGTCTCCCCCTCCTTCCACTCAGTGTCAGTCCGATTTCCGATTAGCCTCCAGATCGGGGATGTGGAGGGTACCCTCCCCTAACTCCGTCGTACGGTCCCTCCTGTCAGTCTGATGCGACCGCAGTCTGCTTGATCGGTGTCTTGAGAGCGACTTCTTCAGTCCCTCCTCCATTCTAGTGAGAAATGTCGTCTTCTGCTCTTCTTGATCTCGTCCGATTGATAATTTCATTGTCTCCGGAAACGACGACGACTGAAAGTGAGTGTTATTGCCTCCCTTGCTCATTGCGTCATTCTACCACCCAATCTTATCATACGGATGACGTATAGATGGCGGCGAAGATGAGGAATTTTTGTAACCGATCTTTTGAGTAGATGTTACTCGGTGAATCTCGTCATGATTGAGATAATCGAATCGTCTGTGTAAGGCGAAGAGAGAGAAAGATCAACTTTATTGATCTTTTGGCAGTAATATTTTGATCTCGGTATTCTGCGGCTGAATTTCTGCCCTTCCTCCCTGTTCCGTGTCTATTTCACACACACATTCTCACTACGAGAAAGGCAGCTAAGCAGAAGGGGAACAATTTGTTCTGTCGGTGCACTGTACCTTTTCCCTCAGAACGAGAAGGACGGAAAGCGCAATCGTCGATCACTGTGCCCAGTGTGTAGCCTACGGTACCTACCATATGGGTGCAGTAGTAGCTTGGCTGTAGTCGGAGAGCCTGCATTGAGGGGTGAATACATGGAGAGGGAGAGACAGACAAACCCAGTTTGTGATTGTAGTGACACTAGCCGTGCCGACGCGTCGTCGCACACGGATGTAGCACGATTGGTCAAGGGAGCAAGTACTGGGGCGTCCGTAGTGGAAGCCACCTTGTTTCTCCATTTCACTCAATCTTTCGCACGCAGTGCTGTCTGCGTTCTCCAAGAGCATCCAATAATGGAATCCCTGCATCGATAAGAAACTATTTCAATCTTTGCCAATTTGTTAATTGGGTATCACTGGATGGGCTAGTCCCGTGCGGGACACGTGTTGGCGTGATTCGTTGCCGGAGGGGATCAAAGTAGAGTGGGATTGTGAGGCAGAGGAGTAGTCTGTGTTCCAACCGACCGATGAGTGTGCGAAACCCCTACGCACGAGACGAGATGGGTGTAATGGCGAGTCTTCGACTCGGGCCTTGCCTCCCTCGCGCCCACTCGCTGTTTATCACGGAATGTGACACTCAAGTCTATCCTAGCTCATTTACTACCGTATCTTATCCACACTCAAACAATTGTTAGTAAAAAATGTAGTAACATGTTGCTATCAATGTTCTCACCAGAACCATTGTTACTATCATTTTTTTTGTGTTTCTATGCAAGGTCTAGATGAGATACGGTAGCAGCTACTCCGTGCTTTGCATCAGGGCTGTGCGCAAGGCACTTTCCGGTTGCCGAAATTGCCGTACTTTCATTGCCGAAATTCCTTGCCGGCAACGGCAAGTGATTTTAGACGGCAACGGCAATACAATATTTTGGAATAAAACGTATGAAAAATGAAGAAAAGATAAAAAAATACGCGAGAAAAACATTGTTTTCGTTGTCCGAATTGATCATTTCGAAGGATTTGAAGAAAAAGAGAAATATCTGTCACCTCTGTATTTTGATTGCAACTCGTTGTTGAAATTCGCGACGAAATTTATTTAAAAAAACTGCTTCGAATAGTCGTTTTTTTCACCTTTTTGAGCATTGCCGAAACTTGCCGAAATTGCCGGCAATTGCCGAATTTTCATTTCGGCAGTTGCCGGCAATTGCCGATTGCCGAAAAAAGCCCTTGCCGCACACCCCTGCTTTGCATTGCCCGGCATCTTCCATCTCCCTCCTTGGTTGCCTCCATTTGGCATCGTTATATGAAGACGTTGAATGGGCGAATAATGCGGCGGCGCGGTTGGAAACGGGGGGGGGGGATGAAACGATGAGTCTGCCTGCCTGGATACGGGACGGGAGCCGTGCCTTGTGCTGCCCACGTATCCTCGACGCATGCTGGTTCAATTCTTGCCCACGACAGAACTATTGCAAAAAAAATCCAAATTACCTTTCCCCCCTAAAGCTGTCCCTGAACTGACGTGCATCGGTAATGGTCTTCAACAGTGGTGTCACTCTTTCGAATATCTCGAAATTGGTCTACCCAATGGATGCAAGATTGTGCGCTGCCGCAAATAAATGAACAAAGGGGGATAATGAGGAGCTAAGCCCCTCTCCCACATCCATCTTTGATCTTTATAGATCATTCTCGCTAGCTTGGTGTCTCTTTGTGTGCCCTCTTGCACCTCCCCCGATCTACTCCCTTCTCTTTCAAATTCTCCCCTCCACCCCCAGGGCCCATCGACCACTTACTGGATCACCTCCCTTCTCCCCCTTTTACTCCTTTCTGTATGTAGCATACGTTGCTCCCTGCTCTGCTCTGACACACCACTCGCTTACTCACGCACACAAAAATGTCGGTTCGTTGCTCACTCGTTTATTCACCCCTCCATTGCATTGTGTAAAGACGCCCTCTCTCTCCCCACTCTAATTCCCCTCTCCTCCCTCCACTCTCAAATTCACCACTTTCAAAGATCGCGCCCTATCGATCGTGTGAAGAAGTTATCGCTAGCGAAAGGGTGATTATCGCCGATTCACTTCGAATCAAATTCTTTGATGTGCTTCGGGTATCCCCCGCCAAATGCGCGTAGCTGCCTGATCCCAATTTATCCGCCTATTTTATCTCCTATTTGCATATGTAGTCTAAGGGCTTCCCGATCTTCATGCCTTCGCTGGTCTGGGTTAGCAGACTGGAGCAAGGCGTGAATCCCGTTGAAAAGAGACTAGAGTTTGACGTCTTTTTCCCCTCACTCCAGTAGCACATTCAATTTTCGCAACGTTTGACCGCAGTTGCCGACTCTCAATGTTGTTGGCTCTCTGTCCATTCCTCCCATCTACTTCTTCCCTCTTTTTTCTCTCTCTCTCTCTCTCTCTCTCTCTCCTCTACTTTCCCGCAGTTTCTCTATGTAGTCTTGTGTTAGCGTCTGACGCACGGAAATGAGGGAAAGAGAGAAGGGGAAGGAGAAGAGAGGGAAATGCAGAGAGCGACCAAGGGTTCTGCTAGAGACCAGCCACTGATTATTGAGCTTAATTGCACAACCATAGGTGGGCAGCAAATTATACATATTTTTAGCAGAGTGCTCCCGCCCAGATTTCACTCGATTACATAGCCCCCCCCCCCGCATTTACCAAGCCCCCAAACTTTTAACTTTTCACATATTGAGCTTGTTCATGGTGCCCCCACCATCGGGTTTCCCGAAACCCCCTGCCCTCTACTTCCTCATCATATTTCTACATTTCTAGGGATGTAGGCTGGTTCCCCGATGTCTTCTGGTGCACTAGTCGTAGGGTGTGCGTGTGTCAGATTTGGGCAGGCAAAGAGACTCCAGAAACACGGTATTCTGGGAAAAAATGGAATTCGTGGTGAGACCATTTCCCATTTGGCGTGCCATTTTTCGCACATTCTGTCTGTCTGCCCAATTTGCACAGACTCACCAGAATACCGTAAAGAGACAACCGATGCGTGCGTATAGATGGACAGGCACGTAAAAACGACGATGCCTACCAATATATTGGAATTTTTAAGGCCATTTTGAAACAAATCCTACCCGCCTTGTGGTGTCAAACTCAACCCACTTTTTGTTATTTTCATGGCAAAGTTTTGAGAAAAAAATCCCTATTCACTTTTCGGCCTATGTGCGTACGTTTTGTCGATTTCGGTGTGAGTAAAGGGGGTCGGTCACGGGGGGACAAGAAACTATAAACAGAACAAACACCACACAGGAATAGTTGAGGCTGATCACGAGGGGAAAGTTTCGTGAGGAGAGAGAGAGAGAGAGAGAGAGAAAGAGGTAGAGGTAGAGGTAGAGGTAGAGGTACTTTGTTTACGAGACACTCCTCGTCTCGTCTCAAGGCCCCCCCCTCCACACATGTTTGATATTCCTCCTCCATCCTACGCACGGTCTGGTACCTCACTAGAGAGAGAGAGGTTCTCTGATGATCTCAATCTTTCCCATTCTCTCTCACAAATGAGACAGTTTACCCACACTATGCCTGTCTGGGCTCTCTCCTCCTTGTCCATTGATGTTTCTCTCTCTCTAGTAGTGTCCCCTCTCTTGTCTATCGCCCGCCACCTCTTTCTCTCCTTTCTCTCTCTCTTGCTCCCTTGGCCGTTTCATCGTTTACCCCTTGCCCTCTCTCCTCTCCTCTCCTTTCCCCCCTTCCATCTTTCTATCTCTGGTCTCTACTCTCTTTGCGTGTGTGTGCAAAAACGGCGCCACGTCCCCTCGTTTATTTATCAAAGTTCAATTTCCCCTCCCTCAAATCACAATTTCTCCCTTCCCCCGGAAAGAGAAGGAGTTTTGTGATTTCAACTTTTGTTGTTGCGCTTTTTTTTGAAAATATCGGATGACGCGCGGCGCCCCGCACTTTTTGATGTGTATATTTGTGCAGGAGGGAAGGATGAAGGGGAAGAGAGAGCGAGCGAGAGAGAGAGAGAGAGAGAGAGAGAGAGAGAGAGATGAAGAAACTGAAAGAGGGGGAATTCCCATCTTTCGTCTCCTCTTTCCTCCTGCCCCCACTCTATTCTCAAATGCTTTTCGATGGTGTTTGGAGTTGCTCGTAGAGATGGGGGGAGGGGGTAGAGAGAGAGAAATAGAGAGATAGAAAGGGGGCAAGAGAGGGTAAGAAGGCCAGGGGGTTGAATATAGCATGCACTTGTACTCTTGTCCACCATCAACCACCGTTTTATTAACCCTCTCTCTCTCTCTCTCTCCCTTCCACCGTGACTTCCGAGTAATGCACGCATACGCAAAGTGCGACTACGGTGCTCAGTTTGCGATAGATGGATAGTTGGAATTCGCAGAAATGTAAGAGCGGCAACAAGGAAGTTGAAGAGGGTGCAGCTAAATACCAAGCAGCGCTCCTCCCTTCCTCTTCTCAGTTCCGTTTCTTTCTTTAGTGTTTCAAATCAACCAACTTCCCCTCTCCTCTCGTCTTCTCTCTCTCTCTTTTCTTCTCCAGTTTTCTCATCTCTCTTCGAGAGAGAGAGAGAGAGATGCTCTCTTGCATCTTTTCGAATGTCTTTCCCCTTCCTTCTCCCACCCCATTCGCCCTTCTCTCTATACTCTGCTCACGAGTGCGAAAACGTGCGAGATTTGTGCGCGCTACCCCTTAAATTGCGGAGAGGCTCCGCCCCGCGGTTCGCAGTTCTCTATTACCCTCTGTCCCTTTTTGTCTCCCCGATCGGCCCCTTTTTTGCTTGTTTTCAAGGACTATCCTCTTAGAAGGGGGGACCGGATGACTAGACAGTTTGTAGCGAAACAGGCGACATGTCTAAAGTCTGCGCTCTAACTTTGCGCGTTTCTTGTGCTATTTCCGTGCGCTGTGCAGTGTGTAGATTGCACATTGCCCCCCCCCCCCCTCTTGCTCTAATTGCAAGGCTTTCGCGTTGAAAAAGTGGTGGAAAGCAAGGGGGATTGAGAGAGAGCAAAGGGGAGACTCACACTGGATAACGACAGGGCAAAGTACGGCGGAGACGGTGATAACGTTGCGATATCAATGCTACTCAGAGCGCTAAGTCTCCAGTTTTCCTTACTCAGGAGTGTTCACATGTCCTAACAATGGGAGACTTGATGTCTCCATCTCTCAATTTCACATGTTCTCTCATCAGGAGACAACATCTCCGGAGTAAGGAAACTTGGAAACTTGGCTGTGTAGTTATAGTACCCCCCTTTGGCATGTATTACATATACTAGCTTTCATATGTACACATGTTCGAAGCTCTAGTTTTTTATCGACAATAATAAGTTCTCTTATGTTCTGCACGTCGAGTTTATTTATTTAGTTTTCGCGCACCACAAAGGTGCGACAACAGAAACACCGCAAATGTTCATACACGGAAATCCCAAAACGCACTCCCCCTCCCCTTGTTGGTTGGGGGGGGGAGAAAGTGGTTATATTGGACGGTATCTGTCTCTCTCTCTTATTTCCTCCGATTGCTCCACATTTTGATCCCTTCTCTCTCTCTTTGTGTGTGTAACGTTGCAAGAGTGCAACGACGCGACTTGTTCATTTGATCTCTAGTTGATGCCTTGCTTCTCTCTCTCTCTCTCTCTCTCTCTCTCTCTCTCTCTCTTCTGCTTCCTCCTCTTTCCCCTCTGCACGATTGGTTTTCGACGACAAGAAAAAAAGAGGAGAGAAACGAGAGCACGCAGAGAGAGAGAGAGAGAGAGAGATGCGTATCTTTGAAGAAGAAGAGCCAGACTGCGCTCTGGTTCCCTCCTCTTCTCTCTTCTCCATTCTATCATCACCCTCTTCTCAAATAGGGCGCCAGACATCAGGGACAGGTTGAGACGGGGGCCGTTGTCTGGTAGATCGTGGGGAACCCCCCCCCTCTCTCTCTCTCTCTCTCTCTCTCTCTCTCTCTCTCCTCAAGTTGGATACTCCTCCTACATTTTTGACCTGAACTTTGATGCAGATTTAGCTGAGCTGTGCTGACATTTCCACTATAGGCACTTGCGCGAAACGGCAATTAACCGGGAAGGTTGTTCTATCAAAATAGACATCACTGTGGTATTTCTGATAGTGTATGTGTATTCGACGCACACTAATGATACTGATACGGTATGTGCCACAAATGTGTGTGCATACGTTTTTGTCTCACTGTAGCGAGCACGCATTGGTAATGCAAGAAGAGAAAAGTGCGGGGAGAGAGAGAGAGAGAGAGAGAGAGAGAGAGAGAGAGAGAGTGACGGAATGAGGAAGGAATAGAGAAAGAAAAAAGAGAGAAATAGAGAGAGATTGGAGAAAGATGGCAATCGGCACGTATGCAATCGCTGTGCAGAAAAAAAGAGAGATGGAAAAGGGGAGAGGAAAACGGAAAAGGGCGTTGAGCGAGACAAGATGAGAGAGAAGATTTGCGCTCAACGAAAGGGGGGCATGTATGGGCTAGAATGTAGCCAGCAAGGCGCTTCTGCTTTTTTTGGGACTTGGAACCCAGTCAACCTAATTTACGTCAACGAATGAGTGAGTAGACCAGAAATGAGAGGAATTGCTGGCAACGCACTCACTCTTTGAGGCTGGCTCCAAACACTGCAGTAGTACACTAAGATGTAGCCAGCACGACGCATACCCTCTCGGGGTTTGCCGCAGACAATAGGTGAAGTAGGTGCTCGCTAGCGACGACACTCACTTTTGCATGGCGTCCTGATCATGTCGGGAAACGAAAATTTTGGAATGATTCATGCATTTCCGACCATTTTTTGGGCAAATTTATCGAAGAAAAAGTTGTGCCATTCTTGCAGCTACAATCCTTGCCCGTCTTTGAAGATGGCGGCGAAGATTTGCTGCTCAACGAGTCTAGACTCGAGTGAGGCTGCTTGATTGATACGTAGATACCCTCCAAGCACTTGATTAGGCGAGATGCTGCTCAGTCTCGGGGCAGTAGACGAGAAGTAGTCTGCGCTCGTGAAAGAGAGGGGTGCCACAAATCCGTCCCATCCAGAATGGGGCGGGATACGGTAGCTGGCTGGTACATGTGGGCAGCAAATTTTGTATATATTTTTTGGAAGAGTGCTCCCACCAAGAGTGTTTCACTCGATTGTTTCACACCCAGCACGTCTTAAAAAATACCCGAAAATGTTATGCCCCGTGGGTGAACGTGCCCACGTATATTGTACGTTGATCATTACACCTCCGTTAACTGCGCCTCGTCTCAAGTGGATTGTAGTTGGATGGCGGTGGTTGCTCAACTACACTCTACTATGAAGCGAGCGGTGGCACGGGGGGGGTAGGATGAGACAGCGAACTGGAGAGTGGTATAACCTCCCACATCATTCCACAGTGGTGCTGTTAAATCGAATAATGCATTGTTATTCGCAATTAGAATTATTCGATCCAACAACACCATTCCACACGCTGACCTACGCTGCAGAGGGCGATAGAGTGCGTGAAATCGAGAGAGAGAGAGAGAGAGAGAGAGAGAGAGAGACTCACTGTTGCAAACAATCTAGCCATGCCCTACTCTCTGGGGATTCGCAATCATGCACTTCCTCCCTACACTCTAGTCTCGTGTTTCTCTCATCTCCAAAAGTGGTTTGTTGATCATCTCTCACACATCTCTTGCTGTGTTTATCCGTAGGCGCAATCTTCATAATCGCAAATCCCCGTTGATACTTTGATTCCCCTGCTGCTGCGTGCTCTTTCGTGCTCTAGCGAGAGTAAACTCTGTTTCAATCTTGCTTCCCTACGCTATACTCTTCTCTCTCTCTCTCTCTCTCTCTCTCTCTCTCTCCGCCCCACTTTCCTCCTCTTCCTCGTCTCTTTTCGATCTCCGCCCGTAATAGAAGTGTAGAAGAGCGGCGGCATGACGTCAGAGTGTACAAGTCTCTCTCCCCCTCATGACAGGTATCACCAGAGATTGCATGAGGCGGGGAAAAACTTTCAAAAATATATTTTTGATATCGATCAAACTTTTACATGGGACTATCCTGGGGACAAGAATTTCATCAATCCTGGTCCCAGGATCCAGAACCGGCTTTTAGGAATTCTCCGGTTCTTGAGCCGGAATCATCGTATCTCACTTCATTTATGAGCTAGAGAGCTGGCTGTGGGCTTAAAAGTTGCGGAAAAATATGGTGAAGATTTTCTACGTTGAAAATATTGTCAGATCTCTTCAACTAAAAAAGTTACTCCAAAAAGAATGCAAAATTTACAGTTTCAAAATATTTTAGTCACTTCAGATGATCGAAGTCATCCAAGTTGCTATCATTTTTTGAAAGAGGAAGTCAAATTATGTTATTAAAAAATTTAAAATTCAAAGATTATGTAGGCACCCGATACCGAAAAATCGCTTTGAACATGGAAAAAATGGCAATTTTGAAAATCTAATTTTGAAATAAATCGTGTAAATTCGGTGAAAGTTGGTCTGAACATTCTTTAACATTGTATTAAACATTACCAAGGACGCCGATAATGATGGCATGGTTTATTTGTCGGAGAACCGGGGATTAGGAAAAATCCGGTTTTGCGACCGACTTTGGCTTATCTCGATTCAACAATGTGTTAGGATCATGTGGTTGGGTTCAAAATGTTTCCGAATTATTCCAAAACATATTTAGTATTGTAAACTTTTCCATTCACAACATTGTGAGTATGCAAAATTAACTAATCCATGCGACATGGCTAATGGGTTTCGAAAGAATTAGTTTCCCTATACTCAAACACTTCGTCCCATCAAAGGACACCGCAATAGTTTCGAATCTGCTTTATTGTTCTGATTTCAAATTTTCAAATGCGTAGTAGGCTTTAAAATCATTTTGAATAACTACCAAAGAATGCCAAATTCACGAATTATCTATATCCCTATTCAATCAGTGATAGTGGTTTCAGCATTTGATAAAAATAGTTACGTTAATGTTTCTTTCTCAAATATGAAAAGAATAACACTTAAACGACTGAAAATTATTGAACTGCAATCTTTAGTTGGGAGAAGTTTTTTTTTGCACAGTGGACCTGATTTTTACATTTTACAATTTTTAAAGACGCACCTGGAATGTCTCAAGTAATTGTTAATTGTACATTCTCAAATTGTGGTCAAAGAGTCAATTGAAAAAGTTTGAAATAAAAAATTTATTTGGGAATAATTGGGGAACATTTTGAACCCAACCATATGATCCTAACACATTGTTGAATCGAGATAAGTCAAAGCCAGTCGCAAAACCGGATTTTTCCTAATCTCCTGTTCTCCGAAAAATAAACCATGTCATCATTATCGGCGTCCGTGGTAATGTTTAATACATTGTTAAAGAGTGTTCAGACCAAGTTTCACCGATTTGACACGATTGATTTCAAAATTCGATTTTCAAGATTGTAATTTTTTCCATGTTCAAAGCGATTTTTCGGTATCGGGTGCCTACATAATCTTTGAATTTTAAATTTTTTAATAACATAATCTGACTTCTTTCGAAAAATGATAGCAACTTGGATGACTTCGATCATCTGAAGTGACTAAAATATTTTGAAACAGTAGATTTTGCATTCTTTTTGGAGTAACTTTTTTAGTTGAAGATATCTGACAATATTTTCAACGTAGAAAATCTTCACCATATTTTTCCGCAACTTTTAAGCCCAAAGCCAGCTCTCTAACTCATAAATGAAGTGAGATACGATGATTCCGGCTCAAGAACCGGAGAATTCCTAAAAGCCGGTTCTGGATCCTGGGACCAGGATTGATGAAATTCTAGTCCCCAGGATAGTCCCATGTAAAAGTTTGATCGATATCTAAAATATATTTTTGAAAGTTTTTCCCCAAGTGTCCTGTTTTCCTGCAATCTCTGGTGATACCTGTCTCATACAATGTCTCTCTCACGCTTTCTCTGATCACTTTCAATAACGGCCAGCTCTAAAATCTTGTCTCTCACTGTTGATTGAGGAGAAAAAAAGAGGACTATTTGTGGCGGTGGATGTGTATGTTGTCTCAATGATTCACGATGTCTGAGTGTCGCTTATTCTGTCCATAGTGCGTATTGTGGATTCGTTGAATAGCATGACGAAATCGAGTGTGATAGTAAAAAATCACAGGACTCGCCGAAAATAATAAAACGTTCCGCGACTAACTACGTATTCCGCTTGCGAGAGGCTGGCAAAGCGAGAGACTATAGGACACACCAGTAGTACATTTCATGAACGTATCATTTTTATAAACTTTAATAGCAATCGATCATTCAATCACCGCTGAGCCGTTGCATCACCTTGCGTCCTCCCATCTCTCTCTCTCTATCTCTCTTCGATCAACAAGATGACAGACTGATTCAACATGCTCATCACAAGGGGTTGCTCTTCTCTCTCTCTCTCTCTCTCTCTCTCTCTCTCTCTCTCCCACTCTAGTTGTTTCGTTGGTGTCCGATGCCCCACTTTAGTCGAGTCTCTCAGGCCTGCGCACCAATACACACTGGGCTTCTTGCTCTTTATTCGACGAGGCTTCAAGTTGATCCGATAAGGTATTCTTTCTCTTTCTCTCTCTCTCTCTCTCTCTCCCTCTCTCTCTCTCTCCCTCTCTCTCTCACTAGCACCTCTATCACTGTCACCATTTCGATCCAGAATCTTTATCGCAACGCTTGTGCTTTGATCATGGATCAGCACACACACAAATGGCTGGCAGACTCCGCCCCTTTTCACAGTGGGCGGAGCTAGGGGGCTGCGCGATCTGTGGGTAACCACCCGCCGTGTATCCATGGGCATGCCGCCGCGCAACACGGTTGTTTCATTTCTGTAAGGACTGGAGACTCGAGATTGATACATTGAGTTTTCTCCCTCTGGTCTCTCTCTCTCACTCATAATGTTTTTCTTCCCGCCTTATCCGCCCACTCGAAAAGATTCGATCAAAAAGGGACACTCGCTATCGGTCGCCTGTCACTTTTTTGTAGCGGGTCTCTCTCTCTCTCTCTCTCTCTCTCTGTCATTTAGCACATCGCCTAAAATCGTTTGCAATCACTGATCATCGAGCCAACTCTCGACTTATCTTATCATTACTGATAAGGCATCAGACCCGATCTCTCATCCCCTGGCAGCTTGCAGTTTCATGTCACCTATAAGCGATAGATCGACAGATCAGTATCGATTAGCACGGGTTTGGATCTCCGGGGTGTTGTTATCTTCTCACTCACGAGAGCGATGCTTTGTCACTCTCTCTCTCTTTCTCACTTTCCAATATTTCTTTCTCTAATACCTCTCTGTTCTCCCCACTCTCTCGTCGTTTCGATCACAAGGAGGCTATAGTTTGTACCCCCATGGTTGCTGATTTTCCTCTCACCATTCGCCTATCACGGCTCCTCTGTCCCTGCACGCAATGTCGGGATTGTCAGGAAAGCGGTCGCGTAGTGTGTTTTCCTAATTGGGATAAGACGTCTTGATAGCTTGCTTGACTATTCTTCAGGAACCGAAACATTGTGCCGCATGAATTGGCCGCTTATCGGCTTGATTCGAATCATGCCCATTTGTAGTGTTAACTGTGTGCTCACCGTAGTAGTAGTTGTTGTTTGTTGGCACCATACCATACTAGACCATTTTGGGGGACGTAGGTGTGTGCGAAAAGATCGTGTTTCGATGATCATTGGGTCGGCTTTTTTGGCCCGAGTTTCGTGTCGCGTCACTTTTTGGTCCCTTTCCCCCACTCTTCGCTCCATTTAAAAGAGCCTTTTGACTTTAACAAATGAATTCTCGTCCACGGCTTGCGTTGCGTGACGTCGTTGCCCTTATTTCCCGTTATCATAAATATATTTTGTAATCCCCTCCCTGTGTAAATATAAAGAAAACATAATAATAATTCTGTTGCTTTTGCAGCAAGTGCGACTCGTGCAGCGCCTGCAGCAAGTGCATCCGCAGCGACGACCGCCGAAGAGATTGTGATAGTAGAGGAGCGAGCAGCCAACGGATACGGTAAGAGAGGGGACGAGCAATTGAGTAGTGACTTTATTTCTAGTAGAGGTGGAATAGATATTGTTTGTTGAGTGGAGCATTCCCTGTCCGCTGCACCGCATCTTGTGGTGTGCGTGAAGCGGGGGTGCGGCGGGTTGATCTGAGTTCAGAGGGAACAGGGATTCATGAATGGGACTTGCAGCGCCCTCTCACCGCCGCCGCCGCTCCGACCCGCCCTCCCCCTCTTCCTTTTCTGCAGCAGCTGCAGCAGTCAGCGGCTGCAGCAGCAACCTCGGCGCAGCCCTGAACGCGACACAGACGATGCTGCTTGGCAGCATCTCAGGTAAGCTATTAATTAACTAATTAATTGCCAATACCTTTTCGCCGGTACCTATTGGGACTCTTGACTATTGGATTCTAGGATAGAATCAGACCTAAAAAATGCGGATTCCCGGTGACTTTACAACTTGATCATGCTCCGAAAGTGATTAGGTAAGTAATTGTTCCAGGGAATGCACCCAGATATATGTTGAAAAATAAGCACTCTGATTTTGTACTTTCGATGATCATTGGTCGTTTATTTGTGATAGATGTGTTCATTTACAATATATTTGCCAATGGTCGAATGATGCATCAGACTACAGGCCGGGTGCACATGATTTGTGTGAGAGAACTGTGCTAGAAGTGAGGAGAGCGAACGCCCGTAGATCACTACACGCGCACTATTGAGTCATTTTATCTCGCGCATTCTCTGAGAGATGCCATTCCATCCCCCCCGTTCCACCATCGAACCGTGTGTGTATGCGTGTGACGACATTTTGATAATAAGATCAGCTTGTGATTCTCTGAAAAAATATAAAAATACAGTACCCCGGTAAAGGTTCGTCATCATTTACCGTATCGTTGCAGGCCTACCCCTCGATCTGCCCACCGCGTTGCTACTCAAAGTGAGTTGAATGTAGCAAATTGCAAACTGACTTTTCCCTCTAAATTATGCAAATGGGTACGGTAAAAAGCCCAAAAAGCAGCATGGTATGCACTACATTTCGATGTTGGGAATTTAATCAGAAAGGATTGTGCATATGATTACGTAGTGATGATGCAATCCCTTCTCTCTTTGAGTTGCCCGCAACGCCGGTGTCCCCGCAGAACACGTCGTTCTCGTCAGCGACCAACTCCTCGTCCGGCGTCTCCTCCCTCGCCTCCGCCCACTCTGCAGCAGCTGCAGCCGTTGCAGCAGTAGCTGCTGCAGCAGCCGGAAGTCCGCCCACCGCCGTCACTCCCCTGATGGCGAGCACGCTGCGCGCAGCAATGATTGCCAGTAAGCACGACGATCTTTGATCTTTCAATTACCTTTCTTCTGGCACTATTGGTATCATACATGAAATTGAGCACTTGCGTCAATTTCTGAGCTATTGCATGATCGCCGGAAAATCGTGCTCCGATTGACTTATGTAACTGTAAATATGGATATGCTGGGCACGCAACACTAATCCGCCTCGTTGCAGATGGCGACATTGAGCCGAAGATGGAGCCGCGCTCGAATGAGGGATCGGAGACGGGACTCGACTTTAACGGGCGACCGGTGAGTAGAAAGGGGAGATTATTGATGGTAGCTCTGTGCCTGTCACTAATTGTCAATGGTATTTCGAAATCTTATTTAACAATGGTGATAAGCAGATTCACCATGGCAGTATGTCTCAGGCAATGTAGTTATTGTATCTGCAAATGTGTTTTACTAATTGATCATTGCAATTTCAATATTTTATATAGTACTGTTGAAACACAGATTCGCCCATGAGAGAACGTCTCAGGCGCATTTCTCCTCAGATTTCTGGGTGTTGCGGTGATTGCACTTTTGCTGACCACACTGCACGTTGCTAGCTAGCACTAGGGCGCTTGCGCGTAGGCATCACTGATGAAAGAAAGAGGAAGGCTTATTCAGGGCTTTCGCGCGGTGACACTTGGGGTATTTTAAATTAGGTGAAGGAGGGTGGAGGGAAGTTGGTTTGCTGGTGTCGCGGGATTCCCCCTATACATGCACGTACGCACATGACTAACGACGTCGGAGGGAAAGAGAGATGCAATTTGTAGATGTCGAGTGACATTTTGATCCCGCTCTCTCTCTCTCTCCCCACTCTACACTTGTTTGTGGGAACTGAGCTAGGTTTCTTCTACTCCATACATGAGCTAAGGTGTAGCCAGCAACAGAACCCTACCGCTTTTTGCCGAAAACCCTCCCGCTTTCGGTTCAAGCCGTTGCTATTTTGGATCAGATTCTACCGCTTTTTGCTCAAAATCACTAGGTTTTGTCACTGACCCTCCCGTTTTTGACCTACCAGCAACAACCCTTGCCCATCTATGTTCTACTCTATGTGCTTTCCAGTAACTTCCTACTGTAAACACACAAGCACACACTCTTAATCATAAACTAATCTTGTTTGCGTGCGAGGGTGGTGATAGAGGGAAGGAAGACAGCTGATTAACTCTGCAATTTGAAACAACGTGCTAATTGGCACGCTAATTACAGTACGGCGTGATAAATAGCTGATCCAATTAGGGTGATGTCAGGTATGTGCTCTGGCTTCTTGGTTTAGGGAGATACACTTGTGAAAGTGCAGATATATACGATGAAGCTCAGAATCTCTGTTGCTTGGTTCTAAAGCGGGGAGAGGAGGGAGAAAAGGGGGCGGAGCCTGGCGTGCTTTGATCACACACCACAACACGCGCACACTCGCACTAGAGGCGAGAGGGTGGAGGGTGCAGAGATGCAGAGGGAAGGGAAGTAGAAGAGAAGAGAAAGAATAGTGTATCAAACACTTCAAGGTTGGGGACGTGGTGGGGAGAGAGAAGAAGGTGGAAAGGGAAGTCGTAGAGTAGAAAGGGGAAATGTTGAGGGTTCTGGGGCATTTAGGAACCCGAGATGTGCCTCTCGTTCTTTGATTGGTGGTCAATTTTGTGATGATTTCAATGCATTTTGAGACATTTTAGTCAGGGTTTTGGTGGAGGATAGAAAGGCGCTGCACAATAGTAGAGAGAGGGGGAAATGAGTCAAAGCTCCACTATTGAGAGAGAAGAAGAATAAGAAACCAGAGTTGATAGAGAGAGGCGCGACGCCACAGAAAAGACACAACGGCACACTGTAGTCAAATGAGCGAGTAGAGCGGATCAAAGTTTATTTGTCCCTTCTTTTCTCCCCCCTCCCCCCCCTGAAAAGCGATCGAGAGGTGGTTGTGATAGGGGGCACACACGCGAATTTACATCGCACATTTTCGGCCCGGGGACTTGCGGTTTCACAATTCCCATAGTGGATTGTCTGAGTGATCTCCGAGTTTTCGGTAAATTGATGATTACATTCATGGAGACTAGTCGTATCACTGCTACGATTTGTGCAGTATTCTTGGTCTATTGGTCTGGTCACATATGTGTGTGCGGTACGGTGTATACAGTCTTGGCATGACACGTGCTTTGATCGTGAGAGAGAAAGGAAGAAAGAAAGGGCATGTGGTGTGGTGTAGAGCGGAGAGGATCTGATCATTATTCAGTAGATGACAAATTGAACTAGGGAGAACAACTCGCGCCATGTCTTGCCATTCTCGAATTGGCCTCTGATTGAGTCATGCCTTTTTGTGCTTCGGATCAAATTTTAACGACGTTTTGATGGTCGAAATGAGAAAAAATCTCTGTGTTTCTAAGGTTTGATGGTCGAATAGAGATCACTGGAGGAATTTAGCACCATAACAACAGGGAGCTTGGAACTCGTCTGGGAGATGGGATAGGGAGATGGAAAAAAGAGCCGTGCCTTTTTGTGATCCTTTACGAGCAAAGATGGATGACTGGGCAAGCGGCGATCTATGGAATAGAGTGAAAGGGACCGTGGAAATGGGGCTGACAAGCAGGGATTGAGGGACCATTGGAAGAACACAATGGAGTCAATGGAATTTTTGAAGGCGAGGTAGATGCACGTTGATGGAGACGGAAGTGATGTGATGGCCGGCGTGTAGGCGGTTTGGTGATTCAGCGGGCCGATTTTTTTTTTTGAGAATGGATCAGTTCATATTGCTTCTTACCAATCTGATTGAGATGTGTGTGTAACGTCAAACCACTGAATATCGGGAATAGCAACGTAGATAAAGGGAGATTCTATCTACGCATGAATATGAGGTTACTGTATCAAGGACCGACCCTGATTCAGGGCAAATATCAGGTGCCCTGATTCAGGGTGAGGGGCAGCAGCGATCTTGATCTGTGTGTTGCGACTGTGCGTGGGTGGAGAGGCTTGTTATTTCATGTGGATGCAGAGCAGCGATAGAGGGTACACCAGCACTAGATCCGATCCGCATATCTAGTTCAAGGGGTGTATGGGAAAGGCCTTAATCATCCAAACGGATCTGATGTATGGCGCCGATCTTTAAGAAAGGAAACAGGGGATGGCCTGAAATGGATGAAAATGCACTAAATATCACAGAGTTCTGGGCATTATGCCAAAAAATGAATTCGTGGTGAGACCATCGCCCTTTTGCAAACGATTTCCACATTATCTAACGGTCTGCCTCAATTTGCATACACTAGCCAGAACGCCGTGTGAAATATGGAAACTGATCTGTGATCTCTCTCCACTCTGATTCTGCCCTTTTCTCCCAATGGAGACGCCGCTCCATCGCTCTTTCTCTCTGTACATTGTTCCTGTTTGTGTGTGTGTCTGTTTGTTTGTCCGTCTCTCTCTCTATCCCTCCCTGTCTGTCTGTCTGCGCCTCGTCTCTCCGTCTGTCCCAGTGTCTCCGTGTATGATCAGCAAAGTGCAAGGAGTGACGGGGGGGGGAGCCCCTCTCTCTTCTTCTTCTGATTCCCCCTCTTATGTTAGGAGGAGATCAAGGAGCGACCATGGTGGTCCCACGATGAACGAAGTATTGAATCAGTTCGAGACGAGAATGAGAGCCTGTAGTTTTTAGGGTTCCTTAATGAGACACAAAAAGCCTATTATAAAAAAGTGGAACAATCATTAAGGAACCCTAGTAGTTTGGCGTAGAATCTCTTCGGTATTGATTGAGAAGGACATGGACAAAATGAAGAAGAATCCAATGTATGGAATGACCAATCACGTAGTTCTGAATCAGATCCACATGGTTGCTTGAGAATGTGGAAAAAGTGAATTCAAAAACAAAACAATACATAATATGCTGCCCCATTGCAGCCCGTTCCCCTGTGTGCCATCTGCTCTGCCGACTCGACGGGCATCCACTTTGGCGTCGAGGCGTGCGCCGCCTGCTCCGCCTTCTTCAGAAGGTTAGCAGCATTTCGCATCATTTCGAAAACCGGAAGTGTCATTTCGCACTAACGGGGAGTGCTCGTTGAAGGATGTCGGAAGCTAGTTACATACATATATAAATGATGGTTGTGGCAGGCACTTTGCTAGTAATGTATTGCTATCATGAGTCCGCCATAAGTATGATGCTAGTAAGAAACCTGGCACATCTTTTTACGACCGGCGTAGATACTGATTTGCTTCTTTCCAGAACGGTCGTACTCGCCAAGAACTACGAGTGCACGAAGGGCGGCGAGTGCGTGACTCATAAAGGCGAGCACCTTTTTAAAGCTAGCTATTATAAACATTTTGAGACGCGTGTCGACCTGGTACTTGATCGGCCGGAAGCGGGGATTGGGCTGTTTTGTGCGGGATTTGGGATGGGCGTGTGTGTGTGTTGCTTGAGCCTTTATTCTGTAGTTTGTAGTCTGGAGTGGTGTCAGTTGTTTGGTTGCGCTTTAAGCAGTCGTCAGCCTAGAGAGAGATGTAAAGAAAAAAAGAGAGAGAGATCGGCCTACACAAACGAGAGCCATGTATCTAGTTTCTGCCCCCGCTACTAGCTGATGTTGCGAAACGTGGTTTTAGAGCCGGCTCGAGGAAACATCTGCTGATTCAGAGGAAACAAAAGAGAGAGAGAGATTAGGGAATTTCTGTTTATCTCCTTCATCTCTTGTGCCCTACTGTGGCAGGCAGGTGGCTGTGGTGCTAGGAGCCGCTCGGAATGCGCCTATTCCGTCACAAAGGTGGTTGGTGATCACGCGGTCTCTCTCTCTCTCTCCCTCCCAAATCTCTTTCTAGTGTGTTGCTAGCCGGTCTATGGGCGGCTCCGGGTGTGTGCGGGTGTGCCGAAACCGTAGTGAGCAGCCTTAGAGACCCGAGAGTGATGGGCGATTGTTACGAAAAATGAATGAGAGAATGTGACTAAGGGGAGGGGGGATAGTCACCAAAGCAAATAGGGACAATAGTAGGGAAGTGAGGGAGGGAGGGAAGATCTTCTTCTTCTTCCTCCTCTTTACCTTGTGCACATGCATACTAGAGAAGCAGGGGGAGAAACTAGCGTGATGATGATGATATGGGAGAGAAACGTGGGATTCCAACACACTTGAAACGCTGAAACTGAAGAGGGGCTAGAGGGTAGTAAGAGATCGATGGTGGAACGAAGATGGGAGAGGGGAGAGGAGATTACTACTTCAGTTTTGGAATCATCAAACCTCTATTCACTCATTATTTGTGTTTAATGTACTCACTCATGATTTGTATGGATCCGAGGACAATTATGTGAACATACTAGATACTGTGGAGTGTTTTCAAGAAGAGGAGCTGGAGTAGGGGAGATTGTAGTATTGCATTTCATTGTTTGTAACGTTGCTCTTTCCTCTCATCCTTCCTGTGAAAAGGTTACTTCCTCCTTTCACTCTCTTTGCACGCATACGACGATCTCCGATCGACAAAAGTGCATGTACAGATGGACTACGGGAGGAGAGAGAGAGAGAGATTCGACGTGTAGTATTTGAGAGTAGCCTCCTAGTCCTCTGTTACGAGGGGGTGAATAGGGAGATCTCTGCATACATACAGCGTATGTAGCTTGGATGCGCCGGGCTGTTAGCAAGGGATACGAAATGTTGCCAAGAAGGGGCGAGTTTGTGTAGGCACTCAGATGATATCATGGGCAGCTGCGTGGCATTGAAAATCGAGTGAAATTTCGGAGGGAGGAATCATCGATAATATTTGCGGAGCTGTGGCAAATCACATTGAAAATGGCACGTGGAATGTGGAAAGAATAAAGTAGAAAGAGAGGGGGAAAGGATAAACGAAGACGATAATATAATTAATTGTAGATTATAATTAATTAATTAAATAAATAACATTTGCAGATACTAGTGGATCAGCGAGATGTCGTGCGTGCAGATTCAAGAAGTGCATTACTGTGGGAATGGACCGAGGGGGTACGTTAGCCGCCTTTTTGAATTCAGGATACGGTAGAGCAGTATCGATTGATTTAGCTTTAGCGTACTGTAGATTATTAAGCTATTCCTTACTTATGGTAGAGTACGGTAGTTGTAAAGTACTGTAACGTCGGGAGATTACGGTAATATTCAGTCTGATTACTGTATCTTTGCAGCCGTGCAGCACCGCCGCGACGCCATCGGGAAGGTGTCGCAGATCAAGAAGGAGGAGCAATCACCGCCGGGCGGCGGTAATTAATTAGATTACTAATTAGTTAATTTAAATTAAAGATTAATTTTAACTTGGTGTTCTATGGGTGTTTGTGCCGGTTTACAGTAGATTGGAGAGCTAAATAATTGTAGAAATAAATAAATAATTGATGATTTTTTCGCAGAAGAGGAGATGGACACGAAGCAGAACGTGAACAGCTACCACCACCTCATGCTGCCCTCCACCTCCAAGCCCGAACCGAAAATGTGAGTTCAAATGAGGTTACGGTAGTCGATCGATTGGGTACGGTAGCCATGTTTACACGATGACTGGCCAGTTGTTGGTTTCATCTTCTCCCCTTGACTGGCCCGACTCAGTGTCTCAGATTACTATGACAGTGGTATGCATATGAATTGATAAGTAATTGTGCCGTATATTAATAGATAATTGTGCAGGAACGTTCTGGAGGATTGGGTGGACCGGCACTACAAGCTGTCCAGGAAGCGCAAGCTTTTCTACACTCTCACCACGCTCACCGACGCTTTCGAGGACACTTCGCCTACGGTATATCGATTTATTTTATACTGTATACGGTAGTATCAATTGAAGAGAGTACGGTGGTATTAAATATCGATTTGTTTGCAGCAGAACCAACCGCCCACAGAGATGCGCAACTTCTCCGAGTGCATGTATCAGCTGTGGCGGATCGAGCCTCGTCTGGTGGCTGAATACGTCAACGAAAACCCCGTCATTATGCATCTAAAGGCCAATGAGAAGGTACGGTAGAAGAGGGGATACGGTAGTCGATCGAGAACTTACGGTGTACGGTAGCCATTAATATCGTTGCTTGCAGGCTGCGCTCTTCCGCAACTTCATGCTCGCATTCCAAGGCGTGGAGGAACCGTACCTCACGTGGTTGTACGGCGGCACGGACGGGAACATGTGGGTGATGCCGAATCGGTGAGTGATTGATCTTTGATCTTTGCCTTGTGTTGTATTTAAAGCAATTTATGAAGTATTTAATGTATTTTATGAAGTATTTAAGTATTTGCAGTATGTTTAGGCTTTTTTCTTGCAAATGGGTATATGATTATTTATGACACCCATTTCAGGCAGTTCCTCAACTTTGAGCACATCAACATGTACTTTGCGACGAATATCATGTCTGGACTCAATCTGGACATGTCGACGGCAGTACGGTAGGTGGTCCTGATATCGATTAATTACTCTGCACTCGTGCAAGTTAAAAGTATACAAGTGAGAGCCTGCACAGTTATTGGTGAGGTCTAGTTTCTGTGAATGAGGCGTGCAAACAGATGGATAATCTCTTATGCTACAGTATGCTCAATCGATAATGATGCGTTCTACAGTATCTTCCTGCCCTCGTTCGCGCACGCGATGGAGATTGTGGGGAAGCCGATGTCGAAGCTGTCGATCACACAGAACGAGATGATCGCCCTCTCCGGCATCATGTACCTCGATCCCAGTCAGTTATTTATTTAATTTATTTATCGTACAACGCAAGGGTGCGTCAACAGGTACAGAAAAATGAAGTAGTCGTTTAATAGGAAAGTAAGGTGATTATGTAACTTTATGTTACTGGGCTACTGTAGGAAAAGAAGTAGGGTTCCGGGGGGAGGGGTACGGTAGTTGTCCGGTGGGTCAGACGATGGTGCGTATTTGCAGTGGCGCCGGGTCTGTCGGAGGAGACGCGTGCGTATTTGATGAAGGCGAGGGGCGATCTCATATCCTCCATTCTGCAGTACTACTACGATGTGAGTTTTATGTTTTCATTCTTTATGCAATCACTGAAACCTGGTATAACATGGTAAATGCGTGGAGATCAATAACGCAAAAAAAATTGTGTAAAAAATGGCAGGGGGGGTTGTCCGAATGTTTCCGGGTCAATGATCTTTTTAATGCACAAATTGAACGCCGCTCCCTCTGCAGGTGCTGTCGAAGGAGCTGCGGTTCGAGGACCCGCCCGAGGTGCGACTCTCCGTCCTGCTCAACATATCCGCAGGCATCAAGGTGGGTCTCGAAAGCATCCGCGCGATACTGTAGCTGCGATCGTTAATTGATTTTTCTCAATTAATTTTAACACATTTTAAGGGTAGATAATATTTTTTTTAAAAGCTAATTAACTTAATTAGTAATTAATTAAGTGTTTTTTGTTGCAGATCCATGCGGAGAAGACGCGCGAGAACATGCAGATCATGTCGCTGTTCGAGGTGATCCCGTGCGACAACCTCTTCAACGAGATGTGCAACATCGAGACGGCTTACTCGGATGAGGTACGGTAAATATGTCATAAGGTAGATGAATATTGTAGTTGAGGGTACTGTGGCTATGAGGTATTACTGTAATGGATAAAAACGTTTGTGTGCTGCAGGCGCGGTCGAGGCTGCGTGAGCGCGCGATTCTGGAGGACCTCGTGCCGAAGGTGAAGATTGAAGCGTCCGGTGAGTGAGGGGTTGCAGACAGGGGAGAAGAGATGGGGGGTTGGAGGGTGGAGTGATACTTGGAATTCCCTCCTATTTAAGTAGCGTTCAATTGAACTCGGTAAATAAGTGAATTCTCGTTACTGAAGCAGGGGTGAAATGTTACGGTATACGGTTTAATCGATTGAGATAAAATATTACGGTATTCTTTCCTTCTGCAGACATCAAATGGGAGGAGTACAAGCGGCAGATTCGGACAGGCATGATCGCCAAGGGCGCCCACATGAGTGCCATGATTGGCGCCGATAAGGAGTGAGTGATTATCGATTTATTGATAGGTTTACTTGCGTCTAGTACGGTAGCGGCAATCGATTAATGACTGATGACTTGCATTGATCGATATCGATACCGTAACCCTCTACAGAGCCCGTATGACGGTGCCGGTGCTCGAGACGGAGTCGCCCATGTCCATGCTCGCCAAACTGAACGCGCAGAAGAAGGAAGAGGTGAGGATACGGTAGAGCTACGGTAGTCGATTTCCTATCGAGTACTGATTATTTAAAATGGATATAGCGTTGTCTACCACAAAAATTAGTATTTGTTTTGCAGCCGGAAGACGACTACAAGCCGGGCCCATCTATCCGCCTTCCTCCGGGAGTGCAAGTCACTCTCCCGCAACCTTCTCCCGTCTCTGCCTTTGCGACCCCAGTGTCTGCGGCAGCTGCAGCTGCTGCAGCAGTGGCCACCTCGCTGGCTGCAGCTGCAGCAGCCTCGTCGTCGTCCTTTGTCGTCCCCTCTCCGCCCGCCATCACTTCTGCAGCACCTGTCGTGCAGCAGCAGCAGCAGCTGACGCCCGACCAGCAGCTCATTGCGCGGATTATGGCGAATCAGAAGAGAGATCATGCGGTAAGTAGGGGGATTACGGTAGGACTAATGATTGGGGAGTACTGTAGGGTAGTTTTTTTTAAACAATCTGGGTAGCCTCTTTTCAATATTATTAGGTTACGGTATTCCTAATGATTGGGGAGTGCTGTGGGATATTTTGTAAAATAATAAGCGTAGCTTTTTCAGTTTTCAATAGTCGTAGGTTACGGTATTCAGTTATTGGGTTACGATAGTTTTTTTCCTTTTGCAGATCCTGCAGATGCAGAATGAACGGCTGGCGCACGGCATTCGGCCGATAGACAGGGCGCAAGAGTACCTTCAACTCACTCAAATGACGGCGGGTCTCGAACGGAACGATCAACTGGAGAAGAGGAAGGGCGTGCAGGTACGGTAGTATTGCAAATTAACAATCACTCGTGTACGAAATAGTAAAACGTTCCGCTGATAACACACACAATGCGGAAGGTGAGAGAGCGCGTGAAAACAGAAATAGAGCGCATAGGGGTACAGAAATAGAGCGCATAAATAAGTAATTCAAATAGGGACTACAGTATGTGGCGCGGGAGTAGAAGAGTATATCTCATATTGGTATCGTTGCAGGATCCAGTGAAGGAGGCAGTGGCTGCTGCGAAGCGTGCGCGCGTGTCATTCGTCGACGCGGGCACCGATCCGGCCACTCCGCCCAACCCGAATGCCGCCATATTTGCTGCAGCTGTAGCTGCGACTGCTGCAGCCGCAGTGTCGGCGTCGGCTGCTGCATCGGCTGCAGCTTCAATGCCGTTGGCGGTCGCTGCGCCCCTCGACGCGCTGCCCTCCATCACCTCGCCCTACTCGAGCATGTTCAACTCGCTGCAGCAGCGCGCTCTGGCGCAGCAGAACATTCATGCGCATCATCAGCAGATGCAACTGCAGCAGAGCACGCAGCTGCATAACCAGCAGCTGCTGCAGGCGCTGCTGCAGCAGCAGTTCCCCAACCTCCCCAACCTGCCCCAGCTGCCCTTCTAGGCAAATGTATGCAACTAATTGATCGTTTTTCTTCTTCGTATTCTTTAACTTTCCTCGATTATAAGATTTGTATGTGCAGATTGGGGTTGTATTTTTCAGAAATGTTTTTCTTCCTCCTTTATATTATCACCTCCAGCAATGACTACCTTTTGTTCTTGTAACACTCACAGGGATTCAATGATCTCATAATTGTCGATTGATTCCAAGATTTTTGTATAAGTGCCCTACCGTACCGCCGCTCCGACTACCTTCAGACCAATTAATAATACTCAGACTACTTTCTTTCTCAGCTCAAAAACAGTGTAGTGATAAGACTCTTGAACATCTCAGGCGCTTCATTCGCTAGCTGAAATTTGTTCACTTTTTTCTTTATGTTGTCGTTCTAGGCAAAGATTTGTGTATAGCTAATGTTACCACAGTAAATACCTCTCATCGTCTAAGCAAAGTACCCTCCGGATAGTGATTTGAAAGAGTAGCAATAAATAGTCGACCCCTCATTCCCTCCCGGTACCGCCCCGATCAATAGCTACCGTATCAACTGAGTTTGCTGCTTTTATGTATCGATTAATCGTTGATCTATGTGTCGATAAGTGCGTCGAATCTTCTTCCCTTTCTCTCTCTCTTTCTTCTATTCAGATGCACAGAAAACAACTCAGGTTGCGTACCCAGCTAATATGCCCAGTGCGAGTAATAGTGAGACCAAATTGTGTTGGAATTTGTTTTTGTAAAACGATAATAAACTCAATTGATGATGTTTGTATTGTGATCGGAGAGAATCAAAATGGAGTGGACATTATCTCTACAAAATACATGAAGTTGGCAATCAATAACGATAAAAGCTATCGTAGTGGTCGATTCCAGTATGTCGACGTCGGTAATGAAGCACTCGCCACAGCTCAGCTCGTACGGTGATGCTGGAATGGGTACGGTAGTTGAATCGATTAATGAGTTCACGGAGGCTCAAAATCCCCACTCCCCCCACAAGAAAAAAATTAACAACGACGGTCTAGAGACTCTAAAAAATACAGTAACATAGAACTGAAAACAAATGTTTCCACAAAAGGACCTAAAGTATAATTTAAAGATACACGAGTTGTACGTAGCGGAACGAGTTTTACGCAACAAGTTTCCATGACCGTGTGCTTATATTCCCCATGAGCCTCGGTGGAGTTAGCGTGATCGATCGATAGTATTCTGTAGCTACAGTATGCCTTCCAGCCGCTGCTCAGCGATTCATGGCGAACGCGACGAATTCCTCGCTGCTGATTGCCAATCGGCCCACGAGGGTTTGTAGTTTGGTCTTTGCAGATTGATCTTTATAGTTCGTAGTTTGATCTTGCCCTATTCGATGAATACAATTTCAATCGATAATTATTGATCCGGTAGATCTCGTTCCTCTCCTCCACTGCTTCCTTCCTCACGGCCTGTCTCGGCCCGCAGCCGTCGCTGCTCATGCACGGTCCCGCCACGCCCGAGGACGACGAGAGCTTCAGGTACGGTAGGATTGAAGTACGGTAGCTTGTTATCGATTGGAGATGATGTGGAAATATTTTTTCTACAGGCAACTCGCGCACGCCAAGCTGCCCGCGGACCCCAACGACCTCGTGTGAGTTTTGACTAATTATTATATATTTCATACTAGCCAAGCTAACCGCTTGCTACGGGTAAACCTAATGGATTCGTTGGGGACTGTACATGTTTTTTCTAGCAAGTTTATAAAAATCTGGCAAAATGTTTTTTACTGGAGGGGATTCGAACCCACGACATTACGATTAACAGGCAGAGAGCTTAGCCACTACACTATCTGGGCGTTGAAAGAGCAATCACGAATCTCAGTCATGAACGCCCGCGTTAGGAGGGGATAGGAGAGTGATGCGGTCTCTTTCCTCTCATCGTTCAAGTTGATGCCAGACTTTATAGACCCCCAGAATGTCCACACTCTCTCGGGACACACTCAGAGTACTCTAGAATCACTCTTGTACACGACCCCGGTGAGAGAAAAATACTGCAAAAGTTTTGGTTCCGAGTGGGTCCGAACCCGGTACCTTTCGTTCACCAGTCTATGCTGTTACCGACTGCGCCACGAATAAAGTTGTAAAACAACTTAAGAACGGTCCAGGGGCCGAGTACAACACCAGGGAAACGCGAAAAGTCCAAATCCGATTCATGTTTGCATCATGTGATTTCGTTGAACCGGCTACCACACCCGAACCAGGTGTGTTACCGACATGGTACCGACACCAATCCACTCCTCCGATCATGTTCTGAACGGAATACTACTCGTGAGCAGTCCAGGGGCCGAATACGAATCGAGGGAAACAAAAATTCAATGTTTTCATAACTTTTTCCACTATATTCGGCTACCACACCCGAACCAAGTGTGGTACCGACGTCGTACCGATACAAATCCACTCTCCCCAAGTGGGTCCATACGAAAAACTACCACAGAGCATCCCAACAACTGTCTACGACTCGCGAGAATCGCGAAAAACGCCAAAAATCCGTTTTTGGCAATTTCAAACGCCCGTAACTCGTTTCAGAGACGTGCTAGAAGCCCCAAATCGTGAGATCCGTAGGATTTTACTTTCCAACTTTTCAAGGGGAACATTTTCTCTTCAGAAAAGTGAAAAATCGGCCCGGTGGAATTTTTGCAAATTACAAAAAGTCGCAAAAATCGACATTAGTACCCCACGCCATCAAGTGCTGTAGGGCTCAAAGTGGTCACACAGCGCCCAGTTTGCGTAGGAATAGTGCCCAGTGGTTGCTCTAAATCACCTAATATTTTATTAGTACTTAGTCACCCCGCTTCATATTCGTAATCACTCGGGTACACCTATTTGGATAGTTTTTTGTGTGCTTCCGTATATCTCGCTTCAACGACCTCGTACAGGTATCCCAAAAGGTCCATGCTTGTAAGCATGGATTTCCGGATAAATCTCCTGATCATGCTCTTTCTTTCTACGTCGAGAACGAGACTTTTTATTGACTTTGAACAAAGTTATGATCATATGAAATACGCACTTTATGCCCCAAAAAGTACCCAAGTTTGGACCCATAGATCTCGGTCCCCAAGCATGGTAGCCAAAATCTGTCAACGCCAATCGATCACAAACCTCTTCAATACCCCCAATCAGCTGTCCATACTATTTACCTCTCAACCCCCACATTCTGCCATGCACTTTGCTTCGAGCGGTCAATTATCGGACCTGCAATCCTTTAAAAACAGTCAATTTGTATGCGTGTTCATTGGAAACGCGGTTATAGCTAGAAAGAGAAACGCATATATCATAACGAAGTGAGATCATGAAAGGTCGAGGTTGATCTAACGAATCACAAGGTGAGGTAGCAAACAACGAAATATACTGAAATTTTGTAGCAGTGGCGAAACTTGAAACCGCCCGGTCCAATGTTTCGATCGTTGCTTGGTGTTCTGCATTTCTTTCTTCCGAACTCACTTGCTGTCATGTCTTGCAGCGGTTTGCAAAATCTGTAATAGATTTATTATTATAAATATTTTAATAAGATTAATTTAATTAATATTAATAATATTCCATTATTAGTGCCCTCGGCGTCAACCAGCCGTACTTCGTCGTCCCCCTCACAGACGGGAGTGTGCACGTGGTGATGGTCGATGAGGGGCAGAGAGGAATCCAGCCATTCCATCGAATTGCGACACATGAGGGAGGAGCAGAGGTACGGTAGTTACAATACAATCGATAACTGAAATAGAAGCGCATTACGTTGTAGTATAATAGGGGAAATTGTGTTGTTAATTGTAATATTAAAATATGAGCACATCTATGCAGCATAATAATGCAAATAATGTGCATTGAGCGCAAAGTTGCTAGGCAAACGATTCTCTAAGCTTTCGTTTCTTAGAAAGCGATTCGACAACCTCCTCATTCCACGCTCTCTCTCTCTCTCTCTCTCTCTCGCACCGACGCACAGCGCTCATAGAAACGAGGCAATGTGTGGAATGAGGTTGGAGAACCGTCATACATTTTTTTTTGTCTCACGGACAATACATCTTATTGCGTAATTTATAAACTAGTCAGTCCCATAAAACTGGTCAGATCTCTATTGATTTTCTTCACGCGCATTGCCCGTGTTTTAAGTGCAACAAGTGGAGGATCACTGGAGCATCACTTTTGCAAAACATCTTCAGTATACGGCGAAACGCAAATGTCAATGTGGAATTTGAAAGTGTATTGGGTGAGCCTGAACCGTTTTCTAAGAAACTAAACCTTGTGAAAGCGTTCTCCTAAAAAATCTGCTCTATGTGTGGTGCATGACTGCCCTGTTTTGTAAGAATATAGGTTTTTCTATAATAATAATAATTATGTATTACAAATTTACGAATTCGTAAAAATTCGAGTGTTCGCGAACACTCGTCCGAAATAATAAAACGTTCCGTTGATAATCCGTGCTAAACAACAGATACGACCGCGAGAGAGCATGGCAAAGTGAGAGACACGTCGAGGTATAGAAAGAGAGTACACCACCAGTAGTCCGTTTCATGAACGTATCATTTTAACATTGTAATATTGGTACTTTTGATTCCTCGTACCGCTATGCCAATCTCGCGCCCTTCTCTCGTGCAGGCATCATGCGCCGGTTCACTACATAGCGCAATTCCAAACCTATCATTGCAGGCATCATGCGCTATTCTAAAACGATCGTTGCAGGCATCGTGCGTCTGTGCCGTCGACAACTCGATCATCGTGGGCGGATCGGACGGCAAGATTGTGATGATCGACGCGGTGCAGAACGAGACGAGAGTGGTGGCCAAGGTACGGTAGGAGAAGGGAGGACGAGAATACGGTAGTTTGATCGATTGGCGAATACGGTATTAGGGAATTATAGTTATCATAGCATTACCATCGGAATTCTGTTTCTATTACCATCGCTGGGATTCGTTATTGGCAATAGCATTCATGTTTCATCAACACTTCTCATAAATAGAATTTTGACAGATATTCAATAATGTTTTGAGTCAGCCTTTGTGATAACCTTACTCACTTAGTTACTTGGTACATTCATCTTCAACGTGCGAGGAGCAAAGTTTAAGAATAAATATGATTGTGATTGCAGTCGGGCGCGGGCATCGAGTGCATCTCAACACTGGGCGGAGGATCCGTCGTCGCCACGGGAAATATGGCTGGATTGATCAATGTAAGCTGTTTTTTAATTAAAAATATTTATTTGATATAGCATATCCACATAGGTCGATAGGTACGTAAAAAAACGACGAAGCCAACCCGCATTCTGAGAAATTTTGGCTCAAAAATGAGAAACCAACCCACATTTTCGCTTTTTCATGCTCATTTTTGACAAACCCAACCCGCATTTTCGATTTTCCGCAACGCACCCTTTCGACCTATGCATATCCAGCAGAATAGAGATCACATTTTATTTTGTTTTTTTCCCCATGAACCGATATTCATCGTTGCCTAGAGCCTTTTCCGTAGGTTATGGAAGCATGGGTGCATGGGATCACCGGGTGGGAGAAATTAACGTCGTCGCCAGGTGAAATATGGCCTGATTGATCAATACCAACGTTTATTTGCATTATGGGATTTTTTTGTAAATGCAGAATATTTAACAATAAATCTACTGAACTAGCAGAGTGTGTTGAGGTTAAACTACGTTATGGTAGGGTGCGCACTACGTTTTCAAAGTATGGTTCAGGGGGGGGGGGGGGGGTGTTCAGTTGCAGGGCACAGTTCGGTCCAGGGGGAGCTTTGCAGCCGACTCCAGGCTCGGTCCAGGGAAAACTCGGTAGCAGGCTCCAAGTTCGGTCCAGGGGGAGCTCGGTAGCCGGCTCCAAGGTCGGTCCAGGGGGAGCTCTATGGCCGGCTCCAAGTTCGGTCCAGGGGGAGCTCGATAGCCGGCTCCAGGTTACATTGAAGCTCGACTTATGTTGGGGAGTGTTAATCGCTACAAAGAGTACTGGCTTATTCCGTTGCACTACGCCACTTCGTGGCTCCGTGGCAACTTTTTTCGATCGCTCTCAGCCTCACGAGCCTTTCACAACGGAAACGCAGGATACAGTGCGTTCATAACTTTTAGAACAATTTCAGAAACGTTTTCTGTGATTCCCTACGCTCTATGAATCATTTGAAAAGTATTCGACAATTTCGATTTTTCACGTTAGAACGTGTTAGAACACGTTCAGATACGTTTCTGAAATTGCAAAACACTTCCTGTGATCCCCTACGCTCTCTGAATCATTTTGGAACTTTTTGAAATTTTCGATTTTTGACGTTAAAATGTGTCAGAACACGTTCAAACACGTTCTGACATCGCAAAACACTTTTTCTGTGATCCCCTACGCTCTCTGAATCATTTTGGAACTTTTTGAAATTTTCGATTTTTCACTTTAAAACGTGTTAGAACACGTTCAAACACGTTTCTGACATCGCAAAATACTTTTCCTATGATCCCCGACACTTCCTTCATCATTTGGGAAAATATCGAAAATTTCGATTTTTTACTTTAAAACTCGGCAAAACAGGTGAAAACGTGTTTCACGGTACTCAAAAACGGGTTAGGACAGCTTCTGACACTTGCTTCTGAGTGTTTCACGGTACTCAAAAACGGGTTAGGACAGCTTCTGACACCCGAAAAATGCGGCAAAAGGTTTGCCCGCGGCGGGGGTCGAACCTGCGTCGGTCGGATTTGAAAGCAAGCGCTTTAGCCACTTGGCCATGGATTTTGTTTAAATATTTTTTTATTTAAAAGTTTACTTTTGTGGATACGCATATGATAGTGAAGAGAGTGTGTCGAAATCTTTCTTCGTTCCCGAGTTATTCAGCAATTAAGTTTTAACACACGGACACACACACACACAGACGTTCTGAAATAATAGTCTTTAGGAATATAGAACAAATTTGTTGAGGTTTTCTTGTTAAAGAAGCGATCGCAGGTGGATTGAAATATGTAGCGCCCGCCGTTGGTTATGCATGTCGTGGTACACGAGATCAGCGGGTCTAAAATGAGAAAATGAAGAAACAGATGACCCTATATTCTACGAAATTTTCTACCCACCATTGGCCCGCTTGCGCTCGTCTTAATTTGTCCATGCAGTGGCACATGAGATCCCCTGGTGGTTTTTTTGAGAAAAAAATCTGTTCGACAATATATTGTGCGTAAATTTCCCGTTCCGTCAATAACGAAACTACTGTGCAAGAAGTCGGCGAAATACTAACACGCCATATCAATATTTCCGTGATCAAATTATGTGCTTTCAATAGCAGTGGAATGCACGTTTTACGAAATAGGAATGAAATAATTTTAGAGAAGATGTCTGCCGGAGACAAGTTTTTGAACTGCACAATATTTTTTTTTTTGAAAAAAAATATCTTCGGATCGTGATTGAAGTATTTGAGCCACATGGCTTATACAAGCTGTGTTGCACGAGAACACCGCGTGAGTAATGAGAAAACCAATTTTTTCCCTCTGCACTTCCGAGTTGTGTTGTTATGTCATCAGAGTTGAGTTGAGTTATGTGTTGTATGGAGATTAGTAAATGACTGGGGCTTTTGAGTTCATTGATACTCTTTCCAAACTGTACTACGTGCGATCACTGGTTTAGAAATAACATTATGATAACGGAACCAAATTCCCGTTCTCCAGCGAGAATTGTTTTTTTAAAGAAGACGCCGAATATTCCGGTGTCCCACAATTTCTGTCGCCAAATCGCGACCTCCATATTTTCGTCATAACTTGGTTAAGTCGAATCGGTCAGTGATCGAAGTAGTCGTTGTTTCTACTGATGACCTCCTACCATCTATTAGGCGGAGCCCTGATATCCTTCCTCAGAGGGGCTGGGCCCCACAGTCAATCCAAGATTGGAAGTCGGCGTCGAGATCGGCCCGAATGACGAACTGCTTTTCATGGTGGAAGCACGCAAAGAATTTCAAACAGCGATAGGTGCAAGGGCTGGTATCGATAGTATGCAGCGGTATAGTGGCCACTCTAACTTCGCATTGCCCAACTTTTTCTAGAACATTTTAGAAAAAAGGGGTCTTTGCCAGACGATCATTATTTGAATTTTTGATTAGCTCTGGAGACCAAACGGGACTGTGATGGCGGTCTCTTATATTTGGATAGAGTAGTGATCGTGGAAGTTGTTGGTACAATTACTACGGATCTCTCAGTTGATGGGGTAGAGAAGGGAGGAGGAGAAGCTGAGAAAGATATTCATTTTGTGGACTTTATCCTTTGGGACGGGCTATCGCTGTTTTCCCGAATACAATCGTTCTAGTTTCATGTCGTTGTTGTCGCACATGATCCACTTGTTATGCACATTGAAACCCTCTCTGGTCCATCTTGTGTCTGCCGTATAGTCGAAAAACTCCCGACGCCCATTAACAAGTTTCTTCTCAGTAGAAGCGAAAAGATAGTGATTGGCGACATGTTTCAGCTTTCTCCTCTTCCAGTTATGATGCTTATTTTGGCACATAATGGATATGGTAGTATACGTGGTACATCGTCCAACTATTGGAACGTATAAGTTCACCGGTAGGTAATACATCTTGTGCTACATGCGATCACCGGGTGTGAAATAAGGAAATGGAAGATTTTCCCCCGTCACTTCTGCGAGACGTGTAAATTTCATTCGCGACTTTCCTGGCTGCGATTAAAACGCTGTCGTTCGTCGTCGCTTATTTACGTAGTGGTGCACGAGATCGCCGGGTGTGAAACGGGGAAATGAATCATTCCCCTCTCCCCTGCTAAATCAGCTCGATTGTGTTTTTTTTTCAAGATGATTATTATATGATTGGCACTTTTGAGTTCGTCGCTGAGTTATACAAATTGTGCGACGTGCGATCATCGGGTGTTTCTTTTGCGATATGCATAAATTTCCTTCTAATTGTAAGAAACGATATTCCATCTTCAATTAAGGCGTTGGCGCTCCTCGTCGCTTATTTACGTAGTGGTGCACGAGATCGCCGGGTGTGACATGGGGAAACGAACAATTTTTTTCTAAGCTAATTTTTCTGACATTTCATCTTTCCCGATAGGAATTGTCGGGCTGTCTAAATTGTAAATTTTAAACTGTACTAGTGTAGGAAGTATGAGTTACCCCGGACCCGCGAGGCTGCGTGTTTACCCCAGATCACCCTCATTAATCACCACCTGAGATGAAGCAGCCTCGCCCATTCTACCTCACTCTAGTCCCTACTCTCGAGTGAGTAGCATCCGATAAAGATGAGAGAACCCATCTAGTAGTCTCCGCACATCATCATAGCGGGCGCATAAGCGTATCCGTTATAAAACAAATGGTGGGGCGTGAGATCGCCGGGTATTTGAAACGCATCAAAATGTCCCCACTTTGCAGTTGTGGGACCTGCGCACCGCTCAGTCCACCATCACGCCCCAGTTCTCCGTCTCGCCCAAGGTTTGCATAAATATTTGATCTCTGTGGTTTGTAGTTTGAAACCGAGGTCACAAATGTCTTTATTGATCTTTGATCTCTCTCTTCCAGATATTCGGTGACTCGTGCACGGCGATCGCTACGCATCCAGCCCAGACGAACATCGTGAGTCGCGCCCCAATTTATTGCATAGTGATCACGCAACTTGAATATGTTTTTGGGAATTTTCCACTACAAAAATTTCAGTTTATAATTTTGTAAAGATAACCCTAAAAAGCAAGATTCTCTATCGCCTTGTATTTTGAAAGAATGGTACGATAATTCTCTATTATGTAATATTAATTAATTAATTAATTGCAGCTGGCTGCTGGGTACGAGAGCGGCAGCATCTCGTTCATCGACGCGCGTGGATCGAGTAGAGATCAACCACCAGAGATGAAGAACACCTTCGAGTTGGCCAGTGGACCCATCACTAAGGTAGCACAATTGAACTGAATTGAACTGAATTCAATTACTTTATCATAATCATACTTAGGGGATGGGGCATGCTGATCTCTTCTGGTGGTGTATTCCGTACTAAGGTGTTACGGTAGGGTAGATTACGGTAATTGTAAGGATGGACTGATTTGACCATTGCATCGTGCTCGACATACAGTGATTATAAAATATGAAAACAGAGAAAAAAAATAAGCGTTGCAATTAGTGTAACAACTGTGTGAATGGCCAAATTGTTCATCTATTCACGGCCTAACATTATACAAGCGGAAAGATCCCGCCTTCTTCGGCGCTTCAATTATGGAAAATGTTCCGGATTTGACATTGCCGGCCATGTAGAACGCGTTGATGTGTGAAATATGCATTCGATTGTTGGCGATGTGCTTCCATCCGTGGTCTATTTTCACCTAAATATATTGAATTGCTAATTTCTCTAAAACCAATCTAAAGTAAGTGAAACAAAACTCACCAGCGTGTGATGGTCATATGGTGTTATTTCAATGATGAAATTGTTTCCCGCCTTGATGGGAATCTTTCTTCTCTGTTCATAATCCCACTCGCCATCATTGAAGCTATTGATGACCAGGGCCTGCATTTAAAAAAAATTACACAATCACCCGCCCTCCCCCAACTCCCCTTTTACTATTCTTAAATAGCTTTTTTCATTTATGAACATATAGATGCACCCTTGTAGTGTGCGATAAATAAAATATATAAATATTTTTAAAAATTAGCTATAATCTCACGTTTTCATCGTATCTGAATTCGAGAGACAGCGGAATTCGTTGCTCTGTGCTATTCGATCGCAGTTCCATGACGAATCTTAAATTAATCGCAAATATTTCTTTTATAAATGCCTAAAATCGTGCATACAATAACAATTCTCGATGAATTGTAATGTGTCTAAATGCATTGAATATTTGAGAGAAAAAAATGTAAATCTTTGCTCAGGACAAAGTGCAGAAGTTGTTATTTCGACTGCGAGTGTCCTGGTCTATTCGTGGCAGCTCCCAAAATAAACAAAATATTTTTTTTAAACTTTATAAACCTACTTTCCGCCCATGGCAATTCCAGTGGCGCGAATGGTCATTCCAGATTGAACGCGTGGAATGTCGAATTCTTGCACTGCATAAATGCCATCTGGCTTGACTTCTTCTTTCAATGTAAATGCCATCATTTTATCAAACACAGCAAATATGAGCATTGCATACCGGAGTAGCATTGTCCTGAAATAAAATAATAATTAAAACAGAAAACAAAGTAAATAAATATCATAGAATAAGAGAATTGTTAAATGAAAGGACGCTAAATATGAGTGCTTGAAGGATAGTTTGGCGCCAAAAAAAATAGGCGTATTGCAGTTTTTATTTAAATTTAAGAATCAAAAACTGATTTTTAAAGAGAAAAATGGGTAAGGATTTAATAATATACGCTAGACTACTGATGGAGTTCTTATACTTTCTCTGTCCTCTCTCAGAGACGACCTATCACGCCTCTCACGAGAGGCTCGGACCGGACTTGGCACAGCTCCCATTTTCAAGGTTGAGTTTTTCACGATTTCAGGTGCCAATGGGTCCAACTAAGATCCCTGCGTGCTATTATGCCACATAAGTCATTCCTCGCTTTGCTACAGCTACTGTAAGGTGCAGCTCGCGTACTTCGAAGCCGTTTTTCAGTGTTTCAACGCAGTTTCTGAGAAAACTTTTTGCTTAGAGCTAGTGTTACTTTTCCATGCTCTTTCGACCTGTGTCATTCGTTTTCTGATTGGTTTTCGAATTTGCTTGAAAATCATTGTTATTGAATGTACCAAAATCCGCTCGAAAAGGCTGCATTTTTATTTTTCCATATCCTCCAGCAGGTGATGAGGATTCGAATGATATGTCTAAGCTCCCCCAACTCGGGAGTTGATGCTATATTTCATACGAAAATGTGTCAAATTTTGCTTTTACTCTCATTATATACACCGCACACCGCTTCATTCAAAGGAAATGAACGATTAGAGAGAGGAAGAACAATGGATGGCTGAGTCATTCATCACGAGAGATTCGAGTGACTCGGTGGGAATTGTCTAGAATCCACATTTTTAGCATATTTTCTTATGAAATATAGCATCAACTCCCGAGTTGGGGGAGCTTAGACATATCATTCGAATCCTCATCAACTGCTGGAGGCTATGGAAAAATAAAAATGCAGCCTTTTCGAGCGGATTTTGGTACATTCAATAATAATGATTTTCAAGCAAATTCGAAAACCAATCATAAAACAAATGACACAGGTCGAAAGAGCATGGAAAAGTAACACTAGCTCTAAGCAAAAAGTTTTCTCAGAAACTGCGTTGAAACACTGAAAAACGGCTTCGAAGTCCGCGAGCTGCACCTTACAGTAGCTGTAGCAAAGCGAGGAATGACTTATGTGGCATAATAGCTCGCAGGGATCTTAGTTGGACCCAGTGGAACCCTAAATACTTGAAAACAGAATTTCTTAAAATGAGGTCTGTGCCAGAACTATGTCATTCTAAGCCGAGCCTCTCGTGAGAGGCGTGCTATATCTGACTGAGCGGGGAATAGAATGGATGAAACACAATGGGTTCCTTATCTCGATGGTTCAGAGCCTCTGTCAACGGGTCAGATCGGGGTCAGCTGTCAAAGACAAATGGGAATAGACAGACCAACTAGCCATACATACAACGGATCCAAAAAATGCACGGCATGATGATTATCGATTTTCTCCTGATTATCGATTATTTCTATTCAGATCGCCTTCCACCCTGTGCTGGCTGACAATCTCTTCGTCTCGTCGGTCGACGGCTCACTCGTGCATTGGGACGCCGCAGCACAGTCGCAGGCTGGACTGTACGTTCTTGTAGTTTGTAGTACGATATTTGTATTTTGTACTTTGACATTCAGTTGAACTATGCTTTGCAAACAGTATGTGGTTCCTTAATGTTTTGAGTTGTAGTCTAATAATAGTTTGAACGTTGTAGTCTGATCTCTGAGCTCTCTCTAGATCGTCGAACACGCTCGTGCGCCTCTCGCCGTGGTTGGCGCCGACGCTCGAGAGCTCGAGTCAATTCAATGGTGAGTGATTTTGGACTTTTTTTTGTCTCAAGACCAGAATGGTTACTGTAGAAGCTCAAGCAGCTAGGTCTATCGTTCTTTGCAGTAGTTGAAAGTGGCTTATGTTGCACAAATTTCATTGGTGGAACCACCCTTTAAAAGTGAAAAAAAACTCGCATAATAATTTAAAAAAAAACTTTTCCAATTTTTCCACCCATGAAATTTCTGCAGCAGTAGTTGGATTTGTGATGGCTGTTCGAACAGAATTATGCTGTTGAATTCGTAGCGTTGTTACTGGTTATTGTATTCATCATTCATTCATTAATCTATAATAACATTTGATCTTTGATCTCTCTCTCTCTCTAATCTTTCCTTGCAGCCCTCCTGGCCGACTACCCTTCCTCCGTGAACTCGTTCGCCCTCCGCGACGACGCCATCGTCATCGCCTGCGACAACCAGCAGATCAGACACACTGTTGGAATGACGCTCGTCTGAGAGAGATCAAAGATCAAACTACAGATTTATGATCGATGGTCTATCCCCTGCCCCCTATTTATGTATGATCTCCCCCCTAGACTTACAAAAAAGCATCCTTTTCAAGCACTTTTGATAAGAGAGCGTGCAAGTTGAAGAGATCCGAATTCTTTTTTTCTTTTTTAAACTCCACCTCTCCCCTCTAAGTTATCAGCTGTTGCAAGTTTTTCACGTTGTTTGTTTGTATTGATTGAGGGACAGAGAAAGTGAGGAGAGAGATATCGTGTTACGCTGCATGATATATTTATCTAGGTTGTGTTCACCAGTGACATTCGAGAATTCCTCCCTCCGTTTATCGTTCTCTGCCCACTCTCTCAGATCACCACAATCCCACTCGTCTCTGCTTCTCTGCCCTCTCCTCTCTCCCCACACTCTCTCACCACTATCTCGTACCTTCACACCCAATTAGGCTCATCCTATCGCTTCGTCGGTTTTTCATCCTTTGGTGATTGATGATCTCCTCTTTCTTTTTACGCGATCTTAGTGCGAGATTTGTCTCTGATTGACTGATCCTCTCAATCGTTTCACTGTTGTTACACACTATCACAAGTTTATCAGTGATCTAGGCTATCATCCTCCTTTGAATGGCACTTTGCACCCTCATCTACCACACCATTCCACAGACCGATCATTCCTCCTTAAAAGGGTCAGTGCGAGAGATTTGCGAAAGTGAGAGAGTCCTTCTCACTTTTGCACACTATCTCGCTCCAAATCCTTTTCTGGATGGGTGACCGCTCTGTGGAATGATGTGCGATGGAATGACACTTTGCTTCCCCCCGGCTATCCAATTTGATATCACATCTCCACATCTGTTCCTGTTTCCACTCCCCCTTCCAACGTGTATGATAACTATTGATTGTTTTGTTTGATAAATGTACGATTCTTGGCATTTGAAGAATCGAATTTCCTTCTGCGTCAGATTCGCTGTGAATATTGGCGATAATCGAGAGCTCTAAGAGAAAAAAATCACTAGGAGTTTGAAACGACACATGTCGAGACGGAGAGTGTGAAAGTTTCAAGAGAGCACGCGAAAATGAGAAACGTACTCTCTCATTTTCGCACGCTCACTAATCGTTATTTCTTTGAGTGTTACGGTAGGCATCCCCGTCTTATCGATTGAATCATCTCTCGCGCAAAGGTCGAACCTCGTTTGAGGTAGAGGGCGGTGACCGACCCATTGTGAGGGCCAAAAGAGGGGAGAGAGCAATCGGTCATTTTCTGTTCTTTGAGATGCAAAGGACAGAGACGGTCTTGCGAGAGTGAAAGAGAGATTGTGGCCTTGATAGAAGGAGGGAGAGAGACCAGGCGGTGGTAGATCACTGTGGGGTTGATCTACCATGTGAGCATCGATTAGAGCAGTGCGGTAGGTCATTGAGGACTATTGGGAGTGGATCTTGATCATGCCAATTTGGATTTCCGCTTGTGTAGTGTAATTCTATTCTACTCTAAGGGGGGGGGTCAATGTTGAATTCTCCACTTGCCTTCCGGTGCATGGCCAGTCGTGTGTTTACCCTCCGTCTCCCTCTGACCATCTTCCTCCTCCTCTTTCTATCAGCTGGTTGTGTGTATCACGTAGTCATTAGACAGAGACAGCGTAATCACTCCTGCAAAAGAAAGAAAGAGAGAGAGAGAGAGAGAGAGAGAGAGAGAGAGAGAGAGAGTGCAGAGGGAGGGCGTCGAGCCGCCCCCCCCAAATGTTTCCCTCTGTTGCTCTATGTCGTCTAGCTGGATATCTTTCTCTATTCTTACTTCTAGAAGCATTCTGCAGTGGTACTGTGAGTGGTAAGATGTTTTGCAACTGCGGTTTAGGAACCCTCAACATATTTTTTTCCAGGATTTGTTTGTGCCATGTTTGGAAATTTGTGTACCTTCGGGTTCCTAAACTGCATTCTTAATTATTCTTACTACTAGACTCATGCTGCAGTAGTTCTGCATCTTTTTTTGCATCCTTTCTGGTTTTGCAGCAGTAAATAACAAAGTTCTGGAAAGCGTGCATAGATTAATTCAACGCCTAGTCACACGTTGTTTTCGATATCTCTGACTGTGTTTGTCTCGATTTGCATAAGCTCGCTAGGATTGCGTGGTTTGTTGGCCCATTTTAATTTCTCCTTTTTTTTCTCTTCTTACTCTTCTCTTGCAATGGCTAAACCCTGTACGCGACAGTCCACTCACTGGGGGGGGGGGTACTCTACACTTCTCTTTCTCTTCTTCTTCTCTCCGCCATCTCTCTCTCTCTCTCTCTCTCTCTCACTGCGCGCATCTAGATGTCATCTACTCCCCATTGCATCACCACTCTCCCTCATTGTACCTCTCATCTCTCACTCTCTGTCTACTTGTGCACTCTCTAAATTCCGTTCCACCGACTCTCCTCTCCCATCTCTAGCTACTTATATCACTACAATCCATACCTCCAGAAAGGAGCCAGAGACACTCTCTCCCGCTCCTGATCCCTTTCTCGAGGTGTTACCAGGGTATTGTGATCGTTAACTCCAAACATGCACTCCCCCAGTCCATTCCATCACGCATTCTCCTTTCTCCTTCTTTCTCCATCTCTCAGTCCGTCCATTCTTCCCTCTCCTCTCTGCTGTAAACAGTCCATTTCTCACTCGTTGCTCTCATTGGCAAATGAGATGTTGATCGGATTGAGTGTGAGAGGTGAGTAGTTGGGTACGGTGTTCTGGACGAAAAAAATCAATTTCCAACTTATCGATAAGTTTAAAATTTAGTTAGCCAACAGAGTTAGCACGAGAGTGTGCAAAAATGAGAGAGTCCGTCTCTATTTCACATTCTCTCTCACTCCAACGGCCTTTCTGTAAGGTTGACCGGCCTGCGGAATGAGTGTTATCGTACTCTTTAGATGCATACTATTTTACGCGCATGCTGAATTTCGGTTCCAATTAGGATATGTTTTTGAAGACCTAGTTCTTGGTGCGCTTTTTGGCTTTTTTCTCTCGCGTATCTAAAGACGGTAAAAACAATGTGTCGAGCAAGATGGCCGAACACACACACCCGCATTATCGACCGTCTTTTCGAGCGCGCAACGAGGGGATTTCCCCTCACCCTGTTTGCAAACCATCTCAGTCTCTCTCTCTCTCTCTCTCTCTCTCTCTCAACCTTTCTTTCCATAACAGTCTGACATGTCTCTAGTGCCCTCCCCAATCTTTCTCTCCCACGAATTCACGCGGTCCATGTGCAAATTAGCGCACGGATGCATTTCGAACCACCTGCGCTCTCTCGATTCCACACACTCTCTCCGCAGCAAGCACTTTGTCCTCTTTCTCTGCGCCCTTTCACTTCCGGCAAGTCTCTCGCCTGCTGTCTTCTAGAACCTAACGACATCTGGTGCGGGTGTGTGTTATTTTGCTCCATTTTTCTGCCTTCTAACACTCTTCTCCCCTCCCCCTTCTCTTTTCTCCTCTTTTTCTCTCTTCTTTCTCTAAAATCCATCTGGTCTCGCATCCATTTCTCTCTTTCTTTCTCTGCCTATTTCTCAATCCTCAGTCCTATGTTTTCGCTGCCTCATCCTCTTCTACAATTTCTTATTTTACTCGCTGATGGCACGTTTTGGAACCCGAGAATGTAAGAATTCCTAAATTTTCTGAAGCGTATCCCAAATAACTATTTCAAAAAAGAGAGTTCCTAAACGGCAGTAGTTCCAAAACGCGTCATCACCCTTTTACTCGATGCTACCTTCTTTCCCTCACACTCAGTTACATTCCCACCTTCCTTCCCACTCTCTTTTCTCTTGTTTGCATGCGTCTTTCCACCTCTTTCTGCAGATTTAACTCTATTTTACAGAGAAAGTTTCGAAACTTTTTTGACTTGTTATGTGCCTGTTGATTGTGGCGCCTCTAGCAATGACGGGAAGTGTTTGTAATACCGGGGATAATACCGTGGATCATTCGGCATTTACGAGGCGCCAAGCTGGTAAGCACTCTTTGTGGCGCTTTTCGACGTGGGAGAACTCTCTGCTTCTCTGCCGTCTCTCACTCAGCCACACTCTCTCACCCCTCCACCCCCCGTCTCGCCCCTCTCATCTCACCCCATTGTCTCACCTCACCTCTGTTATCTCCCACCTCGATCCATGCTCCAGTCGGCGCACTGAAAGTGTAGAAACTGAAAGTGTGAAAGTGTTGTGTAGAAAGTTGCCAATTTTTCGATATTTGTTTCTTTGGTTCGCGCACTATCTCGTCCTCACTAATTTTCTTTCTTCTTTATCAATTCACATACAGAATTGCCAATTTTTCATAATTTCTATCTCTACTCCTCTCCATTTTGCAAATTTTCTCATCCTCGGTGATTGTCTCTCAACTTTTTCACGTAAAATTCGTCACCGCAGATATTCCGTGAAAATTTTTACGCTTCTTTGAAGTATGGGGAAAATGCGCGTTTTAATCTGTCATGCGACCCGAGAAAAATGAGGAGACCAAAGGGGCAAAAGTCGGACGGGAAACTATGCAAAAACGGGCGATGGCAGAATGTTGACGTCGACGAATTGTCACATATTTCATTTGTTTCTCTGACTCTCCTCGCTTCGCACACTCTCTAGTCCTCTCTTACTGCACGTAGTCTCTTTTGTGCAGAGTAATCTCTCATCCACAGCGACTCAACCCGTTCCATGAGTAGTCGTATTTATTCATGCATGTATGTAGTAGTGATTGATTGATTGCTGCGATCTCCTGTTGTATCCCTAATTTCGTCACCACTAGGCAAGATGGGGGCAATAGCTTGATCGGGAGTGTTGTGATATGTCTGAGACGTATTTATGATTGAGATAGAGAGACGAGAAAGGGGATTGGTAGCAAGTCTAAGAATGGAATGAACAACGAACAAAGGGTGTAATTGGATGAAATTTATATGATCTTTGATTGACTAGGAATGATTAAACCTTGACCACATGTCTGTATGTTCGCCCGGAGGCTGCTTAGGGAGGAATTAAGCTACCCTATTCTGGTAGCCAGAACAATGTTTGGAAATGAGATTGATAGTGAGAGTGGAACAGCGGGTTGATGAGAGGGCGAGGTGCCATTTTGAGCTACCATTTAGGAACCCGAATTTATAATTTCGAAATGTGCCCTAAAAGAATCCTGGAAAGATTTTTCAACGATTTCTAAACGCAGGATCCAAAAGGTGCCATTACCTATGAAAGGGACACTTGTTCACTTTACCGGACCAAGAGACCTATCTGGGAGTGACTGAGAGGCGACAGCTAGATTCACACAGTGAGAGGATGAATAAGGGTCCCATTCCCGGGTTGCTTGGTCCGGTAAAGTGAAGAAGTGACGTTGAGAGGTACTGCAGATCGGTTGTGCGCGCGCCATCATGCTCGTCTATTTCTATTCATTCTCCTTTATTTGAACTTTTCATCATCACCATCGATGAATTTTTCACCTTGTTCCATGAATCATTCATCGCATCGTTCCACGATGAGCGATTGGTGTGATTCAACCATCGCTTGGTTCCTCTCTCTCTCTCTCTCTCTCTCTCTCTCTCTCTCCTCTTTCTGCTTATCAGTGACGTTGTTCATCGTTGCAGAAGACAAGAGTGTGTAGTGCGCAAGCGAAATAGCAGGGAGAGTGAAGAGAGTGCAGAGAAACAGAGATGACCATGATCATCCTATTAGGAGCACGGGTACTTTGCATTCGGCGGGTAGTTTTACCGCTCGAGATAGGATAATGTCTTGTTTTCTACAATTGTAGCGCGAGTTCTACTCATTTTTCCACTTTCCGCGTGTTTACCGCACCCAATCGATTGTCGATTACCGTATCTCCAGCGTCTCTAATTACTGTATCTCATGAATTATCGATTGCAGCGAATCAGCATCATTAACCATCTTTGTCAGTTTCGCACAGTACGGAACGCAGCATAAACAAGGGAGACAGAGGAGTAACCATAAAGGTGAACGCATTATTTCAATCGGACAGGGTAAGGGCGAGTGAGTGTGTAAAAATGAGACAGTCCCTCTCCAATTTACACGCTCTCTCGCTTCAATCCCCTTTCTGGAGGGTTGATGAGAATGTTGTGTGAGGGATACGTGAAATCCGAGAGACTAAGCCAACCATAATGGTTGTTGTCTCGGAATGATCTGTGAGATGTAGAGTGTGAAATACGGGTAAATAATTGGATATCGAGATTTGATTTAGTTTGTTTATCTCAAGTGAGATGTCGCGTAATTTAACTAGTTATCGATTGAAAAAACAGCCAGTTATTGATTCACTTACAGTAAGAGATGGGTCACGACGCGAACGGTAGTTCTGTGGATCGATCGGTTCGTCCGTCGTCCATCTCTCCCTCCTCCTCGTCCTCCTCCATTCCCAAGGATCGATCGATAATGGGCCGCATCAAGTCCTGCTTCCCGCCAATCAATGGAAAGTGAGTACGGTAGAGTTATTATACGGTAGGGTCATGGTAACGCTATTCGTTTTACCGATGACTATTGTGGTGTACTCTAAATTTTATGGAGATAAAATCGGTTAGAACTACGGTAATGTACTATCAGTGATATTCATTGGCGTGCGGTAGTGAATTTACAGACGACGGTAATTACGGTAATTTCTCTCCGTGCAGGACCCTGCTCACGCACTACATGCCTGCATCAGGGGCACTCTCGCACACCCTCTTCCAGAACCACATCTTCTCCCCCAATGTAGTGCACAGGTGAGAGTAATATTGATCTTTCATCTTTGAAAAGGTTACTGTAATTTCCATTAAATATTCGACCATAGACATTGATCGCAAATGACATTGTTCTTGGATTGTTCCGGGGTCATTCTTTGTCTATGATCGAATATTTATTGGCCTGTTCCGGGCTTCAGCAGTAGTGCCCCGATATCTCCTCTTAATTGTAGTAATTGTAGTCTGTCAAAACACTCTCACTTAATATTTGATCTCTCTCTCCCTTCAGGTTGTTCCCCGTGGGTGAGCTAGCCGTCTCCAATGTCATCCTCTTCAACGCCAATCTCGGCCTCGGATTCTGGGTCAGTTTCTTTTTTTATTTTTGAATTGATCGGGTCTGAAATTTGTGGCATCGTTAGGATCAGGATCATAGTGCTCATTCATCCTTTACAAATCATCGGTTGATACAAATTGTTTTAAGGGTTATATTCCATTTATAACGCACTAGTGAAACGGGAAACGAACATGTTTCGCAGATTCGTGATGCATTCCTCCATATTGATCAATATTATTTATCTGTTTTTATTTGTTTGATACGACCGCGAAGGGTGTGACGGCACTCCAAATTCAATCATCTCCTCCATATCTCCGTATCTCCAGATCTACTTCCGTCCGCACCTCGCGCGCGCGGATCGCTGGACGCGCGTCGAGTTCGCCGTCTTCGCGTCTACCGTATTCAACTTCGGCTCGCTGCTCGCATCCGTCCTCATCAAGGCACTACTGCCGACCAAGTGAGAGGGAGGAGGAGAGGGTCACAGTAGAATCTGAGGGGAGCGTCACCAAATGAGGAGAATATTGAGAGTGGGGGAGAATACTGTAGACTGTGGCGGGGTACTGTAGGTATATGGACACGACGTGTGGCCGCAATTCAGACTGGGAGGATTACGGTAGATCAAATGGTGTACGGTATGCATCTGAAATATATCGTAACATTCTATTTTATAAATCTTTCATTTGTAGGACGAGTACGCCGGTGAAGTCGCTGCTGGCCACCTCCCTCTCCTTCCTTCTCCTCTCGCGCGCCTACAAATACTGCAAGTTCGTCGACAAGAGGAGAGTCGCCTACTCGAAGGTGAGCGAGGAACGGATGATATATAACCCCCTAGTGAAACATGAACCCGCCGTGCGAAAGTGGCATTCCGAAAAAAAATAGTGGGGGACATTTCTTAAATGCGTCAACATAAATACTTTATCATTTAACAAATCAAACAAAATGAGAAAATGGGTAAAATGGGAACCGGGATAGTTGGATGGGGTACGGTAGTTGGATGGGGTTCTCTATTGACGAGGTCCGTTTGACTGGGGGTTCTCTTGCGGGAGCACGCAAGTAGCTCGCTTTCTCCTTTGCGCGGGCGGCATAATATCGGCGGTGCCTCTGCATTGAGTCCCAGTGAGAGCCTGAGAACATGGTAGGGTACGGTAGATATTACTTTGTCTCCAAGTGCATAAATTTACTGCCGAAAAGTAGAAAATTACAATAAACCCGTTTGAAAATTATTAGTCAAAAATGTGTGAGCATTTTTTTCTTCAAATAAGTTATTGATTGACCGGTCAATGACCGTAGTTTCGATCTATTCCAACCTGCGCTTTGATGATGTGGGTCTTGAGTCCGCGTGGTGACGTGTACATGTGACCGCATCCACGGCAGACGAAGTGAAGGAAAATTACAGTACTTCTGTGAAAGGACTGCGAATTTTATGAAATTAATATAAATTCGAGGCACTTTTAATCATTTTCGCGTTTTGTGTATTTAACGGTATTTTATTAGCGGGCAAAGTCTTGGGTTATTTTGTATGCTTTGATTCCATGTGTATGCGGCAAAATGAGGGGAAAGCAAATTTCCAACCTGATAAGTCGCACTATAAGCGTCCTCCTGTTCGGTTTTGATCTCATCCCGAAGTACGGTAGTATCAGAAGGAATCTGCAATTGAAAACTTCTCCATTTCGAGTTTGTATATATATTATCGACGCCCGCAAACTAAACCACTTGATTACATACCTACAGAAAAAGATCATGAGTGAGAGAGCGTGTGAAAGTGAAAGAATCTCTCTCAATTTTACACGCTATCTCAGTCCTGACCCAATTCTGGTGATTTGGCCGACATGTGGAATTATGTACCTGGTAGTTCTCTCGTCGTTTTCGTGTATCGTGGGCATGGAGGGTGAGGGGATTATCGGCGACCTCCTCTTTTACGACGTGATCCATTCTTGAACCCTCACCAGACCTGCGAAAATGATGTATTTTATACAATAAAATGTTGATTAAAATAATGAAAAAACGGGGTCGATAATGTGTTCGTGTTACGACTTCCCTTGCACGTTCGCGTGGTGTGCGTAGGCCATGTGAGCCGAGAGAATCTCGATCAAGGAGTTTAAAACGTGTGATTTCGCAAAAATTTTCTTCAAAATGAGCCTCTAACGTTCATCACTTTTTCTATTCCAGGCTGCCTCTCCCAAGCTGTCCAATGGCCACACGGCGATCAACGGCGATTCACACTAAATCGATAAATCGATCGATTGGCTCCGCCCACTTGTTTGCCAGAGGCTCTGCCCACTGATACCTGTCATCATACCCCGTAGCATCTACTAGTCAGTTACCGTAATACGGCATTTGGATCGATTTTGTAGCGCCACGTCGTCAGTAGTTTTGTTTTTCGTCAGAGTGTGGTTGTTGTTTTCCTGCAGCGCGTCTAATAATACATATTTCCCGTCTCGATACGCCCGGATAGTTTCCTACCGTTAGCGTGTGCTACAGTAAACCTTACAGTACCCCTTCCCCCTCCGCGTTTCTGCATTTACCGGTTATAACCCCTTGAATCAAGACTTTCTCACGCGGATTTACACCCAAATCTCGCATTATCGACTGTTCGTCCCGGAGTCTCTGATCTTTTCGGATTACTGTATTGATCGAATCGATTCGTGCCTTTGATTACGGAATTGCGCACATTTTTGTTCAGAGCAATCGCCGATAAATTTTTTTACAATTTTTATTGTCTGGTTGCTGAACACTACTGAAAATTCGTTGATTTGGAGACAGCCTGTCTTTATCTGGAAGTTTGCATGAATTGGGATGTTATTAGTTCATTTGATGCGAGTAATGATCTGACTCTCACAATTCTGCATGCTCTCTCGCGCTGTCTGACCGATGAGAGAACATGCCGAATGGGGAGAGAGTCAGTGAATCATTACTCGATAATCTTATTCCTGAAATGAGTGCTTCTCGTACTGCGGATGGAGCTTTGAGTGTGGATAGGAAAGGAGAGAGTGACAATGAAGAAATTCCAGTGAAGAGAATGAAGATAAATCGAGAGGAGAGCATGAAAGAAGAAGAGAAGAGGGGAGAAATGGTGCGTTGTGTGCTCAAACTCCACGATTCCGGACCTCCAGAAAGGGAAAAAGAAAGAAAGGAAAGGGAGAAAGGAAAGGTACTGCGTGGAAAAGTGTAAAGAAAACAACTGATTTGCGTTGAATTTCAGTCTCTGCTCGATCTTCCCAATGAAATTCTCAATGAAATCTTCTCGAATCTCGGATTCGTCGATCGAATGAGAGCGAGAGTGAACAAGAGACTGTGTGAGGTTGAGAGAGTCGCTCCCCCATCGATGGACGTCTTTCCGCCCACTGTCATCCACCACAGCCATCTGAATATAAAGGCTCTACAAGTGGTCGTAAGCTCGTTATTCCTTTCCTGTAATTCATTCATTCATTCATTCATTATTTATTCCGTCAGAGTATCGCATACAAGAAAAATAACTGTGAATAGGGGCAAGAAACGGATGTCCGTCGACGTAGTCGAATCGGTTTTGTGCATGGCAGCAAGGGTATGGGGAAGAAGGGTTAGAGCCAATTCTTAACAATTGATTCAGGGAAAAAGGAGTTGGGCTGGGAGCGGATGAATTTTCGGAAGGAATCTCGGGATAAATCAACCGAGGGGGAAGGGAGGGAATTCCAAATTGATATGGTTCTGGAGGCAAGGGTGGTGTGGGAATTGGGAGGGAAGAAAGGCAGAGAGATACGGAAGTGATGTGAATTACGGACAAATCTAGTAAGAGGAGAACGAGTGAGGAGGGAAGAGTGATCAAGTTCATAATTCCTATGAAGAATGGAATGGAGAAAGACAATATCGGTGACAAATCTACGGCGTTCTAAAGTTGTTAGATTTAGGGAGCGTAAACGATTACAGTAGCTTACTGAAGGCAGAGAACAACGGAAATAGAGCTTCCTAGTGAAGTCGCGTTGGACACGTTCAATATTTTTGGTAGTTTCAACGGAATTAATGGGGTTCCAGATAATTGAACAGGTCTCTAGACTAGGAAGAATAAATGTTGTGAACGATTTCACATAAATATCGATACAATTACTACGGAAAGCTTTGAAAAGGAAGTGCATTTTAGAATTTGATTTCTTAATAATTTCTTTGATATGTTCAGAGAAACAAAGAGAAGGGGTGAAAACGACTCCTAAGTCCTTAACAGTCTTTTTGGGTGTAAGGGCGACATTATTGATATGGAACTGTCTACAAGGGTTGTGAAGGCCATAGTGCATAATAGAGCATTTGGTCTCGGATAAGCCGAGATTCCATTGTACTGACCAGGTAGAGATAACATCGAGGGCACATTGTAAGTCATCAGAATAGAGGGGAGCTTCCGCATAAAGCTTTAAATCGTCAGCATAAACGGAATAGCGAATAGATGGCGGGAATTGTGATGAAATGTCAGTGATAAATAGGATGAACAAGAGTGGACCTAAGCAAGAGCCCTGTGGCACACCGGATCTAACTACAGTTGAAGGCGAGAATGAGTCATCGATGAAAACAGATTGGGTGCGATCGGATAAATATGCTTCGAACCAGGATACTAAATGAGAGGATATTCCTAATTGCGACATTTTAAAGAGCAAGAGTCGGTGATCGATACTATCAAATGCCTTACGGAAATCAATATATACAGTATCGAAAGGGGAATGCTTATGCAAAATTCTGAGATAATGGGCATGCGTTGCAGCCAGGTTAGTGGAAGTGGATCTAGAAGACCTAAACCCTGTTTGATGAGGGTCGAAAAGATTATTTTGGTCGAGGAAAGTCGTGATTTCGCTAATAAGAATCTTCTCAAAGACTTTGCAAACAGAAGAGGTCAAAGAGATGGGGTGTAAATATCATAAATGAACAAGTAACGAATCCTGACTCTCGCTGTCGAATATGAGATCATCGAATGATTTTTTTAAAAATATTTTGATGCATCCGCGAAGGGTGCACCAGAATTCTTGAAACGATGAAAACGATTCTGTTATTTCTATTTTTTTTATAATTCCGCGTCAAATGGTATTACAGGTTACGAAGAATGGATTGGAGATGCATCTGAAGAAGATTGGCTTTCACGGGAGGTGAGACGAAACATTTCGGAACCCATTTGTGTCACTTAAATTTTGGAGAAAAAATGATTCGTCTATCCAAAATATGACAGAAACGATTTGAGTGGTGAGCAAAAACTGGACCTCCATAAAGGGGTGAATTTTGAGGATCGAGGAGAAGGGGAAGCGACTCGATCTCAATGTAGAAGGAGGAATGCAGATGATGAAGAGGATGGCCAGCTGCACTTATGTCGACGCATTCGGAATCACACTGGTCAGATCTTTTTCGAGAGTAATTGTAAATATTGCAGTACAAGGGTCGCCAGATTTTTTTTGTGTTTTATGCGATTACGAAATTTTCAATCGAAATTCTGTCAACGCTATTCGATAGAGGAAGGTTTGAAATACCCTAGACTGTGTTTTAAGCGAAAAATAAAAAAAATCTATTTCTCGAAGTGCTCGAGTCTCTCGCGATTCCCACCTATTAATTTAATTTGTTTACTCATCGTAAGGCGGTTGGGTACCTACATACCCAAGTACCGAAAGAAATTGCTATCAATCTATTATAGAACGATCTGTTTCAATATGAGGTCATGAAAGATTGTTATTTAAATGAAAATCCGACGACATAGATTCATTAAAATTCGTTACAATTTGAGCGTCACTCCATCTCATCGCCGCCCCACCTTCAATTCGTCAAGTGTCTGTCTCTGCTACGAGTTCGAAGTGATTTGCTCGTGACGGGTCGTGGAAAGGTGTGTACTTTATTTTACCAATTCCAATGGTCTCTTTGCTCAATCTTCAATCAATCTGCATTTGACCTTTTCCGGATTGCACCAGAAAATACCGAAATGCTGCTTGATCTGTCGATGTTCAGTTAAGATTCGGTGAACTGTGGCTTTGGTTGACTGTTTCTGTCAGTTTACACTTGAAAATGTCTGTCATTTTCACCTTAGTTTGAACAATCCCTCAGAAGATTCATTTTTCAAACCAAAAGTGCAGGGCGAAATGTGTCTCAACTTCAGAAGTCTTCTTGCCTCTCCTTCTCATTCGTCCGCGATTTCATCGCGAACATTGCTGAAACTGGCAGATCCCCGCACCGAAAGAGATAATCATTGGAGCTCCGCTGGGAGTTACTGTGGAGGAACTAACAGAACTGCACACGGTACGCAACTCATTCCTGGCACCGCCATTTCGCGATACTTTTTTTTTAAATTTGTGCGTTAAATGTTGAGATGTTCATGGATCGGGCCTGGTTGAAAGTGGTTGTCGAGATGGGAAAGGTGAACGAGTCAGTGGCACGTCGATTCGCCCAATATCACATGAATATCGATCCAAAGGTGGGCATTACGGGTGCACGTTCGGTAGTCATATTTTGGGCGACAGACCGGCATTACGGATGATACGGCTCATGATAAAAATAGATTTCAAAAATAGATGGAAAGTTGCTAATTGTGTGCAGGACTTTGACTCGGAGGTGGGTGATGGGCTGCGCCGCTCGGTTGGTGACGTCGAGACGAAGATTGAGAAAGGAACTGGCAGACCTGGCAGCAGCGAGTACTTTGTGACCATCAAGCGAGGCGATGGCTTCATGAGAGAACCCTGCTTCAACGTTCGCGTCTCTCGCTCTCGTACGTCTCGCGCAAATTTCGCCGTTTTTACTTAATGCTTCCGAATTGCACAGAATTCTACCTCTCATTTACACAATATTCTCTGTATTCGATGTTTTCCCATTTGACGGTGTAATGCGGATAAATTGAACGTTGGTAGCAGAATTATTTACAGACATGGGTACGGTATTGGTAATATTGATTAATGCTCCTCGTGAATTCGATGTACGCAGCACATGTTATCCTCGCCACAGGCGGATCCGTTGGGGCACAGGCCGGAAAGGCATTCTGGAAGGGAGGGTACGGTAGTTTGTTGGGTCAGATGATATGTCAGATAGTTTATTCACCTCCAATCACCATTGAAGGCGGGCATGTGACGCCGCGTTTCAGACGGCGAACCAAACACTTTTCGTTCTTACAAGTGAACCCTGCAACGATCATTGCAGATTACGGTAGATCGATCGGGATACGGTACCTTCAGGGCAGGCGCCGGAGATACAGGGATGGTTCTCCTCGTGGCCTGTAATCGATAGTGAGAGTTACTGTAGCCCGTGGGGATTACGATACCGTTGGGTTCAGGGAAGTCGTCTTCCTTCAGCGCTTCTACTTGCGGCTCGGAAATAATATCTGCCTCGGTCTAAATACAATTTTGGAAAAAAATAAATTAGTTAAAAACTGATTACAAAAGAATCGTACCTCATCACAGTAGATAACTGTGAACAAAATCGTAAATAATGTGAAAATGGCGAGAGATTTCATAGTGAGATTGAGATGGATGAACTGGGGTGAGATATGGGGGAATTAATCAGAGATGTCCACTTTATAGGGGAAACCATGAGAGGCGTGGAGATGAAACAAAGGTGGAGGGCAGTGCGAGTGGCTCCTTGTGAGCAGGTGGGCAAGCAAGGTACAGATACAGATACATCATGGAAGTGAGGGATCGCGTGAAACGAGAGGGTCAGGCAACTAGAGAAGTTCTCTGTAGTGGATGCTCGATAGAGACAGAGGGTCAATAATGCTGCGCAAACTGAGAGTTGCGTTATAGATAACCTTTCACGACTTCATTCTGTGCGAACGACTTTTCCCGAACAAAATCCTTTTTTTATTTGGTGGGACCGCAAATCCTATCCTTCTCTGTGCCACGGAATTAGATTCTTTCTACGACGTCAGACAATTAGAAGTGTACATAGCATTATTCAAAGAATTGGCGGCACTTCTTCACTTTACCGGACCAACCCGAGGTGGGACCCTAATTCATCATCTCACTGTGTGAATCTAGTGGTCACCTCTCATTCACTCTCACAGATAGATTGATTGGTCCGGTAAAGTGAAGAAGAGCCGAATTGGCATCATCGACAATTCATTGGTCTCATTTCCCCCAATACACGCACACTGTGATCTACCACCTGCATGAAATGCCAGGCACAACACCGTCCAGTAATCACAGTCACAGTTTATAGTTGCGATGCTATCGAAGATTTGGCCTTGTCATCTCATAGTTCGTCGTTCCACACTCAAAAGTTGAATGGATTCACGTCAAAGTCTTCCGGATTGATCTCGAAATTGTGCTTCGACTTCTCCTCATCCGACGTTCTGCTGCAATTAATTAGTTTATTAAGATTAATTAATATTGTTAATTAATACAACGGAAAGATCAAAGATCAAAACTGACTCCTCGTCCTCAGTGCTCTTCTTTGTGTTCATCGCTTTCCCAAACTCCTTCCGCTCCCAGTCCCACGGGTCGTTCATTCTGAAAAAAGCAATCGATAATTGACTAAGTACTGCGATCCCGCTATTTGGCACACTGCCAACATTCGAAACCAATCGATAGTATCGATTCTCACCCGATCCCGAGTTCATCCAGCACTTCGACAAGCAGCGCGTACAGCTTGGTGTAATCGGGCCGATGGAAGTAGTTGATGGTCCTGCAACGACGCTTTCGGTTACGGTAATCACCGATCTCAGGATTACGGTAATGGCTAATTATAGATCACCTGAGATGGGACGCGAATTCGAGCATCTGCACGGGACATGTCTTCAGCAGCTGCTGGTCGGGCGTCGATCGCTTGCACTCCGCCACTTCCTCTTTCGTGCTGCAATAAAATCGATAAATTGGTTTTGGCACCGTGCCAAGACGTTGCTTGGGCTACCGTAACCCACCGTATGCTCGCCCAGGGTAGCCGGTCGCGGCACTCCACCATAACGTACAGCACCGACCACAGATCGTCGCAGCGACCCTGCAATCATAGTTATGACCGGCCGAACGAACCAGATTACGGTAGTCGATACGTGCCTGCTCGATGCGATCGTGCGTCGCCACGGAGCAGTAGCGCGTCGTGCCACTGAAACGATACAGTATCTAAAGCATGCGAAATCGATAGTCGCACCGGAACAGTGCCCTCTTGCGCGGTCGTCTCATTTTGTACTCGCCCTGAAATTCAAGGTTGTTCGGCATCGTGCCAGCATCATTTGGCATCGTGCCAGCCACTAACATCACAGTTGATGACATATTCTCTGCTCAGTCCGAAGTCAAGAATGTGCACAATGTGCATGTTGCGACCCTGAATCAGGCCAGATTACTGTAACTAGGAAGGAATACGGTAGCCACATACCGATCGACCGATTGCCAGATTGGCCGGCTTGATGTCGCGATGCACGAAACCAATCTGAAGAGGATGATCTTTGATCTTTGGACTTTTGCGCACCACTTCATCTCTTATTCAGAAAATATCTTCTTTCTCTCTATTTTCCGTTGAATATTTCAGTTCATAGGGTACTGTAGATTGCATTTTCGAATCGACAACTAATTTCTTTCTACTCACATCATGTACCATCTTCAGTCCGTGCAGCACGTGGATGCCCATGCGAATCTGCGTCGAGATCGAGCACCTGTGTATCTTCCTGAATATTGTTTGATTAGCTCCGCCCCTTTATAGCCACGCCCCTTTTAGGCTCCACCCCTTCTCACTTGAATAGGTGTCCGAGGGACTCTCCCAACAGCGTCATCACCATGTACTGGTATCGATCCCGCTTGCCCGACCCGAGCAGCCGCGCGTAGTGATCCTTCTCCTTCAGTCGAGAAAGAATCTGAATGGGAGTGCGGTAGTTTGTGCATTCCCCGGTTCTGCTCAATACCCGACTCTACCGTACAACCTGTAATGCTAAGTAACAAAGTGATTACAGTAGTCTCCCGGTTCCGAAATTTCCAGGTGCTGAGTAATTCCCGGTTCTACCGTATACCTCCACTTCCATCTTCAGCACGGATCCGCCGGTAACGAAGTTCGACTCGGCCTTCAGCGCCGCTTTAGTCTCCGCATTGTTCACGTCTTGTACCTGAGAGGGATTACGGTAGGTCTTGGTACGGAAATTGGATGTAGACGCGAAGAGAACGGTAACTACAGTAATCGATCGTTCTTCTGGCTACGGTAGGCACAACCATCTGTTCTTGGATTACTGTAGCAACCGTAATCTACGGATCATTCTACGTAGTACCATGTAGACGGCGCCGCATCCTCCCGCACCCAGCTTCTTGATGATGCGCCATCGTTGACCTATGATTAATCGATTATCGGAATACGGTAGATCACGACCTACCCACGACTTGGCCTACGGGAATATTGACCGGGCCTGGCTCGTTAATGCGAGGTGCTGAAGAGATCAAAGATCAATTTCTGGAGATCAAAGATGGGGGCAGCGTACGATTGGCGTATTTGTTGGGAGTGCCGGCCATTGCCGACCACTCGGAAAAACGGGGGAGAGGGGAGAATGAGGGGAGGAGAGATGACTGGAGAGGAGCAAGACGTGCAGTATCTCTTGCAGGGACAATTAATCGATAATTCAATCAATCAATCAATTCGCTTTATCCGGCTTATTCTTAAATGAGTATCTAGGCCAATTGAGATAGTTATTGATTTTTGAAGGTCCTTTTCCTCATTTTTTTTTCGAATTTGATCCCTTTTGGACAGCTTCGAGCATTTCTTTGGGATTCCTCGGTGGGGGTATTTCCAAATATGCCTCGCTTGACGCATACGACACAAATCCGTGCCGAAAGCGGAACGATATCGAAGCCTCTGTCTGCACTCTCTCACTTTCGCTTGATCTCTCGCCCGCTCTAACCGACTCCTGTCGTGACTGCTCTCTCATTTCTCCGCACTCACTGAACAACTCTAACCTATAAGAGAGCGTGTAAAAGTGAGAGAGCAGTCACGGTATGGAGTGGGAGAAAAAAGAAGACGACTAGTACGATGGAGTGTCGTAGGCAATCAACTTGATTGAAGTCGCTCACGATTCGGATTCCTCCTCTAGATGGTTTAACGCGAGCTTAGAAGCGAATGAGAGGAGCCGTGCCGTAAATTCTCATTAGTCAGAGAATTTACCGCGCTCCATTTGCTTCCCCCTCTATCGTGTCATACTGTAGCCATATCGTACTATGGTTTATTTTAGATCTTCCCGGGCTTATTCAGGTCGAAATGCGCATTTCCCGCGTGCTCGCTGGTCTTTTCTTCTTTGCAGCCACAGGCTTTGCGCTCAAGGTTCGGGTATTCAAATTTCTGGTTGGCTTTATTGATTATAAATAACTTTCCGATGCCGACGGGAGCGAAAATCCCGTCCCTATTCCCTTTGAATCTCAAGACAAATAAATATTATGGCATTTGTTATGAGTACAAGTTGCAGGTCCGAGTGGGTCACATTGGCGCGTTTGGAGCGATGAAAAATGGCGATAAGATTCTGGAGATATCGAGGAAGGAATTGTGGAAGGAAGGATATTTGGGAGATGATTTTGACGTCGAGTAAGTCACTCTTGATGAAAGAAATCCATATTGTTGATTTTATTCATTCATAGCGCCACCATTCTCGATATTCTTCTTCAAAAATCTGGCAAAAGGAAACTAGCAGCGAGTGGTTTCGATCCACCGACCTCTGGGTTATGGGCCCAGCACGCTTCCACTGCGCCACGCTGCTGATAGCAACTTGTAGCTCTCTCAGGCTCATCAACCAGATGGGTTGCGGCGATTCCTTCGAAGGAGTGGCTGTCGGCGCCGACATGTACCACGTGCAGAAAGTGCGCGCCTTCATCGGGCCCTACTGCAATGCCGGTATATCATTGCTTCCCGAGGAACCCGAGAAAAACACAGTCTTCCCGAAATCAGTAAATACCGGCAAACATCATTTCACAACTTACCACAGATGGGTGAGGAGTGATAGAGCGTGTAACATCCCACAAAATAATTAATTGATTGAAGAGGACTCTCTTACTTTCACACATTCTCTCATCTCTGGCCCCTTACCGATTGCTTGAAATGCTGTGGGGCGGAATGGTCGGAACGATCGGGTGTAATGAAAAAAAATAAAAATAAAAAAGAATTTTAAAAAACCAAACCTGAGTAATAACAGAAGATGGCAACTTTAAATTCGTTCAGAACTCGATGCTGTTGCCAAGATGGCTACGTTCTGGAACGTCCCGGTCGTCGGATACATTGCCTCCAGTAACCAGTTCGCCGATAAGGCCATTTACAAGGTAAAGATCAATAGTGTTACATCATCCCTACGTAATCCTTCTCCAGACGCTCTCCCGCGTCTCCACCCGCACTACCAATTCGCTGGCTGAAGCAACTGCAGCGCTCCTGAGGCACTTCCGATGGGAAAGAGTGAGGCGAAAATTCGGCAAAAGAGAGATAGCAGCGAGTGGTTTCGATCCACCGACCTCTGGGTTATGGGCCCAGCACGCTTCCACTGCGCCACGCTGCTGTTACCTTCACTGCTCTTATTTGTGCAGATTGGGATTGCGACGAACACTGGTGCCCTCGCCTTCGAGCGAGTGAGCTCATTTGAAGAGGTCTTCCACGCTAGAGGAGTATCCGTGAACAAGAAGGTAGGCCATCCCTCTCAAAGCTATGGGTGAAGTATGGGAAATTCTCTTTACGGTTCCCCATTTTCATCAGCGGAAAACCATGGAAAAAGAGGAACACTCTTCCTTTTTTTTAAATTTTTCGATCGATATTTCAAACAACAGTATCCATTCAATCAATGTAGATCATGTTTGACGAGGGAGCGGACGCGCAAGCAATGATCAACTCGGGACTGCTTAGTGAACTACGTAATAATGCGAGAGGTTTGAGCTATCATCTTTCAATTGTCTTTTCATGAAAAAAACGCACGGTGTTTTGTGCATCCAATATAATACACATTTAACAAGCATTCTGTCCAAATACATTGCATATGTATTCACATTGCACTATTACTTGTCACGACATCATCCCTATGCAATGTTATTTTCCTCAAGTTTTCAGTTATTCTGTGCATCTTCTCTGCGACTCGCGACGCCTCAAAAGAGTTCATGAAGGCGGTCTACATGACGGAGATGAACACGCACGATTTCGTATTCATTCTGCCCTGGCTACAGGTTGGATATATGACCCACCGAACTGTCTACCGTACTCTGCTGACCATACTACCGCAATTTGCAGACCGAAGCAAAGGATACGTCGCCCTGGATCGGACCTGACGGGCAACTGTTGCAGAACACAAAGGACCACTACGCCAATGCGATCATCGTAAGTTGGCACGATTCCGGCGAATTGTTGGGCGATGCCAATATTCAATAACGAATCGATAATTGCAGATTGACGACGTCAACGGCTTCGACAATGCACTTGTGAACCCGTTCCGTGAGCGGGTTGAAGCCAACGGATTATCGATCGCCGAACTGGATCTGGTAAGAAGTCTGACTCACCGCACTTACAGTACCCCTTCCAGACCAACATCTACGGGTACATTCACTTGTATGACGCCCTGCGGCTCTACGTCATCGCTGTCAGGTAGGGAAAGATCAAAGGTCAAAAATCAAAAATCAAATATGGTCTTCAGAAAGGGGATGAACGAGTCGGGCAATCCTAATTTCGCGATGGACGGCCGCGCGGTGTGGAACAAGATGCGGCGTCTGACGTTTCCAGGCGAGTTGGCTCCCTGCCAACTACCGCAATCGAGACAATCGTTGCAGGACTCGTGTCGATCGAGGGAATCAGCTCGGGCACCGTCCGCATGGATGACCTGGGAGAGAGAGCTCCTATCTACGCCGGTAGGCAGATTGCATAGTGATTACGTAATGCCAACAAGAATGGAAGAAATTGCATTGAATTTTGGTTCTGTTTCAACAGCTTACCGGAAGATGATGCAATCGTAATTAGTAATTATGTAATTAGTAATCGTAATCGTAATTACTTAGTTATGACGCAATCATTCCTCTTCAGCCTTCTTCATTCATCCCAATCGTGATGCTGTGATGAAAATGACGGAGATGGAGCCGCTGATGCGAGGATCGGAGTGTGATGGTTTGAAAACGAAGAGCGGATGCTACGATCTCGTATGCCTTTGATGTTGATCTTTGAAGAACGAGTATTGTTTGATATTGGCGAAAACAATTAATCTTTGATCTTTCTGTGCAGAAAATCACCGACCTCATCAGCGGGTTCTGGCCGAGTGCCGATGGAAGCATGCCGCCCGATGAACCGGTAGGTCATTCGATGGGGTGGGTAGATACACTCACAGGTAGGTCGGCCTACCAGCACTGGTTCTTCTGCAATGGACAAGCACATAATCTGACCAACAAACTGATAGTCAACGTTTTACTATACGTAATTATCAATCAATGTCTTGAGGCGTGCGGATTCCGCAACGAGCGTTGCGACTACACGCTCTTCATTCTGGTTGGAGCCATTCTTCTCTTCCTCCTTATTGGATTCATCGTCGTCTTCCTGCTCTTCCGCATTTGGTAAACGGAGGCAGCTTCCTATTCGAGCCGGGTTTGACGCCCTCACTCGATCATAAATGTACTACCTGCCGTGCCTTTTCCTTGTGCTTATTCAATCACGGCTGGAACGAAATGTTCGGTTGACTGTTGCCTACGGTAATATCCCCTCGTTCGTCGTAGCCATCTTTGTCAGACCTAATTGATTCGTACTTGCCGCAACCCTCGCATTCCAGCCAGGACCGCGCGCTCGCCAAAACGCCCTGGCGCATTGACGGATCCGACTTCCGTGTGATCAACGAGGACGAGATGAAGTCGATCGTGAGTCTGGCCCTGAATCTGACCTGCTTGAACTATGGTAATCTTCCCATCTCAGCTATCGATCGGCTCGACGCGAACTCGCCTGTCCAACATGAGCGCCTTCGTCAAGCACCACGCTGTCGTCGGTGGGTGAAAGGGACGGAGACAGAAAAGGGACGAAATAAAGCGAAATGGGCGGAGATTCAGGTACGAACACGCACGCCTCCTTCCACGTGTACCCACAGCGGCGCCCCATCACCTTTATCCGCACCGATATGCAGCTGTTAACCAACGTAAGTGCAGCTGCAGAATTAGTGCTGAAACGTATTTGTGGAACGATTAATGCTTTCAGATGAAGCAAGCAGTTCACGACAACCTCAATCCGTTCCTCGGCATCTGCTTCAACGAGAAAGAGGACTTGTACGTGCTGTGGAAGTTTTGCTCCCGGGGAACGCTGCAGGTATCGATCGATCGTCGACTACTGCAATCTGGACAATCGTTGCAGGATATCATCTACAACAAAGAGATGGCGCTAGACTCCAAGTTTCATGGTGCCTTCATCAGGGATATTACATTGGTGAGTTATCTCATCAAGTGTTGGCATGGCGTCAACTCTCCCTGGTTCTTAGGGTCTCGAATACCTGCACTCGTCAGTCATCGGCTATCATGGCTCGCTCTCGCCCTGGTCATGTCTCATCGATCGTAACTGGATGATCAAGCTCAGCGATTACGGTAGGAGACACATACTCGACTTGAATGTGGCATACATAGGATACGCAGCATCCTAATTACCTTAGCTTATATCGCTACTCTGTTGAAGTATTTACGGTAGCCCCCATGATCGTTGCAGGAATCGCGAATGCGCTGGAGCGCTGGGAGAAAGGAATGTCCATCTCCGTTGAGACACTCAAAGAGGGCGAGGACAAGAGTGCGGCCACTCAGAAGACCAGTGTGTTGTTTGATCGTTTATATCTCTGTAGTTTGATCTTTGATCTCTTGCCCACCACAGGTATTCTCTATAACGCGCCGGAGTTGCTGAAGAATCGTGAGTCCAACCGGCTGCGCACATCGGATCAGTCGTGGATGAAGCAAACGCAGGCGAAGAGACAGGTCAGATCAAAGATCAAACTACAAAGAACATCAGCTCAAACTATACTCAGGCCGGCGACATCTACTCGTTCGGCATGGTCATGTACGAGATCCTCTTCCGCGCACTGCCTTTTCCGTCCCACACCGATGTGTCAGGTATTCTAGATCTATTGATTACTGTGATTTTTTTCTGTTTAGAACTGGTCGAATATCTGCGGGATGGCTCGAAGATTGTGCGACCGACGATTCAGGTGGGCAGTTAAATTCCAGCTCGATCTCTCTTGACCTGAATTATGGTATCTGTACAGGATCGATCTGACCTCCATCCGGATCTCATTGCCTTACTTCAAGACTGTTGGAGTGAAAATCCCGAGGTTTGCAGCGAGAAATCAAAGAGGAAGTAACAAAACTAAATCTAGGTTCGCCCGACCATCAGACGAGTACGGCTCAACACCGAGAGCTATCTCAAAGTGTGAGTGATCTACCGTTTCATCAGATGACGAGAAACCATGCATTATTAATCAGAACCCGATTGCAGACGTGGTTCGCTGGTCGATCAGATGATGCGCATGATGGAGCAGGTAGGTCACGATGGAATCCACTTAATCGATAGTCCGACTGCAGTACGCTAACAACCTCGAGAAGCTGGTCAAAGAGCGCACGGGAATGCTGGAAGAGGCAAATATCCGTGCCGATCGTTTGTTGTCCCAGCTGCTTCCAAGGCAGGCTTACAGTAATATTCTCAATCCGTGGGGTCAGATTCATGATCGAATTGATTCTTCTCAGATACGTTGCGAACGAGCTCAAGATGGGACGCACCGTGCCACCGAAAACGTTTACTTGTGCAACCATCATGTTCAGGTGTGTAGCAGATTTTAATAAATATCGATAAATCAACATGTTTAGTGACATCGTAGGCTTCACAACACTGTGCTCAACGTGCACTCCACTCGAGGTATGATACCTTGTGCTTACGGTAGATCAGAGCTATCTTAGGTCGTCAACATGCTTAACTGCATCTATTCCGGCTTCGATGACGTCATCAACAGATATGAAGCATACAAGGTACTTACTTTTGTGAAACTCGCATACCATAATTTATCCAGGTGGAAACGATTGGAGACGCATACATGGTCGTCTCAGGAATTCCGGAAGAGAATGGAAACAAGCATATTGCATCTATAGGCCGCACTGCCGTGGGTATTATGGAGGTTCGATTAGTTCATGTAAAGAAAATAATGAACATTTATTTAGTTCCTCAAAACAATGGAGATTCCACACAAGCGTCGAGAGCGCATTCGCATTCGTCTGGGAATCCACTCAGGATCAGTGGCTGCTGGAGTCGTCGGACTGATCGCTCCTCGATACTGTCTATTCGGAGACACTGTAACCGAACACGACCAGTGCATAGCTTAAAGCTTACATTTAGGTCAACGTAGCGTCTCGGATGGAATCAAGCAGTCAACCAGAGATGATACAGATGAGCGAACCAGCATACGATCTCATGCGCTTGCACTACCCCGAGTTTCAAACAACGTTGAGAGGAACGGTCGAAGTCAAGGTTTGTGAATTATCAAGGCTCTTCTACATATTGTTGAAATGCAGGGACTGGGCAAGATGACAACTTACTGGCTCGAAGGAATTCGATCTGACCAGCAACAACAACAACAACAACAGCCCTCATACGGAGATTTCTCCGGAACGTATAACCACGACGCAGCGTAATTCAGAATGTTCAGTGTGTAATCAACCCAACATAAAGCTTATTTTTTCATTTAGTCTCCCTCATCAGATCATGTGACAGAGTAATAAACATTGTAATACAACCTTCATTGCCGATTCAACCAGATAACAACGAAGAACAGGAGGCATCAGACAACATGAAGAGGGCACCCGCATTTTCACGCGCTAGCCAGGAACTCATAATATCTCTGGTAGGGAGTTTTCTCGAGGGGAGTCTCCTTCCAGAGACCGGGAGTGAGGTACGGGCATGCGTTTCCATCGCCCAAGAAGACTGCGTAACACTGCTCAATAGCCCCGATATATACCACAAGTTCGAGGGAACTTCTCCGAAGTGGGGTATTTGTTGAATTCGATATTTGCAGAGTACTATAGGCATACTGTAGCGGGGGTATTGTATGTAGATGAGATGGCTCTCAGGCAATGGCTACTCGAGATTCATCTCATGCAACTAACAATGACATGATTTTCTCAATTTCAGAAATTCAGGTTACGGTAAGTTTTCTACACTACTCAAAGCGATGTAGTATTGTTACGTTAGGCCGCTTTATTTTTCGTCGACATCTTTGGAATCCCATTGTGGTAAAAAGGTAAAGGTGAAGGCATCCCCTTATCTAGGATCCAAATCTTGAGGGAGTCACTACTAAGGCCAGAGCAGATTTTTTTGACTATGAACCCATTTGCTTAATGGTGTGAAAAAATCTATATTTCAGTTTATCCTTCACCACTAACACTAATTTGCTCCTATGATTAGCTTTTGCTTCCAACACATGAATTTTGATGAGGTTTTCTCGCTCCCTGACTCAATGAGCACAACTACAGCCCCGGACCAGTGTGATTCCCTGGATGCGAGGTCACCTCTCCTCTCTCGCACTCTATTTGATCTACTCAGTCTCTCTTTTCCTCTCGCATCCCTCGCCCCTCGTCGATTCCCCAATCTCAATTTTCTGATCACTTCCCAGTATGTTCCCTCTCGAAGAGAGACAGAGGAGGAGAGGCCAATCGCTGGGTGTTTTCTAGGGATATTTCTTCCTATAAATTCGAAATTTCGGAAATTCATTACGATTTTCCTGATTCTCCTACTTTAATGTTTTGTGAACAAATGAGAATAGATCGATGCCAAAAAATTAGTGATATTTTCTGATTGCTACTGCGATTACTTGTTCGTTTAGAACGATTCTTTGCATAGCTGGGCAGCATGCATCCAAGCCTTTTGTATGGTGCCTCCGATACCAGAATAGCCAATTGCAGTGTGATTCCGTAGAAACAATGCTGAAAACCTCTCAATTTTGTCCATTTGCCCTTTTCGCAGCATCCTCCCGCAAAACGACCACTCAAATATACTGTTCCCCTGGAATATCGAGCCCATCTATGATTCTCTAGCAGGCCCAGAAACGACAATAATTTTTCGGTAAAAATTCTGAGATCTAATATTTGCTATTCCGGTAAAGAACCGAACATTATGACTGTCAGGTATGACTGTCTGACGCTAAGGGAGCGAAACAGTCATACCTATTGTAGTTTTAACCGTATTTAACTTGTAGTACACTTGAAATAGCAATCAATATTGTAACCAAATTCAATTATGTCACCAATATTTTTCGGGCGTCTCTACATGTAAAAAAATGTAAAACAACATTCGTGACAATTAGTACGATAGCTGGAAAAATTTCTTTCGAGAAATTACACTCCTCCGGAATATCGCTACAATGTTGCGTCATGATTATGCAATAATGAAAAATCGACATATGTCGTAAAATCGTAAACGTTTCCCGAATGTATGTACTGAATCCACTCAAAATTTAATACTGATCAGCCTTCTGGTTTAATAGGTAGTTACAAAAGAGTCAATCAATAGTGATAGCAGAAGAAATAAAGTCATCGATGCGGTAGGTCTAAAACGGTAGTGGCCATCGTGCATCGTTCCGAGAGAAAACATAGAGCGCCGCTCCCAGCAAAGAAAATCAAAAATTATTGGATAAAAAATGAGTGCTGCAATACAGTTGCAATACGCCTAAGTAACGTTTTTTTTTACTGATATATCCCTCATAATTGAGACCTAACAAAAATGGGTAATACAAAATGGATGTCTTGGTGCCCTGATTGTGAGGTAGATTGTTAAACTAAGTGTATCAGAATCCCAGAACAATCAACAATACTTGATTTAGGTTCTGAGAACGAGCTTCTAGATTCTCTAAAAACCGAAATACGAATCTGCGACCACAAAATTGAAGCGAGGCTACAGCGAAGGCGCAGTAAATTGAAATATGTAACGGGTATGCGGCTGACTAATCACTACTAAAAGTTTTATGAGATCGAAAAAATAAATTAAAGAATAATGGTCCTTCGAAAATGTCTGGTGATATTGCGTGATCACAATGCAATAAGTCAGAAATGTTGTTATTAGTTCAAAATATCAATATCTGTGCTACGATACAAACCCTCAAAATCTTTTTTTCGATAAAAATTTCTGTCTCAGAACTTACAGCCGGTGGATAAATTGTCCTGACACTAATGCGCGTTAGTCTATGTAATATGGCCTTTGACCTATCGCACGCACTCTAAATAAAACGCCGTATGATCTGCTCACGAATCGCTAATACAAGCTACGAACCTCGGAGCTGCGGTGAAGAGGCATGCGAGGCCACAGATCCCACTAAATATCAACAAACAAAATCTGATCGGCTACATCAGCACTAGAAGCCGCTGGAATTATTAAAATAAATAATTCCAGAGACAGTGCTTCACAACACTTCTCGATTTGCATTTCGGGATACGCCGTCAACATGCTCAATGCCGCGTTTCGGATGGAAACAACAAGAGATGATACAGCCTGCATAAGCACTCATGCGCTCTAACTACCCCAATTCCAAACAACGCTGAGGAACGGTCGAAGTCAAGGTTTGTGCGGATAAGAAATACTGTACAAATTTTCTCAACCGTTGCAGGGACTGGGCAAGATGACAACTTACTGGCTCGAAGGAATTCGATCTGACCAGCAACAACAACAACAACAACAGCCCTCATACGGAGATTTCTCCGGAACGTATAACCACGACGCAGCGTAATTCACAATGTTCAGTGTGTAATCAACCCAACATAAAGCTTATTTTTTTCATTTAGTCTCCCTCATCAGATCATGTGACAGAGTAATAAACATTGTAATACAACCTTCATTGCCGATTCAACCAGATAACAACGAAGAACAGGAGGCATCAGACAACATGAAGAGGGCACCCGCATTTTTACGCGCGGGCCAGGAACTCATAATATCTCTGGTAGGGAGTTTTCTCGAGGGGAGTCTCCTTCCAGAGATCGGGAGTGAGGTACGAGTACGTCCTCTGGATGGCGGCGTAGGTGGCCTTCGCGAAGTTTCCGAGGGTCGCGGTTTGTCCGATGGCGGAGGTGTAGCAATCGGAGATACCCGCCATCTGGAGGAGCTTCTTGGGGACGGGAGCCGACACGATGCCGGTACCACGGGGAGCGGGGATGAGGCGCACAGAGACGGATCCGCACTTGCCGGTGACCTTGCAAGGGACGGTGTGGGGCTCTCCAAGCTTGTTACCCCAGTATCCTCTGCGGACAGGGATGACGGAGATCTTGGCGGAAATGATGGCTCCACGGATGGCGGTGGCGACTTCCTTGGAGCACTTCACTCCGAGTCCAACGTGTCCGTTGTAGTCTCCGATGGCAACGAAAGCCTTGAAGCGGGTACGCTGTCCGGCTCTGGAAAGTAAGGAATGTTGACGATGTCGGTAATGCTCAAATCACACAAGTGATTCAAACGACCTTTTACATAGGCTATTAATTTCTGCGGTTTATCGGCCCATATGTAAAATTGTTAACAGATGGTTCCTATCCGCAATATATGAGCAATTCACGTAATTCATATTTACCTGGTCTGCTTCTGGACGGGCATGATCTTGAGGACCTCATCCTTCAGGTTTGAGCAGAGGTAGTCAATGATCTCGAACTCCTGAAATGATGTCGTAGACGCTGGTAATGCTCGAGCGGAACGATCCGACAAACGACCAAAATACGCTTCAATTATTTCAGCGGTTTATCGGCCCACGTAAGCTAAAAAAACTAACATGGTTCCTATCCGCTAACGACAACAAATATATATATTTAACACAGGCGTACCTTGATGGGGAGGGAGTTGAGGTAGATCTCCTCAAGGGTGGTGATCTTTCTGTCCTTGACGAGACGACCGAGCTTGGTCACGGGCATCCATTCCTTGTCACCGTCCTTTCCGCCGGCGCGTCCTCCGCTACAATTCAAATATTCTAATTAAAATAAACACAAGGTACCATTTTAAAAAATGACAAAACCAACTACCCTAAAAATACAACCAAATATGCAACTTACCGGGCTCCTCCACGGCCTCCGCGTCCTCCACGTCCGCCGCGTCCTCCACGTCCACCGCGCTCGCCTCCGGCTCCACCACGGCCTCCACGGCCACGTTCGCCACTACCAAATCCACCGCGGAATCCGCCACGATCAGCCATTGTCAGGCAAAGGGGGACCGCAAGCTAGATATTATCGATTAGAATATTGTCAGCGTTCATAGATGCAAGAAATCGACACGGATACAGTGGAAACATGACGTAACACAGTTTTCAGTTAAAATAATCAAAAAAAGAAAAATTAAAAGAAAAGTCCCTTTTCCGTCCTTACCCTGTTTACTGTAGGCTTTCCGTGCGAGAGTTCACGCAGTCCGAGATCTCAAAGTCGAGTTCGCCGTGTCAGATATGTGATTTAAATGAAATTTTGTAAAAAAAAGAAATATATTATTTATTGTTATGTTTTGTATTATTAAGAGCGAATCGAACACGTAGAAATGTAAAAGTTATTTATTCAGTTGTAAAATAGTCGTCAGGTGTCTGGGGAGGACCATAGATCGATCTCAGTGAAATCAGATTAGCTTTAGGATCTGGCTTATAATCTTTGTCGAACAGAGGAGAATTCAGTCTTGGTCGTCCCTGAAAAATGCGGCTGTGGCTGAACTCGACGGCATCATCAACATACCGTTGTCGCGAGTGCAGTCTCTCTCAGAACTTGAGCTGTAAGCTGGCGATGGATTTCCTTTCCGTAGTATTCAACAGCGTTCGATCGAAAATTTTGAACCCACAATTGATCGCGATACGGTCGATCTTCGTATCGTTGAGAAAGACAGGAAGTAAGGACACATACCACTATTAGAGCAACTTGCATTATTGTGAATGAAAGAGCATGCTCAATTCTAATTCTTGGAGGTCACAAAGTCACGAAGCGATAGAGTGTACAGTGACTTCGTAAAAAAAGCAGCGAAACTATTTAGTAATACGGTAGCTTTTTTTGAGTACACACGTTGTGTTCTATACTTACTGTATTTAGCAAATCTTCGTTTCAAATAGTGCGGAAGTTCTTTAACATAATTTTTGTTACAACTATGTTTTATCGATTTTATAATTACACTTATTCTCTATTTTATGTGTCAAAAGTCTCCTATCACTGCCCGCCACACAACCTAGAAAGTTGACTAGGTTCCGTCACTTTTATCATATTCATTTTTCTCTCTTGTTCTCGATGTCTTGTGCCCACCATAGTTTTCATCTAAACTGTCATGTGTTTATTCTATTATGTTTAAGTGGGTTTCGGGTGATGGCAGTGGATCCGCTCGCAGTCGCCGTTTACGGCTTCTTTCAACGCGAGCGCGTGTTCGAGGAGGCCGGCCACTATTGGGAAGCACGAGTGATCAGACACCGGTTAGTATGATATTCCTTTTTTATTGGAGATAAGTTCCAAGAGATGTTTCGAAATTATAACCAGGTACGTTGTAGATGCACTCTTGAGAAGCGTTGTGTCAAGGAGAATGGAAAGTCCAGAGAGGAGTCTCCGTCTGGAAAGGAAGAGGAAGAGGTGAAAAAAAATTGAATTTCTTTTAAATTTCTTCAATCAAATACATTTAGGCCATTCGCGTTGACTTGTTCGATGCTGACGGAGATAAGTACATGAAATACCTCATGAAACTGGATTCGAATAACTGCAAGGAACAAGATCACTACAAGGTTAATTCTTTGGATAATTCTAACAATTGCGTCTTTCTCTTTAATTTTTCATGATCATTGAATTCGATTTTTTTGTCTGCTCGTATTTACGATAATTGAAAATCAATTGCAGGTTCTTGGTCTGTCGAAGCTCAGAAATGAAGCCACTATGGCGGAGATCCGTCATGCTTGTAAGTTAAACAAATTGTTTCAAACTCTAGATAGGTGGAATTCCATCATACTACTATGTTGTTGAGAAAGAGAGTACAACTGCACAAACGCTGTCTAATACTATTAATATTATAATTTTACCTTTGTTTCTTCAGATCGTCAGAAAGTCCTCAAGCACCATCCCGATAAGAAGAAGGCCAAGGTAAATTAATTGCATTTCGCTTTCGCATCCCTAATATACATCCCCCAAGTTTACTTTTCTATTGAAGCTGATCTTAACCCTGATTCTTTTAGGGAATCCCTATCCCGAATGAGGAGTACTACGTATGCATCACGAAGGCATTCGAGCAGATCGGAATGAACGAGCAGGTGAGGAGCAACTTCAACTGTGAATTCTGAACATATTATCTTTGTAGAAGCGCAAGGCCTACGACTCAGTGGACGAGAAGTTTGACGACAATGTTCCCACTGAAAAGGCGAGAGTTTAACTGTCTTTAAATTACACGACGTACACTTAGTTTTGCTCTCACTAATGCGATCTATTTTTCAGACCGTCAGCAAGGATAACTTCTTCAAGCTGCTGCATCCCGTTTTCGAGAGGAACAAGAGGTTTTTTTAATAGATTTCATAAAATAATGTTGTCAGTATTTATGTCCAATGATATAAGTCATTTGTTCTTTCAGATGGTCCAACATTCAGCCTGCACCCGGACTCGGAGACACCAAGACTGCCAGAGAAGAGGTATTTAGATAAAAAAATAAATGATAATATTGCAACCTCTTTGACATAATAGGAATTTGGAGATTCATATCACACATTTATAACCGTTGGATTACAGGTGGAATTCTTCTACAACTTCTGGTTCGACTGGGACAGTTGGAGGGAGTTCTCCTACCTGGACGAGGAAGACAAGGAGAAGGGAGAAGACAGATGGGAGAGGAGAGAGATGGAGAAGATGAACAAGGTTGGTATGGGATAAGAACTTCCATTCGGATTACTAGTTCATCGGTGTAGATCAGTACGTTAAACTATTGATTGAAGGCGGAGCGCGAGAGACGCCGCAAGGATGAAATGAAGCGAATCCGCAAGCTCGTCGAGATGGCGTACGCTAAAGATCCTAGAATATCGCAGTTCAAGAAGGACGACAAGGTTGGTTGGGCAGAAGTGAATGTAGATGAATACGTTGGATAAATATATGTGCGTTTTGAATGCGTGTTATTCAGGATAACAAGGAGCGAGCCAAAATCGAGAAGCAGCGAGCAGCCAGAGAAAAGGTAGATTTTTCTACTTTATAGTATTTATGTTGCAATTCGAACTGAAAGAACAAATCCGAATCTATTTTTGTATTTACTTGTTTTTCGTTACTTAATGTTTCTTTTTAGATCGAGGAGGAGGAACGAAAGAAGCGCGAGGAGGAGGAGAGGATAAAGAAGGCGAAGGAGGAGGAGCAGAGGAAAGCAAAGGAGGAGAAGGAGGCAGAAAAGGCTAAGAAGGCTGAGGCCAAGAAGGTTAATAACGACTCTTACTCTAATTCTATTTATTTACGAGACGATAAGCAGCGGTTTCAAGATATGACGTAATAGTCGGAATAATTTACAGGCTCTCTCCGAGCAGCGCAAGCGGTTACGCACGATGGCCGAGGGCAACAAGTACTGGACGGGCGTCGATGTGGGAGACGAAGTGGTGACCATGATGGAGAGAATCGAGAGGGTACGGTAACTTACTCTCCAGTAGCAATCAATCAATTACTCTCTGCAGATATGCTTCCAAACTGCCATCGATGATCTCACTGCTCTCTGCGATCGAGTGGAGAAGGTTGTGCTGGATGATGACGCTGTTGTTACCATCTTTGATGAGCTCGAGGTGAGTAGTGTTGCTGATTGGATCGGTATCTTCTTCTGTTTGATCGGGTAGATGAACATTGTATTCGAATTGATGAAACTTGTTTATCATTATTTATAATTATTTTAGGGAACGACGACTGTCAAGAAAGTGAAGAAGGTGGAGGCGAAGCCTGCGAACGAGGAGAAGGAGAACCAGAAGGTCACCTGGTCCAGCGACGAGAACACGCTCCTCATCAAGGTATGCGAATCATATTGATTTAAAAAAAAGCCGTACCCACTTGTTGATTTATGATGAGACTCATTCTGACCCTGTTTCAGGCGACGAATCTCTACCCCGCGGGCACCGTCGAGAGATGGGCCGTGGTCGCAGAGTACCTCAACGAGCACCGCAAGGACAAGACGGGTCGACCCAAAAAGGAGAAGGAAGTCATCCAGCAGGTACTGTGGTACCGCAATCCTGCGCATTTAGACGGGTCGATCCAAGAAGGAGATGACGTAATCAACGGGAACTAAATAATCGAACACTTGCAGGCGAAACTCGTGCAAGCGCTCGGTCTGAAGGCAGTGGAGAACGTGAAGGAAGCGGCGTCCACTGTGCCCGCACCTGGTGAGAATGGTGTAGATCTAGTGGATTAAGTCACTTAATATGATCATTTGATAATATGACAAATCTACTATTCACTTAATTGAAGTGACTAGTAACAACATTTATTATATTATCCCTGGTCTACCAGAGATTATTTCATGAAACATAAGACTGCCGTATTGCAGAGGCGAGTTGGTCGACGGAGGAGCAGAGGAAGCTGGAGGTGTCCCTGAAGAGCATACCTGCCAGTGATCCCGATAGATGGACTAGAGTGAGTAGAAGTGTATTTAGTAGTACCGCACTGGAGAATAAATTAGTTAAGCATTGTATTAATTAGTTAAAATTAGCTAATTGCAGATCGCGGAAGCTGTGGAGACGAAATCGAAGAAGGAGTGCATCACCCGCTACAAGTACATCGTCGATCTAGTCAAGAAGAACAAGGCAGCTGGCGCTCACTAGATGTCCTCTTCGAGATCTTTTTCTTATCTTTTGCTCTTCGAATTTCGAATAATCAACCATCTCATGCTTCTGGCTCCATTTGAAAGATCATATTCACCATCAGTTACCCCGAATAACGCCAGATCACATCTCTCAAACGTGTTATGTGCCTTGAGTTTCATTGTTGTCGTTTGTTGTTTGTCTCCGCTTATTAGTAGCTGTCCTTAGATCTTCTCTCTACACCAGACCGATAACAAACCGACCTCTTTTTTCTTAAACAAGAAATTGCTCATTTATTGCTCCGTAGGGGGCTGATATCCCGTTTCCTCTCATTGACAATACTCATTTGTTGTTTCCACATTTGTTGCAGTTGTTTTATGTAACCACGGCCAGGGATATTTCCTACCGAACCCAACACTATGCATCATTTAATGACTGATTGATTGTTTCGCTTTCAATAATTCGAGTTTCTTCTCCAACTTTCTGTCTTTTTGTTGAGCTCCCGATTCGTGAGTAAGGCGATCCGAAAACGATCTTTCACTGCTTTAGATCAATATCCCGATTGAATTCTAAATAACCTCATGATATAGGAATGTCTGGAATTTATAAGTAGTAGGTTTATGGTTCTGATAAAGACTATATCGTTAATGGAATCAAAAGAGTTTTGAAGGTTCTCTGGATCCTCGAAAATACCTCGAGCCGAGCTAATGCGAGCTGGTTGTGAGAAAACTCAGTCCGTGATAGGCACTAGCGACCGTAATCTCGGCCTCGTGCGTTTGAATGTTTGGCGTCGTTTCCCTGTATTTTGTCACTGTGATCTATCACTACTTCTGTGCGTATTACGCACGCTCTTATGGCGCCGGTCGATAAAAGCCCCGGTTTTCTGTACTTATTCTTCATTTAGTTGTATACCCATTACGCTTTCAAATGCGTTCTCTTTCGTGGACTATTCGAGAACACTCTCAATCGCCTTCATCTCTTCTCTTTTTATATACCCGGCGAATTTAGTGCAGATCAATCAAATCTCTCTCTTTTCGCGCTTTTCTCAAATAACAGTTCAACGTGGAATAAAGAGAGAAGAGATGATAGTAGTGATTCGATTATGTTCGTCCGTTCTGTTGACACAACGCTCCTGTCGATCGTACGGATTGCCGTTTGAAAGGAATTCCGACCTCTTATCGATTACTCTACTATATTAGAATTGTCATCATTTTCTCTCGCGGTGTTATCAGTTTCGAAATTGTCCCTATTCCAGACCCATTAAAATGTCCAGTCCAACGTCATCTTCTGCCGGTGGTGCCCCGGAACTCGGTTTGTGCCATTTACATATCTTATTTACATTTGTGCCGTTTACATATTTGCTTTTACATGAATGATGTATTTATATGTGGACACCCGAACAATCAAAATATTATCAGTGCTGATGTTGCTGTTTGGTATTGCCGGCACGGGGGAATCGATTCACCCACAATTTGCCAATCCTAGGTGATTACCAATTGGCAAACACGGCAGATTAATGCCCACTCACCACCGGCACATTTAAATCAAGTGATTTGGCGTCGGGAATGATTGATTGATTAGTGATAATATTGTGGGTGACCTTGCACCTCAGAACCGATTAGAAGCGAATTCGTAAATGGAAAACGAGTACAAGCTTGTCTTGAATCGTTATACTTAATATTCGAACGAGAGTGTTGCGAGGGCAAAATTCTTGCTTTCAGGCACATTCTCGATCGTGAATGGTGTGGAGCTGCCCAACATCCGCCCGCTCGACGACTTTCTCGTCGACAAGGCCAGATACGAGGTGAGGAGGATTGCATAGGGATGATGTAATAACGTGATCAATCAATAGTATGAAAGTGTGTGAATTCAGGCTCCCCCCTTCAACGACCTCGCCCGCTGGAACAACCGCATCATCTCGAACCTGCTCTACTACCAAGTGAGTGGACAGAAAACAATAAATCAACAATTTGATGTTTATTCAAAAAAAAATTGTGAACCAGGTGCATCCATGTTGCCATGAGAGTACAAGTGATGTGGTATTGGCTATGGTATCGGTATTGATATGGTATTGGCGCTGTTACATACGATCATTGACTCCTTTGCAGACCAACTACATTGCATTCTTCCTCGCCCTGTTCGTCATCTCCTCCCTGTTCAACGCGAGAGATCTCGTGCTGGGTATGTTGAAGAGATTGTATAAGAATGACGACATCCTTCGATGGCTAATCTTCTGTGTCTAATTATGCATGCCATTGCAGGTCTGAGTGCCATCGTGGTGGGTGGCGGCGTCGGATACTGCGTCCTCTCCCCCAACTCCATGTTCGTCAATGTGGGTGTTAATTAATTAATTAATCAACAATTGAACTTAAACTTCTGAAGATGTAAATGATGGGCACAATTTAGGATGCGTGCCCATATTATAATCAATGAATCGGAACGCGAATACTGTAGCCGATCAATGGATAATTGATTGCAGACTCGTCGTGACCACCCGCTGGTGTGCTTTGGCGCCGTCGCCGTCACCGTCTACTACTGCTTCTACATGTTCTCATCGGTGAACCACTTACAGAGACTAGAGTGTAGTTTGCGAGTCAGAAGTTGGCACTGTGCCGGTATTTGAGTTTTCCCGTTCAATTGAATAATCCTGATGTGCAGGTGATGGTGCTCGTCTTCTCGCTGCTGCTGCCGCTCTTCTTCGTCATGGTGCACGCCTCCTCCAGACTGAGAAACTTCCGCGCCAAGGTGAGCGGGAGTTATCGATTGATTGGTTAAGGGCTACTGTAGTTACCAGTTATTGATTGATTGTTGGAAGTATGTGTACAGCCATATTTATATAATGAACGAAAGTTTAATGATTCTAATAATCAGTAACTACAGTAGTTGTTCATCTTGTTCTCTGTATGCTAATCAGTGAACATTCCGTATGCGAATACGGTGGTCGCAGTTCTCGATTGCAGGTCAACCAGCAGGCTGAGCGTCTCGGCCTCAAGCAGACGGTGATGGGCCGCATTCTGGACGTGCTCGGATGCGACGTCAAGGCTTAAACGACGGACCTAGAATCGTCGAGTTGTCGGAATTGCCGGCTCAGGACTTCCCTCTTTCCCCTGCCCTCTTCTTCTTTCAATATTTGTAAAGTTCTCGTAAGGTTGCGTTATCATAGCTCTCTGCAGGGGTTCTCTAGTCTTTTTCTCCTCTTGTATCGCTTCTCCTATCTATCGAGTATCGTTGTTCCCATAATAGTGCTTGCTATTACATTTATAAAATGATACGATCAAACAAAATGTCGAACTGGGACTTCTTGTGTTTACCAAGACGAGAGAGCACGCAAAAGCGAGAGGGTCGCCAATGTTCCTGTCTGGTAAACAACGGAAGTTCGTTATTCGGCTTTTTAGTATGATCGTATCATTGTATAAATGTAATATACATGACGCAAAAGTTCTAAAGGATTTTGTTACATGCCTCGAGGAAGATTCGCTGTGTTTAGTACCCATCTGTCAATCCCATGTTTATAATTAGTGGCAAATGAGACCCTTGTTTTAATTTGTACCTTTCCTCCATTAGAGCTTACTAACGCTGCCCTAGATGGTCAAAGTTGTGCTCATTCCCAAGAGTTTTACAAGCAAGTCAGATTTTCTTAATTTCACACGCTTTCTCGTCCACCGAACATCGAGGGGAGTGTGTAAAATGAAAAGATTCAGGCCGGCTTGTAAAACTCTACCCATCCCACTCTTTCCTAAACATTGATTGGTTGTCAATAGAAGGTCTATGTTAACTATGCTATCGATAAACGTATTGTATGCAAGCAGTTGATAGTGTGCCAGAGACATTGGTTTGCAACCATCTAGAGGTATCTGAGAGTGATCTTTGAGATCTGAGAGTATCTGAGAGTGATCTTTGAGATCTGAGAGTATCTGAGAGTGATCTTTGAGATCTGAGAGTGATCTTTGAGATCTGAGAGTATCTGAGAGTGATCTTTGAGATCTGAGAGTGATCTTTGAGAGTGATCCATCTCTTATTTGTGTTGTTGATCTTTGGTCTTTGAGGACAGTTATGGACGTTGATCTCATTCCCACGTCGTCGCTGTACAAAGTAAGGGTATAAGTGGATATTGATGGATAAGGATGATTTGATCGCAATCTTGCATCAATCGAATATTTTTATGACATGCTGAAACAGCGAGGCTCCGAATTATCTGCCAATAGCATTTATCTTGAATAATATTTGATCAGTGATGCTTACGGGTTGCTAAAATGGGCGACCACCACACATGAGTACTGTGCGAAATTTTTGGAGCCGTGAGGAGACTTTTATTTGATGTCTCTCTCGTTACAGGATAATGCCGAGTGGTCGGACGTCACTCCGATCTACGAGAGTGCAGAGGAGCGAGCAGCAGTGAGGATCAAGTACGATGAGGAGTGTGAGTTGTGTTTTGTTGAAATGGATTCGACATTGACGAAGGAAATTGGAAGACTGATTCGGGTGTTCTTGTTTGTAGGCTGAAACATTGATGACGCGGGCTGAGTTGAATGGATAAATTCCTAGAGTAAGGAACGGATTTGTGATAAAATGCATGTAGATGTTTGTAGCCTTCCTTTGTTCATGTATGAGTGTGAGTGGCATTTTATGTCCTCCAGACAGTGGTGCTCACGAGTCCCGAAATTCGACAGCGCGGGGGGGGGTCTCTGCCTCCAGAGATCATTGGGAGACTGCCTCAGTTGTTCTTACTTGTACGCGGAAACCTTAAGGATTCGATTTGAATTCAGCTGTTAGAGTAGGGTGCGGATTTGTGAAAATTGTAGCCTGATGATGGTATCTTTCTTTTGTTATTTGCTATGAATGACGTAGCTCTATCGAGTGCCATCCTCGCCTTTTCAGTCCGAGATTGCTTCGGGTATCTGCGTGCCATTCTGCAGACGAACGAGAAGAGCGAGAGGGTTATGAGACTGCTGGACACGTGCATTCAGAAGAACGCCGCCAATTACACACTGTGGTGAGCACGCATTTTGGGTACTCAATAGATGTGAGAAGAAGAGGACTTATCAGTGCGTTCGCGTAAAAATCGCACGAATGAGGAAGAATCCGTACAGCAAATTTTGACGATGTCTGATTTCGACATGGATCGATAGCCCCTGTTCTCCTCTTCCAATCCCGCATTTCAAAAAAAAACAATTCCGCATAAAATTTGAATAGATAATTAGCTCGAAAGATTGCACATTTTTCACTTTGATCGACCGTATCTCAGTTCCTATTGGGAATTTGGCATTACTTGCTGAACAAATGTTGATTGGTTTGGCCAGATGAACAGACGTACGTTTTTAGAATTTTGAAATTCAATGATTTTTGAAATATGCAAATGTTTGAAGCTTCATATCTCGAATACCAGGAAAAAAGTGTTTTTAGAAAATTGATATGTTATGTAATTTTGTATGTAGAATCCGATTCTGTAATAAAAATGGAATTTCCAGCCAGGTAAATCCATGAAAACTACTGTTTACTTGCTTTTCTACCGTCTTATTCTGCACCGTTTTTGGGTGGTGAGCGGTCGAAATAGGACCTATAATTGAGTTATCGACCGCACGAGAGGGATGTAAATGAGGAATTGTGATGTTTTAGAGCCATTTCGACCGCTCATCGAGTGAAAATTGTGAAGAATAATACGAAAGTACTGTTTTGAAAACAGTAGTTTTCATGGATTTACCTGGCTGGAAATTCCATTTTTATTACAGAATCGGATTCTACATACAAAATTACATAACATATCAATTTTCTAAAAACACTTTTTTCCTGGTATTCGAGATATGAAGCTTCTAAAATTTGCATATTTCAAAAATCATCGAATTTCAAAATTCTAAAAACGTACGTCTGTTCATTTGGCCAAACAAAGCAACATTTGTTCAGCAAGTAATGCCAATTTCCCAATAGGAACTGAGATACGGTCGATCAAAGTGAAAAATGTGCAATCTTTCGAGCTAATTATCTATGCAAATTTTATGCGGAATTGTTTTTTTGAAAAGCAGGGTTGGAAGAGGAGAACAGGGGCTATCGATCCATGTCGAAATCAGACATCGTCAAAATTTGATGTACGGTGAAGGGGCGCTTTTTATGCGAACGCACTGTTATGCAGGCTGATTTAGGAATCGAAACCTATATATAACACGGCTCCCACCAGAGGGTCGAACCAAACTTGGCACAGGCAGAGATTTCGAAATTGAGTTTTTTTCTAACTAAGATAAGAGCTCTCTGAGTTATTCTGTGCCAGAAATCATTCTTCGCCGAGATGCTGCTACTGTAAGGTGTAGCTCGTGAACTTTGATGCCTTGTTACGGGTGTTCAACTTAGTTTCTGTGAGATCTTCCTTCTTGGAGCTAGGGCTACTTTTTCTTTTACGTATGAAATGCGACCTCTTCTCCCGAGTTGGGGGAGCATCAGCATATCATTCGAATCCTTGGGAGAAGACGGAGACTATATGGTGAAATAGAAAATAGGTATTTTCGAGTGGATTTTTGTATAATTAAGAATGTTCGTCCATATGCAAATTATGCGATCTATCGAAATACTATTGGGATAGCCTAACAGAGCACAGAAAAGTAGCCGTAGGTGCAAGAAGGAAGATCTCACAGAAACTAAGTTGAACACCCGTAACAAGGCATCAAAGTTCACGGGCTACACCTTACAGTAGCAGCATCTCGGCGAAGAATGATTTCTGGCACATCATAACTCAGAGGGATCTTAGTTGGACCAAATGGCACCCGAAAATGTGAAAAAAATTCAATTTTGAAAATCATAATCAGTGCCAGAAAAATGCCGTTTTATCCCGAGCCTCTGGTGAGAGGCGTGATAAATACGCGAAAGGCTGCAATTATTCCGTATACCTGACCATCAAACCATAAACTTATCGTATATATTTTACCATTATAAAGGAAATATTCGCTTACCAAACGTTCACCTTTATTATTCCCCCCAAAACAGCCCCCCTTTTGATTTCTGTAATGTATTGATTAGTATTCCGTACGTGTATCGATCCCCTTTACAGGCAATATCGTCGTGAGTGTCTCATTGCACTGGACAGTGATCTGCGTAAGGAGCTGCGCTTCCTCGACGAGGTCATACTCGAGAACCCCAAGAACTACCAAGTGTGGTCAGTATTATTATAAATATCGTTTCATTTACTTATTTTCTACCGATTTAAAAATTATAGTCTGAAATGGGTTGAAGTGCGGTAATGCAATAGCGTCAGCTGGATTAGAAGATTGTGAGAAATAATGCAGTAGTGTTGGACATGAAACAGAGTACCACCAGTCTATTCTGATAATCGGCGCTACTGTCAATGCGCTTGCATTGACAATAGTGCTGTTAGATCGAAGAGTTCTATTCGCGAATAGCAAAGGTTATTCGTGAATAGAATTATTCGACATAACAAAAAAAAACTCTACTTGGTAGGCACCATCGTCGTGCGATCGTCGACCGACTGGGCGATGCGAAGGGAGAGATCGCCTTCAGCGAGGAGGTACTCGATGACGAGAGCAAGAACTACCACGCATGGCAGCATCGGTACGGTAGCTACAGGTTACGGTAGATGAGAGGGCGTGTGGTATGCGGAGTACGGTAGTTAGTTATCGATTGCAGCCAGTGGTGCGTGCGTCGCTTCGAGCTGCCGGCGCAGCCCGAGCTCGACTACTCGCTCAAGCTGATCATGGAAGTACGATAGCATTTATTGATTTTTTTTTCAGGGACTAATTGTTGCTTATTTACTGTCTTGCTAGATTTTCCCATGTGAAATAAGTAAAGCAATCAACTGGGCCCAATCTTTTATCCATCACCCAGTTTGGTGTTTAGGGACTGGCTCTGTGATTCTTTGTGCAACTACTTTTGTGGGGGATTTCTCATCCAGCAGGTTTATCCGAGATGGTCGCCTTGCCGTCCATCTCCTCGTTGGTCATGTCGGGAATGTGCGGGTTCACCGTGTCGAGATCCTCAAACGCGTCAGTATTTGCGATGTTTGCTGGCGCACTCGCGGTGCACGCAGTCCACCCACCTGCACTGGCATCTTGGGGTCCTCGGGTGCGTCCAGCTTGGCGTGCCCGCGCATCACCACGAACGAGCACTGTAGCTCCTCGTTGACGCACTGCAAGAGTAAAGGCGTCGATGATCTGCTCGTGCTGAATCTTCTAATTTTTCTCACCATGATGGCCGCACAATTGGTGAACTGTCCGCAGTAGAAGGGAGCAGAGAATACAGTGACCTGTACACGCATCGGGTTATGGTAATACGACTAGGGGAAACTAACCAGTTTGCGATTGCAGAAGAACTCGTAGCCGTCCTGCACGACTTGGTGTCCTCGGGCGATCTGAGAGTACGGTAGTAGTGGTTACGGTAGAGACGTTAATCGATTCCACCAAGTTACCGTACCAGATCAATGCCGGTTGTGTGGCAGAACTCGTTGACCGTCGGCTCGCCGAAACCGAATGAGGCGCCACGAGGATTGGGCTGAGAGGAAAGGATACTGTAGGACAATGTCTCGTACTCGCATACTGTAAATCGTCAGGATACTATAGGTCATACCAGGAATCCGGCGTTTCCGGCGACGGGATCGGACCAGAGCAGATCCATGGCGAGCTGGCCCTCGTCCGGCGAGCACGGCCTGAGTACGGTAGTGTGAGGATTACGGTACTTTCTTGCTGGAGGATTACAGTACCTGGGTATGGCCCTGATGAGGTCGCGCCATCGATCGTTCATGATCTTGGGCGAGATGCCGCCGTGCATACACAGAATGCGACGCGATACGAGCCCTGCCAGCGGCATCATGTCGAACATGTCCTGAGAGGAAAGGGAGGGGTACTGTAGGTATGGAGGGATACTGTAGGGCTACTGTAACTGGCGGACGACGTGGTCTCACTCACCTGAAACTCGTTCCACAGGAGCTGCGACTTGAAGCGGCGATGGCACTCTTCGTAGAATCCGTAGATCTGTAATGATATCGATTTCTCATAGGATACTGTATCATAGTGTTACCGTATTCTACGGGAATACGGTATCACTGCAGTGTCCTCTCACTCGATTGATCTGCCGACACTCGTGGTTGCCTCGAAGAATGACGAAGTTGCCGGGATACATGATCTGCAACGTTTACGTGATTAATACCGCACCAGTTGGTACAGTAAGGCTACAGTACCCTGTAGCAGAGCAGCAGAATAATGACTTCGAGATTCTGCGAGCCCCTGTCCACGTAGTCGCCCAGGAAGAGGTAGTTGGAGGTGGGAGGAAAGCCGCCCTGAATACAGTAGGACCATCGTTAAAATCTCGGGATACGGTAGCACACTGTCGTGGACTGGCTGGGTACGGTATCCCCACCTTTCTGAACAGTCGGAGCAGGTCTCCGTACTGTCCGTGTGTGTCGCCGCAGATGTTGATGGGCGCCTCGACCTCGACCAGAGCGGGCGCAGAGGCGAACGCGAACTTGGCAACGCCTGAATCAGGGGGGTTACTGTAGCTCCGGAGGTCATGGTTACGGTAGTGGACATTGGAATAGGATACGTAAACTACCGTCCATTAGAAAGAAACTCACGAATGAGGCTCTGTATCTCTGGTATGGGCACTGTTTTCGTCAGTCCCTGGCCGGGCATGGCCGTCATGAGCACTCTCCTGATGAGACTGTCCACGTCCAGACGCTCCTTCGCAATGAGCGCGTGCAGTTCCTTGTACTGAAGGATACGGGAGTGTATCAGGGAAAAGAGGATACGGTATAGGGGGATTACGGTACTCGTATGGCTCTAAGTATACTGTATTGCTAGTCTTTGACCACGTGAAAGTGGAATACCGGGCACTTTTTCTGACCAGCCACAACCCCGAGTGATTTCTTCAGTTCCCACCCATCCTTCTCATTTCTGGTCCACTCACTCATTCTTTGCGGTAAATTAGGTCTGGCTAGTCCCAGAGACTGCAGTAGTGCAGAATATCGTACCTTGTCGTTAACGGGTCGTTGGTGGTGGTGGTGGTCCTTCTTGTGGGGGTGGTGGGGTGATTGAGCGGGCGAGTGTTGAGGCGGCGTCGACACTGCGAGATGCTTGGCCACCGTTTTGGCCGGCGGCTTCTTCTTGAGCTCCGCAGGCTTGACCGGAACTGGAACTGAAATTGACAGAGTACGGTAGGCTACTTACTGTATAATACGGTTGTGAAGGGTGGGATACGGTAGATTGCAAATTGGGGTGAAACAGTACGATAAGACACGGTACCCACCCGCCGCAGCGCCACCGGTTCCTGTCGTGTCCTCGGCGCCGGTTACTGTAATGAATTGGGTTACGGTAGCCATATATGGCTCGGTACCGGTGGTGCCTCCAGTCAGATCTCCGCCTGTCGTGTCGTTACCAGCATCGACGTCTGCGGGTTCCGGTTCTGGTTCCTAAAGAGATAAATTGCGTCATTACTACGCAATCCTTGAAGGGAGGGGTGCGCACCACACTCTTCTTGGCTCTTTTCTTGACTTTTGCGACGTGCTCTGCGACCTCGATATGGTCCTCCCTGCGTCTTGACTTATCCTTGAAAGGTTACGGTAGCGGATGATAGGACAGTGCGGTACCGACCTTTTTCCGCTTGTTGCTCGCGTCCTCGTTGTAACTGCCGCCGCCGCGCACGTCGGTACTGTAAACGGGTTCAGTAGTATTGATCGTAACGGGCTACAGTAGTCCATCTAATACAGTATACTCTGCGTACTTTGATGCGCGCTCGTCCACAGCCTTCTCGTCGCCGAAGAGTCCGTTTTTGAAGTTTCCCTCGTCCTGCTAAATGAGCAATCGATAAAGGGCGGAGCTTCGAGGGAGATGGGGAGAGGGAGGGAGGAGGACGATCTTCCTCTGGGGGGGGGAAGGTACACCTACCTTCTCATCGTCGTCATCCTTGTCGTCGCGACCACTTTTATCGGCCATTGCGGGAGAGAATGAGGGGAGGAGGAGGGAAAGGGAAAAAAGAGGGAGAATTTGCATAGGATGAATGGAAAGAAAAAAAGATGATGGAGATTAGTGTGTGGAATTACAATGTAATGAGATGGTATTGTTAACAATTTATAAATGTGTGTGGATTGTGGTTAGGAGGTCACAAGCAACATCGAGGACCTTTTCTGAAAGATTGTATACCCATTCAATCAATGGAACTTAATAGTGTGACTTGATACGTATGAAATAAGGAGCTAATTAAGTAGTTAATTAAAATGGCTGTTGTTGCAGGACCCTCGCAATAACTCTGCGTGGAACTACCGCTACTTCATCCTGCAGCGAGCGGGACGACTGACGGACAAGACGACCATTGACACGGAGACTAAGTAAGGAGGGTTGCGGTATTTACGGTAGGGTTACGGTAGCATACCGTAACCCTACCGTAAATACCACAAGTCTATGCAAAGTGACTGATTTAAAAAAAAACTTAGCCAATCGTATTCCTCGGCGATTATCGATCTGCGCATATTGCAGCCTCGCTCTGCAACTGGCGTGCAAGCTGCCCAACAACGAGAGCGTCTGGAACTATCTCTCCGGGTACGGTAGTTTATGGATTCTTTTATTGATTTCCGCTGAGGAAACTTTAGACATCGATAATACGGTGATTTCGGGATCCATTTATCGATAGCCTCGAAGACTACTGAAAATACTGAAAATACCGTAAATATTTTATAGTATATTTTTACAGTATCCTCGCTGACGAGGGAGTCGACTCGCGTCCCGAGGTGCTAACCGCAGTGAGGAAGGTGTACGATGAGACGGAGAAGGTAATTACTGTAGCTCGATCGATATCTAAACTTTGATCTACCGTAACCCGTATGTTCCGTTCAGGACAAGCGTTCGTTCCACCTGGTCGCGTTCGTCGTCGATTCACTGATGGAGAAGATGGGCAAGCAGAAGAAGGACGAGAGAGAGGGAGCGACGGTCGTAGTGGAGAGTGCAGAGGAGGCCAAGAAGGTACGGTAGTTTTGGGGAAAATCGATTATATTTGGACAGTAGAGTAGGTATGGTAGTAAGGGCGAATATTTTTATGGGATTTGAAGTGACTGTGATTCACTGAAAGGATGGAGAGTGTGCATACAACCACTCCAACCCGTGAAATTAATGCTGCATTTCTAGTGTTTCAAATAGTTCAACATGACTTTCTTACTAGGAAGTACACGAGTGTGGAAATATTACATTGATTAGACAAATAAATGCAGTACATTAATCACACGTCGATAAATAGTTGTGATTTCAGTTGCTGGAGGAGCTTACGTCTCTCGATCCCGTCCGCACTCACTACTGGAACCACCAGAGAATGCTGGTGGAGAGCCAGCTCCAGCGGGCACTCCTCACGACCGCACAGTAGATTACCGAACAGACTAATTGACGGCGCCCTATTTGAAAAATTCCCCGGTCTTTGCACGTATTGCTTATAATTTATGTGTGTATGTGTACAGTTGTCACGCTTCATATTTTTATCAGTTATTTTCTTTCCGAGAGAGGTTGTTGTCCTCCGAGTGATAAAGAGTTTCATCGCTTCCTTTTGACTTGTGATTTATCGATGTTAATGATCTTCCGCAAAATCCGTATTTTATCGGAGAACCATTATCTTTATGAGGGCGAATTGCATGGGATGAGAATGAGACAGGGAAACACAGATCAATATTTGAGAGGGATAAATAGATAAATACAGTTTTCAGCCGTTTTCACAATGGAGGACGGAGTGTCGTCACGGTTCTCTGCCGAGCCGTCCGACTACCTTCTCCCGCCCTCCCACAAGGTACTGTAACTGGAAGGTTATGGTAGATCACTTGAAATGTATTGCATACGATTGTAATAATAGATGCATGTCTACGATAAATAAATTCTTATTCTACCGCATCCCTCGATGCAATTTTTACTTTCGTCATCTCTTGCAGGTCATTGTCCTCATGGACCACGGGCCGCGGCTGACTGCCGACTCGGGATGCGTGAGTGTTACAGCATTCTCTTATTAGGTTATGGTATCAGGTTACTGTACCCAGCTACAGTACATTCTTATCGTTTACTGACGAATTTCCGTTCAGCCGGTAACTCTGATGGCGAAGAACGCGCCGCCCGAGCGGAAGAAGGCAACGATGAACAGAAGTCTGTGGACGATGGCGGTAGAGGCGACACTCGAGGTGAGTACGGTAGACACGAGAGAAGGCTATCGAGAAATGAATTTATAATGCATGTATATCGTAGGCAAGGTCCGAATACTGCATTAATTACGAATGTAGTTGTTGAAACTTGAAGTTGAGTAGCGTTTGCTTTGATCTGCTCTAATTATTACTTGATAATAATAACAGTAATTGGAATAAATCAAAATATATGCGCGTGTACCTCTAAGCATGGAATGATGGCATCATTCAACAGGCTGTAGGCCTTACGATTGAATAAAGATATTGATAATAAATTATTTTAAATTAATAATTAATATATTGTAGGCTCATCGAGTGGTGTCCGATCTGTTTCCCGATGGAAGTCGTCTCATTCGATTCGTCCTGGCCGATGCAGTGTCGAGGAAGCTGAGTGCCGAGTGGGGAACGACGCTTGTCAAACAGCCTGAGGTGAGAGAAATGGGAAAGAAAATCGATTGATTTCCTAAACACGAGTAAATGCTATTTTTTGTTGAATTATTCCTAACTATTTTGGGCAACTTTTTTTTTCTATAAAAATTTCGTCAAGGTGACAGAAAACAAACAGAAGGTAGATTGATTAAAAAATGAAGGAAAAATATAGCTGGCCATCGGATTTCATAAAACCACGTAGTTGGTAGTTTCAGACCCTCATTTATAGGCGTGAAACATCAGGTGAACTGGTAGTCGTCGTCGTCGGGTCACAAAACTCCCTCCGGTTTTGAAACGCACGGTGTGCACATGCACCACGGCTGTGCGTTGCACGTCCATTGCACGTTACGTGTACTGACTCTCTTCATTTCTTCCCTCTCTCGGCTGAGTATCAGCGCGGCGAGAGAGCGAAGGACTGTAAGAGAGACGTGCGCACAACGTGCAAACGAAAACCGGAGCCTTTATTATTTGCTGGCGCACTCTCGGTGTCTAATGCCCGCCCATTGCAGTTATGCGCGCAGCTGAGCACCGCGAGCGCGCCAACGACCGCGGCAGCGGCCGGCAGCGCCGATGCCAACTTCTTGCCGTCCGGCGTCCAGCTTGCAGTCGAGGTAAATCAATGATCAACCGCGACGCGCAGCAACGCGTCTAGAAATCAATAAATCAATCGACATTGTGCCTCTTGTGCAGACGCTCTCCGAGACGACGGAGCGGTACACGAAGGTGAAGGAGATGGACGTGAAGGAGCAGCTGAGTCTGATCAGATACGGTAGGCAATAGGATAGTTATTGATTGATTGCGTAATGATGACATCATCGTTAAAATATTGTGTGTATTTCAGCGTCCCGCAGTTTCGCTTGGAAGGTGCACCCACTGAAGCGGGAGCAGGAGGATATGAAGAGGGAGAAGGGAGTCACACTGGGCAAGACGAATGTGACGAAGACTGGTGAGGGCACCGTATTCTGAAAGTACAGTACTCAGAGTACGTTATTGGAACAGCAACTGAAATTTTTCTTCCAGAGCACTTAGAACAGGCCGTAATAGTTGTTTCTATACATATGACGTAGATGTTGTGGCAGTGTAGAAAATTGCAAGGAATTTCATAGTGATGATGAAATTTGATAGTGATAACTTTTACAGTCGTGAACAATGCGGGAGAAGAGGAGGAGGAGTCGAAGGAGGTGCAGCGACCCTGCTTCCTGCTGAACAAGGGATCGATACTCGTGATGACGAGCATGAAGAGGTACGGTAGAATGGAGAGATTACTGTATAGAGATGAATTTTGATTGATTTAATGTATTCGATAATATGCAAAGGTTATGTGAGGATCAATCAATTATGATGGTGAGATGACATTGGCACATTAGTCGATTCGCTGCAAAAATGTGGCGTCTTCCTTTTTTCCCGTTTCTATGTTCGAAATAGATAATATTACTTATAATAATAATAATAATATTATTTTGTAATTCAGTGACGCTGAAGTGGCGGCACTAGAGAAGGAAGTGACAAAGGCGATCGAGACGAGGAATGAACTGATCGGGAAGATGGCAAAGACGAAGGAGTGAGTAGTGCAGTAGTATTGTTTGAGTACGGTACAATTAAGATTATCGAATACTGATTTATATTACATAAAACATCATTGTTTCCAGCGCCGCGAAGGTATATCACGTGTCGCTATTCATTCTCAACCTTCTGCCGCTCGGAGTGAAGTCGCAGATCACCGCCAAACCCCTCACCAAGGTACGGTAGACGTACTCTGGTTTTTCTGCCCCATTGGGATCCCAATGAAAGTGGGCGTGGTTAGGCTTCCCCAATGGGATCCTAAACCTGTAGAGGGGTCGAGAGGGGTCAAAATCTTCCCATTGGGATCCCATTCTTTGCCCCAATGGGATCCCAATATTCAATCAATATTATTGGCGCGCTTGGTGATGGCGTCGCTGTGGTGTTTCGAAATTCACCTATTTTCGCGATTTTATTACGTTTCTATTTCGCTTTTCATGTGTGTTTCACGTTTGTATGTTCCTGTCGTGAGTAGGCGTCTATTGTAATACGACGGTGCTAGGATTGAGTGCAATTATGCCCGTATTTCCAGTGTTTACCAGTTCATTTCAGAACTTACAATGTTGGTTTAACCGTCGATCCCCGGCTACGTCTACTTTCGTGATTTCTCTTATTTTTTTTTCTTTCGTGATTTCTCTCTCTCCACTTTACTATTCCAAAGGAGTCAATGGGCACGGGTATTTCCCATTATCTCGAAAGAAATACCGCATTTCAGATGGCTCGTGCTGACTCAAGCCGATTCATTGGTTTCGTAGAAGACCATTCGTATTTTTTGAAGGAGGGCTCTGATGTAACATTGTTGAAAGTTGTTCATGTTTGTATCAATATTTCATGATAAACGTTTTGTTAATTAACCACTGAAGTATCGCACACATATAAATAATCAGTAGTCCCTTCCCAATGGGATCCCAACATTCTCCTAATGGGACCCCAATAATTTCTCCCAATGGGATCCCAAGCCTGTAAACTTCCCCATTGGGATCCCAAAGAACGCCCCAATGGGATACCAATTCGCTACCCAATGGGGCAAACCTTGGGATCCCAATGGGGCTGAAAAACCAGAGTATGGGAGAGGATACTGTAGCCTGGTGGGGATTACGGTAACCGGTGGAGCATTTATCGCATAGACCAAAAACGTTTGTTCCAGAAAGTCTCAATTGATGTCTGGTTTTTATGGGTTTAGAGTGAAAAATCTAAAATGATTTTGCAATTTTTCGGGAGCTACAGCGCCTGGATGACCTCAAATGATGTCTGATTTTTCTAAGTTTAACATCAAAAAGTCCAAAAGCTGTCTGGGTTTGCTCCCTAGAACAAACTTTTTGGTCTATGATTTATCGATTCACTTTGTAGATCAACGACTCGCTGTCGTGTGGTGTGCGCAGCTGCTGTGTAAAGGGCGATGAGCTGATCGTAAGTATATCTCCTTTTTCCTGATTACCTAATGATGACGCAATCCTCATGCAACCAATAATTGCAGACTGGCGTGCACGGCGCTCTGATGCCGCTCTACGACCTCGTATCGACTACCGTAACCGGCATTCCGATGAAGGTACGGTAGCGTGGAAACGATTTGGTTCGGATAGATGCGAACATGGGCCGAACTAAATACTGTAGCTATCATCATGAGTATCCTTTGATTGGACTACGGTGGATATGAACGAGGTGGAACTACGGTAGTGATCAAGAATATCGATTGGCAGGAGGAATCAAACGCTTCCCACTCTGTCAACTACGACGTCGAGCTGCTGCACGAGCGACTGGCGCACTCGGAACTGGCGAGGAACGGACTACTGATGGAGAACGAACCAAAGGTATACGGTAGGCTACTGTTGGAATGGGATCGAGAACTGATTGGGGAGGAGGATACGGTAGCTCAAGAGCAGACGAGTCTATAATGTGATAAGCAGAGTGACGGCGATCTTGTTGAGAATTATTGATAATTGTTAATTAGGGATTGAGGTAACTGATGGAAATCATAACCCTTGTAATCAGGAGGTAAGAAGACATGAGTCCATAATGAAAATATGGGACATTAGTAAACTATCAGGCTGTTGCAAAAGTCCTGTCGTTTTTTGAGTGTTCACTTTCGCGGCATCTCGGGCTTGTTTCTTTTTGTAATATGTCTTCCTGTTTACAGTGGAAGGGTGTCCATACCCTCTCTCTAAAACGTGGTTAGGGTTGGTCCCATCTTGTTCTCTGATGGAAAGGCACGATTATTTCTGAAAACGTTCCTCACCACATTTTGGAGGTGTTTTTGCTCGTCTTCCTGTCTTGCTCAAACTCACCCGAATTTTGACACCATGTGAAGGATATTTATCAGACATATGTACCCTCTTAGAAAATGATAAAAAGTAGGACCCTTGATAGCGAGAAGATGGACTTTTTACTGTTCGAAGAGAACGGATCCGGAAAACCCTCACTCTGTATTTTGGCATTCTGCGCGCACAGCTAAATACAGGCCCCTGTCAGACCGTGGGCAAACTGGGCGGCATACCTGGTGTCGACTTTACCACCATCTATTGGGTACTTCACGAAATTAGAAAGAAGGAGAATATGGGTCGGTAGATTTACTTCAAATTCTCGGATCCATTCATTTTTCGGAGGGTGGATATGTCTTTGACTTTCCTAATTTTCCACATGGCCTTCAACTGTCTGGACTAGATGGTGACTGGGGGTTATGTATGGGTAAAGTGTGAAAACGTTATACCCAAACACCAGTGGGTTGATGCAGATTAGAAGGCAGACGATGTTCCCAAACACAGTTTTCGGTAGTCAAAAAATGATGGTGTGAAATTTATGGAGCATCCGGGGTGCCCAGTACTGGGAGCTCCGACTCGAGGGCACCACTAGCATGGTACATGTGTACACCATTTACATATATCAGGTTGGCCGGAAAGTCTTGATAACTCTTTTTGTTTTTCTACTGTGTACCGCGTTCGAACTTTGGTGTCCCCTCGTTCCTCACAAATGACAAGGAGACTAGGGCCCTTGTAGTAAACAACTCCCCATTCTCCCCTCTTTCTCCGTGCTGAAGTTGACGCACGATGTATATTCCCAGTGTAATCCACATCCGCCATGTTATGCTCTACCTCTTCCTATCTCACACCACGTTGAAGGATTCGGAGACTCTCCTGAAGAAAGTTTATGACCAACATGCTCCCTCCTACCCAACCATACAAAGATGGTTCCATCGCTTCAAAGAAGACGACTTTTCACTCGATGACCAGGACCGCTCTGGAAGGCCCCGTGAGTTGGATTTAGATGCGTTGAGAGCCCAGGTGAATTCGGATCCATTCCAAAGCACTCGTGAACTGGCATCCACACTGAAGGTTGTCCATAGCACCGTTGAGGAAGGCTTGAAATCTCTTCGGATGAGAAAAGTTCTTGGTCGATTCATACCCCCATGATCTGACCCAGGACCAGCTGGACCACCGAGTCGATGATGCATACAGTCTTCTCACTCTCCACGGCGGCGATCGATGGTTGGACCGGCTGAAAGTGATGCTCTCAATATGGTGGGGAGTGGATGGGCCCTTTTACTGGGACCTCCTTCCCGAGGGTCAAACCATAAACGCCGACCGTTATGTGAAACAACTACGTAATTTGAAGAAGGAAGTCGATAGTTCAGCCCTGAAAGATAAGAAAATATATTATCAGCATGACAACGCTCGTCCACATGTCGCCAAACTCGTCAAGCAAGAACTGGGAAAGTATGGCTGGATGATTCTCCCTCACCCACCGTATTCCCCAGACATCGCCCCAAGTGACTATTGGCTTTTCTCGGACCTGACCCATGCCCTTCGAGAGAGATCGTTCAAAACACGAGGAAGTCTGGAGGCCGCACTGAAGCAATATTTCGCCTCACGCCCAGCAGGGTTCTATAGACAGGGCATCCACAAGCTAACACAACGTTGGCAGTATATCGTCGATGATGATGGAGCATATAACCCATAATGTACTTGTGTTTGCTTCGAGAAATAAACGAATGAAAAAGTTATCAAGACTTTCCGGCCAACCGAATAATAAAGCAAGGTCAAAGTCGATAAGAGACGTGAGTTGTGGGCAATTGTTTACTTCCAACACGGCATCGCCCGACCCCACTCTGCGAGGGCGACCAATTCTGGATAGGCGGTGTATGGCAGGACCACCCTACAATATTTTTCTCACTCGTCAGGCATTACCTTTTAAGAAAATAACTTGTTCCCCAACATCTACAACTTCCTCAGTGAACAGCACTTCAAGACCCGAGTCGATATCGTAAACGAGTTGACCGACTTATTCAAATTATAGACCCCGGCCTTCTATGAAGGTGGTGTCCACAAGGTGTGCGAATAGTAGAGGACTACTAGTGGTGTGAAAGTATACTATTCCTAAGTTCATAGGTTCAGCTTAAAAGATGGTAGGGATAAAGATGTTCGTACCCTGAAACGCGACAAGACTTTTGCAACAGCCTAGTACTAAATTTTCTTGCAGCCTGTGGCAGTAATCGATATCAGCGAGGAGGCGGCGACGGCGGAAATGGAGCCGAAGAAGGATGGAGAGGTGAGAGAGAGAGAGAGAGAGAGAGAGAGAGAGAGAGAGAGAGAGATGTGGTGCTTTGCTGTTTCATGATGGCCTGATAAGTCATGGTTTCGAAAGTGCGGCGATAGATCTTTCAGTGTCTTTCGAAAAAAAAGATTACTTACTGCTTTTGCTTGTCAACTGTTGGAGCTTCTTGTGCATTACTAATCAATTAGATTTAAAATAAATTATAATCCTAATTGTAAAATTGTAAAAAAAAAGTTACAGCCGCCCTCCTCTCCCCTCGGCCTCGTCTACTCACTGCACGGCAATGCCTACTCGACAGTACGACTCACGTGGGCGACACCCTCACCCAAGACGGCATGGAATATGGTGAGCCGGAATTGAATTTATTATTATAGTATGTAAATTAAAATCAGAATTCACAAAGTGGACGAGTGCAAGGGCATCTGTGTATACATTGTAGTAATCTTTCAAATGTTGGTGTAGAAGAATGTTGAAGTAAAGAGACGGCGAAAACGTGCTGATGAATCACACATTCGATAACATGATCTATTGAGTGTTTCAGTTCCCCCGTTCCCTTCGTGCCTTCCCGGTGTCTCCTGCCTATCTCAACGCCCGTCCCTCCATCTGCCTCACTTCCTTCCTCGGACAGGGCAAGAGTGTCATGCTCGAGGTAAGAGGAGAAGTATCACATTATTTGAAACATTAAATTTAAAATAACCATGCCGGTTATGTGTTTCAAAGATATGATATCTTGAGTTATGTTTGCAGTTGAACAGTGCGTTAATTGCCCCTATTTGCGTTATAACAAAAAAACAATGCAATGATACAGCAGAGATCGGGTGATATCCTAATGTTGAAATATATTTTTATACTTAAATTTGAAATATGCATCCCCCCTCCCATTTCAGGTGAAGAACCCGCCCCTCGCGCCCCTTCTCACTGTGGAGGAGCAAGAGGCAGGAAGGAGGGAGAGGAAGGCGAGAAAGGAGAGAGCATTTGCTGCCATGGTGAGTGTACGGTAGGAGGTGTCAGAGGATACGGTAGCGAGACTGTCGGGGTGATCGATAGTAACATTTAGAATAGATACGGTGTTGTAACGTATCGATCGACAATGATTGTTCACCGCCTTTGTGAGCATGGTGGGGATATCGATGAGTAGATAATTACTGTAGCAGACGCACATACACCAGGATACTGTAGTTGATATCGATCGATTGCAGCCGGTTGAGAAGCGCAAGATGTACGAGACTATGTTGAACAAGAAGATTGCGGCGCGTCGGAGGGCGAAGAAGGGCGCAGCGAAGGTGGGCGGAGTTTGATCTCTATATTTTGTAGTTTGAGATTAGCTACTGTAGTTTATGTTTGGAGTACTGTAATTTGATCCGAATTCGTGTAGGCGGCGACGGCCAAGAAGGGCGCGCCCACAGCAAAGGCGCCCGTCAAGGAGAGACAGCTAATCAAAAGGAGGGGAACGGGTGACTATGTTGCTTGATTTATAGAAAAAAACCTTTATAATATATAAATAGTGTCAGCTGGAATACGTTAGAGATCCAATAAGAGCGAACGAAACGAGAGAACAATACACATGTTGTTGGCGAGGCCCAACTGGTTGTTGCTTCATGGATTAATGTGCGCATTTCGCGCATTAATCTTTAGATTGATGAGAGAGTGAGATGAATGAAGAGATTTTTTGCTATGCTTTATTGTTCTGGCACTACGCGAAGGTTCGAATAAGCACCCATTGATGTGCAGGTATGCTTCCGAACCTGCACGGAACCCGGCTGATCTCGCACACGCTAATCGCGCACTCGGGACGCATCTACATCCATGAGATTGCGCTCGACGGAGGTACGGTAGCGAGGATGTAGCGATTGATTACTGTATTTGAATACTGTATGACGTGAATTTATCTGGATTACGGTATCATAATTATCGTATGAGGAGTACGGTATTAACGCGAGTCTATCGATTGACCACGGTATTTAAATACTGTATGAATAGTATCTCGATTACGCTAGCAGGATTACGGTATGAGGAGTACGGTATGCTGATTTAGGCACGACGAAGCGGGACATGCCACGACAGGCAGCAGGATTCAAGCCCGTGCCCAATCTGAGGGTCGACGACTTTAGAATGCTCATGAGGTGGGACATGTTTAGTGGTTTCATGACGCAGTTATTTGAATATTAAAATGATACGTTCGTGAAATGGATTACTGGTGCGTGTACTCTTTTTCTATACCTCGGCGCGTAGCTCGTTTTGTAATGCTCTCTCGCAGCCGTATCTGTTGTATAGGAGCGGAACGTTTTATTATTTTGGAATAGTGTTTCTGAATTTATAATACTGTGACTAGTCTGGATGTAACCATGATACTGGTGACATGAGTGAAATATATATGGAGGTGTTTGAACGAATTGTGTTTGGCGTACACGCTGAGCAAACAAGTCTTCATTAGTTTCCAGCTGTTTTGCGCAAATCCTGCATTTTTTAAATAATTGTTCTGATCATGCAGGCTGTTTCGAGTTATCCATAGCTGAAAGTATTCTGATCTTCGTTCTCACGAGTCGTAATGTGGTACACTTTAAAAAAATCAATATGAATTTATTACAGGGAGATGATGATCGCGCTGCCGTCCAAGGAGAAAATGGCCGAGGCAGCGAAGAAGAAGGCGGTGAGTGAGGGAGGATTACGGTAGGAAAGTGTGGGGATACTGTAGGGATGCAAGTTTGACATTCATATTATGGTCTTTTGGTGAGAGATCGGTATTACGGCTGATAAGGCGAAGTGAGTCAGAGAGAAAGAGACTGAAAGGAGGTAGGTTCAGAGCGTAGCTTAGAAGACAATCCATTTGAGATTACCGTATACTACAATTATCCATTTCTCTTGTCAACTATGCTAACATGGGAGTGACCTGAACTCACATTTCCCGATCTTTTTGATTTTAGCATGGTAGTATACATGTCTAAAGACTTTCTCAAAACCGTTCTCAAAAGCTGCGGAATCCGCCTGGGAAGCGAGTTAGAGGATTTCACGCCTCATAAGAACGAAAGAGTGCACTGCTCCCAACAGCAACGGTGGCCTAGTGGTGAAAGGCGGCGGGAGGGAGCGAGCGGGTCGTGGTTCGAGTCCGCTCCCCGAAATTTTGTTATGCTCATTTTTCGCCAATTGTTTTCTGGATTGAGGAGCCAATCTTGATGTGGAAATCGTTTTGTTCACTTTTGATTTACTCTTTTACGTTAACTTTCCGGTCCCGCTACTTTTACAAATTGGAGAATAATGAATGAGGACGCTGATCTACATGTTTACCCTTCTCGTGTTGTACGTCTACTACCCGATACGTCATCCCACCAGTCGGTCAAATCTCTAGAAAGGTTTTAAAAGTGAAATAATTTATACAACAAAGAATACTCTTCACTTTCGCGCACTTTTTTCGCTCCAGACCACATTCTGGAGTTTTGGGATTATGTTCAACCCAACTCGGAATTCGATCGAACGTAACAAGTCTGCATTAGCATGTCTATGGTGAGGAGGATGCTCTGATTTTTTTCCCTAACTGGATCCCTGTCTGATTCCAGGCTGTAAATATACCGTATTCCAGCCTGGAATCTTCCCATTTCTTACCGGGATCCAGCCTCGAAACGTGTCCAGGCTAGATCCCTGTCGGATTCCATGCTGAAAATGCAGATTATATCGATACAGTCCGGAATAAAATATCATAGTGAACTCGCAGTACTCGATCACAATGACGAAGAAGACATCGACCGTGTATTCCCTCCCTAACAGATCAAGAACGATTACTTTCTCCAATAGATAATCCAATGACGACCAAATTCCGATTCCTCGTTTATTACATACATTTTTTTTGATTTTTTGAAGATCTACAAGTTTGCAAAGAAAATCGAGTGGTACTTCGCTCTGCGGAAACAAGTTCCTTGCCGGTAAAAATACTCAACGTTTAGAGTGTCATTTGGAGAAAGTACACCGTAATTGATCTGTTAGGGAGGGAATACACGGTCGACGTCTTCTTCGTCATTGTGATCGAGTACTGCGAGTTCACTATGGTATTTTATTCCGGACTGTATCGATATAATCTGCATTTCCAGCATGGAATCCGACAGGGATCTAGCCTGGACACGTTTCGAGGCTGGATCCCGGTAAGAAATGGGAAGATTCCAGGCTGGAATACGGTATATTTACAGCCTGGAATCAGACAGGGATCCAGTTAGGGAAAAAAATCAGATCATCCTCCTCACCATAGACATGCTAATGCAGACTTGTTACGTTCGATCGAATTCCGAGTTGGGTTGAACATAATCCCAAAACTCCAGAATGGGGTCTGGAGCGAAAAAAGTGCGCGAAAGTGAAGAGTATTCTTTGTTGTATAAATTATTTCACTTTTGAAACCTTTCTGGAGATTTGACCGACTGGTGGGATGACGTATCGGGTAGTAGACGTACAACACGAGAAGGGTAAACATGTAGATCAGCGTCCTCATTCATTATTCTCCAATTTGTAAAAGTAGCGGGACCGGAAAGTTAACGTAAAAGAGTAAATCAAAAGTGAACAAAACGATTTCCACATCAAGATTGGCTCCACAATCCAGAAAACAATTGGCGAAAAATGAGCAAAACAAAATTTCGGGGAGCGGACTCGAACCACGACCCGCTCGCTCCCTCCCGCCGCCTTTCACCACTAGGCCACCGTTGCTGTTGGGAGCAGTGCACTCTTTCGTTCTTATGAGGCGTGAAATCTTCTAACTCGCTTCCCAGGCGGATTCCGCAGCTTTTGAGAACGGTTTTGAGATAGTCTTTAGACATGTATACTACCATGCTAAAATCAAAAAGATCGGGAAATGTGAGTTCAGGTCACTCCCATGTAAGAAGATGCGTGGGGCATTACGGCAGAATCGAGGTGTAATTACTCACAAGATAAAACAATCCTCTTATGCGGCATGCAATATGTGATGCTAACTGTGCAGTCAGTTTCTGGTCGCAGAGATTAGCCGAAACCAATGGCTCTCATGAACATTAATCCTGTGTTCTCCCTTATCAAATAAGGTATTACTGTATCAAAAACTGAAAAATATCAATTGTATTTCAGAACCGGAAGCCTGGCGCCAAGGCGGAGATTCCGAATGCAGACGCGAGATCGAGAGCACTCAGGTAGCTATCGAAAAACTAGACTGTAGTTTGATCTCTACACAATTTGTGGTTTGGGCTCTAAACTCTTTCCCCTCAGACTTACTCGCTACTGGCCGCTCCAACTGTCGCACTCGTTCATCTACAATGTCAAGCAGGTAAGGGAGCTGATCTTTGATCGTTGGTCTCCTATCTCTACTCTATTGATGGATAACTAGCAGGGTGTGTTGAGGTTAAACTACGTTATGGTAGGGTGCGCACTACGTTTTGTATGGTTCAGGGGGGCGTTCAGTTGCAGGGCACAGTTCGGTGCAGGGGGAGCTTTCAGCCGACTCCAGGCTCGGTCCAGGGGAAGCTCGGTAGCAGGCTCGAAGTTCGGTCCAGGGGGAACTCTGTAGCCGGCTCCAGGATACATTGAAGCTCGACTTGTGTTGGGGAGTGTTAATCGCTACAAAGAGTACTGGCTTATTCCGTTGCAAAAGGCTCGTGAGGCTGAGAGCGATCGAAAAAAGTTGCCACGGAGCCACGAAGTGAAAAGTTGCCACGGAGCCACGAAGAAGTGGCTCCGTGGCAACTTTTTTCGATCGCTCTCAGCCTCACGAGCCTTTCACAACGGAAACGCAAGATACAGTGCGTTCAGAACGTTTTCGAACACTTTCCCGACATCACAAAACGCTTTTCCTGTAATCCCCTACGCTCTGTGAATCATTTTGGAACTTTTCGAAAATTTCGATTTTCCACGTTAAAACGTGTTAGAACACGTTCTGACACGTTTCTGACATCGCAAAACACTTTTCCTGTGATCCCCGACACTCACCGGTGCGTTTGGAGAAAGTTCGAAAATTTCGATTTTTCATGTTAAAACTCGGCAAAAAGGTGAAAAAGTGTTTCACGGTACTCAAACCCGTGTTAGAACAGTTTTTGGCACTTGCGAAAAATGCGGCAAAAGAATTGCCCGCGGCGGGGATCGAACCTGGGGGTCTCGGATTCAAAGTTTGGCTCGTAACCCACTTGGCTATAGATTTCGTTAATTAAATTTTGTAAAATTTGAAAGGTATTCTGGTCGGGAATCATATGCAAAAGGATTTGGGAAGATAGCGCGATTTTGAAGCGAAATATAAGGAAAATGCGAAAAACGTGACCGCCGGACACACAGACAGACACACACACAGACACACAGACAGACAGACAGACAGACGTTCTGAAATAATAGTCTTTAGTAATAGAATCTTAAAATCATAGAGATCTAAATACAATGTATTTGATCGTTACGGTGCCACTGTAATTTATGTACTTCTCCTGTAGAATATCTTTCTAAGATTGATTACTGTAGTACGATTTCTATCTCTTACCGTATCCCTTGCAGCGTTTGGAGCCGCTCTTCTCGCTCATGCGACAGGCGGAGCTGTCGACCGCCGATGTTGACAAGTGCAAGCAGGTTACTGTAGACGGCTAATTATTGTTTGTATATTGCAAACCTAACTTTTTCCAATCTACAGTATGCTTATTACAACTTACCTCTTGCAGACGATCAAGACGATTCTGACGGCGCGCGAGTCGGCCGACCTCTTCACCTACACCAAATTCGAGTGCGAAATCGTCACGGATCAGCAGAATCGGTGAGTGGATGATCTTTGATCCTTAAATTGTTGGATATTTGCATTTTAGTATGTGTTCTTTGATCTTAAATTGGAGGATCACCTTCAGATGATAGATATGACTGAATGTGATCCAAAACATAGAAAAAAATTAATCTGCCCTTGTTTTTTATTCTTTCTCTTCACCAGTGAGGAACAACTATCTACGTTGCTACGTGAAATCACCGCCCACCTCACAAACTACGCGGCGCATTCGGAGAGACACACGGAGGTGAGGGGGACAGAGAGAGTTGATCTTTGATCTCTACGAAGATTGTAGTTTGTTGTTTGACTTGGAGGGGATATATCTTATCTCCAGTTTTTCCTTCTACTGGTACCCCTTAGAGGATCGACAATTATTTATTGTTTAGAAAACAATAGCAACGCCGGTGTAAGCATACTGATACCCCGAACAAACAGCTTCTATATGTTCTGACACTTATCCAAAACAGTAAATGCATTTGTTTCTCTCATGCAGGTGTTCACGATGTGGGCGCAGCTGTCGGAGGAGGAGAACGCGTGCGCACTCGAGCCCAAGCAGATAAAGGACGTCAATCTGGCTACGAGGTACGACGCCCCGCCCCCTCTTGACACGCGCGCGCGATTGTCTCGAGCATTTTTTGGTGATATTTCTGAAAACAGAGAAATTGGAACATTTTTTTACAGATTCGATAATCTATTCGTGCCCGAGGTCAACGAGCGTTGGCGCGTTCAAGAGTGTAAGAAAGCGGGCGGAGTGACGGACGATGTCGCGAATGTCGCGTGCACGCGACACGGCGGAGCTGCCGCGCGGCTCCCCGCCGCTGCCGATGACGCGGCCTGCGCGCGCATCCGCGCGCCCGCCCGCGCCCTCGCCGTCGCGATGGCGTACCTGCAGTCGCGCGAGCGCGGAAGCGTGAGTGGACGCGCAGCACGCGGCGACTCGCCGCCCGCCAAGCGGCCGCTCAAGGTGGCGCCCAAGTTTCACTGGACCAGCGGAGGTGAGAATTGATTGCAGTAGTTGTATACCGCACCAGTGCGGATTACTGTATTCCATACTGAAAATGGTGCAGACTACCATATTAATACCAAGTACAGTAATGCGTATCTGTTACAGTATTCTTAACTAATCAATCGATAATTGCAGAGCAGCGCGAGGTTCTCCATCTGCTCAAGGTGCGCCAGGATCCGACGATGATGGCGCCGCGCGCGGATTTCGTGGGTCGCGAGCTCGCGGGCACCGCGCCCGCCAAGTTGTACCCGCATCTGGGAGATGCGGCAGACAGAGGACCCAAGCCGATTGTAGGATGAGAGAGTACGGTAGTCTCGGTAGTACGGTAGTGAGATTGTGATCGATTAGAAGTACGAGCAGTGTTACACGCAATCCATCATTTTACATGTCTTTCTGTACCTAAATATTTTTTTAAAAATCGAAATTTTTACGGAAGTCAATTGTCAATGTTGAATGATCTCTGTTACGATGTATTTTTTGTTGTTGTAAAATTGCTAAATGAATGTCTTACAGTTGAACGCGTAGTTGAAGATTTGACAACACTGAAAACTACAGGAGATAAATAAAGTTGACTGATCAAATGAAAACCAATGGATAACCGTGGAAATTTTTCGAATTCGATGAAGGACCAAGTTATTTTCGATCCCGATATTGGAGGAATGATGCGAGACTGCAATCTCTAGTGAAGAAGAATGTAGTGTTGAATGGTCGGTTGCAAACAAGACACGTGACGGGGGGTTATCATCGAAAAGTGATAAGAGATTCGAGTGATGTGTTGAGAGGAGAAAGGAAAAGCAGAGGACTTGGTACCTCAATTGGGCACTGGGTTTATCAGCACCAACTCGGCACCAGGTACCAGTTTTGAAATATATTTTGGGAAATGTCAATCCCCGATGTTGCAAATGTTGCTTTACTTCGGTATTTGTTTGAAGAAGTGGAGCTTTTTGAGTGATTTTTGTGCTGAACTGCAAAATTTCTTTTGCATTTTGCATCTATGTAACTTCTCTAAATCTTCCGCATCTTTCAAACCACATTCCATCTGTTCTTCATCTTCATTACATCTCCCACATGTGGTTTCTCGGCCGATCTCTAGGGGTTCAAAAACCGCGATCTCTCCATTCCACACACTATCTTCGCCGGTCGGTGGAGACGAGAGGAGTGCGAAATGAGGAGAGTCGGACTCGACAAAACTTTTTTCAAACGCTCTTTCCTCGATTTGTCGGCTAATGGCAAGAAGCGACCATCAATCGAAGAGATGCCCCGAGGGCAAATGGAAAATAAAAGAGGTTGAAAAAGATGAGGAATGGAAGTGAATTGGGGAGCAGTTGCCTCTCCTAATGACTCATCTCACTAAGATCTCCTCTATTTTCGCCCGAATATTTGTCATTTTCCTGCATTTGCTGCATTGTTGAGTGATTTTACCATCGAACCACGGTTTAAAACCGGTGTGCTCAGTGGACGGAGTATAGGTTGGTAGGTCAACATGTTGTATAGTGTTATTGGTCGTAGATCGCGCTGATTATCATTATTCGACACTAGATATACTCACAAAATAGAAAACACGGGAGAAGAGCCGAGGCCACGCTTGTAGTGGTGTTTGGAACTGATAGCGACTAAATTGCGAAGTTAGTCAGGAATCTCCTCGTTTCCACACTCTCTTATTGGTCTGAGCTGGCGAGACAGTGCGGGGAAGTGAGAGAGCGCAGAAATATGGGGGATGATAAAGCTTATCTCCCCCTACCATCACTCTCTGCTTTTACTCCTCTTCTTCTTCTCCTTCCCGATACCCGCTTAGTCTCAGTTTCACAACGTCTCCTTATAGACGAGGAATTGTTCTTGTGGATAAATTGCTTTTTCTCGGATTAACTTGAACCCAATATTTTTTGTTTATAATTTTTAGAGGACATCTTTTTTTGTTATAATTTTTAGAGGAAGCTAAACAGAAGTTCTAAAAGTATCATCCCCATTGGATATACCGTATTTCACGGCGTTCTAGTGAGCGTATACAAACTCAATGCATGCGTCTAAGCATTGGCATCTCTCCTGATTCACTCCTACCATTTTGCGCAAAACGCCGCGTATTTTTGTCTAATGTGAACGTATATCTCTCAAATCTTGCGGCAGCCTCATTTCACCACATTTTCATATCATCATAGGTTGGCCTAACAGTGTTCTCTCGAAGTAGCTTTACCTTTTGACTTGACGATAGGTTTAGTCTCGGCAGTTCTCTCTACTTCGAATTCGAACTCTCAAATCGAGTAGGATTTCCCCATCGCTGTTGACCGGGGTACAATGTGAACTTAGTATCACTCGGAACGTTCGACCTTCAACCACTTAGCCGCAATCAACAGTTTGTGAAAAGTAACAGCGCAATAGTTCCAGCTCTAATCAATACCGTTCCTTGACCCCCCTATCCGTTCGAGACAACTCGTGAAATCGGCGCTTACCGTACACCTGATCTACCGTACCCCTATCGATTATCCGTTCGGGACCCCCGCGTGATAGTCCGTTCATGTCACGGCTCCGCTGACTGAGACAGTTGTCGAGACTGCTGTTTTCTAAGTGGACATGCGGACTCAGTCTCTTACTTTCTTACACTCTTTCACCCTGTCTCTACATCTCTGCCGTCTCTCCAATCTCCATATCTCTCATCTAGTCCCCATCTCCCTCTGGTTCTCTCCAATCCTCAAAGTCTCTAGGAAATGCTCTGCATCTCTGCTCTCTCCTCACCCTCCCCTCTCTCTCATCGATCAGAATGGGGGAGATCAGACGCTTCCAGAGGGGCAGAGTTCGACTGGTTCAATTCTGTCTCTCCTGCCCCTCCCCTCATTTCTTCACCTATCGATCAGTCTATCTAAAAGACCCAGTCAGCGTGGCTGAAGAGTCCATTCAATCTTTTCCCCCATTCAACAGTTAGATACTAGTAGATGCACTTATCGTTTCCCTCGCAATGAACCGATTCTGTAGTACAAGACCCGAGTTTTGGCACTACGTCCCTGGTATTTCCTCCGGTAGTAGATCTCATTCAGTAGATGCTGGCATTCAATAGATTCTCATCCGACAGTGATCATCCAAGTGCTTTTCGAAATAGTGAGCAAAAAGAATGTCACCGATTGTACATATTTGTATGTCCATCTCATCGATTGACTCATTTCGATAACTCTTTCTCCATGATTCATCCGCGCGTGTTTGTCTATTTATTCACATCCGAGTCGCAATAGACAGTCACTTGTTTCTCCCTCTTTCCTCCGGTCAGTTCTCGATTGCCTTCCTACAATACTCCTCTCAATTTCAGATGCGCTCTCTCCTCGTCACTCTGGCCCTCGTGGCCTGCACCGCCCTCGCGCACAAGGTAAGGATACGGTATCCTACAGTGCCCCTTCTGCTACCGTATCTACTAGATCATGCTACTATACTGTAGCTCAAAGAATACTGTAGTGGGCAAGATTTGATTTTCGGGTTGTTACGGTATCGTTATCGATCGATAATCCTTACAGGATGAGATGCTGAACTCGAACCGCATCCCTGAGATGGCTGCGGAGTCCTCTCTCGGAGACACCTGTGGAGAGTGCAAGAGCGTCAGTACTTTATTGTAGAATGTGAAATGGGAGACCACGGTCTCTTCATTGCGCACACTCTCTCGTCAACTAACGAGTGATGTGCGAAATGGATCGTGGTCTCACATTTCACACTCTACTTTACTGCATCACATGACCTACCTCACCTCTGAACTTTCGAGATCCAGAGATCATTGAAAATCGATACCCGTTCTCCTGCGAAAAATATACTGCTTTGATGAGAAAAACGAAGATAATAAATAATAGAAAATCGATATTCCCTGAGAGGATAGTCAATAATTCGCGGATTGAAAAATCAATATCCAGGTGGTGCACAGCTTCATCGCAGCCATCGATGACCCCGCCAAGCTCGCCGAGCTCAAGATCCTCCTCTCCGCCCTCTGCCACTCGGTACGGTAGATACTGTAACTTGTCGATCGGGAACTGACTTTATTTAAATAAGTTGTTTATCGATTGCTTTCTCAGACCGCCTACGAGTCCGAGTGCAAGCTGATCGTCTCTAAGATCGACGTCATCATCAAGAGACTCGAGCCCTACCTCGTAAGTTTTGGCAGCTTGCCATGAAGTTTTGACAACTTGCCAACTCCCTGATTATCGATTGATTTGAGCGCGACGAAGAGGCCGTGTGCAAGAAGATGCACCTGTGCCACAACGCCAAGCTGACCAACTTCCACCGCATCGGACTGCTGTACCTCAAGAGCGCCGCTGACAGAATCGACGGAAAGGTACGGTAGGGGAGGGGTACGGTAGCCGTGAAATAGATCGAGTAGGGTACGACAAATGGAATGCGGTAGGAAACAAGCGAAAAAAAGTGTATCCTGAACCGAAATTGTAATACGGTAGAAGAAGGATACTGTGAGGAAGATTACGGTATGATTCAGGGAGCCGCCAACGACTTCGTGTGCGATGAGTGCCAGCTTGCTGCCATCGAGTTCAAGAAGTACATCGACGACCAGAACGAGCGTGCTGCCGTGAGTAGACTTACGCTGTTTAGAACGGACTTCTGCTTGTTAGCATACATATACAAATAAAGTCATTTTTCCATTAGCCCTTCAATTTATCGCTGAACACAGAAAGTGCAAATTATTGTTCTTTTAGATCAAGGCATTCATCTCCGAGAATCTCTGCAAGCACATCCCCAAGTACTCCGGAGCGGTGAGCTAATTAGCGATCTAATTAGTATAATTATCATAATTAGCTTAATTATTCGAATAATTACAGTGCGATCTGATGCTGGAGGAGTTCCTGCCCGAGATCTGGCAGTCGCTTGACGCCCTCCTCGCCAACCCCAAAGTGGTGAGATACTTTATTTTCAGTAAGACTTACGGCGGTTAGCAACGAATTACAAATTGTAAGATTTTTGCGTTGCAGGCGTGCGCCCAGATCGGATTCTGCGCCAAGCAGGCCGGCCTTCCCTTCAACAAGGTTGCCTCCTTCTATCGCGGTCTCAAGACCATCAACTAAGAGGCTCCGCCCCTTTTCTGTCCGCAAACGCCACCCCTCTCTGTCAAGCTCCGCCCACTTTCCCTCTATTGCACACTCTCCGATTCACACGCTATCTCGCGTGAGAATTGGAAAATCGCACCGCTTACCCTATTCGTGAATGTTGTAAGATCAAAGATCAATTCGAACTTCCCCCCGTTGTACATCTGTGACGTTTCTCACCGTATTCCCCTATTTGTTATCGATTTCCCTACCGCATATTTTCCGCTTCTCCTCCCCATGCTTTATTTGTGTGAGTATCTACGCCCTCTGTGCTGGACGTCTCTAAAGGCATAATAAATGAGATCGATAGTATTCCGAGGTACAGTATTCCTCATGTTTGTATTCGGAATTGCGGTAGAAGCGTAATTGAAGGAATTTTGATTCTGGAATCTAGGATTGGAAAGTTCCCGACAGAAACAAGCGTGTGATCCTACAGAAAGGGATGAGAGGGCGTGGGTTTGCAAAGGCGATGCAATCATAAATGAACTAAGCTGCTCTAGGTCTCCGCCAAGCAGACCGCCGCCTCTTTCTTCAAGAAGTCCCAGCATCTTTACACAAACTCCGGTGATGAGGTTAGAGGTGAAGATAAAGGAAAGATTCTTTGTGATTGAAATCAGTGAGAATTTTCATTCTTCGTACAAGAAGACATGCTTCATGCAAATCGAGATCAAAATGAACTTAAAACAGACATCATGAATTTCGGAAACTTTAAATAATGCAAAGATCAAAGATCAATTGTCATCAGGTGCTCATGTCATGCTTCGAGTGCAAGGTGCTCGTTGACGCTCTCGTCTTCGACCTCCAGGAACCCGCACACTACGTGAGACATCTTTCCGATTAACTCGATTTTTAAGGGGAACATACTTACATACGGCACGTCATTTGTCGCCTAAAATCTCAGAGGGAAATAAGTCTACGTCTCTAGACTTCTGGGCTGGCGAACGACGACTTTAATAGTCTAACCGCCTCGTTCCCCTGCGCCTGTTTAAACTTTGAAGTCGTCGCTTGCTTATGGAGTCGTAGACTTATTTCCCTGTGAAATGGAGATAGAAGTGAAAAAAGGCGATACTGGACGAAAATATTTTTGTGTTTTTTGTTCTGTTCAGAAAGTTTCCGTTCAGACCGCACTCGCCGGCATGATGCGTGACTGGGCCTGCCCCAAGCTGCCCGACAACATGAAAGACGGATGCTTGGTGCGTTGTGATCTTTCCAGTTTACAGCACTGTTGGCATCGTGCCAGCAACTAATTCTGTTCAGGACTTCCTCAACATGTACGCGCCTACAGTAGTCTACATGACGGCTGCCCAGCTGGACCCTGACACTCACTGTGTTAAGGCGGGCGCTTGCGACGCCGTGTCTGGTGAGAAGCATAGAATGAAAGAGCCTTCAATTGTCATTGTCAAATTAGAAAAACACAGCCAGTGTCAAATTACCATTGCCCATTGTCATCTAAACATATGTCTAAGCGGGATAGTATTGCTATTTTTTATTTACTGCGAAAAATGAATGAGTCAGGACGTTGAACAGCAACGACAAAGATACAGCGCTCACCATTTCACTATCACGGCAAACCTCCAGAAAGGGATTAGGAGCGTGTAAAAGTAGGAAGGTGTCTCTGACGTTCACACACTCTCTCACTCCTGACCTCTTTCTGGAGGCTCGAATACTGTCGATTTCAGTGATGGCGGTGAAGCAGATGAGCAAGGAAGAGATCAACTCGAAGAAGTGCGACGCGTGCAAGGCATTCTCTGCCTTTATGAAGGTGAGGAGAGAGAGACGGGCTTTACAGGGGTGTAGGAGAGAGGTAGATCAAAAGAGGGTTATATCTCTCAATGGGAAGGGGTCGCAAGAGAGGAGAGAACTTTCGAGAGTGACTGTGTATTGGCATTCCGCCAATCAGGAAATTCTCCACTCGATATCGAAGGGAATTTACGAGTGCCGTTCAAAATTGCTCCCGCCAAAACGCGGTGAGAGAAATATAGGGGGTTAATATATATTACAAACTATTTTATTTTTGCCATACAATCTCAGCACTTAAGTATAGATTTTCTCCATGCTGTAAAGACGAATGGCGCTTGTGTCTCATTCTTGACTTTTAACGCACATTTGAGAGAATCGTCTCCAAATCGCATGTTTCAGCAGTGAGGGACAAACTAATGTGGTGTTAGTTGTCGGAAAAAGAAAATGGAAAAAAGGCCAATATTTGAATTTCTCATCAAATTTTTTTTAGCTTACCTAGTTCTCCCTGAAGAAATCGACTCAAACTTCATTTCTAGGTGTGAAAGGTTAAATTCGAAGGGTTAATATGTTATATTCGAAGTTTTGTTTTTGGTCGATGCAATATATTTCATATTTGTTACACTTGGACGTTGAATAAGTAAATTTTTGAGCCATCTGCACTAACGTGTGGCGCTTGAAACGTATATCATTCTTCACATAATTAACGCGCATCTGAGAGAATAGCCCTCCATTCTCATATCTTATCCGAGAGGGACAAAATTACAAACAATAATTACGATCAAGTGACGATAGAAAATCAATCATTCTACATTTTTCAGTACGAGATCACGCAGCCGGACTTTGTGAACGACCTGGTGGCCGGAGTGAACGCCAACGTGTGCGCATACGCCAGAGACTTCTCCGCGCTGGTGAGAGTCTAGACTACAAAGATCAAATATCGAACTACAAAGTTCAAACTACTAAGATCAAATATCACTTTTGCAGTGCGAGAACCTCTCCACCTCCTACATCCCCCTGTTCGTCAAGAGAGTTACTCGTCTGCTGGAAACGAACGCAATCTGCACCAAGGTGAGAGAAATAACAAAATCCACCTCCGGAAAGGGGTCAGAAGCAAAATAGTGTAGGGCTATGAGAGAGTCTCCCTTCCTTTTGCCCACGATGCTGGCCCCTTTCTGGAGTGTTGACCCGGATATGCACGATGTGAGAGTAGATACAATGTAGTCACGATATTTGTGTCACAGATCAATGAACCGATTTGCAGATCGCCCATGTGTGCTAAACAGAGGAGGAGCAAAAGAAGAAGAAGACAAAATTCCACGTTTTCGTCGATCGATAAAGTGTACCATACTTGATTTGTTCATCTTTTTTGCAACTGTATACATACACAGTTATGCAGTTGTCATTTAAGCACTGCAGGAGAAGGACTCTTCCGTTATTTTTCTCTTGCATTCTTGGCTATTCTGAGACACTCCAAGAAATAGTTGAGCGAGTTTGCATTCTACTTTCACGTTGAACTCACCGAACATCCTAGTTCGTTCCACTACCACTGCTTCGTCGTGTAGGTTGCAGTAATGGATTTTTCCGTTTGCTGAATCATTACCGTATTTGCATGTTACACTCTAAAATTCCTCTTATGCTCCCTTGAAATCGCTTATCAGCAGGGGCCTTTCCCATCTCTCATCCCTTTCAAGTCGAGTATTCCCTCTCTTACTTTTACTTCTCTTTGCACGGGTTTTCTCCGCCGTTTCGTTGTCCGACCGAAACAGTTGAGAGAGAGAAATGGCTACTAATCGTGTCACTCGTGAACTCTAAAGATCAGTCACGTCGTTGGGCAACTCTCCCATTCGGCTCGAAATAGCCGCCGAAAGAGCGAATAAACTGCTCAACCCCCTCTCCCCACCTTCTCTCCCTTTGATCATCATCGTGACTATTTTCCGTTCCGCCCGTATCATCAGCATTACAAACTGCGTCCGCCCTGACCGTAATTAGTAACAATTAGTCACACCACGGGTTCGGAGCAGCGTGGTTGGAACAGCCTCGCTTCCTTCTGTTCTTGATACGCGCTGATGCTCGATAGTCACGGGGTGGCTGCAGCTCTGCCGTATTTAGCTGTCGAAGCATTGCCACTCCGCATTAATCAGGGGTTAGCAGCGGTTGGAACAGTCCCCCGCGTGCATGGCCCGCTCTCTGCTATACTAGCTAGAGTTTGATATCCGGCCCCGTGTTGCACTCTGTTGCGAATTATTGCGGTAAAATTCGGAACGTCTTAATAATTACTATTAAAAATCTCCATTTTTCAGATTCTCAATAATGCAGAAGCCTCTCCTCCTCACTATCGCCTGCTTGATTGCCGTTGCAGAGTAGGCGTTTATCATTTTCGAACTTACTCTATATGATAATGCTCTTTCGTACAATTCCACTATTATAAATGTACTTGGTGCCTTGATACTGAGATAACTTTATTATAAGACTACTATTCTTTCATATTTCAGATGCGCCTCTTTCCGATTACGACGGGAAGTTCTGCATAAAAATCGACAGATCGACGACATGCCGGTGTTGGATGACGACCAGCACACCTGGAACCATCCTTGGGTCAGAAATAATAATGACAAAGTGTGAAAACGGGGATCATTAATCCATCTCATTACTTTTCTAAATAAAAAGTGCGAGCGCTCGCGTAGGAGTAGCTCATTCTCTTGAAAGTTTTCGGGGTTCCCCGGGTCGTTCCTCTATTTCACAAAGAGTGCGACTGACCTTTGGTAATCGATTTCTTACAGCACAAATCGTTCGCGGCCGCTCACTCTTCGCACGGCGACATTGCCATCTTCGGCCGATTCAGAAGCGAGGTAATTGCGTCATCACTAGGCAATAGTTAATATATAATAATACTTAATACTTTATTCTCCAACGGTTTTAACGGTTAGCCCTTTTGTGATGATGCTCAGGACCGAGCTGGTTTTTGTGTAAGGGAATCAGGCAGTTTATCACATTTCGTAATCACTACGCAATCATTCAGACTGACGACACCATGAGTGAGCTGACGCCCGTTGTGCCCGATGTTTCTCACACGAATAGACAGCTGGCGCCGGATCAGGGCATTTCCGCAATTCCAGTCATTTCCGGTGGATCATTAATGCAAGGTAATTATCGATTTTTGGAAATTTAAATGAATTTCGTTTCAGATCGAGTAGCCACGCCGACTGATACTGTTGCGGTGATCCCCATGCGAGATAGACCGTAAAGATGTAGATAGCACATGATTACAAATTTCCAGAATTGGGTTAGGAGCGAGAGATTACGTCAAATTGAAAGAGTATCTCTAGATTTAACACGCTTTCTTACTCTTAGTCAATTTCTGGTGCGTAGACAGGCATGTGAACTGATGTGTTGGCAAAAACCGCTTGTCAAATGGTTTGTAAGATATTTGATCCATCGCTCCCACTCAACTCGATAAACTATTTGCACGTGAACATTGCGTGCACTTCACGCAGATGCAATTAAATTAGTCCACTCTAAAGTTCGATCACATTAGCGCACGAAAAATGAAGACATTAAAAGAAACGCTCAAACTTCGCTGCAACATTGTGATGCAATTTGCAAATGGCTCATTTCTCCCAAGTTTTATCTGAGGCAAACCCTTTTTATTGCCTCTTTACACTTGCCGGAAACGACCACCCAATGTAATCTAACTCATCTTATGATATAAATATAATAATTTATCTGATGTAATGTTTGTTATTAAGTTAATATAATGATTTATCTGAATCGGTAGATACAAACAGAATATTGGCACGATAATATTGAGCACTTCGACTACGGAATGTGACGTCATTTCAAAACCAATTATTACAATAAATTAGATGGCAAAAGATGAGGTGAAACTGAAATTTCATTTCCGAAAATCACAGGAAAATCAAGAAAATTATAGCATCTTACGCAGTTATTTTGTTACTCGTATCGGAAAGAGGCTCGGAAAGACGGAATAGGAAATATCGCTAGAAATAAGTAGAAGTGAAAGACACGATATTGATCACACGGGGAAAAGTATTCTAATTTGATTCAGTATCGATCGATAAATCGATAATTCCTAGTCTACAATGGTGATCGATCGTCGATATTCGTTGTCGCTGTGGAAATTCGGCGGGACGGCGGTGAATGCGCGTCTGGAATAAATAACATTAATGAATAATAAAAATATATAATAGTACTAATCACTTTTGTAGCCTTTTTTAGTGTTACAAATAAATAGTTCGATTTGGTGCTCAGTTCAAGCAGGGGTGGACGATGTAACAAATATCTCGATTGACAGTATAGATTCAAAATCGATAAATATATAATTATTGACCGATAGTGGACGCTCCATCTCTTTCCGTCTGATGACTCGGTCGATACATGTGTTGTTGTACAAGACGTCGCCTACAGTTAATTATTGATTGATTAGGTTGGGATAAAGAAGTTATTGATTGTTTACCTCCTCTCGATTTCTGGATTTAGTGCGGCAGTTGATGAAGATGAGTTGCTGGCACGGTCACCGCGAACTCCATTCTGATTATATTTTTGTCACTAAACTGTGTGCTATTCGTTTCAATGCTAGTATCGAACACGTGTGTGGGTGATGATTATGATATATTGTTATTTGGTAAAATATTTCTATAAAGATGATTTTTGTTCATTGTATAGCGAACAAAAAATTTATTTATGCAAAGCATATTTCTGGGATAAATTAATGAGATGTTGGCTCAAATATTTTTAACGTTTAGATGAATCTCACCCCGTGCTCCCATGAGGAAATTAGGACCGCCAAGTCCCGCGAAGGTGTCACCCGTGCTGCCTGACAAGTGTGGAATTGTTTTTATAAACCGGAAATAGAGGAAGTCACAATTAAACTCACTTCCTACTGGTCCGCCTCCAATGCTTGCCAATGGGCCTCCGCGAAGACCGAGAGGCGCGCCCAGCCCCGTTCCCTGCAGTAATCAATCAATAGTTACGGCTCGCTACAGTTTGTATCACTACCGTAATTCGATCAGCTACAGTACCTTCTCGGCGGAATCGATTACTCGATTGGTTCTAAATGTGATCATGATGATGACGATTGCAATGAGAATTAGAAGGGCGACGATGGCTCCGATAGTAGCGGTGACGATTACCATCTGAAACAATTTATTGATTTTTATACATTTGCTGATATTCCGGAAAGAGCATTTCATCGATTTTTTGTGCGATTTAAACAGATATTTTTCGATGCAAAATTATAAATTATAAATAAAGTGGTAATAATCAGCCTTGTGAAACACATCCAAATGATGTGCATCAACTGCTTTATCAACTGTCTTCCCTAAGGGGTATCTGCTTCAGCTTTTTTTGAATCTACCTATCTATCTACTCATATTTAAATTGTGTGTTTCGCGTGTAATTTATGTTATCTTCATACCGTTTCATGTAGTTACAACATTTTCAAGTAATCATACCTTCTGTCCCTTTGCTTGGAATCGATGTTCACATCTTTCTCCCGTGAATGTCTCTTTGCACACGCATTCCACGAAACCTGCGCATTATATAATTTTTAATTATATTACAATATAATTTCATTTTATGTTTTCTATATTAGAATTTGTAAAGTTATAAAATAAAATAAAAATGGTTTGGTACCGATCGGATTCTTCTTGCAGACGCCGTCGTTGAGGCAGAAGTTCTGGCAAGCGTCTGAAAATAATTTATTATTTTATGCATTAAAATGAATGAGCAGAAGAATTAAGGTTGGCTAGTCATTGCGTAACATCTGCACAAATATCTACTCACCATAGCAGTGTGTTCCGTTGCCCCGGTAGCCCGGCTTGCATCTAAAACAACAGCTTTGGCATTTATATTCACAGGAGGGGGGGGATAAATAATATTTTCGAAATTTTAGGCCGTCCTAAGTGATTATTCTCCAACCTACACTCGAATCTCGGCTGGTCCAAATCATCGGGAAGATCAATGCACAACGCGTGCCACGAACAATTATCCTCGCCTGCAAATTACTTATTTTAGATATATTGTGTCATTTTTCTAAGTACTTTCTTTTGTAAATTAATAAACAAACGAAAAAAACTGACCAGTCGCGCACTGATTCGTCGAGTAGCACTGAGCAGCTGTCTTAGCGCCTGAATTTTAATATTAAAATACGTTTATTCAAATATTTGATCCCCTCTACGAAGTGACATCAGTAATGCACCTTTCTTAATGAAAAGGTACAGTCAACACATTTATGTACATAATTCAGAGAACACAAGTAACTCACCCTGTGCAGCAGTCGCATGGTCGGCAGGACACAATTTGCAGCTCGCTTTCTCCTCCTCATCCTGGAAGGCACCACGGGGACACAGTTGACACTGTTTGCTGAAATTTTTTAAAATTCAAAACAATTTTTTTTCTCGAAATGTTATGGATTTCTAGACATGTGGAAACTATATGCTACTAATCATGCATTGATCAGTGTATTTTAGAAGTGGTACTGAAACATAACCCACGTTGCTGGTACAAGGAACTGTCCGATGCTGCATCGTGGCGTATCACAGTCCTCTCTCTTAGTTGCCTTGTCGGATGAAGTCGTAGTACCTGTAAATTGCGTCATAAATATGTAACCCCGACTTACATCATCACAATATAATCATCCAGTTTAATATTGCAAGCTTGATTTTCTCTACATAAAATCTATTTTCTACAGAGGACTGTGATTGTTGAGCAACTGACCCGACGGGCACTGGACACATATCGCATGTGATTCTCTTCCTCTGTACCATCCATGGGGACACGCGACGCAGCCGCCCGCATGAGACAACTCGAAACCGTCAGGAGAATCAATATTTCCGAATCGTCACAAACGGACGGTAAATGCAAAGTTGAACTATATTTCTCACTGAAAGCCATTGTATGCAAGAATAACTTATGCTGTGAGTTACCATGAGATATAATGAATAAAATGCGTACCACTGCATTCATCTCTGCACTCATCAACACTCGCTGCAGTAGTCGTAAGAGTTGTTTTGCCTGTCGGACACGAGAGACACTCGAAGGAACCGGGAACTGGCTGTAATTATTATATTATTTGTACTTTATTCATAATGGCGCTTGCCAGTAGAAAAAGGCTTCTGAACTGGTCTTCTACCGAAAGCAAAAACGTGTTACCTTATTATGACATGTTCCAAGGACAATAAACGTAAGAAGATGCATCACCATAATTTTTATAATTAAGAGAACGCAATGATGCAGAGACATCATTATTTCTTTGAACGATAACTCTTGTTTACCTGATAAAAGGCGAATCCGCAGGGTTTGCACTGCTGCGAGGCAACATCGGACAAATCGAGGAAGTTGCCGACCGGGCAAGACACTGAAATAGTTATACAAATAAAATTGAGCTATACTTTTTTTTCCTCAAAAATTGATACATTTATTTAAAGGGAGTTCCTCCACTACTAGGGAATTGAAATGTCTGTCTGTTGGTGTGTGTGTTTTTTTTCCTTCCGCGTGACGGACAAATTTTTCGTTTTTTCGCTAAAAATCGCTTCAAACTCAAGCAATCTTCTCAGATCCTCTTGCATACGATAACCCATCAGAAAACATTTCAAAATTTATTTACAAAAAATCGATAATTTCATGGCCAAGTCGGTAGCGAGCTCGAATTCAAATCCGAGGGTCTCAGGTTCGATCCCCGCCGGTGCATAGTCTTTTGCCGCATTTTTTGCAAGCGTGAAAAGTGGTCCAAACACGTTTTTAAGTAACGAGATTCACATTTGAGCATCTTTTGCCGTTTTTCGAAGTGAATATCGATTGATTTCACTCGATTTCACACCATTTCACGAAATTTTCGTACATTTCGCTCGGAATCATTCAACATGCCGGCAAATCTCGCAGGAAGGGGTTTGAAACGAGAGAGCAAGGGGGATTGAGAGGTACTCTCTCATTTTGGCGCACTCTCTCGCCCCTGACCCCTTTCTGGAGGCCGGAATCATGCATCCGGAAGCTTCCTAATAAATCGCTTCAAAATCGCTCTATCTTCTCGGATCCTTTTGCATACGACAACAGACCAAAATCCCCTTCACATTTTACAAAATTTAATTGACCAAATCCATAGCCAAGTGGGTTACGCGCTTGACTTACAATCCGAGACCCCCAGGTTCGAATCCCGCCGCGGGCAAAACGTTTGCCGAATAATTCGCAAGTGTCAGATGCCCTTCTAGCACGTTCTTGAGTAATGTGAAACACGTTTTTACCTGTTTTGCCGAGTTTTAACATGAAAAATCGAAAATTTCAAAAAGTTCCCAATTGATTCGCAGAGCGTGGGGGACCATAGGAAAAGTGTTTTGCGATGTCGGAAACGTGTCTGAACGTTTTCTAACACGTTTTTACATGAAAAATCGAAAATTTCGAAAAGTTCCCAATTGATTCGCAGAGCGTGGGGGACCATAGGAAAAGTGTTTTGCGATGTCGGAAACGTGTCTGAACGTTTTCTAACACGTTTTAACACGAAAAATCGAAAATTTCAAAAAGTTACCAATTGATTCGCAGAGCGTGGGGGACCATAGGAAAAGTGTTTTGCGATGTCGGAAACGTGTTCGAACACGCCCGGGAATCCAACACTCGGTATCCTGCGTTTCCGTTGAGAAAGGCTCGTGACGCTGAGAGCGATCGAAAAAAGTTGCCACGGAGCCACGAAGTGGCGTAGTGGCAACTTTTTTCGATCGCTCTCAGCCTCACGAGCCTTTTTGCAACGGAATAAGCCAGTACTCTTTCTAGAGATTAACATTCCCCAACATACTAAACTCTCCCTGGACCGTACTTGGAGCCGTCTACCGAGTCCTCCTCCCTGGACCGAACGTCAAGCAAGCTACCGAGTTCCCCCTGAACCGTTCCTGAAGAAGGTTACCGAGACCCCCTGGACCGTTCCTGAAGAAGGCTACCGAGGTCCCCCTGAACCGTTCCTGAAGAAGGCTACCGAGGTCCCCCTGAACCGTACCTGGAGCAGGATACCGAGCTCCCCCTGGACCGTACCTGGAGCAGGATACCGAGCTCCCCCTGGACCGAACCTGCACCCAGAACTGTGCATAGAGCGTAGTGTACGCATAGAGCGTAGTGTATTTAACCTCAACACATCCCGGCTAGTTTGCAGCCAAAAAAACATAATTTTATATTCTTTCAATTTTATTTTTATTCAAAAGAGCTGAAAATTCTAAGAACATCTGTAAAAACCACATATTTTTACGATTTTTTTGAAATTAATTATGAATTTTCAATAAATCGTGTTTCAAAGGTACTGTAGCTCCTGCATCCACAAATCTTACGCTGTTTAGCGGCTGCAAAATTTTAAAAAGGGCCTTAGCAAAGTGAAAATAAGTGTTTTTGCAATTGATTAGACTATGATGAGCATCCGTGAGGACGAATACTAAGAAAGAAACGCAAAAATATTACGGCATCATCCCTTTTGAGATTCTACAGCCGCTAAACAGCGTAAGTCCGCGGATGCGAGAGCTACAGTATACCTAAATTTTGCAATCTTTGAAAATTCATAATTAATTTCAAAAAAATCTTTAAAATATGCGGTTTTCACAGATATTCTTAGAATTTTCCAATTTTTAAAATAAAAATAACTTATTTTTCGATGCCGGATCCCTTTAATTCAGTAACTCAAAAAAGATAGTTTTGTACTGACCTCTGTATTCCGAATCGTCAACAGCTCCTTTAGAGACAGTTGTGAAACCAGCTGGACACGGTCTACACTGTGTTCTGCAATTTAAGTTATTGAAAAAATGTAGATAAAGAGCTGTGTTTTTCTCTAATTACAATACGAGATGTTTTCAAAGGGCTCCCACCGTCCGGCGACTCGCTGGAACTCTCCAACAGCACAGGCGAGACAGGATTGCGTTGCTGAGTCGAAGAAGGTTCCCGGTGCACAAGCGACTGACAATTGAATTTGGTTACAATATCGATTGCTATGTCAAGTGTACTACAAGATAAATACGGTTAAAACTACAATAGGTATGACTGTTTCGCTCCCTTAGGGTCAGACAGTCATACCTCCCCTGCGGGGAGCTCGTCAGTGACGTCCCCAGGAGTGGTTATTATATTTATAAAATGATACGATCACACAAAATGTCGAACTGGGGACTTCCTGTGTTTACCGAGACGAGAGAACACGCAAAAGCGAGAGGGTCGCTATGATAAACAACGGAAGTTCGTTATTCGGCTTTTTGGTATCGTATCATTTTATAAATGTAATAGGTCAATTTAACTTTTTTCAATAACAAAAGTTTGATTATAAACTAGAATCTATTTGCTAAAAATGGACTAGACATCAAATCAAAGGGGAAGAGAGAGGGGCGCAGATGTTTTCTAGTCGAATGAGGTTCGACATTTCGCCAAAGTTTGTATATTTTGGGTAAATAGTAGGGTTCCCTGTTTTGTGCGATTTCACCTGATTGTTCATTCTTAGCGGTGGGATCAACCTGATCAGGTGAATGGTATTTTGGAAATAGATTTTGTGTCACCTGAAACCCCATTATATTCCCTCATTCGCAACTCATTTTGATGATCGGAGCGGTTGATATGGACCGCAAATCGCCAAGGAAGAACACAAAAGTCAGGGTTTCAGGAAAACAATTTCAATCAGGTGACACAAAACCTATTCTCCCCATTTTCACTTCGACCTATAGGTGGACTCGGTGTGGGGAGAAATAAAGGGAAGAGGTTTCAGGTCAAATATTCACCGCCTGAAAAGGGGAACCCTAGTAAATAGAGAACGCGAAAACAACCACTTCTGCATGATAACAATTATAGTTTCGCTTTCAAAACCTTACCACACAAATCCTCAACGACAACTGATCCCATCTGGCAGTGGAAGACGTCGTCGACCTTGAGGGAATGGAGATCCGGACGACCATTGGGAAGAATCTTAATTGATTAGTTAATTAGATTATTTAAGAAATTAAGTTGCCAATCGCTAACCTTCTCAAGGCTGAGCGTTCGATGACCGAGAATTTCCTTCTCGAGAATTTCCACCACAGAAAGAGTTCGACCCGATTTGGGATCGAAGAGCTTCTCACTGCAATGTTATTATTTTTTAAATGATGTAAGAAAGGAGAAAGGAATATTTCCAATTGGGTGGAAAAATGTTTTCCTCTCAACCGGCCTTGAAAGATGTCGATGGTGAAGTTGTGTTTCACACTTTTCTTATTACCATGATTTTACTTAATTTTGTGATTTTTTCGTGGTTGACGAGAAAGTTAAATAATATATGATGCCGCTTACATAAGAGTCGTTCTCTCAACCGTAACCAAACGAAATTGCTAAAAAATTAAGCAAATTCTTTCCAGAGAGTCGTTATCTAGTAAATCGGTTGCTACACATCTAGCAAATTCGCTGTGGGTGAAGACTCTCAATTTTGTTGTTTCACCCCTTCCTCATTCCCTTCATCCTAGATCAAGATGGAGATCACTGTTCATTGCAAGGAAGTTTAAAACAATAAAATATATTCACCGTTTGACGGGTATTTCGACCTTGAGTTTGAACATTTGCTGGGCTGCTCGATCCTCTCGTTTCTCTCGATAGATCTCAGTGAGATCGTGCTCGTCCTAAAAAATCATTATTAAAAAACATATACTGTACTTAAAAATACTTTTGCTACCGGAATCAAGAGGACTTTACGTCGACAAACGACCACTCTGCCTGGGCCCACCGGTAAGGCCGGTTGCTGCACATATCTACGCGTCCCCTGCTGATCAGGCTTCTGGGGCACGTTACCTTTCGCAATCAAAGTTGCTACCAATTTTACCGCAAACGAGGGGGATGGAAGGCTTGGTGAACCTGGGCGGGGATCGAACTCGTGACCCCATAATATTTATAGATGTTTTAAGATATTTAAAGATGTTTAGACTAGCCTTCTTCCCATATAGATCCTTCTTCGCTCGTTTTCTCATCATCATAGATGCAATCGATTCACATTCTACGGTAATCTTCGATCCGACACACCCAGTTGCGTCCCTGAAAGTTAGTTCGCATTTGAAAAAAGCCCAAAAACAATTTGAACAAGAGAAGTTGCAATGATAAGCTATTCGATGCTCACTTGAGATTGCAGAAGGCCCATCGCTCATTGAGCTCCATGATCTTGGCACGGACGTTGTCTTTCAACGCGTCACTGAAAAAATGTCATCTAAGCTCAATGCCATAAAAGGGTGAGATTTTGTCAACTCTATTGCAAAGAATATTGTTCATAGTCAATATGACTCGCTTGAAGTTTTCCAACAAAAATCAATAAATGGACAAAATACGAACCGTCCAGCCGAAGTGCACGGAGACACAGCGGGATAGTCCATTGAGAGGGAGACCATTCGTGTGGCAGGGACGTGTCTGACATTTAATAAGTTTCAGCTGCTCAATAACTTAATTACCAGACGAGGAATGTAATAAGACGTAGAAGATCACAGCATATACTTATACACAGCGGAAATTGCTCAAAAAATTATACACACTTTGTGCACTGGGGGTACTTGAATGGCGCGTGCGGGCTCGCTCCTTCTATTGTCGGGCGCCAACTGTAATCAATTATCGATAGATAAATGCAGAAGTGACAAAGAAAATATTTAGAAAATCGATAAATACGTACACTCCATCTGCTGCGCACGTGTAGAAAGACGAAGGAGGAATGGAAAAGGCAAACCCGTCCCGACAACGAATCGAACATGCCTGAATCTTTAAAATGAAATAAAATTTAAAAAAATTAAAAATTTTAAAATAAAAAAAATGGTTTATAAAAAAAAAGTAGTTGATTCGTAGGTCACCTTGTACCGTAGTTGAGGTCCCCAACTCTCGCAATTCTGCAGTCCGTTCATCGGTTCAGCGAGACGAGGACAATGTGAGCGAATGACGTTGATCTATAATAATGTGGTTGTGGCGCTGATTCTTCTGGCAGGGATAGCGCGCGTACCATATGATGGTTCTTCTTGTTGGCTTGCCAGTATCATAAATACAGCAATATGATATCAAGATTGACTCACCTTGAATGCGCAGTGGGCGGTCCTTCCAATATCATCCACAGCGACGTAAACCACATCGTGCACTCCCTAGATATTTATGAAATAATTTTATATATTCAATAAAATAATTGTAAAATACCTCAGCGAGTAGCTGATTCGGTCGAAGATTCTGTCTTATTCCGACAATATGCGAAGAGGAGAGCGGAGAGAGGAAGAACTTCGGTTCCTGAATAAACACTTCTGCTAGAGACCACCCGAATTCGCGTTTCATAGATGGGGCTTATAGAAAGTAAAGAGATAGAAAATGATCGGATTAGCTACGGAAAGGGAGGAAAAATGAATGAAAAATACACTCACCTGCCAGGTAACATTCGTCTCCCTCTGCGTCGTAGCCACTGCGACGTCATCAGGACAGAACTACAATTGTTACGATTAATATCGATTTTCGAAATTCCCCAACCAATCGATAATCATAAGAATAATTAGTGAATAAGCGTTGGCCACCTCAAGATGTATTCCTCCTTCTCTGCTAGGACTGTCGATTCTGCCACAATCACTCTTCTCCTCTCTTTCCACGCGTCCCGAGATATCGTCGAAATCGATAAATCGGATGAGGAGACCTTGGTGGATTTCCTGCAAAGGCGACAATGATTATTGAGTACCAGCTCCGAAGAATTTCTACCCATACTTTTGCCTAACGCAGTCAAAGAGTGATTGATGATTTGTGCTATCACAAGTCATAGTCATCGATGAACAACTAAGGCGTCAAATTTACTTTTTTTATCTCTACCTCTGCTCCGAGACAGTCTCCGACCAGCGTGGGAATCTCAGTTTCGAAGTCGAGCGCTCTTTCCCACACGGAAAGTCGAGAAAGACGACCATTGAATGAGGGAAGAGAGGAGTTTAGAGGAGAACCGAGGACGAGGAACAAACTGAAAAAGATCGTTAATAGAATTGCAAAATTTTGTTTGCTTTTCTGTATGTCTGTAATTTAATTTTTTTTCAATTTGCGGTAGTAAAGTTCCGAAATTCTGGAATGAAAGTTCAGCACAAAATAATATAGAGATGCAACTGTTTCATAACTTCCTACAAATGGCTTTGCTATTTTTATCAAGTTTACGGAAGAGCTGTTAAAAAAAGACAATTAACATAGTGAACGCAGGTTTCAGACCACTCACATGTACCTAATTTCAATAGTAAGATCGTCGTTTTGCTCGCTGCATAAAAATCATTCTCCGATTAATTTCTGGAGTCAGTAATCTACCGTACCTCGCATCGAATACCGATCCTTTTCCGTGGTTTTCTGTCTGCACTCGCACACTGTCCAAGATCAGGGAAAGGGAGCCGGTGGAGGAGCTCCATGTGATCGCCTGAATCGACAGCTTATTAGGTACGGAATTTTATTATCGATATTTTATTTTTTCTTTATATGATTGGCCGACAAATTTCAAGTTTCTGCGCTTACCAAATGATGCCATTTGCCGTCGTTAATACGCGCGCTGTGCGGGTAGTTGATCCTCACTGAAATGGCATGTTTGATTAGTCAGAGGCAATTGGCAATGGAGTCATGCTTGAGAATTTCGCTCATATCGCTACGCGTGGAATAGTCAGCACATTCTCTCCCCTTAGTTGGAAATTCTCGGCACAAACGAGAGACTATCCAGACATCATCTTCTCACCTCCTTCAATACCAGGAACGATGGAGACAGTTACTGCAGAGGATGAGATGGACATCATCTCCCGCAGGTCAGAGGCGTAATTTGATGAGCTAAATACATAAAACATTTCATTCGTATAGGGTAAAAAGATAAATTTGATAGGTTGTGTACACGCAAGGGGGTTTCGACCATCCCTATCCTCAGCAGCAATGAGAACCTGTACTGAGATGATCAACAGTCTGTTGCGAGGCTATGAAATTCATAGGAATATTTATATGAACAAAAACAGGAAAACATTATAATCTGCCGCGAGATTAATTGGGGTCGCTCTACACTTTGCTCGACTAGCGAGAGATCGCGGGGAAACGAGAGAGCGCAGACAGTAGAGAGAAGAGGGAACTGCCTCGAGTGAGAGGAGGGAGCTCGCTCGAGACGAGAGACAAGGGAGGGGGGGGTGACAATTCGACAACCGACATTCCGGCAACGGGGCATAACTCTCTCTGGAGTGACCCTAGGTCCATGGTAGTGGTACCATTGTAAGCAGCATCAGTTAATTGAAATTTCATAATTAATTAATTAATTAACATCCATCTCATTAATAATGTTAATTAATTAATTAATTAATGAAATCTCAATTAACTGATGCTGATTACAATAGTACCACACCGAAGTTCCTAGGATGACTCCCGACTGAGTTATGACCCGTTGCCGGAATGTCGGTTGCCGAAATGTCGGTTGCCGAAATGCCGTTGCCGGAATGTCACCCCCCCCAGAGACAAGCGGTATGTCACGTCACTCGACAGAGGGATTTTGATGGAATTTCGACTCCGTTCTTTCTAAGATTTTTAGTGTGGGTTACGGTACGTCTTCCGGAACCCTCCAATACCGAAATGGACCATTTGCAAGCAATTTGGTGACCACATCATAATTTAGAAAATTGATGAAAACATGTTGGTAGCACACTGTTGCTCATATTGATTCATCAATAGTTGTGGACAGAGAATGAGACACCGTAACCCACACTAAAAATCTTAGAAAGAACGGAGTCGAAATTCCATCAAAATCCCTCTGTCGAGTGAGGTGAGATCGAGAAGAGCGAGCTCCCTAGCCTATGTCTCTGCTTCTCTAACCTCTCTGACATACCACTTGTCTCTCATCTCGAGCGAGCTCCCTCCTCTCACTCGAGGCAGTTCCCTCTTCTCTCTACTGTCTGCGCTCTCTCGTTTCCCCGCTATCTCTCGCTAGTCGAGCAAAGTGTAGGGCGACCCCAATTAATCCCACGGCTGACTTGCTATTGTACAAGGTCGCTACGCTTCCCTCTCCGTCGGAGGCGTCACACTGAATCCATCCAGCGATCTGCAAGAATGGATTCCTCCCATGAATGATAACTTACTCAATATTATTATTGTTATTTACAATGTATTTGCAATAATAAATTCATGCGCTTGCCTGCTTCTCTAAATCTACTCTTCTTGATTTCAGATAAGGACCATTTAATCAATATCCTAAGTCCTACCGTAATCTCTTCGGTGGTCTTCGTGGTGGGAGTTGGCACTCTACGAGTGGCCCTGGACGCAGCTGCATCCGCAATGAAGTGTAGATCGTACGAGGTATCGATCGCCTGCGATTGTTTATTTATTTTTTCCTTAAAGGAGGATGAACACCACCGGTTCCCGCATGGAATTTTCTTAGCAACACGTGTTTATACTGTAAGGAAAGGTTGAGGATAATAATCGCAAACTGAGTGCGCTGCTAAACACAGTGAGACTTTTGGCCATTCCACCTGTTCCTCCCCTTCCCTACTCCCTCGTTTGCATGTACTCTCTTCCCTCCCCCCTCCCTCTTCCCCGTGGGGGATGAGGGAGGGGAAGGGAAGAGAGTGCATGCAAACTCGAGAGGAGAGTAAAAGTTGATCGAGAGATTTGCTTACTCGCGCACGAGAGAGACCGCCCCCTCTACCGTAATCAGCACTTGACCCTGATCGTCCCTTAGCTATTGTAGTTTCTTTGAGAGCGCGTATCTCGGTTCAGAGGAAAGATAGAGATCTCAAATTTTGAATTTCTATTATCGTTCACATGAGAAAGCGATTAATGACAACAAATCGATATTCTATTTTTCGTGTTCCTCCTCCTTTAAGATTTGTTTCCTTGAATCAGCATTCTACCATTAAACATACTTCGCGAACTCCAGCAACTTTTACATTACCGCTGAAACACAAATGAATCTGGCACACCTTATCACAATTGACGCCGGTCGCATTGGCAGGGCAAACGCAGACAGCCTTGTTGATCTGATCGACGCATCTACAATTGATCTTTGATCTTTGTGTTTTCATTTTTGATAAATGATCTTTGATCTCTGTTTGCCTCGTTCCCTTGGAACAAATAATCTCCGCGCATTCGTCTTCGTTCTCTTCACAACGAGCGCCCGCGAAGTCTAAATTTTACTATTTAAAATCAATAAATAATCAATAATAAAAAATCGATAATTAATTAATAATTAAAATTTACCTGCTGCACACTTGCACTTGTCCCCTTCACATTTTCCTCCATTGAGACAGTCTCCCGCAGAGCAGGCAGCAGCGATGAATTGGCAACCTGCAAGGATTATTGACTAATTGGTTTTATTGATTTTAAACTGAATCGACTTTCGCATTTGCATCTCTTTACTCTCGAATACGATTTAGTCTGAATTCTTTCCAACTTTCATGTCTTCTAAATACATTTTATACTGTGTTCTACATACTATTGGAATTCACTGTGCACAGGTATTGCCACTGACCATCTCCACTCCTTCCCACTGGACAGGAACATTCTAATCGACTTCCGAGATCAGTTCAAACTCCGCCATTCTTACAGGGAGATCCGATATATCGATCGGGCGAATGCTCACAATTACGACCAGAGACTCCTGAAGGGATAGACGATTACGGTATCTCGATAAATATAATTACGAAACATTGAGACGAAGCACATCAGATGCGCACTGTCGTGAAAGCACATATAACTTGTCTGAAACGTATGAGGAATTCCTAGATATTTTTTTCAGACCCGCTCATGTAAACACTCACAATTTAATCTGCATATGATAATAAGTATAATTTAATATTTAAAATATATAAAAAAATACGAACTTACCATCAGCACAGACACATAAGTAATCGTTGGCAAGATTGAGACAAATGGCATCGTTCTTGCACGGTTTGGCAGCACACGCACCCGTTTCCGTCTCGCATCTAATTTTTTTTACTAAAAAGTACAGTATCTCTACGAGTTAGTCAAAGCGAAATGGTCTTTCTCACTTTCACACATTCTCTCACTCCTAACCCCTTTCAGGATATTTTAAATGATGAACTTCCACTCCATCGAGCTGAACATTCGCACACGAACGAAGAGCCCGTGTTGGTCTCTTTTCATACGATAAAGTTATCGATCCATTTCCCGCCTGTTCAACACACTCTGCGTTCTTGCTCTCATTGGTGCTCTCATCGAAATTTCCCCCCTCGAAAAATGTGGACAAAGACAGGAAAAGGGGGGGACCGAGGTTTGAACAGGTGCCTGCAAGGTAATTAATTAGCTAACACGTTTTATTATTCAGTTTTTGATGGATGGTTCGGTGGACTCTCAGACAGGAAAATATAAGGAGATCGTACCACATAGATCGTTTTTCTCATAATTTTACTATATAGCTCAATACAATAAAATTTCTTTATTGCCAAATCACTATAGTAAGTTTTCACATTACAAAAAATTGCCGAGAGAGAACTGCGTCTTCATTTCAGGTAGAAAATTTGAAACGGTCATGAAACCCGAAAGAGTCGGGTAAAATTCCACTCTAAAAATCTCACCATTATTAGCACAGGTTCCAGCTGCACGGTGATCAATGAGTGACACCGAGATTCGTTGGTAGCCAATAGGACATTCACAGGAGAAAGAGGTCACCTGATAGTGTATTTAATCGCACGATCGATCAGGTCGATCGCACGTTCAAGTTTTCCAGGTCAGAAATTCTGGAGGTGAAACATACTTGTGAGATCGTTGATAAATTGTCGAAGAAAACTGTGAAAAATAGTCATAGTCACACTTTTTACTCGCTTCTAAAAACCTACAACAAGAAACGTTTTTTAGCTTTCTTTTTTTTTCGCGCCATTGATTGTATAATAAATAAACTAAAATATATAAAAATGGATGATCTCTGAACTTTCTCCCACACGGACTTCCACGGCATTCGTCAATATATACATCACAAACGACAATACTCTCATTATATTTCCTGCAATTAAATTAGTTCACTCTAAAAATTCGATCACATTTGCGCACGAAAAATGAAGGCATCTAAAGAAAAGCGCAAACTTCGCTGCAACATTGTGATGTAACGTGTAATTAAATAGCTCATCTCTGTCAGGTTTAATGTTAGATAACCCATTTTTATTGCGCCCTTACACTTGCCGGATACGCCCATATAATGTAATCTAACGCATGTTATGATATACATATAATAATTTATCTGAATCGGTAGGTACAAACAGAATATTGGCACGATAATATTGAGCACTTCGACTACGGAATGTGACGTCATTTTAATTCCTTTAATTATTACAGTAAACTAGATGGCAAAAGATGAGGTGAAACTGAAATTTCATTTCCGAAAATCACAGGAAAATCAAGAAAATTATAGCATCTTACGCAGTTATTTTGTTACTCGTATCGGAAAGAGGCTCGGAAAGACGGAATAGGAAATATCGCTAGAAATAAGTAGAAGTGAAAGACACGATATTGATCACACGGGGGAAAGTATTCTAATTTGATTCAGTATCGATCGATAAATCGATAATTCCTAGTCTACAATGGTGATCGATCGTCGATATTCGTTGTCGCTGTAGAAATTCGGCGGGACGGCGGTGAATGCGCGTCTGGAATAAATAACATTAATGAATAATAAAAATATATAATAGTACTAATCACTTTTGTAGCCTTTTTTAGTGTTACAAATAAATAGTTCGATTTGGTGCTCAGTTCAAGCAGGGGTGGACGATGTAACAAATATCTCGATTGACAGTATAGATTCAAAATCGATAAATATATAATTATTGACCGATAGTGGACGCTCCATCTCTTTCCGTCTGATGACTCGGTCGATACATGTGTTGTTGCACGAGACGTCGTCTGCAATCAATTATTGATTGGTTCGGTATGGAAATCTAAAATAAGTATTGATTGATTACCTCCGCTCGATTTCTGGATTTAGTGCGGCAGTTGATGAAGATGAATTGCTGGCTCTGTCACCGCGTACGCCGTTCTGATAATAATTAAAATTGTCCTGATCTCCTTCTGCCACTAAACTTTGTGCGTTTAATTTTTGTTCCACAGCTTTAAGAAATAACAAGAAATGTTACATAGCGTTGAAATCTCAATTCACCTCGATAAACCCGCTGACTCCGCCCTCTCCCACATACATCGCCTTCATATCATACTCATCGTCATCTTCATAGTAGTATCCAATGGGACGAGGAGCGTCTTCAATTATAATTCGTTATTATAATAATGTAACTTATATTATATGATAAATCGATTTAAACTCAAGTTTTCAGGTAATATTACAGACCAAGGAATTAAAGAATTATTGAATCAAATAGTTTTAGGATCTCGTTGAAACTCACCCCGTGCTCCCATGAGGAAATTGGGTCCGCCAAGTCCAGCAAAGGTGTCACCCGTGCTGCCTGAGAAATACGAATGGATGTTTAGAAACCGGAAATAAAGGAAATTCTAATTAGACTCACTTCCTACTGGTCCGCCTCCAATGCTTGCCAGAGGGCCTCCGCGAAGACCGAGAGGCGCGCCCAGTACCGTACCCTGCAGAGATGATTAAATAAATATAATTAAATATAAGGGTGTCCGGAAATTTTTCGCACTATCTGCTGTATCTCATTCATACCGATGTCTTGGGTCCAGTGAATATCCAATATGCATGTGCAATCCACCAACCGTATTTATGGTCTTTTGATTAGGTGGCTAGGATGTAGTATAGGACTAGGACGATTTTTCTAACATGCAAAAAAAATCAGCTTTTTTCCGAATCTCCCTTGTCGGAGGTCCTAAAAATCTGTTCATAGGCTCCAATGGATATTGGAGAGCCAACGATTAAATTCAGCACAAATGTTTTTGTTAGAATCGAGGATTTCGCAATAAAAGTGGTCTCAATATTTTTTATTTCGTTTATAATGATGGATGAACCACTTTTCTAAGAACAGGATCGAAAGACCACGGAAATACAGAAAAATCGAAAACAATTTTTTTCGACATTTTCGAGTTTTTAGTTTTAACAGTCGATTTTCCTTGATCAATTTATCTCAATTTATTGATTAAAATTATAATGTATTACTGTTGCAATTGCAGCTCTTGAGCTTCAAGATTCGTTGAGAGAATAATATTTTAACAGTGATTTTTCTCAAGCCAATTCTGTCGATTACATCATCATTACGCAACCGAACAACCATATCTAAGGGTAATTAAATATGTTTTATTTTTGTGATAATATTACCGATGAATGTTTATGTAAATTCAAAGTGGGCTCTTTGAGAAATCGAAAAATCAAAAAGTGCGAGAACTTTCCGGACACCCTTATAGTTACGATTCGCTACAATATCACGACCGTAATACAACACTAATACATTCCACAGAATGTAGCTTTGTATTGTGCATTTAAAGAAGGAGTGAAGGGAATATTTTCGTGGGTAAAGTTGCAACACACGTCGATTGCTTCCCTCAACGATAAGAGATCCCCGAAGTTTCAAATCTCTAGCTCGAAAACTGACGGAGATATGCGCGCGCAAAGTTTGCGTTATGATCAGGGGTTCCGTACGTGTGTCAGCCAACGGGCTGCAAAATCTCTAACTGAGCTGCATGATCCCTCGACTCTCGCTCGTTACCCCTGCGTTTACGATTTGCATGCACTCTTCAACTAGCAGGGATGTGTTGAGGTTAAATACACTACGCTCTATGCATACACTACGCTCTCTGCATAGTTCTGCAGGTTCGGTCCAGGGGGACCTCGGTAGCTTGCTTCAGGTACGGTCCAGGGGGACCTCGGTAGCTTGCTTCAGGTACGGTCCAGGGGGACCTCGGTAGCCGGCTCCAAGTACGGTCCAGGGAGAGCTTAGGATGTTGGGGAATCTTAATCGCTAGAAAGAGTACTGGCTTATTCCGTTGCAAAAGGCTCGTCAGGCTGACGCAGGATACCGTATCTTGATTTCCTTGGCGTGTTCGAACACGTTTCTGACATCGCAAAACACTTTTCCCGCGATTCTCCACGCTCCCCGGTTCATTTGGGAACTTTTTGAGATTTTCAATGTTCCACGTTAAAACATGTTAGAACAAGTCCAGACACATTTCTGACATCGCAAAACACTTTTCCCGCGATTCTCCACGCTCCCCGGTTCATTTGGGAACTTTTTGAAATTTTCAATTTTTCACGTTAAAACATGTTAGAACACGTTCAGACACGTTTCTGACATCGCAAAACACTTTTCCTGTGTTCCCCTACGCTCTGCGCATCAATTGGACACTTTTAGAAATATTCGGGTTTTCACGTTAAAACGTGTTAGAACACGTTCAGACACGTTTCTGACATCGCAAAACACTTTTCCTGTGATCCCCTACGCTCTGCGCATCAATTGGAAACTTTTCGAAATTTTCGATTTTTCACGTTAAAACTCGGCAAAACAGGTGAGAACGTGTTTCACGTTGTTCAAAAACATGTTAGGACCACTTCTGGCACTTGCGAAAAATGCGGCAAAAGGTTTGCCCGCGGCGGGGGTCGAACCTGGGGGTCTCCGATTGAAAGTCTGGCGCGTTATCCACTTGGCTATGAAATTAGCGGATTTTTATATTAAAATTTTGAAAGGTTTTCTGAGCAGTTATCATATGCAAAAGGTTCTGAGAAGATTGCGCAAATTTGAAGCGATTTATGGCGAAAATGGAAAAATGTCCGTCACGCTGCAACAAAAAAAAACATACAGACAGACAGACAGACACAATCATTTCCTATAAGTGGAGGAACTCTGCTCTCCCCCTGTCTCAACTCCGTCTCGTGTAATCAGCGCCCTCCCTATTTTACATGCCCCTGCGCTTATCCATTGTCTCCTTGGTGGGAGCATAATCCTTGCCAGTCCTCACTGGACATGTTAGAGTCTCTGAGTAAACACTTCCTGTGTTCACCGAACTCTTACAGTACTGCTCATTGCAGTTACTGGGACTTCCAGCTGGGAACCTTTCCCTTCACTCCTTCTTTAACTTCCACTAATTTCAAGCACTACATTTTCTATATTGAAGAGATAATCATCACTAAATTGCTACCTTAATCCTAACTACTAATGGGAAATTATGTTTTGTATTTCTACAGTATAATAAAGTAATCAGAGCTACAGTACCTTCTCGGCGGAATCGATTACTCGATTGGTTCTAAATGTGATCATAATGATGACGATTGCAATGAGAATTAGAAGGGCGACGATGGCTCCGATAGTAGCGGTGACGATTACCATCTGAAACAATTTATTGATTTTTATACATTTGCTGATATTCCGGAAAGAGCATTTCATCGATTTTTTGTGCGATTTAAACAGATATTTTTCGATGCAAAATTATAAATTATAAATAAAGTGGTAATAATCAGCCTTGTGAAACACATCCAAATGATGTGCATCAACTGCTTTATCAACTGTCTTCCCTAAGGGGTATCTGCTTCAGCTTTTTTTGAATCTACCTATCTATCTACTCATATTTAAATTGTGTGTTTCGCGTGTAATTTATGTTATCTTCATACCGTTTCATGTAGTTACAACATTTTCAAGTAATCATACCTTCTGTCCCTTTGCTTGGAATCGATGTTCACATCTTTCTCCCGTGAATGTCTCTTTGCACACGCATTCCACGAAACCTGCGCATTATATAATTTTTAATTATATTACAATATAATTTCATTTTATGTTTTCTATATTAGAATTTGTAAAGTTATAAAATAAAATAAAAATGGTTTGGTACCGATCGGATTCTTCTTGCAGACGCCGTCGTTGAGGCAGAAGTTCTGGCAAGCGTCTGAAAATAATTTATTATTTTATGCATTAAAATGAATGAGCAGAAGAATTAAGGTTGGCTAGTCATTGCGTAACATCTGCACAAATATCTACTCACCATAGCAGTGTGTTCCGTTGCCCCGGTAGCCCGGCTTGCATCTAAAACAACAGCTTTGGCATTTATATTCACAGGAGGGGGGGGGATAAATAATATTTTCGAAATTTTAGGCCGTCCTAAGTGATTATTCTCCAACCTGCACTCGAATCTCGGCTGGTCCAAATCATCGGGAAGATCAATGCACAACGCGTGCCATGAACAATTATCCTCGCCTGCAAATTACTTATTTTAGATATATTGTGTCATTTTTATAAGTACTTTCTTTTGTAAATTAATAAACAAACGAATAACAACTGACCAGTCGCACACTGATTCGTCGAGTAGCACTGAGCAGCTGTCGTAGCGCCTGAATTTTAATATTAAAATACGTTTATTCAAATATTTGATCCCCTCTACGAAGTGACATCAGTAATGCACCTTTCTTAATGAAAAGGTACAGTCAACACATTTATGTACATAAGTCAGAGAATACAAGTAACTCACCCTGTGCAGCAGTCGCATGGTCGGCAGGACACAATTTGCAGCTCGCTTTCTCTTCCTCATCCTGGAAGGCACCACGGGGACACAGTTGACACTGTTTGCTGAATTTTTTTTAAATTCAAAACAATTTTTTTCTCGAAATGTTATGGATTTCTAGACATGTGGAAACTATATGAGAGACTATCTGAGCGGATCGAAATAGTGCTGGCAGTTGACGAAATTTCCGATTGAAGACTGACAACGCTATGCTGTAGTGCATTTGGTGAGAGTTGAGACCGTGCCATTCCGAAAGTTCAAAAATGCTTCTACGCCTAGGGACCACCGCGTGAAATTGAAAATTGTTCCTAAAATGGCAAATTTCGTGCTATCCGGGTAATGAGGGATGCAGAATCACGATAGCGTTTCCAGATTTATCAAATATAACAAGTTCAACGAGAATCAGGCAAGTTTCAAATCTCCGCCCGCCGTGGTGTAGTCGGCCCACCGAATTCGTGCGGCATCGTTGCGCCATGAGTTCTGTGGGGCAACGACTGTTAGTTAGGTCAGGCATTTTCGTTTTGACAGTTTTTCTTGCTGTATTCTAGATTAATATAATATTTGCAGCAAGTATTCACTTCTAGCTGCTACTAGGAAGCCATGAATAAATACATAATATTCAATTTTCGGTTATGTAAATAATAACTAGTTCATAATCAATAGCTACAGTGTTCAACTCGTAAAATTTTAAGCTGAAATAAATAAGGTTCGCTAGTACGGATTTTCCTTATTTTTCGTTCAAAGCTGCCCTGGATATCATAGTATGAAAAAGTAATCAAATCTCAGAGCCGCACTCCCTGAAACAGTAGTTATTAAAGATAATATAAAATCAATGAAGTTCGTGTGCGAATTAAAACACATTCGCTAGTACCGATTTTTCTTATTTTCTCTCTGTCACTTGTCTGTCATCTCAACTTTATATTAAGCAAGAAAACTGAGAGCCGCACCCCTTAGAAACACAATTACAGCAAAAACAGCCTTTTCTGTGCAAATAGTCGTTTCTGTTTTTTCATACTTTTCCCCGGCTCTAATTTTGGAATTTCCGGTTCGGTGGGCCCTATCTACGCCTCAGGGCATAAAATATTGGTACTTGTGACGTCACAAAACTTTTTTGTCAAATCGAATGGAATCTTTTCGATTCTTAGTGCAATCGATAGCCCATCGTAATACAACTATTTTTCACTTTCGGAACTTTTTTGATCAGAGTTCACGCAGCAGAGTTATTCTTCAAAAATAGTTTCTCACTTAATTTTCAATACTACTAGAGGTCCTGCAAAATTTTCCCTCGTCCTACTACATCGCACAGCAGTTGCGCACAATCTGTGAAAAATAGAGAATTTAAAAGTTTCTGGCAGGAAGTCAAAAACGGAAAAGTATACAAAAAATCTTAATAAAATCAGTTCTCAATGAGCAAAAGTATGAGCCGACCGGCTCTGGAGAGCTAAAGTACTGTAAGTACTCTCATCAAACGGTTTAATGTTTAGGAAATATTTGAATATTTTCGCATTTTTTTACTCTTAGTGTGCACTGCTGTAACCAGAAACAATGCAAAGGCAAACTGGAATGAGAAACAATGCAGTTAACACGAAATTTCGCTCATACTGCTTTAATCGAGAACTGATTTTATTAAGATTTTCCGTATACTTTTTCGTTGTTGACTTCCTGCCAGAAACTTTTAAATTCTCTATTTTTAACAGTTTGTGCGCAACTGCTGTGCGATGTAGTAGGAGGAAGGAAAATTTTGCAGGACCTCTAGTAGTATTGAAAATTAAGTGAGAGACTATTTTTGAAGAATAACTCTGCTGCGTGAACTCTCATCGAAAAAGTTCCGAAAGTGAAAAATAGTTGTATTTCGATGGGCTATCGATTGCGCTAAGAATCGGAAAGATTCCATTCGATTTGACAAAATGTTTTGTGACGTCACAAGTACCAATATTTTATGCCCTGAGGCGTAGAAGCATTTTTGAACTTCCGGAATGGCACGGTCTTAACTCTCACCAAATGCACTACAACATAGCGTTGTCAGTCTTCAATCGGAAATTTCGTCAACTGCCAGCTTCCTGAACAAATATGTCGAACCACTCAGATAGTGTCTCATATGCTACTAATCATGCATTGATCAGTGTATTTTATAAGTGGTACTGAAACATAACCCACGTTGCTGGTACAAGGAACTGTCCGATGCTGCATCGTGGCGTATCACAGTCCTCTCTCTTAGTTGCCTTGTCGGATGAAGTCGTAGTACCTGTAAATTGCGTCATTAATATGTAACCCCGACTTACATCATCACATACAATCATCCAGTTTAATATTGAAAGCTTGATTTTCTCTACATAAAATCTATTTTCTACAGATCCGTCTGGAGATTTTTACTACTGACCCGACGGGCACTGTACACATCTCGCATGCGATCCCCGTCCTCTGTACCATCCATGGGGACACGCGACGCAGCCGCCCGCATGAGACAACTCGAATCCGTCTGGAGAATCAATATTTCCGAATCGTCATAAACGGACGGTAAATGCAAAGTTCAACTATATTTCTCACTAAAAACCATTATATGACGCTGTCCGCGATAGATTCAACAATTCTCCAACAGAGCTCCGCACAGCCCTAAATTATCTCTCTGTTTCTCTCCATAAATTGAATTTTGAAAATTTTCTCTTTCAATTTGCAGATAGAGCGTCACAATCTCACGTATAGTAACAGAATTTGATGGCGAATCTCGCTGACTAATTTATTTGTCGCTAATTAACCTAATTAGACGGTAATTAAGAGTTTTTGACTCTTTATAGTGTGCAGGTCGTGTTATACCTCATTCCAACCACCGTGTGATTCTGATCCTACTGATGTAATTGTGTATGGAAAAAAAGAGATGGAAAGTACTTTTTTATTAGATTTAGACTTGAAAATCGATAAAAAGCAAGTTCACATATGATTTTAACGAACAACATTTGTCATAATGCGCATATAAATCAAATATTTTGTCTAGAAAAAACTTTAGCGTGATGAATTTGAACATGAAATTTTTTTGCAAAAGGAGCCGTCGCGGAGGGGGGTCGAACCCACGTGAGTCAGGTGGAACAAAAAATGAGATTTTGGCACTATACCTTATAAAACGTAGTAAACTGTTAATCGTAATGTACTGTTGAATGTAGATTTCATTTTTGCCCTCAGAGGCACTGTTTTGAACGTTTTCAGCATTTAAATCTAATAAATTTAATAAAAAAGTACTTTCCATCTAATTTTGCCATACACAATTACATCAGTAGGATCAGAATCGCGGTTCGAATGAGGTATGACTCGACCTGCACACTATAAAGAGTCAAAAACTCTTAATTACCTTCTAATTGGGTTAATTAGCGACAAATAAATTAGTCAGCGAGATTCGCCATCAAATTCTGTTACTATACGTGAGATTGTGACGCTTTATCTATAATTTTGAAAGAGATAATTTTCAAAATTCGATTTCCCCGTATTCTGGCGCGGCGCCGTTTTGGCGCCAATAGTGAAATTCTTGAAAAACGAAAGACACCACGTTGTAGAGCATCGAAAACTACGCCTAAGCGCAATTTATGGGGAGATTTCATTTTTGCTGTGCTGACCATTTGTTGAACCTATCGCAGACAGCCTCATATGCAAGAATAACTTATGCTGAGTTACCATGAGATATAATGAATAACATGCGTACCACTGCATTCATCTCTGCACTCATCAACACTCGCTGCGGTGGTCGTAAGAGTTGTTTTGCCTGTCGGACAAGAGAGACACTCGAAGGATCCAGGCACTGGCTGCAATTTAATTATAGCAGGCCGGGTAGCGCAGTGGTTGTGTGCTAGAATGCAAATCGAAAGTTCGACCCCCCGTGCCTGCAGATCCACCCAACCAAGGGGGTTAAGAAATGTTGGTAGTGATTGGTAAATCACGATCCAAACATGCCTCGAAAGGGGTCCCCGATTCACGTGCACACAACACGAGAATAGCCTCCCAACAGGCCGCTGATCATCTCAGGACAGGCTCTCGTTGCCCCTCAGGCATAGGGGTGGTCGAGACCGCCTTGCGTGTAGAAGACCTAACACCTTTACCTTTACTGCATATCCATATTTTACTTATAGCAAAATATTCATGATCATTCAATAAGATGTCACGGGATAATTCGCGTTCCTTCGAACGAGAGCTTTTTGTGTACCTGGTAGAACGCGAATCCGCAGGGTTTGCATTGCTGCGAGGCAAGATCGGACAAATCGAGGAAGTTGCCGACCGGGCAAGAAACTGCAAATATTATACAGTGTTCTATAAGTTTAAAATATTTATATTTTAAATCTATGGCGCAAAATAGCTGCCGACTAACCTCTGCATTCCGAGTCGTCAACTGCTCCTTTGGAAACAGTTGTGAAACCAGTTGGACACGGTCTACACTGAGTTCTGCAAAATAAAATATTGAAAAAATATAGATAAAAGCTGTATTCTTCACGAAGAGAATATAACTTTTTTTCTCAACAAGTGTAAAACCCCCACCGTCCGGCGACTGGCTGGAACTCTCCAACAGCACAGGCGAGACAGGATTGCGTCGCCGAATCGAAGAATGTCCCCGGCGCGCAAGCGACTTAAAAGTTTCGAGATAGCGAAATTTAGAATTGGATTTGAAAATCGTGAAACACGAAGAGTTGCATATGCTAAATATGAGATTCAAGCGCCTAAAGAGTTCTAGAGAGGTGCGTTAATACTTTTTAAAGAAGGAGAAAACGGCCATAATGCTATGAAACACCATACCACACAAATCCTCGACGACAACAGATCCCATCTGACAATGGAAGACGTCGTCGACCTTGAGAGAATGGAGATCCGGACGACCATTCGGGAGAATCTTAATTAAGTAATAGTTAATTAGTTAAATAATTTTTACTGAAGACATCTGAAAAGTGGGCAAAATCAAACCTTTTCCAAACTAAGTGTTCGGTGTCCGAGTATTTCCTCCTCCAGAATTTCGACAACGGACAGAGTTCGACCCGACTTGGGATCAAATAGTTTCTCGCTGTAATGTTATTCATTCGAAGTAAATATAAAATGTGGCAAAGGTGTCATATAACCTCTGATTGGAGCGTCTGATTCTATATAATGCCCCGCTTTCAAAGTTTTTCTTGGACGAAGCCGTTGGCTGAGTTATGTTTTACTTTCTATTCTTATTACAATGATTAACCGCATTTCGATTTTTCATCCATATTCCACATCAGTGAAAATGAAAATAAATTGCAAGGAAGGCATGTGTTTGTGCAGGGTTATGCAATCGCAAAGAACACGCTATATTTAAAAAAAAAGGTTTTGGAGAAAAGGCATTGTTCATACTTCGATAATATGTGCATTCCTTGTCTAGAACATTCACAGGTGGAATACGTTTCGCGTCTTCCTTATTACATCGATCGTAAGTCAAGAGACCATTATGCTTCACACTGTTGCAGTAAAAATTATAAATATTTACCGTTTGACGGGTATTTCGACCTTGAGTTTGAATATTTGCTGTGCTGCTCGATCCTCTCGTTTCTCTCGATAGATCTCAGTGAGATCGTGCTCGTCCTAAAAAGTAATTATTGTTTTTTTTTGTTAATCTTATACTAAAAAAGTGATGTTTTGGATCATGTACAAATGTTTAGACTCACCTTCTTTCCGTACAGATCTTTCTTCGCTCGTTTTCTCATCATCATAGATGCAATCGATTCGCACTCTACCGTAATCTTCGATCCAACGCACCCGGTTGCGTCCCTGAAAGTCAGTTGGTAATTGAACATTAACAAAGAATAAGGGTTTACTGTAAATGTATGAGGCAGTCTTTGTTTTCACATAGGGGTTAAATAATACTTTTAATCTATACTCACTTGAGGTTACAGAAGGCCCATCGCTCATTGAGCTCCATGATCTTGATACGGACGTTGTCTTTCAACGAGTCTCTGAAAGTGCAAATTTTTTCGCATGATAAAATAAAGCAGCTTGAGAATCATTAGTAAACAATAAGACTGGTGTGGAAGTACACAAACCGTCCAGCCGAAGTGCAGGGAGAAACGGCGGGATAATCCATTGACAGGGAGACCATTCTAGTGGCGGGCACGTGTCTGGAGTTGAACAATTATACTCGACGCAATCTCTACATCAGGTTCAGAAAGGGCAAGCTTTGGAACTTTTGTGCTATCTCTATCGGAATAAATCAGAAAATAGCGACTTTGTGCACTGGGGATACTTGAAGGGTGCGTGCGGGCTCGCTCCCTCAATCGTTGGTCGCCAACTGAAATAATGATTATCGATTGATAAAACCGGAAGTTGACTGAAGCCGCATATTATAAAATCAATAAATACTTACACTCCATCGGCTGCGCACGTGTAGAAAGACGAGGGAGGAAGGGAGAAGGCAAAGCCATCCCGACAACGAATCGAACATGCCTAAAAGTGTTAAAATAAACTGAGGCTTCGAAAAAAAAACAATAATCGATAAGTAGATCACCTTGTATCTTAGTTGCGGTCCCCAACTCTCGCAGTTCTGCAGGCCGTTCATAGGCTCAGCGAGACGAGGACAGTGGGAGCGAATAACGTTTATCTACGAATAATCGATTACTGGATTTACCGTACGATTGGTAGTGACGGAACATGGTGCGGCCCTAGTGGTATAAACAGGATATGCGTATCAACTGTTCATGAATACTCATCGACCTATGCCAGCCCTTGAAACTAACCTTGAAGGCGCAATGAGCCGTCCTTCCAATGTCATCAATGGCGACATAGACGACATCGTGCACTCCCTAAATGACAATTATGGATAATTAATTAAATAACGTTATTAAAATAAAATAAAACCCACTTCGGCGAGCAGTTGATTAGGTCGCAGATTCTGCCTGATTCCGACAATATGCGAAGAGGAAAGTGGCGAAAGGAAGAACTTCGGTTCCTAAAAAAACCGTTGTTGTAAATGGCGGAATTATTGTTTCAGAAAAGGGTTTTGTATAATACAGGGGATAGTGATGATTCGAGAGACAGGTTCGAAAATTATTGAACAAATTTTTGCGCACCTGCCAGGTAACATTCGCCTCCCTTTGCGTCGTAGCCACAGTCAAGTCATCCGGGCAGAACTGATGTTATTACGATTAATATATTGCACTCTACCAAACAATATTCAAAGACAATAATTGGAGGCCAATCCTTGCCTACCTCAAGATGGATCCCTCCCTCCTTTCTAGAGTTGTCGATTCTTCCACAGTCACTCTTTTCTTCTCTCTCGACTCTTCCAGAAATATCATCAAAATCGACAAAGCGGATAAGAAGTCCTTGGTGGATTTCCTGCAATGGAAACACTGATTATTGAATGCAAGCTACGAAGAATACGTATTTATCTTCATCAGAGCATTATTGCCTGACGCGATTTATGATTTTGGTTTTGGCTATCTCCACAAAATCATAATTATCGATGAATTATTAAACGCATACAATAAGAGCTGGTCACCTCTGCTCCGAGACAGTCTCCGACAAGCGTGGGAATCTCAGTTTCGAAGTCGAGTGCTCTTTCCCACACGGAAAGGCGAGAAATACGACCATTGAAGGAGGGAAGGGAGGAGTTGAGAGGAGAGCCAAGCACGAGGAACAAACTGAAAAGAATCTGTACTGAATGAGCCTCAAACAACAAACAAGAATTACCACTCCGTCTTTTATTAATTTAAAAAAATCGTGAATAAAAAGTTGAATAAAGAGTGGATTTCAAAATAAAATATGTGTTGCTGTATCGCAATTTTCTGCAAAGAGTGCGTTGCTAATTGTTATATGTAGCCTAGGGATGAGTTGTTTGTATCGCCATTATGTTTTTCTTGTACACGGTGATCGCAGGTTCCGGATTGCTTGCATGAATCGAGTTTCAATATTCACATTTGATCATATCGTTCTTCAATATCCATAAAAATCAATTTCCGATTAATATATAGAGTCGGTAATCTACCGTACCTCGCATCGAAGACTGATCCTTTTCCGTAGCTTTCTGTCTGCACTCGCACACTATCCATTATAAGGGAAAGAGAGCCGGTGGAGGAGCTCCATGTGATCGCCTGAATCGATAACTGATTAGTTACGAAATGTTAATATCGATTTCAAAATCTTTTTTCTGATCATCAATTGACATCTTTCTATTAGATTTCACCCCTTACCAAGTGATGCCATTTGCCGTCGTTTATACGCGCATTGTGCGGGTAGATGATGCTCACTGAATTGATAGCGTAAATCAATTAATGAACGAACTAATCCGTTGGCAACGCTTCTCTGAATTCATCGTGAATGCATGTTTCATCTTCTCTTAATGGACATTTGCAATGGAGACTATAATGTATGTATACAGACCTCTTTGAATGTCAGGAACGATGGAGACAGTTACTGCAGAGGATGAGATGGACATCATCTCTCGCAGGTCAGAGGCGTAGTTTGATGAGCTAAACAATTAGAATTATACATATCATGGTAAAATAGGTAAATTTGCTAGGTCTTCTACACACAATGCTTTCTAGACCATCCCTGAAATTGTGTAGCAACGAGTCCCTGTCATGATAATCAGAAGTTCGTTGCGAGGATGTGAAATTCATATAAACGTATTTATAAACAAAACTTGAGAGGAATGCAGACTGACCTGCTATTGTACAACGTCGCTACGCTTCCCTCTCCGTCTAAGGCATCGAATTGAATCCACCCAGCTATCTGCAAAACAATATTTAGGTAATGAATATAATTCATATTGCACAATAAATTTTTGTATGTGTGCACTGCTCCAAATCTAATCTTGTTGCTTTCATATATCTAAGAACCATTCAATCAATATCATCAGGCCTTACCGTAATCTCGTCGGCGGTCTTCGTGGTGGGAGTTGGCACTCTTCGCGCAGCCCTGGACGCAGCTGCATCCGCGATAAAATACAGGTCGTACGAGGTATCGATCGCCTGCGATTATTGATTTGAATAACGATAAATGGTAGATATTAGCGCTCTATTTGAACTCCCGTAATATTAAGGCTGCTGCTGAATCACAAAGGAATATGTCGCACCTTATCACAGTTGACGCCGGTCGCATTGGCGGGGCAGACACAGACCGCCTTGCCGATCTGGTCGACGCATCTACAATTGATCTTTGATCTATGTACTTTGATGTTTACTACTTAATAGTTGATCTCTTAAATTTGATCTTTGATCTCTGATCACCTCGCTCCTTTTGGACAGATAATCGCAGCGCACTCATCTTCGTTCTCTTCACAACGAGCGCCCGCGAAGCCTAAATTTTACTATTTAAAATCAATAAATAATCAATGATGAAAATTCAATAATTGCTAAATAATTAAATTTTACCTGCAGCACACTTGCACTTGTCCCCTTCACATTTTCCTCCATTGAGACAGTCTCCGGCAGAGCAGGCAGCAGCGATGAATTGGCAACCTGCATAGATTATCAATTGATTCAACCTATGGATTGTCAACTGAAACGATTTTTTCGTGTTGGCTTCTCTGTCATCTCGAATACGATTTATTCGGAATTCTTTCATTCTTTCAAGTCTTCTAAATACTTTTCCAAGCGAAATGTGGTGAGATACTCGTGTATTGCCACTGACCATCTCCACTCCTTCCCACTGGACATGCACACTCCAATCGACTTCCGAGATCCGTGCAAACTCCACCATTCTTACAGGGAGATCCGATGCATCGATCGGGCGAATGCTCACAATTACGACCAGAGACTCCTGAAGGGATAGACGATTACGGTAGTAAGATATCTATCAATATTGCATTATTATAGAGCGATTACTGATGCAGCATCATTTGAGTGCGTTCGAGAATTCATAAATGTTTTATGTGAAACTTATAAGGAATGTAGTGTTGACTTTTAAATCAAAATAATTCTCCTGTGTGCTGAGCATTTAATATTTACAAAATAATAAACATAGAAATAAAATTAAAAATGCGCGACGACTGACCATCGGCACAGATCGATCAATAATTTTTTCGTAGAGCTTCGTAGGAGCGAATCAAATGCGTGCTCTAGCTAATGAACACATAATTCTCGTGAAACACACTAATTCCTAGATATTTTCCTCAAAGACTTGTTCGTCTTCACATAGCTTAATATGCAATTAATGAGGAATATTTGTTCAAAAAAATGTAATATATGAAAATACAAACTGACCCTCGGCACAGACGCAGAAGTAATCATTTGCAAGATTGAGACAAATGGCGTCGTTCTTGCACGGTTTAGCAGCACACGCACCCGTTTCCGTCTCGCATCTTAAATCGATTTTAATTATCTATTTATCGACTAATTAAACGATTTATCGTTTTGATTTTCTATTTCTGAAATTGCCATTTTTACAATTCGATTTTCTTTCAACTTTTTTTATTTTCATATTTTGTTACTAATGTGTTTCCAAAAAAAGAAAGCATCTCGACGAGACTTTTAATCAAAGCGAGATTGTCTCTATGTCTTTCTCATTTTCTTGCACTATTTCGCTCCCGACGCCTCTCTGGATGATAGGAATGGTGAATGAAAGTACCTGGTTCCGCTCCATCCTGCGGCGCATTCGCACACGAACGAGGAGCCCGTGTCGACACAAGTGCCGTCATTGAGACACGGTTGAGCGGCGCACTAATTAAGCAATAATTTATCAAATATATAATGAAAAATACATTTTTAAAAATATTTAGATTTATCACGAGTCGTGACTTTAAAAGTGTTATCATGATCAGAATCGCGAGGGAATTCAAACCCACAAATTAACTAATTAGCTAATTAAAATTTCGCTAATTAAAAAAATTATCAGAAAAATACAGCAACATGCTGAATCGATGGAGATTAGCAAATAACCAACAGGGGAAAAACTTTATACAGATTCCTCGTGTTTGAGCAAAGTTAAAAGTAGTTGTGGAAATGTCACCCCCCCCCCGAATAATTAATATTCGAAATACAGTACCTGGTCGATCTTGGTTTCGCACATCTTCCCTTCCCATCCTTCCTTGCACTCACACTCATACGAATCGATTCCGTCCGCGCAGCGAAGTGTGCCCTGAGATATTATCGATTTATATTCACAAAATTCAACCAAAAAAATTAAATCATTATAATTAAACAAAAGACTTATTTATAGTAATTCAAATGAAACATGTAACAATTAGGTGTCACAATATTTTTCGCGGTGTTTTACTGGAGAAGCATGTTGGAGTAAAAATAACCGATCTGCCTCCTACCTGTTCGACACATTGTGCGTTCTTGCAGTCATCAGTGTTCTCATCACAAGTTTCACCCTCAAATCCAAGTGGACAAAGACAGGAAAAGGAGGGACCGAGGTTGGAGCAGGTGCCTGCAAGATTTACTAATAAATCAATAAAAAATCGCATTCTTATCATATTTTTTTATGTAATTGTATCTGTTGATTTCAGTTTTGAGAGTTGGGTAAAATTCAAGTTTGCAGTCGAATTATGCTTTTCAATTTCTCTCTTATAGGGTTATCAATAACCTGCTTGATTAGTTAATTCACTGCTCTGTAGGAGAGCCTTACTTTCTATAATCACCAAAAATATCTATCCTTTCTGGTCGAAAATATGACAATTGTTCACACCAATCAAGTTCGAATTATTACTTGTTCAAAAACCGATAACTAGACATGACGATGAAACCCGAACGTGTCAGGTTGAATTCGAGCAATGATCAGACTCTCCTCATTCTACATGCTCTCTCGTTGATCAGACAGCGCGAGAGAGCATGTATAATTTAGAGTGTCAGACCATTACTCTTTTTTCCGAACTCTAATAAAAATCTTACCATTATTAGCACAAGGGCCTGCAGCACAGTGATCGACGAGATGCTGACACCGAGATCCATGGTAACCAGTGGGACACTCACAGGAGAAAGAGGCCACCTCATAGTTATTGAATATTATTACTCGAGTCGAACAGCTCAATACATGCTCAAGTTTGTCTGGCAAGATATTTTGAAGATGAAATATACTTCAACTGACGTGGCTCAAATTTTAAATAAAGAAGTGCTCTAACAGTAAAATGCAGATATATTATTCGATTTTCAAATAGGAATCTGAATTGTATTTCTGACTTTTGTAAATGATGAGGTGTGCGATAAAAATATAAATAAAATACCTGATCTCTGCAGATTCCTTCATTTTCACAGGGATTTCCACTGCATTCGTCAATGTTTACATCGCACGCGGCGCCCGTCCAACCCGGCTCGCAGATGCACTCCTCAACATAATTAATCAATGAATAATTAAAACATTAATTAATAAATAATTAAAATAATTAATTAAATACCTTAGCGGTGAGTCGATCGATGCACATTCCGTGCAGGCATGCGTCCGCCGTGCACAGCTCCTCTGAAACATTTAGTGATGACTAGAGTTCTCTTATTGGAATCAAATAAAATTGTGAAATTTGGAGAACAAAGGAACGCAGACCGCAACGCGTGCGAGAAAGTGTGTGCAATCGAGAGGGTAGTGATCAAGTCAATTCCAATAAGTTCCAATAAGAGAACCCTAGTGATGACTTCTTTACTGTGACAATTGGCAACCAATTTTATATTATATTAACATTATTTCTTTCTCGATTGATGCTACATTTAAATCACTACGGTGTGATTGCTTGTCAAAATATATTGAATGTGAAGCACACATGAACGCTAAATACTCAAATGAAGCATCGCAGTAATAACGGCCCACAAATCTCCAGAAACAGGCTGAGATTGAAAGATCAGCTGATCATATTTCTCACTTTCGCACTTTCCCTCGTTCGTGACCCCTTTCTGGAGTCTCGTTTCTCCCCCTTCCTCACCTTTGACACTGCATCTCTTCCCACTGAATCCACTGGGGCATTCACACCGGAAGTCGTTCACAAGGTCGATACATTTCGCACCCATAGCACACGTCGAGGGAAGACAGTCGTCTGCAATTAATTTAATTAATTATTTAAATAATTAATTAAATAGCATTCCGATGTTTTGTGTTCCGTATTCAGAATTGCACCGGCCTTTCGAAAGCATTTCGAAATCGGACCGCTTGTTGATTCGATTTGCGCCTACGGCAAGCAATGACTGATAGAGGGAGGACGAGTGACATCCGCTTATTTGGTTCGGCCACGTTTTTTACGCTTTGTTATCTCGAAAAAAACCCCTGAAGATTGTCCAGTTTTACTGAGTGACCCTTCTCTCCCGTTTTGCGGTGTAATGCTTCACTAATCTCATATTTTCACTTTGAAAAACTGTTCGTTGTAAATATTTGACACTCTTTTATCCAGTGTTTCTAGCCCCGCTAACTACTCGCCCGCAAGGCCTCGCACTCGGTTGCGAGTTCCGCTAATCCGCAATCAAAACAGCTCGTATATTCCACCCCTCTCTATAGACCACTTGAGATCCACAACGAGAACTCATCCGATGCTCATACAATCTCAAGTGGCGATTAGTGATTTCGCGACCTGAATTCCCTCCTCTCATTTCCTTTCGTCCATTATTCCCTCACTTGCTCGTCCTCTGTTCCTCTCACTGCTTGTTTTGCTGTCTATGACTTACTGCCCCCCTCTCTCACTTATTATCAACTCGTATTATCATGCCTGCTTTCCCCGGCGAAAATTGTGGTTTCTGCCACTTTTGCCGGAATGCTCCATCAATTTGCTGCCTAATACCTTCCGAACACGCTTTTCTCTCTCCCCCTCTTTTCTCGATGTCCTAAACTCTCGGGGAGATAAAACCGCCGAGCGTCTCGCTCTCAAATCCCCCCGGGCAGCCTCCCGACTTTTGTCATCTGCTCCCATTTTTCCTACACAACGCGTAGTCCTAAAAAATCGAACTGGAATTGAGGGTAATGGAGCGTGAACAAGTACACATTTTTCATTTCGAAACTTTTAGCGGCATTAAAACTGCGTTATGCAGCCTCACCGCAGTTACACTTCGGGAAAACAACAGGTGTTCATTTCGACACTACTTCCTATGCACCACACACATTCCGCAACTCGGAGAGTAAGTAGGGATCGGGAATATTTCGCTCCCCCCTACTCACTCATTCTCTCTGTTCCGTAACCTGAGGTTCGGAACTCAGAACCTCTTTCGACGCGCGCGCATAGGAAAATAGGGGCAGAGAAAAAGAGGGAGAAGAGGGGAGGGACGGTCAGCCTTCCGGAGGGAGGGAAATCAAGTGAGAGTTCGCACTTTGTTATCTGTCCATCTGTCTCTTCCCCCCTCCGAGTCTCTTATTTTCGCCAACTCTCTCCCTCTTTCTTCCCGATGACTCATTTTATCGGTCGGTCGTTATTGCCTGTATGTGCGGCGACCCTTCCCTTTCACAGCAGTGCATCCTCAGCTCAGGGTCATTCAGAGCCGCTGACCATCCCACTTCCTCCTTTCCCGGCCATTTTGCTTGGAGAACGGTTCTCCAAAGTTTTATTTTTTCGAGGACGGCGTTGGGACCCCCCATTCTGCACGCTCTCTCGTTTTCTAGCCGAAAAGAGTACGTGGAAGGAGGGCATTGGCAATTCGTTCTCTAAGAAACGAAACCTTGGAGAACAATTCTCCTAGCAAATGTATTCTCTGTGAAGTTTGACGATCGAATGGCAATATAGAGGCGACATTCATTATCGCTCATTTCCCCAAACCAAAGTTAGTCCCTGAGAAAGCCAACGAACTTTGCCGTCTCCCTCTCATAGATTCGCTAAGATTGTAGCTGGAGGCAGTTAGGAGTCTCCCCTGCTCTCTCATTTTCGCACACTCTCTCGTCTAGATACAAGCCTACTTTGCAATTCAGAGCACTATCTTCGTCTTTGCAGTCACACTTTCTCAGTTGCCCGAGGCACTTTCGTGCTGCTCCCTCATTTTCTCAATTGAACTCCTCTCTCAATTTGTCCTTATTCTATTTCTGTAGCGCCTCCTCATCAGTCTTTGTCCTCTTCTCTTCACAAGACAATCAAATCCCCCTGTTTCCGACAACTCTCTCGTTTTCGCACGCTCTCTCGCACCGACTTATTCACATCGTCTCTGCATTTCTGTCAACGCCCATGTCTTTGCAGTTATTTATCGCCTCATCGGGTTCTCTCCTCTCTCTCGGGTCTCTCCTCATGCTTCCCTCAACGGACGCACTGGGTAATCCGATAGCGCCGGCGCGCCGCGGACGCCCACCGGCGCCGGCGCCAGCGCCGCTGCCGTGCACGTGCGCTTCGTGCCCGGCGCATGGCGGCGCGGCGCCACGCGCCTTCACTGCGTCGCTCGGCGCCGCCCCCTCGTCCGCTGGCCCCGCCCACTCCCCCTTCGCTCCCTTCGTGCCCGCCGTCGTCTCTCTCCTCGACCAGCTCACCGCAACCACGGCGCCCAACGGAGATCAAGGTATTCAAATTTTTGAATTTCGCGCCACGAAAATTCAAATTTAGGAGAAACAATGCAATGAATGCATTAGGGGCGGAGGGGGCGATGTTGACATGTGGTCTCGCCCCGCTAAGCCGCCGCCGCCCCCACTCCAAACAGAGTAGTGGACAGAAGAGGGGAGAGAGAGAGGAAGGGCCTATAGGACTCGATAAGCTCCTTCCCCTTTCCTCCCCACTCTGTTCCTCTACTCGACGAGACTGGTTGCTAGGATCCCTCGCGTGTTCTCGTATTCCGACCATTATAGACGTTCGCTAAAACGCCCCTTCTCCAAACTCCGTTCTATTTCCACCTGTTTTGGCTTTGAGCACAGTGAAAATGGTTGTGAAATTCCGCACTAGCAATCAATAAATTGAGTACTGTATTCCTTGTGTGTGCGTCCTACAGTAACCAAATGGCAGAACGCCGTATCGGCGGGGTGCGCGTCTCCACAGTCCGCGACACCGCAATCTGCGCCGCGTGCGCCGTCGGCTGCTACAGGATGTTCCTCTGCTGCTGCTGGCCGGTCCACAAGTGCGCCACGGTACGGTACCTACACCACGCTAATTCACGGCTCTGGTATTCGCCGGTTCTCAAATTATATGGATATTTCCCGGTTGCAGATCCTATCCGTGTTCGACACACTAATCGTCTCCATCTTCGCCTACAACGTCTTCAAGCACCTCGTCGCCGGACAAACGTACGTTTCCCCACGACTTTTAATCAAAATTTACAAAAAAATCTCCGAATTATGATTGAAATTCAGAGAGCGGTGGTTTTGGTACATATTTATGAAAATTTCAAACGAAACAGGGATAAATGACTGAAAATACCACTGCGCCTACTATAATTGCCTCGCTTCCTCGGGGTGATTGCTCATTCTTGAGGCATCGTCCCGGGGGACGATTTCCTTCTTTCTCTTTCTCTTTTGCCTTCTACTTGTCTGCCTCTTGTTGTTTTCGTGAGTGGGGAGAGGGGGGAATAGACGTCTCTCGCAAGGAGCGCAGTTACTCTTTCCTCCCCTCATTTCTTCCTCCTTCTCACCACTAGAAGTGTTCACAGAGTGTCGATAGGGGTCGAGAGATCGCGGCGAAGGCAGAGACGCAGAGGGGCGAAATTCGCGTGCGTGCTGTTTATGCTCGGCCAAGCGCCGCACGCTCGAGATGGCCGAGAGAGGAGAGAGCGGCAGGCGAGCAGAGTGCGGCAAAAGAGTCAAGAGTGAATATAAGAGAGTTGTGAGAGAAATTCGAGATGCGAGACTCCATTAGGAAAATAGGGGCCACATTTGGATGGGGCGGTGGAATCAAGCGAATTCAACGGAAGTGCTGGCAGGGAAAAAGAAACCCCCGATTCCGTTTCTCTGCCTCAAAGCCGAGCGCGTTGAATTATTGATTTGTTAGGGGACGTGGCGCTGGTTCATATCGCATGCAAGGGACGCCTCGGTGCAGAGAAGAAATTCGCATCGGTATTTAGATATGTTGGGTATGCCTAATGGCACTCCACAATTGTTCACTAATGCCTTATAATCGCAATAACGTTCTCTCTTTTAAATTGCCGTAATACGGCGAACCTTATTTGGGGCTTGAGAATCTGTCATCTGTTCTTCCCCTTCTCTGGCCGGTAATTGAATCTGTGCGCTGGGCGCTGAGCCTTAGGATAAATAGAATCAGAGGCAGAGAAGGAGCGCCCGTTATTGCTATGAATAACAGATACAAATCCCCCTCCCCAAGGGATACTATGTGGCTTTATCCACTGACAACTGCCTCATTCCATTGTATAGAAAGAAAAGTAAGATGCTATTCTTAAGATCTCTCTTAAATTCCATTCTCTACGCGCTGATAATTACAAGTTTGGCACGATTTGCGAACCAAAATGCAAACCATGCGTGTGGCATTTAGTCGTGTTTGAGTGCCAATTGTCGCGCAAGGTCAGAGTGGAAAAGAGAGGGTCGAATTTGCGTGATTCAAAGTAGGTAGAGAGAGAAGATTGGTAGTAACTCGAACAACATGAACAACTGTGCAAACATGGAACGGCATTCGATTATTGGCGAGGAGGAAGAGGAGGAAAGGGGAGATGGCGCCAAGTATTGCCCATCGCTCAGATTACGGTCCCGGCGTGAAAACAAAATTCAAAGTGAAAGTTTGGCAGCGTTGCATTTGCTAAAATTAGTGCACAATACTCGAATTCATTATTGAAAAGAGAGGGAAACTTTGTTTGATATCGAGTTAACGAAACCAAAATCTGACGGGAAATGCTCCAAGAGAGTAGCTGCAAAGTGAGACAAAGAGTGTTCAGTCCGGACTCGGGCGTCCATCTATCCGACATCGTCCACAAATCGTGAGAATCACTGTGTGACAATAACCCCACTTCGAACCGGACTTCCGGTTTTCCTCCTACTAAATCTAACAGTATTCCCGCACCAATGTCCTCTCCCGCACCCGCTTTGACTAGTCAGAAGAGATGAATACTTATTCTAGTGCAGAAAACCCGGGTGGAATTTATGGTAATTTAAAATAGTAAAAAATATGGGTTTTTTTAGTGACTGGATGACGGCGGTCGCATTTCTCTTCTGCACGGGCTTTTTGGTGTGCCAAGTGATCGGTACCGTCTTTATCATCATGGCGCCCAAGAAGTGAGTGAATTTCTTAAATATTTTCAAACAAATAATTCAAAATTTTTAAAATTACAAAATTAAGGAAGATCGCGCATTACTGCTGGCCGCGACTCGTCCTCATCACCGGATTGTTGGTGAGTTTGAGGGGTTTGAGAAACGTCGCCACCGCTACACCACGGATTTTCAAACTCTAGTTGTGTAAAGAGTTAGCATTGATATTCGTCGCCCTCACCACCGAATTGCAGATCTGCGGGCTGATCGCTGTTGTCGTCATGGGCGTCTACTTTAGCGGGAAGTCGGCGGGCATGAACAACGCCCTCATCTCCGTCTATGAGGTACCCAGCGTGTTACGCGAGCCGGGTTTGACGGCAATTTTCTAGTCCTAGATGCGCGTAAAAATGGTCTGCACGTCTTTCTTTGTGCGGATGGCATCTTCATTTCACCAAATTACCGCCAAATGGGGCTCGTTTTGCGTTCCATTTCGCACTCTCTATCTCTCACACGCTCTCTGAATGCTCTCTCCCCTTCCATCGCTTGTCCCGCCGCTCTCCATTAATCAAGAATGGAGCGAGAGGGAAATGAAGTGAAATTATAGCACGAGATATTGCCTAGCGGCTGGCGAGTACAAAAAAAACGAGGAGGAAAAGCGAAAACAGGCGAAAGAGTGTGCGAAGTGGGAGACGTCTATAGGGTGGCAAGAATATTGTAAATATTTAATAGTATTTTAAAATGGCGATTTTCAGTTCTTCTTCGAGGATCATTTGACTGCGAAGGAGCGACAAGATCTATCGGGAGAATTGAAGTACTACGCAGGTGAATACAGCATCCGGTCGTAAATGAACGATCATATTTTGTCATCATCTCTTTAAATAAAATTTCTATTTGGAAAACATTGAGGACTGCGAACCGAAGCAATAACGATTTGTGAGCAGCCCGCCGAAACAAAAATAATCTATGAAACTTACCCGATTTCACTGTCATTACATTCCTCATAATCACTCTTCATCGGTTTGTGGAAGAGGTGTAGTGATGGGTTAGGTTTCTTAGAAAACATTAGTTCCAGACTGGGTGTTGAGAAATGTTATTGATAATACGATATTATAGAAATTGTGAAAAAAATTCAGGCGCATTCTTCGGTTTGGCCATAGCATTCGTGCTCTACACACTCTTCGAACTTTTGCTGCTGAAGAAGATGTACAACCAGCTCAAGAAGGGCGAATTCCAAGCAGTTTCCACACAAGTGAGCCATCATTTCGCATTGTGAAATGACCACTCCCGGTTCACAAAATGGTAATTCGAAATGTAAAAAAAGCTATCAAGTGATTCAGAATTTTAAATTTGGCATCCCAATTATTTTAATGTCTGGAATATATTTCTAAAATGCGTAATTCCAGGAGCCCACCGCCCCACCCGCATTCAATCCCGAGTTTGGCAAGGCTTGATGAGAAGAATCGATCATAATATTCCCGCTCCCATTCCCAGATTCCCCCCCCAAAGATTGTACATAATCGATTCGTTTCTCCCCACCATCGATCTCAATAGTGTTTCTTTGCCATATTACTCATTTTAGAAATTCAAAAATATAGAAATTCATCCAATCTCACGCCGATTCCGATCCGATCTCACACAGTCTCACGTAAGTGTTATTCTGTTTTCAAATTCCAATTGTACTTCAATTTCAATTCCAATTTGATTTTTATTCGTAACAGACCAAATCTACTGTCGATCAAAGCACGCCGCGCTTTTGCCGTTCATAATCTATTAGTTGGTTAGGCATAATGCAATATTTGTTGATAAACGCTTAAAGATCTCATGTATACTGACGAAACCAGCCAGACACGACGTTTCCCGGCAATAAAAATATGATTTTTCGGAAAGACAATATCAATTCCCGATTATATCTCCGATTGCGTAATGATGATGCAATTACATACCGATATTCTCTGAGCAAGTAGCTCCGGTCCATCCGGGTGAGCACTTGCACTTGAATCGACCGAGAGCTTGTGGGACACATTCGGCACCGTTGAGACACGGCGATCTGTTTTAAATGAATCATTAATTAAAATGCAATTTAGGGAATTATTTAATTATTATTAACAAGGCAAATAAATTACCGCTCCGCCGAACAAGCGTCATCGATCTCTTGACAGTGAGGCCCAGCGAAGCCAGTTCTGCAAATTTTGTTGATTTGTTCATTTATTTATTAATAACGTATTAATTGGTGTGCAATCGATGGCAATCTTTGTTTTTGATGAACACTGAACAACATTCTGACGATTTCTCTTCGTTTTGGATTCTACAAATCCTGAAATAATTGTTCTGCTTACCGACACACGCATTTGGTTGTTCCGATGCCTGGTAGGTCATGACAGACTCCTCCGTTCGGACAGCGAACACCCGCACACTCGTGAGGACCGAGTTGACAGAAACGACCAGCGAAACCTGCCAAATAAGTAAATACATGTATGTATTGATCTCTCACGTATCTTATAACGATATATGTATCATAAAATTACAAACCAATCCAAAACCAACCGGTAGGACAGCGACATCTGAAAGTGCCCGAGACGATCTCGCACGTGCCTCCGTTGACACACGGTTGAGTGTCGCACAGTGGCTCAGTCTGCAACAATATCGTAAGTGTTTGAAACAAGAGCCTTTGCGATGGTCTTATACGCCCAGTCATCTTTGGACAGTCACGAGGATATCCATCTCAGCATAGGTTCTCGCTCCTACTCAGGCATAGGAATGGTCGAGTCCGCGTTGCGCGTAGAAGATCTGGCACTTTTATCTCATGCCTCTCCAGAAGGACTTACTTTCTCGCAGAGTGGTCCTGTGTAGCCGGGAGGACACTCGCACACTGCAGCATGATTGCGCACGACGCAGTCGCCCTGAGCGGATTAGCGATTTATTTATTATAATGTAATACGTTCTCATAATAACGATGGCGTATTTCCAACACAATCGCGTTTCCTATCAGAGTACGTATCCTCTTTGAAACACATTTGTTTGGCAATTGGGTAGTGTTCAGAATATTTTCAAGAAACGTAGAGAAAAAAGTGCGCAGTATTGTTGTTTCGTCATATTAGTAAATCATAAACTTGGCAACATTTTCTTATCAGGAGTTTTGTGTGTATGGGATGCAATCTCACCTTATTCCTGCATTGGACATGCTCGCAATCGATCTTCTCACAGCTCTCCACGGCCGTCGCTCCTCCCTTGGCGGTGTGTGTGTCTTCCGCGCACGATTGACACCTGAAACAATTCAAATTAATATGTTAATCAATATTATTTAATTAATCTATTCAGTAGAAAAAGGAGAAAGGCAGTACCGTTGCTGTCCAATCGCGGGCTGGTACGAGTTGGGCGGACAGGGAGAGCACGGCTGCAGACCAGTTGCTGCAATATTAATGAATTAAAATATTATAGTAATCTAACTGCTTGATGTACTGGTTTTAGAAAATGTCTGCATGAATAGGCTCTGCAGATCACGAGACTAAAGTTGGTAGGAGAACATTCGTACCGGAGTAGGTTCCAGGGGCGCAGGGCTGCTTGCACTGGGAGGGACCGGAGGCGCCCACCTGTAAGTGTGAAATTAATTAAAACGCACTCTCTGTAAGAACGTCGGTGAAGTTGCACAACTCGGTCAAAATGATCGCCCGGGGCTAAAACTTTGGTAACATGACCCCTAAGGGTAAGGTATGCCACAACCATAATATTGACCCGAAATCTCAAGTTTTGACCTACCAAATCGATTTTTTTCAAACTTTTGATTTTGATGTAGTGTTGTATATCATTCGAAAGAGCATGAAAAGTTATGCCATAATCTATGTTTATACTAGATTTAAACGAAGGAGAAGGCAGAAATATTGTAAAATCAGAATTTTTCGGTCGTTTTAGTGAAACATCGATCTGGCAGGTAGGGTCAAAATGCCGGCCAGGTAACCATTCTATTACATACAATATCCCATCTATGTGCAATCAAATTTCTGTACTTTAATTGCCATATTTTCGGTTTGGTCGTGGTGAGATACACGGCTGAATAAGGCTCGCATGTTTTGCCTACTTTGACACACAGCTTTATATTTAGTGAACAATGAAAAACGAAATTCTATTGATAGTTGGTCTCATTAGGCCGCAAGCACGCTTTATGGCCCAATGTTACATTAAATACCCCTGGGCCACTTTTAGGTCCAGAATTCTCTCAAATTTAGGAAAAAAATATTTTCAGTTTTGGACCATGACCCCGGGTTCATGGTTTTTTTTCAGAAAAAAAATTTCTTCTCAAAGTGGCTATTCTTCAGGCAGATGATGTAGTACCACAAGCGTATTGTAAATGCTAAATATGACGGAATACTGATTACGGAGTCCCACAGAAAAAACATTTATTGTAAAAAAAAATAAATTTTGAAGTTTTCAATTTTTTTCCGACATGAAATTGTGGATCTATCAAAATCTGATGAACAGCAAACTTGTTCATAAACTTCATCTAAAAATTTGCAAACTATTTGCAAACCACTACCTTCTCGTATATTTGAGATTTATGGCATTAAATTTTGGATTCGGGGATGTTTTTAAGAAATCATCTTTAATCGCTTGATCGATTCAATAGAGGTATGGGTAATTAGAGTTTTCTTGCACATCATACATGCCTAAAATATTACTGAAAGAAAATTGGACATATCTCGTATTGTTCACTAAATATAAAGCTGTGTGTCAAAGTAGGCAAAACATGCGAGCCTTATTCAACCGTGTATCTCACCACGACCAAACCGAAAATATGGCAATTAAAGTACAGAAATTTGATTGCACATAGATGGGATATTGTATGTAATAGAATGGTTACCTGGCCGGCATTTTGACCCTACCTGCCAGATCGATGTTTCACTAAAACGACCGAAAAATTCTGATTTTACAATATTTCTGCCTTCTCCTTCGTTTAAATCTAGTATAAACATAGATTATGGCATAACTTTTCATGCTCTTTCGAATGATATACAACACTACATCAAAATCAAAAGTTTGAAAAAATCGATTTGGTAGGTCAAAACTTGAGATTTCGGGTCAACATTATGGTTGTGGCATACCTTACCCTTAGGGGTCATGTTACCAAAGTTTTAGCCCCGGGCGATCATTTTGACCGAGTTGTGCAACTTTACCCGACACTTCACTGCGCTCTTACGGAGAACGCGTTTTAATATCACTACGTTTATTAAAATTCAAAATTCTTTGCAATCAATAAAGCTTGTAAGTAGGGATAGATTGAGAAGAGCTTCGTTATTCAGAGAAAATCATCTGAAATACTGAGCCTTTTCAACGTCGTCAGAATTTCCATTCGATTTTCAGTGAACACGAATAGCCTCTTGATAAACGACTTGTAAACTAAGCTAGTGGGCGGGAACAACAAAAAGAAGCTTACAGTGGCCGTGTATCCTCCGTTCGGACACGATTCGCATCGAGTGACGCCGCCTTGAGACGGAGGACCTGCAAAGAGACACACTTAAAGCATTAATCGTGCTTCTAATTAATTTTTAAAACAGGAGTTAAAGAAAATTACAGAATTATGCGATACTCACCGGCGAAAGTGTGCCTCTGACAGGCCTGGCAAGGAACGAGTCCCGAAGTAGAGTACATGCCGTTGCCGCACGTCGCTGAAAGTGAAAACATAGATGTGTCATAAAGAAGATGTGCATGACCATTGAGTGAATTGTGCCTTTCAAAGTTGTTCAATAATTTGTTTTTCTCTCATGGAAAGTTCTTCTTCAATTTCAGGTCAGTGCATTGCATTTAGTTGGCTGCAAATTGGAACTCTTCATGCAACCGCTATCCGATTTCTAAACTCATTATGACGAATTAACATAAATAATTAAACTCAAAACAACGTACGTAGACACGCTCCGACAGTCATCGACCCTTCAGAGGCAGTCCACGTTCCGTCGGGACACGCCTTGCACGCGACCTGAAAGGTACTAATATTATTATCTATGTTTCACAATCTCGTTATCTCATCAGCATAAAAATGGAAAATGTTCACAGTTCCCCAAGTTCACAAAAAATGGAATATATTTAATTTATGGAATTTTATTTGCTACATCATCGATTTATAATTAACAATGGTATGTTGGTGGTGTCCCAACCTGTCCGGCGCTGTCTTGGTAGGATCCTTTGGGACACTTGACGCACGTGTTGTTAACATTGACGGCACCCACGGGACAGGGCACTGACAAGATTTATGTATAATATGCTTAATTATATTTTTACTGATTACGCCAATTATATCATTAATGAATTAAGTTAAAGTTTGGTTCCGATGCTAACTCACGACACTCTGGCAGTCCCTCTCCACTTGTCTCCCTTAGCACGTCTCCCGGGGAACAGCCGAAGCCTTGAGCAATAGAGGAACGGGTGGCCTTAATTCATGAGCGACCTCTACAGAATTCCAACCTATCGAAGAAGAGTAAACAGAGAACTAAATTCAAAATTAAAATTCAATGCATTAAATCGATACTTACCTGAAGGGCAGGACATCCGATCGCATTGGGCGTAGTGAGTGACTCGAGCGGGATCGTGAGCAGCTCCTTCACAGGAGTAGTCGCGCCTGAATTACGTCATGATTATGAAACATTCAGAGGATATGCAATTCATACTCTGTCGTAGTTGAGCTCTGTCGTAGTTGAGTTATTATTTCATATACATATGCATTTATCGTATTCCACAGGGGTATGCTAACGTGTGCATCCACCAAATTCTTACCCGGAATGCGCAGGTCGAAGATGGTTCTGAGCGTGAGGCTGCAGAGGTCGTAGAACACGTTCTGCAGCACGGTCGGAAGGATCTGCACCGTGTAGTTGGCGGCGATCTTGTCGTGTAGGAAGGAGAACTTGACGTCGAGCACGCGGACAAAAACCTGCGAGAGCATTTTCTGAAATTCGATGGCAGAAAATAAACTATTTTTTTCGTTCCTTTCCCCTAAAATCTGAAAACGTTTTCTTACGCCCTTTACAAAAGATAATCACGAAATCGAGAATGTGCATTGAATTCGCTATTTTAAAGCGCGATGAAACACAGTTGTGTAGAGTAATCACTACAAATTGCCTGCGGAGGACAAGTTATCTCGCCCCTGCGTAATATTCGTCGCATATATAGACGTCTCTCGCTTTAACACACTCTCTCGCTCCTGGCCCCATTCTGGAGGAATAATATGTACCTGCACAGACGATGAGCATCTCGTCGACAGAATGCCGTCCAGCGATTCGAAGTGAGCAGCCACCGCGTCCGAGTATGCCTGTAATCGATCACTTTTTTTTTAAATTTTGTATTTTGCGGTGTACGCTAGAGGCCGGGGCAATTATCGAACAAAGAGTTTTCCGGAACTCCTTGGCAGGATCTCATTTTCAGCAAATGAATTTTTCGAATGATCGACCCTATCGTACACTGTTTTGTGTTGCCTCTATGTCAGAGAAGCATCAATTTGATATGTGGTCTTTTTAGATCTCTTTGAAAATTTTCAGAAGCTTTTTTTAGAAGTTATAAAATTAGCAGTTATAAAATGCGATCTGGTACTGTTCATTTCTCGAACAAAATATCGCTAAATTACACACTCCACCTATCGTATGCATTGGGAATAGGGTTCTCTTATTGGAAACTATTGGAAATGGGAAATGTGGAGAACAAAGGACCGCTGACCGCAACGCGTGTGAGAGACAGAGTGAATTGGAGAGAGAGAGGGTGACGAATTCATTTCCAATACTTCCAATAAGAGAACCCTAATTGGGAATCGTACCTGCAGGCAGTTCTGTCCGATTGAATCCTTGACTGGATATTCGATACGAACGGAGAGCTCGTAGCGAGCCGGCTCCTCGGCTGCAAGTAAACCAATACAGAACAATACAATATTTATCTGTGCCGCTTAAGGGACGTTGATTGTGTCCAGCAATGTTAGATTTATACTTGTCCATACATTTGTTAAAGAGTTTTCACATAGTGAAAAGTGAAAGGACAAAGTGAAAGGCGAGCACGAGAGTTTCGCAAAATTGGTAGTTTTTTAGTTGAACATGTGTTATATGGTTCATGTGCAGGATTACTGCGCAAAAAATCAATAATTAAAAAAAATTATTTCCATGTTTCAATCCAAAACTCACCGAACGGCACACAGGACGGCGCGGCGACAGACGGCGCCCATTCACCGTCCACGCATGTGAACGTTGTCTCCTGCTGCAAATATTATCTTTTTTTCAGTAAGAGAAGTATTAGCCCCCATGCATTCGAGGGAGTACAATGATTACATATTTGCTACCTTTTGTGCGTTTTCGGATTATTCGTTTGTTAGGCATAGATACACTCCATATTCAGCAGCGCATACCTCTGAATCCTCAACAAATCGGTGCCCTTCCGCACAGGAGATGGAGCACTCAAGTTTGCCACCGTCCTAAATTTAGATCTTTAAAATATGTTTTGATCATTAGATATCATAGAAGATAACGGTGAGAATACGCATAATAATTTGATATATTATGTAATAATAATAATATTAAGTATAATATAATAAGTTCAATCAGCCACCTTTTCCGTGCAGCTTCTCACTGTTGTGTTGGAGGAAGAGAGTGAAGCGGGCGAGCACAGAGGGGCTGCAACGTAATTATATTTTACAAATTATGTAAACTGAAGGTCAGTGATTGCCAACACCGAGATAGCTGAGTTCTAGAAAGAGTTGTGAAACGTATCTCGAGTTTTGACAAAAGTACATCCATTGCCGGTTTTTTGACTGACAAGCAAATTCTTATGGTCATTACATTGGGCCAAGCTCATGATTTGATTCGATATTTAAAAAAAAACATAATTTCACCTTTGTGCGCCACTTGAAATCGACATTCCGCGCGATTGTTGAAGGCATCAATAGCAGCAACCTACAATAAATCAATGTGTGAGGTCGCTGCTACGAAAATACTCTAACAAGCACAAATTTGCGAAGATAACGCTTTTTCAATCTTCGCGAATATTCTTCCAGTTTCTATCAAATATCATATTGTTTCATAATATGGTTACATTTTCCACTTTAATTCAATCAAGTTTTTGTCATGATGAATGATTGATTGGCTGATTGATATCCCACTCACCGTAACCGTCGCGTGCTGTCCCATCTGTAGATTGGCGTGAGTGGGCGAGAAGACGATGGAGGTGATGTTGGAGACATCTTGGACGTGGAGAGAAACGGTGGAGGAATTGAAGACGAGCTGGATAAGGAAGCATTTTATTTCCTCTCATTTATATATTTTTTCTTCCTTTTCCTATCAATTATACAAAACATGCTCACGCCGCCTACTTATCCTAATATTTTCTCATTCAGAGTAATGAAAAAAGAATCCAAATATTGGGGGTACTTTCCTATATTCATCAATTATTCTACGTCTTTGATGTGTGTGGGAGACTTGGATATTAGTGGGAAAGCAAAGCTAGTCTCTGAACCTGCACAGACTCTCCATTCTCTCCATGCACAGTGTACGAATCGGGACATCGAAGAAGAGGCGGTTGAGTGTCTGAAATCAATATTATTGGTTTACTCCAAACAACCGCGGACCAAGTGAATATTGGTGCATACACTGCATTCATGATGATACTAAGTTAACGAAGCTAGAAATCAACGGTTTCTTCTCAAAAGAAGTGGGCGCACAGGCCGTTTTATCTATACATTTGTTTAATTTTAAATCACACCAGGAATTCGCAGCTTGACAACGCACTCCGCGCTGTTGCCACCATCGTCGAAGGCCGTGTACGTAACCTGATTTCAATTTATAGTTTTCCATTTTCACTCTAAAATGAAATTTAAATGCATAGATATTCTGAACACATTTAGTTCAAGGTCGGTATTCGGACAGAAATATTCCGGCCACATTTTAAGGAATAGTTGATAATACAGAATGCTCCGCTCTAGGGTTCTCTTATTGGAAGTATTGGAAATGAATTCGCCACCCTCTCTCTCTCCAATTCACTCTGTCTCTCACACGCGTTGCGGTCAGCGGTCCTTTGTTCTCCACATTTCCCATTTCCAATAGTTTCCAATAAGAGAACCCTACTCCGCTCACATCCGTATCCGCGTTGATCATCTTTGGCGGCGCAAAGTGCTCCGGCTCCACGCGCACCCACGCAACCTGATGTAATAATAACTATTATAATTTTAACGTTGTTTAATGTTCCATCTGTATTCTCCAAAGGTCTGTTTTGAAGCAGGCATGCCGAAGTTATCTAGCAATCTAGATCGAAGGCTTTTCAAATCCTAGATCGAGGATCAAAGTGGGCGTGGCTCATCACTCACTCTTCCAGAGTTGTCCACTGCACGGGGAACGGCGTAGTCGGCAGCAGAGAGCTGCCCGAACTCATCCGTTTCCACCTCAAACACATCGCTTCATCATTTTTTTTCCGTTTGCATGTCTCATCATCATCAGTATGAACAATGTGTTAGGGAATGTTTAAACTAGTGCTGAAGCGTAGATGAACAACATCGTGAGAATAAACACAAAATTGATGATCGTCTTAATGAGTCAATGTTGCAGTGTTGCCTAAATGGATACTCAAAACGAACACAAAATATTACGAAGCGATGAATTGCCCGTAATTACCTAGTGATGCCGCAATATCCCCTTACCTGCACGGGCTCCTCGGGGCAATCAACGAAAGAGGGAGGTTCGGCATCGATGCACTGAGGGACGGACGAATTCCAGCCAACCTGAGGTTGGAGAAAATTATGATGCGTTTTAGGTTATAGGCTAGGATCCACTTCGCATTCTCACTAGAAAATAAATATAAAGAGTATCCTTGTGTCACCTGTAGATGACTGGGCGAGTCGTGAGAGGGCGCGAGACAGCCTTGGACGTCGAAACGGAGACACGGATGCTCCTCGTACTCACTCACTCCTACGCTTATTGCGTCATTACTATGTAATAGTACATTTAATATTTCGTCATTATTATGCAATCATCATTAATATCCTACGCCGTAAATATGAATACAGTCAATAGTTTTTATACTCAGCATAATCACTAATTACTTATCACATTTGATAATTTAAATATTGAACCATGACTACCGAACCAGTAATTAAAAAATTGCGTCATACATATGCCATAAGAGGAAACACTAACCGAGCAGAATGAATCTCGCCCTGAGGGGAGGGTCGAGCTCGAACTGATGCAGCGCGTTATGATTGCCCGAGGGCGTTTCGAATTCCTGAATTTTATGTTATTTAAATACTATTCTAAATTATATTAAAGTTCTGGGTGATGTGTGCGAACAGGGGTTCGCCCGGCAAACAAGGTCGTGGCACCTTGGAATGAGATAACTTGATTATCTCACTCCGTGCAAGAACAGTGAAAACCAGTTCGACATCTTGTTCCTTGGTAAGGGAATCAGAGATGTATGATTTCAAACGTCAAAACTTTTTTATAATAACCTAGTGCGAACTCACGACTGGATAGGTGTCGTAATTGTGGGAAAACTGAATCTTGTGGAATAACTGCAGTTTGGTGACGTGACCACGAAGTCGGCCCGACCCCGCCACACCAGCTAGTCTAAAATATTCATCGATTATTCCCAAATTATATATTATTATTTTGTGAAAGCTGTAGTGGGACTCCAGAATTTACTCAACAATGTTTAACTGCAAGTGATGAAACACATGTGAGTATAGAGCGAAACATATTTCCCTTACCGAATTTCGAATGCCCACTTTATTAAAAACGATATTAAAAATACTCATATCCTATTCCATTCCATCACAGATTCGATTCCCGGTCGGGACACCGTCGCCACAAAGGCCCTCCCCAAATGTATACGGGAAATTGGTAGTCGTGACTAGATCACGCAGGTGAAATCACATCATTCCACAGGCCGGTCAACCTTACAGACTTTGGAGTGAGAGAGCGTGTGAAATCGAGAGGGACTCTCTCGCTTTAGCATAATCTCTCGCTCTAACCCTGGTCTGTAGGTTTGGAATCATGTGCAATGGGTCTGGCGCAAGTTTTTCCGGACGGAATATGCCATTTTTAACACTGGACAGCAGCGTTCCGCGAGCCCAGCTCGAAGACGGTAAGCATCTCTACTTTTCCCTCTCTCAATATACATAACTAACCTGAGTGTGGTGAGTGTGTGTATTCTCTGCAAGTCGACTGAGAGGAAAATGAAGGCGTCCTTGTTGCCACACCATCCAGTAGAAGAGAGACGCGCCTGATGAGTACTTATTTTTTTTATTTATTTTTATATTTAATTACTTTTCAGATTACTAAAAAATCAGAAATATTACACTGCTAATATATGTTTCAACGGTATTTCAATAAAGCGTGTTACTTGATGTTCTCAATCTGTTAGCGGTATATATTATACAGTATATGCACAACTATTACACAAGTATTTGCACAGCATTGCTTGGTGCCGCTGCACATTTAAGTTGTCTTTTTTTGTTAAATTTGAGTGGCTCAGCTTATGGGGATCGTGATCATATTTGGACTACCCTAACCTTTTCTCTTGTTTTATGACTTATTACTTTATGGCCTTAGGCATTAAGCGTACCTTATGCGGTTCGTAACCCCAAGTGGGCTTTATCGTAGCGGCAGCCTATTTCTTAGGTCTAATGCATTATCACATAAGTCATAGCTCTTAATCATGTTAAGTCTTAGCTTACCTTATGAGGTTCGTAACCCCAATTGGGCTTATCCGAATTGTCACTGAATGCTCCGTCATGCACGTATCCAGTAGAGATGCCGATATCCTCTGACAACAAACAGGGCGTTCCCAGTTGACATGCGATTGAAGCTGTGGGGAAGGGACCTGGAAAGGAGGAGGAATTACGTAATTATGACGTCATCGAACATTTGACACCGTCAGAAGGGAACATCTACAATTCCTGCTTGAACTAACAAAAGTTGAGCAACAATAGTATGCCGAATGCATTGTGCAAGTAACATAGTAATTTGCGAATACGAGCTGTTTCACAATCAGCGGATCATGAAATGGAATCGTTGCTATTGCTATTCTGTTTACTTTTGATACAAATGTTGTAATATTTTTTGTTTGAAAATTTCTGTAAAATGAACTGACGGAATCCGGGTCGTTGGCAGGTGAACTTGGCCACTGCTCCCTCTTCCACAGAAGTCAACTCGATGTCCCCGTCATCCGGGAAACCCGGATCGACGCACACCGGACCTGCAAGAAACAGCGGTGCATTCTATGAGTTTACTTATTGATTTTTTTCTAATATTTATCATATACTCTCTGTTTACAAAGTATATCTCATGTATTGCGGCTCTAGCGGAAGAAGCAATACATGACAATAATATTGTGGCTGAATTGTTGAGTTTCAGAGGGCTTTTAAGACATCGTGCAACTCATTGCTGTCAGTGCGGTTGCAGCCACTGATGTAAAAAGGGTGATTACAAAATATTTATAACACTTTTCGAAAAAAAATTACATTTGGAAAACCGGAAGTGTTGTAATATAAGGTTAAAAAAATGCCGAACCTTCGCATCGCAGGTCGCCCAGATCCCATGAACCATCCATCGTACAGCGAATTGAGCGATCCTGCATTTTTTTAAATAAAAAAATAGATTAATTTTTTTTAATCTCCATATATCTAATATGCATGTCCGCCAATTACAAAAGATTGTTCACATGTTTTAAATTTTACAACAACATAAAAGACATTTGCAATTACTCTCACCTCAAAAGTCGATCTGCCCACGAGCTGGTATGGCGGGCGGCAGGCGAACGTCAGCTGAGCGCCAACCTAAAACCAATTTGCAAGTTTCAAAAACCGGAAGTCGTATAAACCTACAACCCACCTTCCTATTGGCCACATCTCCATCGTATACAACGCCAGCGAGCGCGGGCGGCGCCCCGCACTCCACCAGTGGACAATCAACCGGCGGTCCTGCGAATTTGCATATTTAGAAAACCGGAAGTATTATTTTTTAATAACCGGAAGTAGATTTCGCAAGGGTAAAGTGCGTACCGGCCAGCCAGTAATCGTGTCCGCCCTCGCGAGGGTCGAAAATGCACTGGCGCGAGTCGGACAGCGGCAACTTGCTCACTGCAAATTTCGAAATTACTTAGAGATGGTACACGGAACCGGGTACCACTGGGGCCAGGATCCGGGTGTGGTACTCACTGGGTCGGTTCTGCTGGGTGCAGTGGACCTCTACGGATTCTCCGAAGGGGATCAGATCTGAATCGGGCGAGGCGAAGAGACCGATCTCTGTGTTGTTAGAGACGCCCTCGCAGACGGCTGCTGTAAGGGAGCAGAGTGGGATACGGTAAAATTGGGATACGGCAGGATAAGGAGGGTTCTGTGCGATGGAGGTGCTATGGGTCAATAGGGTAGAGATGAGCGCCCTTACAACAACCAACAACTAACAGGTTCCCGGACAAGTTTCGGGATCTTTCGTGCAGGAAATTTCGCATCGAATTGGATTGAAGGATAGTGTTTATTTCGATAAACGTACATTCGCATCGGGGCACGGTTCCGTTCCACACTCCGTCCTCGGCGCATCGCAGGAATTCAGCACCGAACATCTACAAAATAACTTATTTAACAAATTACTCAAATGAATTTAAATAAATAAAATAAAATTTACCTGATGACCAAATTCGCACTGGAATCGGACGACGTCGGGGAACGCGAAAGACTTCTTGGTTGACAAGAGGAGACCGTGAGAGGGAGTGGAGAGGGGAGGACAGACACGAGGAATGCATGACTTGCTCAATCTGTGAAATGGACATTACTGTAACCACAGGCCGGTTGAAGCTCCAGAAAGGGGTCAGTACCGAAATAACGTGTAAAGTCGAGAAAGAAATAGTCTTTCTCAATTTTCACATTATCTCGATACCGACCCCTTCCTGGAGGTTAGGAATCAGACATCATCGAGGTATTTTCCTTTTCATGAACACACTCTTTAGACACATAGTTGAGTTTCAATCCGGTATCTTGTAGTACTGATTATTCCGAACTTCAATGCGTCACACAGCATTAGTGTTCGGTACAGGCCCACTCCTCTCTAATTCCCCATTCAATGTCACATCAATGTACATCGATGTACTCCTCATTTCGCACACTCTCTCGTCCACAGACCGGTCGAGAAAGTGTGTGAAATGAGGAGTACATCGATGTACATTGATGTGGTGTTAGTTTTTCCGGAAAAGCTCAATCGGAAAAGCTCGAAAAACGCCGAAAAAGACCCATAACTTAAATTCTAGAAAAGCAATCGTTCTGAAATTTTCAAGGTATGTTCGTCAAAGGTATTGGAACTCACATTTAAGTTTTGGCCACTCTCTCGCAAGTTTTCGCAGTTCTACATAAGCTTTTCAAAAGAAATTGGCGAAAATTCTTGGAAAAGCTCATGTAGAACCGCGGAAACTTGCGAAAGAGTGACCAAAAATTAACTGTAAGTTCCAATGCCTTTGGCGAACATGCCATAAAAATTTCAGAACGATTGCTTTTCTAGAATTTAAGTTATGGGTCTTTTTCTGCGTTTCTCGAGCTTTTCCGAATGAGCTTTTCCGGAAAAAACTAACACCACATCAATGCAGCAGCATGGTTCAGAAGAACGTCCAAGTTGTTCAAATTAATTTATGGATCAATTGACCCTTTTGACATGTTTGAGATGCGTTCACATCGTTGACAAATCAAAATTTTGTCATAATCAGTTTTCTAAGTGATAGATATTTGCCTCCTGGTTACACGTATGTTTCACCCTATTCTCTTCAGGAAAGATTTTTCTCAACTTGGATTATCGGTGGAAATTTCTATCCATTACAAATCACATTGTAAAATTTATCCCTCCTTCTCCATGTTTGTCCAGACATATTGGTGTTACAGATGGCTGTATTTTGCATACTCAAATCTACCTTTGATAATCTGCTGTGGATGATGTTATTTGTTCTATGTAATCAATTTAAAGTTCAAGTTGATTCAAACATTACAAGATAAATATACTGTTATTATTACTATTTTCTCACCGATAAACATCTCCCTCCTTCTTTCCGCTCTCGCCCTCTCGGATGTGCACGCCGCCCTGGCCGTCCTCTGCGAACAGATCAAAGCCGTCCTGGTAATTAATTAATAAATTAATTAATTAAAATAATTTCGTTTCTTCGAAACTGATCAATAAATACCGTACTTTGCACGAGCATGTGTGACCTCCCAGCGAATTGACGCAGATTTGATCGCAGCCTCCGTTGTTATCCCTGCAATTTGTTTCAGTATTTCATCATCACTAGGCAGTTTTATTTTTTTCCTTTTTTCATTCTTCAGGACTTTTCCAGATTCAGAATACAATCGACAATTAAAAATCAATAAAAGTACGGTATCCCCACTTGCACTCATTGATGTCTGCACAGGCGAGTCGGCGGCACCCGAGCGCCTCTACTTTTAGACAGGGAGCGCCAGTGTAGGTGATCAGCTCGATCTAGAAGTATTTTTAGTTGGTACCGTAACCCTAATTATCGATTAGACACACGCAAAAAAACGATAAAGATAAAGGCGAACCTCCACAGTGACAGCCTCGATGGGCGTTGGCAGGACGACATAGCCGCCGGCTGACGATGCAACGTTCTGTAATAATTAAATTTATTTTTTTTTATTTTTTGTTGTGTTTGAATTTCGAAAATGACGTAATATACGGGGGAAAACTGTACCCTTACCTTAATCGCGAAGACGGTTTTGTTGCCCTCTCCGTACGCTTTGATTGGCATTCCATCGACTGAAGAGTAGGCGATAGCGATCTGAAAATTTTTTTGTTGTTGTAAATATAAAGGCTGTACAACCAGAATTGCTAACCATTGCAAAATCCATAAATACATACCTCTCGCGAAACACATTCATTCGGAAAGGCATTGAACATAAGTTCGTTCGAATAAACGACTTGACATAAAAATCGAGAAATATCGTCGTACAGTTACGATACCTCGGTGGGGAATCCTCCGTTCTCCCTTTCAAAGTGCAGTTTCTCCACTACAGTCGGTGCTGCAAAGTGCAGTCGCAGCAGGCGGTCGTCGTCGTCAGGAGAAGCGCACCACGAGGAAGCTGCAAATCGGAAGTGAGTTAGAAAACCGGTAGTAGCTGACTGTATTTTCTCAATCTGCAGTTAAAAAAAGTAAGAAATGAGTGGCTTTACGAATTCCAATTTCCCGCGACTTTTGTGTTCCATCAATATAAGACAAGGTTGTGTACATTTGCCATTATAATATGTAGACCTCCTTGATCGCGACCAATATTGAGAACCTTTCCTGCCGCAGCTATTACGTGATTCAAGTTGCAATTCTAGAGAAGTCACAAAAATCACCAGTAAGGGTTTTCGAAAAGCGCGTGAAGAACTCTCTTATTTGCTCACTCTCTCTCGCTGCTGGCCCCTTTCTGGCCTATAGAATCATGTGAAATCTGACCTGACGACAACTGTTGGCCGGGAAGCTTTGATGAGACGGAGATGCGAGTGGTCGACAACGAGGACGGGTTGGGACAGGCTGGAACGACCACACTTAAGATCGATTTAGGTGTCTGAGTACTCACGAATTCACTTCCTCGTTATTTGTATTTGGTACTCATTGCATAATAATGATGCAATTCTCACCGAGTTCCGGTTGGAATCCTTGTAAGCAGTTGCACGTGTAGCCGCCGGCGCGATTCATGCATTTGGTAGAGGCGGAATCGCATCTGAATGAGTGAATTACAATTTTATATTGGAATAAATATTTTATTATCGATTGAAATGACTAACTTGGCAACTCCAGCGGCGCATTCGTCCACATCAATGCAGGAAGAGACACGGGAGAGGGTCTGGTTGGCGAGACAGTGGACCTGAAATAAAAACCATCATTCGTGCCCTAGAAATATTGATGCATTCTTCCCTACATTTCACACTCCTACAAATCTCCAGAGAGGGGTCGGGAGTGAGTGCGACACTTTTGCGCACTTTCTCTTTGCTCACCTCTTTGGGGGTATTTGGCAATGTAATGAGATGATTTGTAATAACCAAGCCACGACTTACAACGCCTACCTCTAGGTGAAGTAGTGATGATGCAATATTTTAGCTTTTTTTGAATTCACAAGTGGAGGGTTGATAAGAATGCTTTAGTTCACCTCAGCCACTCCATTGGGCTCGAATCCATCATTGCAGATCAATTGAGCAGTCTGGTCGAAGAGGAAGGGCCGCTGAACGAGCAGTCGACCATTGACGACACGGGGAAGAGAGGGACACTCGAGACCTGTGATTCCGTCATCACTAGGAAATCGAAGAAAGAATGCGGCTATTCATTGCTTCATCACGAACATCAAAGGGTTATATATAGGTTATTATTTATTAATTAAAATTAGTACTGACGAGCACAGATTGGCTGAGCGACACTCCATTGTCCATCGTTCTGGCAGAGTAGAGCGGCAGCGCCAGTTCTAGAATTACATATTAGAATACTTAAATATATTTTATGATGATCGTACCGGTGGTGAGGTATTTCGAATGCTAAGACGAAACGTTGATGCGAGAAATGAACTGGTTGTAAATTGAAAGACCACAAAAGTTTTCAAAAAAAGTGTAGAAACTTCTGAATATTTAATTCTTAACTATTAATGCAGGAATGAATAATGTTGTTACCTTCTGAATCCGGGTGCGCATGCGTATCTGTAGACACTTCCATAACCGGTTCCGTCCCCGAAAGCGAGTGTTCGATCACCGTGCATGAAGGGAACAAGAGGAGGACAGGAGGAGGCTGCAATTTATTTTATTATTTTTTTAAATTAAGAAATAAATAAACATATTTTTTTGAAACTGGAGAGGCCACACTGCTCTTCTCGCAGACCACAATTTACAACAATAAAATATCTGATTGTTTTTTTGGTTCTTGATTCTGAATATATATTTTTTTTGTTTTCTTGATGAAGAAATTCATTCCATTTCTCGTTAAATCTAGAGAAAACAATGCGAATTATTGGGGGGAAAGGCTCACCCCGGCACACTGGTACATCCGCCCATTTTCCCTCGTGTCCGCAGTGAATTTCCTCCGATTTCTTGCCCGATGGGAAGGAGAAACCCTCGTAGCACGCGTATCTGAACAGATTTCGAGTACTTTATTTTTTAAAAGAATATTGCGTCATCCTTATGAAATGGAGAGTAAAAATAAGAGGTAATTTAATTAACCTTGCGACGCCTCCGAAGGTCGTGTTGGTGGCCGCGACTGCGAAGCCGTTACCAATCTGCGGAACAGGAGAGCAATAGACGGCTGAAGAAGTATTAATTATTTATTTATGTCTAATTTATCAATTTTTATATTAGCTTTGAATTTTTTTGCGAAAGAACTATCGATTTGTGAATGTGTTCATATTCACCAACGGGTGGAAGAACACTGCGTGAAACATACATTCATCGAGACTTGTTGTGATGTCTTCGAAAAAGCTATTAGCCATATTTAAATATGATTAGGCGCGAAATATTTTATTAAGTAAATATATAAAATAAAGTATGAGAAATACAAACGTTGGCACTCGGGTACGGCGGGTTCACTCCACTGGCCGGCTCTCTCGCAGGTTGTAGTGAAGGAAACACCTCGGCCAGTGACGAACTCGTATCCCTTCGGGCACGAAACCGTCACCTGAAATCGATCATTTGGAAATGTATTATTGATTTTATGACCGGAAGTGAACATATATATATATATTTATGCGATCACAAGAAACGCGGTACAAAATTAAGTTAGATTAAAAACGAATTCAGTTGGAAGACAATGACAATCTAATAACGAGTCACTCAGAGAAACTGATCAATTCTCTGGACTTCACTAATAGCCTTGCCGCTCTGGGGAAGAAACTATGATGTCGGTAGTTTGAAGTGGAACTAGCGTTAGTGAAATTTATCCCATGTCGAGTGAAGTAATAGCTAAAGTGATGTGGTGCCTTTTTAGATATTTTGTATTTGCCTCTCAGGAGATTACTGGCTGTCTTCAGGTCAATTTCCTCTCTACGCTTTTCTAATGAGACTAGACCTAACTGCATATTTCTATTAGGGAAATTCGGCATTGTTTGCCAGGTTGATTTGTGGCATCTCATAAATAGTCGTCTAGTGAAATAGTTCTGAACATTTTCAAGGATTTCTTTGTCACGTATTAAGTAGGGGTTGAAAACCATAGAAGCGCTCTCTAGTATGGGTCGAATGTAAATAGAGTAGGCTTTGAGGAGTATTTCAGCGTTATTGGTGCGAAGAGCTCTGAGAATAATGTGGCACGCGGATACACCTTTCTGAGCAATTGTCTTGCAATGGTCGGAAAAAGTGAGCGATTTTTCTAATATGAAACCGAGATCTCTCATGACTAATTTCTGTTCTAGTATAGTATTGCCTATTTTGTATTTATTCTTCGCATTTGCTCTACCTAAATGTAATGAGTTGCATTTATGTGCAGCTAATGGTAGCTGCCACTCTTCAGACCAATTGACTATGGTATCAATTGCGCTTTGTAATGGAATAGTGGTTTCCGTTCTTTTAAACGGGCGGTAAATTTTGATGTCATCTGCATACATTCGTGCAACGACACCATTTTTCTGGACTAGTAAGGGGATTTCAGACGTGTAAATCAAAAATAGCAGTGGACCTAATACCGATCCTTGCGGAACGCCACTTGTAACTGGGAATGATGACGACAGTTTCTCACGTACTCTAACTTGGAAAGTTCTGTTCGCAAGATAACAAGTAATCCAGTCAATAGTTTTATGTGACATGGTGACAATTGTGCGGTCGTACTTTTGTGCCGTGAGCAGTGCTGCGTGTCGACAGAGAGACCGTTGCGGGCTTGGCCAGCGCGGGACAATCTACAAATTGCATTTCATAATTCTTCCTGTCTCATTGACTAAGTTATTGATTTTTCCAATAATTTAAATTTTCTTCAGCAATAGAATCGTGGGCGGATACTGCATTTGTACGGCGTTAATCATTCAACGGCGAAAGAGAAACGACAGAGACGCTCTCACGTTCACGCAGTCTCTCGACATTGACCCCTTTCTGGAGCATCATGTGACTTACTGGTGGAGAAAGTGATGTTGAATCCAGAGTGCGTCGTGTGTCGGATTCCAGAGGATCGGAAGAGAAGAAGGGCACGCGATTGACGACACGTCATCTACAATTATTATTAACAATTTGTTTAAATTAAAATGATTGATATTAGTGTTATTATCTATAATGTAGTAATTTATTATTAATATATTACTTCAACTAAATAGAGAACCAGCGATATGCACTCATACAGACATCATATACGAAAGCGCTGAAACATATGCCGATGCTAGGGCAATAGAAATAGCATCAGAATATTATTATTGTTTATGCTTTAGTTTCTTATAGCGAAAATAGTATCGCATTAGAAGAGAATAAGTACTACAGTTTAGAGGAAGATACTAGTCAGAATTGACTCTTTCCGGGTGGTCTATTTATTCTTCTCACCTGTCTGGGTGGTCTCGACGTTTGCGTGAAACCCTCCCCATCGTGCAGCGGCGAGCCCTTGGCAGAACCCTCGAAGATCTGGAAACCAATCGATTATCATCGTCAATACAGTACTCCGAAAGCAATACATTTCTCAAAATGTATTGGATTCTCTCCTATTCATTTAAGGAAAAGAGTTCGGATTGCATCATCCCTACGTCACCTGGAGGTAGTCGTTGCTGGCCAGGTCGAAGTGTTCAACGGAGAGTGAGAGGGCGTGGTCGGGCGACGCGTCCGGCAACTCAATCGTGTACGAACAGTCTGCGCCTGCAATGGTAATTTGAAATGGTCACACTTCACCACAATTTTATTTGTATCATTATTCATTTGCAAACCAGAAACTCATTTAGAGGAGCTATTAATATTGCTGAAATTAGAATTGCACTCACCAGCTGGGTAGGGCAGGCGGCCAGTGGCGCCCGGCGACAACAGGGCGCCGAAAGGGCGCCTCACCACGATGTCACAACCTAGAGATAAGAGATACAATAAGAACACAACTTGCATCACTATTACGCAATATTACTCACCTCTTTTGTAGCTGAGACTAAATCCGCGACCTGCATTTGTGTTTCTCGATGCGTGAAACGCGATGTACACCCTATTCGAAGTGGAAATGACGTGTTGCAATCCAGAATCTACTGCTTGAGCAAGCAATGAGTCGTTACGAGGGCCAAATTCGGCAAGAATAGAAGAAGAGGGAGTCGGTCCGTCGTAGAGCTCAAGTGTGGAATCGCCCATCTCGAGGTCTTCCAACTGAAAATAGCTCCAAATTCATGATCGAAAAAAACGGCAAAAGAGAACTAGCAGCGAGTGGTTTCGATCCACCGACCTCTGGGTTATGGGCCCAGCACGCTTCCACTGCGCCACGCTGCTGATATCACCATAGCACCTAAACTCACGCTAAGTGTGATGAGCTGCCCGGCTGGCGCGTGCAGCAGCCAGGCGCACTCGATGCCTCGAGGAACGAGAGTTGGATGGGAGGGAGAAGAGAGGAGTTGCCCGAAGGATTGGGCGGTAAGGGCACCGCCGCATGCGAAGGGAACTGAAAAATGGAGCATAATCAACGGAATCATTAATTAACAGATGCATTTACTTTTTAATAATGCATATTTTACATATTTTTCGTCTGAGTTTGTTCTATATAAATGACTGTCAAGGAATGAATACGGATAAGAATATCTGGGGTCATTATTGTGAACTTATCATCACTAGCGCACTCGCTAGCTTCTAATTGCACCTATGTAACGCCGAACATGCGGGTGTCGCAAATACATTTTAAACGAATATTTTTCATGAAAAAAGACTATGCGAGCTAGTAAACAAGAAGTAAGTGCTGAAAACTGATGGCATACTATATAAATACAGAATTTATTTGATTTTGACCTACCGGCTTTCCATTTCGCACTGAATCCACGTGCGTGCACTGCTCGATCACTGCGGAACTGGACCGAGAGCACATTTCCGGTGCTAAAATTAATAATTTAGTTAATATTTGCACTAATATTTGTTCATTTTTTTAAAAATTAAATTCACATTGTTGTAGCTTTCAACTTAGATATAAAAAAAGGTCAAGACATCCCCTTATCTAGGCTCCAAGACCTGACAACAAAGAGAAATCAACAAAGAAAAATCACATATCTTTGCGAGACACAGCTGTAAATTGGGAAAGTAGTTCGACTCACCTCATAAACGTAGTTGCTTCATGTGGACTGCCTGACAGTGTGGCCAGAACGAGCGACGAATTGGTCTTGGACGGAAATCCGTCGGATACGGTAACCAGATCGGCGGCCGGCTCGGTCTCGAACGAGTCGAAGGTGAGCTGGAAGAATACGGTAGTTGACTTGATTATTGATTTGTATCGTATACCTCTACTCGCATGTTCACCGGCACTTCTATGATCCATTGGCAGTTCTCGGCGGGACCGTATTGACCTGATAGATTATAGATTAATTTGAATATCTTTTAATAATACATACACATTAAATAATACATATTAAAACTAATAATGTAATGTGCAAATTACCCGGATGGCCGGGAGAAATGAGTGATCCAGTGAGCGTTGTGAGGTAAGCGCGACATGGAGTACCTTACAATTTAGAATTAGATAGACAGTTCAGATTGAAATTTGTTTCACTAATAATTGAAATTCTCTTGTGATTTAAATTTTTAGTTTGCACCATGGATCTTTTCATAGAATACATTTCATAATTAAAATAGAATTATTAATAATAATGAAAAATAGTGAAGTACCGGGACAGTTCTCCTCGTCCGATCCGTCTCCACACTCGTCTCGTCCATTGCAGACATCCGACGTCGCGGAGCATTTACCGTTCCGACAGAAGAACGAACCTACAGTATGATAAATTCAGCAACATTCGTCCAAAACAATAAAACGTTCCGTTCCTAACCAACAGATATGGCTGTGACAGAGCAAGCGGGATATAAAAAAAACACGCGCCAGAAGTCCATTTCAAGAACGTATCATTTTTAAATTGCAATATCGCTTGAGATTACTGTATTCAATTGTGTTAGGTCTCAGGTCAGATAGTAGACCCTTTTGAAGGTATCCAGCAAATCGCTAAACAAATGTCTATGGCTTTTAGGAAGAAACTGCTGAATTTAAAAAAAATAAGGTGTACAGCATAACGAGAGTTTCATAGAAAGGTCAGCGCCATCGTAAACTCCGCTTCATAAACGCATGAAAACCTCGATAAAGGGGGATGTTCTACTTGAGAATGGAGACAATCCATAAAAGTAAAGGTCTGTCGACAGGAAGATCAGAAATGCGTTAAGATAATTATGAGTAGAATAAAAGATAATCCAATATAGTTCGTGACTGTTGAAAATTTATGAATCAATTGTAAAACTAATATTGGCACTAGCAAAAAAGCTTGCATCTAATGATCTCGCTGATACGGCAAACAGCCGGGTAGAGATATAGAGATATAGAGAGGATATATCTTACCATTAGTGAATAGAGATCAAAGATCAAACCTTCGACGCAGGTCGATTGCTGGCAGATGAAGGGGAGCAGTTGCTTACAAGGCGAACGAGACCAGAGAGGAGAGGAGGAGAGGGAGACCTGATTACGTCATCATTAGGCAATTTGTCTTTAGGATATGCCGCTGTATTCAGTCTACTCCTTCATTTTCATACTATGATAATACGAATGAATTAAAACAATTTTTTAATAAGTAAAGAAAATAATAACCGAAACGCAGTCCCCATTTGATTCTTCCGGTTGGCCGACCGCCCAGAATCCCGTGTACTGCGACACCGCCCGGCCGTCAGACCAGTGGTAGACGCCAGCGTCGCGTCTGAAAGTGATTGCATTCGATGATGCAATACATATACGATGTTGCATAAATACCGTATTCAGAATACGAGTATGATTTTTCAATCGATATCAGGAGACTCTGTTCACTGCCCGTCCCTGTCTGGGTGGCAATATTCCCGATCTGGGCACACTGGATGTCTCCTTCTACATTATTAAAATTAAAGGATGATAAAAGATATGTTTGTTTGGTTCTAATACGAAAGACCTTTCGAATACGCACTAAACCATCCCCGACGGAGCGAAAGTAATACTTGCGTGAAACACATCCATTTATGATTTTTTTTTTAAATTACGGGCTCGGAGTTGCAAAATCTAATAATGCAAGGAACGCGCGTTCAAATCATTTTTCCTCACTATAAATGTAAATATCGCGATTGAATGATGCTACGAATTTCACAGATAAGATCAATACATTATCTATAATTATAATACATGCTCGATAACTCACCCATTAGTGTTCATTCCTATCCAGAAGCTGCTCCTCCCCGCCACTTCTGGATCTCGTAGAACTTCCGCCCCGAGGATCTCGTTCTCTCCCGGGGACTCAATGTGAGCGAGAGACGCACCGCGACTGCAATTATTGATATATTAATTGGTTATCGATTTTAATTTTGAACAAAGAAAAAATAACATCGATTGGCTCTGTACCGGAAAATGCATCACTTTCCTGAGATTATCACTCAGGCGCAATTCACTTTTTTAATGTATTTGTTTATATGTTTATGGTGTACGAGAAATTAATTTTTTTAAAGTGAAATACGTTGAAGGTAGAGTAATGTGAGCACGCTGTTCATTGATACCACCATCCCACGGAGCGAAAGTAATGCTTGTGTGAAACACCGAACCCACTTGTCAAAAAAAATTAAATCTCATTCAGGTTTGCAAAAAATAACAATTCATATGCACCGACCTCTGACAGAATTGCTCCGCGCGCTCCCACGACGCTTCCCTTCCGTATGCCCTCAGGCACTTCGCGCCCGTCCTCGTCCAGCCCTCAGGGCACGCCAACTTGACGTCATCGATCGATATCCGATTGTCGTCAATCGATTGCTCAGCTACCGTAACCGCAGCAAGCAGCAGCAGGCATACTGTAGCCTGGCAGCAGCGCAGACTGGGTGCCTCCCGCCGGCTCATGTACGTTTCTGTATCGCGGCCGCAGCCGGGGAGTACGGTAGGGCTGCGATTATCGATTTTTTGCAACGAAAATCGTGTACGGTGACAAAATCGCGAAACGAAAGCGGAAATATGGGAAAATATGAATGCGGACTAAGAGAGACCTTGGCGGTTTGGGAGAATGTACTAAACGGCAAGTGAAAAATGGGAAAACGCGCAAAAAAGATGACGAATGAGTGACTGAGTGAGGTCTCGAGGTCAGTTGAATGGAGATCTCGGTAGGGATCGGTTATGGGCTATGAAAGGAGACGGGAATGAGGAGAGATGAAGTCGTAAGACAATACCGAGAGAGAATTGTGAGAAAAGGAGAAAAGGGAAAGTTCCTGAGGGTAATATGTGCGGCGCGTATGAGGGAAGTAACCATGCGGGGGGGAATGCGTTTAGAGGCACTGGCGGGCAAGATTGGCTAATGATGATGAAATCACTGGATTGGATATCATGACAGATAAAGAATAATTCGAGTTGATGGAGCAAATAAAACAACAAAATGCAATTGCTCCAAATTTGGAGCAGACAGACAGAGGGCTTAGCCATAAATATGCTAACCATAGTAAGCGTGGGATAACTAACTTGTAACTTTAGAAAAAAATGAAATGGAAAGATGCATAAATCAGCTCGAGTTGCGGAAAACGCGCAAGGAAATCCAGAACTTGAACGATGCGAGATTGGCTTGTTCGCCGATCGTCGAAGCACAACAACTCACGGAGACAATGGGCGACGAGACGGCGAAGAAGGCAGACAACGAGAGAGGCGATGAGAGAGCGGGCAAATCGAGAGAGACAGACAGTTAGAGGCAGTGGTGAGAGAAAAGAATGGGGGAGAGGAGGCTAAGTCGAGTGTTCTACCGGGAGGGCAGAGTGAGAAGAGAGTGACCGGAAGGACTAACCGGATGCGCTTCTTTTTTGCCATTTTTGCAGATTTTGGGCAAATTATCAACGAGATCAAACATAATTACTTACTAAAAATAGTCTTATTTGTAAAATGATGGGGCATCTAAGGCTTAATTGTGATTACTTTAAATTTGGAAGATATCATACATCTTCGAAACGTATCCCGATAGTGACGATTTACCTGTGATTGATTTGCAATATCTCAACAAAATTTTTACAATAATATAAATAGGTGAATTGAATGAATCATTTATCTATCCAGTCGGATGCGCTACTTTTGCGTTTTTGTTGTTGCAGATTTTGGGCAAAATTATCAACAACAAAAATGTCTAAATATAGGATTTTAATGATTCATATTTTTTTCTTCAAGAATCGACGAAACTGCCATTGTGATTGTTTCAGAATCCCGAGTAATAATAAGTTTGTGAAACGTATTCCGTTTGTGCAGTGGACCGGCAAACTCTCGAAAGGGGTCGGCAGCGAGAGACTGTGCGAGGGTGAGAGAGTCCTCTCACCTTCAAACACGTTCTCTCGCTCAAGACCCCTTTCTGGAATTTTGTCAACAGACTAAAAATCAGATGTGTGTTTGTGTGGGTGAGATGAAGTGAGAGTCAAACCGGGTACTCTATCCCCCCTCAGCATAAGCGAATTTGGAACGGTCGAGTGAAAGTTTTGGCTGGCTCTCTCAGGATGGGGACAGAAAACGGTTGTCAATGAGTAGGGAGAATAAGATCGCATTTCGAGATTGTTTTAGGATCGAGGAAGGTGAGCCACGATTTAGGATATCCAGAAAGGGAAGGGAAGAGGGGGAATCGAAATGGTAAAGTGTTGGCAAAAAACGAACCGGGATAAGAGGAGAACGGTGATTAGGACGAGATATGGGGGGATTGATAGGATGGCTAATGAAGTGATCGAGATAGCGACTGGCGAACGAGCTGCTAATCGATAAACGAGCGATCGGGAGAGGACGTGGTATGGTAGTGGCGATCGGGAGAGGACGTGGTATGGGTGTTTCATGTATAGTTTTTATGAATGAAACGAGGCAATGCGCCACTCATTCGGGAACTAATTCGTGAATAACAATTACGGGAACAGATGAAAAATGCAAAGAGAAGGGTAATAAGGAATAGATGTGGAGGGGTTGATAGGGTGGATAATGAACTGATTGAGAGAGAGACCGGCAAACGAGCTGCTAATCGATAAACGAGCGATCGGGAGAGGAGATTAAATTTGAGCGACATTCAATGTAGATTTGTGTTTCAGAATTACAAGATAAGAGGTGAGGCGCTTTGTAATCAATTGAAGGTCCGTATCGCAGAGATAAATTAAGAAAAGGATGAAATCGACGATCGGGTAAAACAATAATCGATATGATCTAACCAAGAAGTGAGAGATCGCTAATCGATAAAGAAGAGATCGGAAGCGGATATGATACGGTAGGGGATTTAGAGTGCGCGCGACATCCAATATTGATTTGTGTTTCAGAGTTTTGATATTTAGAAGAGGTGCTTCGACAACTATTGCGTAGTTCATTGAAGCATACAACGATTAGATGAAACAATAAATTTATACCGTCAAGTATGATATCGTAATCCAAGAGAATGCGATCAAATTATGAGATAGCTGTGAAAACTGTGAAAACTAGATGCTGCATCCAATACAATATTTAATAAAATATAATATTTAATAAAATTAATTTAAATCAGTCGTAGATTCAGGAACTCTCCACATGATTCCACAGTCCGCTCAACCCTATAGAAAAGGGTTTGGAATGAGTAAGCGTGTGAAATAGTGAGGGACTCTCTCAGTTTTGCACGCTCTCTCGCCCTGATCCCTTTCTGTAGGTTTTGGAAAAGCTTCAGGGCCCGCACAAGAGTGCATCTTCGTTCAAGTGCTCATCGATATGCTTGCACCCTTTTGTGTGCTGTCGGAATCCCCCCCCCCCTCTTGAGCAACGACCTATCGGATTGCAGAAATCTGTGCCCGTATTCTATTCTAAAGAAGGCGTACGGTAACCGATCGGCCATCGACAACTAGCCAATCGATAATTATATTACGACTATAAAGCTTGCTTTTAATGGTAAATAAGAAAAATTGAATAGGGGCAGGAACAACAAGAGAAGCGCCATAAATCAAACCGTTTGATTTTTCGCAATCGTAGGTTATCACTGTGAGATGACCCCCAACCTCTCTGTGGCCGAATCACTTAGGAGTGCCCCCCTCAAGGCACTCTCTCCGATCAGCACACTCTCTCGCCGCTCTATGATCGTCTGTACTCTCTCCGATTCGGGCCCTCTCTAGCTCTGCCTACTTATCTAATCCTCCCTCCGTCTCTCTCTCTCGTGCCTTCCGGGGGGACGTCAAATCCTCTGTTTGTATAAACTTGCGCACAGGAATAGTAGCGACTTGATAAGGACGTTAGCAATCAAGAGACACTACAATCGATCAGAAGCTACTAATCGATACCGAAAAGCGATACGGAAACCATAGAAATTGCCCAGATTACCGAAATCGATATGGCAAGTCGGTAACAGTTATCATAAATCGATCTTAGAAAGAGCTACCGTAATCGAAATAGGGATAGGAGAGGAAATCGTAACAAGAAATACGAAAATCGTTTCTGGAAATCGCTACGAAAAAAAACCATATCCGATGCCTAATTAGCCAAAATCGTTACCGGAAGTGAATCAAAATGCGAAAAATCGATGCAGGAAGTGTGTTGGCTCGTAACTCACAGCGGAAAAGGTGTGGGCTATCTGCAAGCTCGGATCTCTCACGAGACGCTTGCACTCTCTTTCTCTGCCTCTCTCGAATCCGCACACTCTCTCGTCCGATCTAGCCCGGAGATTGTGGTCACAATCGAATTTCTAATGAAAGCTCGACCCTGAATTAGGTGGCGAGCGGCTTGCTCGGCTGCCTAATTTACAAGAGCGCGCTGCGACTAATTAGAGGTGAAGCAGGGGGGGTCGATATAACGGGGCGACCCAAACGTCAAAATGATTGTATCCATGATTATGATGACGTCATTCACTATATAAAAATATTAAAAGCAAATAAAGGTTTAACAAAATAAATATCGTAAACACTGCGAACAGTGATTCATAGGTGGGCAAAGCCCTAGATCAGACAGGAATCGCAAATAAACTCTCCAAGGCCATAAAACGGACTGAACACACGGTCGAATGATAGAGTACACAAACGAAATGGGCAATAAAATCGCGACCCCGGAAGGGAGGAGTGAAATGAGGGTATGCGAATTTGCATCCCATCTTAGCGTTAGAACAGCATTCCACTAGCCGGTTAATCCCCCAGAAAGGGGTCATGCGCGTGATATGGTGTGAGAGTGAGAGATCTATTTCTTGACCCCTTTTTGGATGTATGGAATCATGCGTCACCGAAAGAATTCGACAGATCTCTCACTAAAAGCCGGCCCGATCGACCAGAGATAAAATCTGAGAGAAAGGAAAGATATGTGGAAGAATGCAGTACATAACCTAGAAAGCGGCCCCAGAACGATTCCCGGTTTGCCGCTTTTTGTTTTCTTCCTTTTTAAAAACGAGAGGGGTTTCGAAGTGAAAATTCAAGTTAAAGAGGATACAATTTGTGATAATGACTACAAGACGTCTAAACGACCCACGAAAAAACGGTGTCAGGGCTACTAGCTCCCTGCAGTAAATCATTAAAAATTGCGACAAAATCTTCAAATCTATACTTATTTGCATAAACGATATTGGCAATAAAAAAATAAAAGTAAAATATTGGTTTTGATTGAAACGTCAGAAAATGAATTTCGCGGAACAGTTTGGAAGGGAGAAAATGAGTGAGAGAAGTGCAATAACGACAAAGTTGATCAAAGATGTTGACAGAGGAGTCAAAGAGACGACTAAAGTGCTTCCTATGGTTAGACGCGGGAATCTGAAAGTACTCGAACGAGATAGTGTGTCAAGTGAGGAGAGCCCAGAGAATCAGAGACAGACACGGCTAGAGGGGGATCTACAAAAGCCCCCTGACATCCCTCGTCCTTTACCGCTCCTCATAGTGAAGAAGCGCCCCTACACGGGAACAAACAGACGAGGGGATATGACGGGGAGAGAGAGAGATCTCAGAGGGTGGAGGGACTTTGCGTCCCCCCTTAGAATAACTGCCCCAAGTGAATGAGTAATGACGTCACGAGTATGATTGGATCTGTAAGCTGATCGGGGTGGCAGTGATTAAGGGACTGGAGTGGTCATCTTGAGGGGTCTGAGAGGGGTGGGAGGGGTCAGACAAATAAATGTGGAGATGAGGACATACGGGGGGACGGCTGTCTGTACAAAGAGATTTGATTGATAAGGGAGGTTTGGGAGATGCGGAGGTAAACCAGGACAGAGCACATCTTTGAAGTACTCTCAGAAAAATCATTAGGATCAAGAATCCACGTGAACATGTTCATTTACCTGCAAATTTAAATTCTAGTGACTTTCACTTACAAGTGAGCGAACATTTTCACTTGGTGTCCTGATCCCAGTGATTTTTTTCTCAGAGCAGACGATGGACCGTTAAAGGGGGATTTGGATAGGTTAGTCAGCTCTTGCCAGGTAAGGCATAAAGAAGAAGCTGCGCCATCAAATCTTGCGTGGTTACGCGCTGTTGATAGCAAGTTGATAGGCTGAATTGATAAGCAGATCAAGTGTGGAGGGGATAAACCAGAATTCGTGTGGGCAAGAACAAGTGTCTGGCTCTCTCCATTTCACATGCTCTCTCTCACCGTCTGACCGATGAAAGAGCGTGTAGAATGGAGAGGGTCTAACCATTACTCGTGGGCAGCTTGCCCGCACGCAATTACTGCTGCTGCCAACCGCGCCAAAACATCCGCCGATTTACAATCATACTGTAACCAGAATACTGTAGGCTGGAAATTATTGATATTTATCGTATTTCGCAAGGGCAAAGGAGGATTTTTCGCGGAGGACAGTGAATCTGAGTGGGATAAACAAATCGATGAGTACAGGCGCGGCGCAAAGCCGTAGCTTTCACTTGACGTCTCAATAATAATAGTCGTTTCTTCTTTTCGCGAGTCTCTTCCTCTCCCCTCATTCACAGTCTCTTTTCTTCACACATTGAATGCCAATTAACCGGATACAACACCCCCTCCTTCCTACTCCGCACCCATTCTTCCCCCATTCTTTTTTTGGCAGATGACCAGTGATTTTTATGTTTCACCAAAATCTAAATTTTCGGAAAACTTTCACGTTGCGCTCTTTGTTATCCAATAGTAATACGTATGGTATCTACCTTTGGAACACATCAGTTACCCTGGCAATTAAATGCGGATAGAACGGCAATAAAACGAAAGGTAATCCAGACAGGAACAGGTCCGCAGGCCTTACCGTATCTCTTATGGTGTAATAACAGTAGTAACGGCACCACATGCCTGGTCGAATCGAGTGTGGTGCAATAATGAGGAGGCAGTGAAGCGGCGCGATTCCAGCTCACTTGACGCCTTTTCTCCTTTCACTTTCGGTTTCATTCGCGCAATCGCTTTTTTCTGCCCCCAGGGCATATAAGAACAAGTGTCCAAACCTCTACAAAGGGGTTAAGCATGTGACGGCATTTTCATTGGCAGCATTCAGATTGATAGTTTCCTTTGTGATAGTTCAAATGAAATGAAGCAGACGAGCGTTGACCCAATCCAAGTGTCAAAATTAGTATGAGCATTGAAGCGTATCGAACGCTGAATTAACTTCAAAGAATTCCTCCAGCAACTTCAAAGAAGATGGTCTGTGAATGGGAAGAAGACCGATCCTCTACCCCGACCACAGCCGAAATGATTCGTCCATACTGAGAAGAATGATCCTGACCCCTTAAACCCACATCCTCACCTGACGTTATCGTCTGACGTGATAAATATTGTATTGTATTACTATATATTAGAAAATGCTAACGTCTGTCTGTCTGTTCGTTATTTTTGTCCAGATGTCCGTCCAGATTTTTTTCTCATTTTCTTTATATTTCGCTTCAAAATCACGCAATCTTCTCAGAACCTTTTGCATATGATAACTGAACAGAAAACCTTTCAAAATTTAAAAAAGAAAAATGCGCTAAATTCACGGCCAAGTCGGTAGCGCGCCAGACTGTAAATCCGAGACCCCCAGGTTCGACCCCCGCCGCGGGCAAAACTTTTGCCGCATTTTTCGCAATGCCAGAAACTGTTCTAACACGTTTTTGAGTACCGTGAAACACATTTTCACCTGTTTTGCCGAGTTTTAACGTGAAAAATCGAAAAATTCGAAAAGTTCCAAAATGATCCAGAAAACTCAGGGGATCACTACAAAAGTGCTTTGCGATGTCGGAAACGTGTCCGAACGTGTTCTAACGCGTTTTAACGTGAAAAATCGAAAATTTCAAAAAGTTCCAAAATGAATCAGAGAGCGTAGAGGATCACAGGAAAAGTGATTTACGATGTCGGAAACGTGTCTGAACATGTTCGGGTTTAACTTGAAAAAAAAAAAAAATGTGAAAAAAAAAAAAAATGTTCGAATGTTTGCCAAACAAATCGGGGCGTCTCGGGGGTCACAGGAAATAATATTTTGCAATAAAAAAGAAGGCTCCAGGTTCGGTCCCCTGGACCGAACCTGGGGCCAGTTACAGAGCTCCCCCAGGACCGAACCTGGGGCCAGTTACCGAGCTCCCCCTGGACCGAACCTGGGGCCAGTTACCGAGCTCCCCCTGGACCAAACCTGGGGCCAGTTACCGAGCTCCCCCTGGACCGAACCTGAGGCCAGTTACCGAGCTCCCCCTGGACCGAACCTGAGGCCAGTTACCGAGCTCCCCCTGGACCGAACCTGAGGCCAGTTACCGAGCTCCCCCTGGACCGAACCCGCACCCAGAACTATGCATAGAGCGTAGTGTGCGCATAGAGCGTAGTGCATTTAACCTCAATACAACCCCGCTAGTTGTATTGAACGCCGAGTTGAGTTGACATTGCAGGAAAGTGTGCCACAATGTTCCACAGTGGAATACATTTCCCCTTTTAGATTTTAAGATGAAAATGGATAACATTATTGATCTTCTTTACGTTTTTTAATCGGTTTCTGGACAACATAGAACGGCCATTTTCAATTCTTTAGAAAATTAAAAAATTTTAAAATATTGCTTCATTGCAGAAAGTACAATGCGGTATTTGGAATTAAGAAAATATATGGAACGAATAGCGGGGAGAGGGAAGTATGGAGTAAGATATTGTATTTCATAAACAGTTGTTATACCGAAATCGACCAAATAGCGATGATCAAACTTTAAGCAGCTGTTAATGTAAACATTGAAACATATATGAAGTAAGCATAGGAAATCGAAAACAATCGTTTCAAATAATGAATTTATTGACGACGGCGCAAGGTAGTATTCAGTACTGGAAAAGATAAGTGAGCGACTCAGGGAGGGAGTAAATCCCATTCCTCATTTATAATCTTTCGGGATTGGCCCATTCATTCTCCCGGTGACCCCATGAATGAGATTATCTGATTACATCATAACTCTGTCTGATAAAATAGTCACTTGACAAGAAGAGTCTGGTTCTCCGACTGAAATACGGAAACATTACAGTATCTATCATATCTATACAGTGATTTTGGATTTTACCACTCTTATCAAGAGTATACTCTGCTATGCCTAGCTGGCCACTCTTTCAAGAAACATTAGAAAAAGAAACAGGAAATATGAACAACTATCTATGGGCGGCCTGTAGACGCTTTCATAATCTGTCTGCAGCCCAGACTCCACCCACCCGCCCACTTCCGCCCGCTCGTCCATCCCGTCTCGAGTAGCGCGGACAGGCTGTATACAGGAGCTCCGGAAGGGTCGGTCGTCGGATACACCCCGGGTTCGTGCGCCTTTTTTTAAGAATTGGAAAGGTCAGCGCCACGGCCGTCCCCGGTGGCTTCCACCCGTCCTCTGAGTATCCCGAGGTCACCCTGGTTAACACCAATTTTGGTGAGCCATCACCGGCGGGGTGTGGCAAAAAAGTGCTAGCGATAGGGGCAAAGGCTAGTTGGCTTCACATTCGGTTTGACTAATTTTTTTTAATTTTGTTTGTTTGACTATTGAAAAAGCGGGATGGGAATCTATTAAAAATTTAAAGTGAAACGTTCATGAAGTGGACTACTAGTGGTGCACTCTCTTTCTATAGTTCGGAGTGTCTCTAGCTTTGTCATGATCTCTCGCAGCTGTTGTTAAGGAGCGGAACGTTATATTATTTTGGATGAGTGTTTGTGAATACCGTTGAAATCTTTTAGTCGACCCAGAACAACACTCACAAATTCATCGATGTATGATTTCTAGAAAAGTCATATTCGAAAAAAAATTGTGCGTACATTTTCCATTTCGTTAATGACGATACTATGTACTGTGCAAAAATAGCTCGGCACGCTAACACTCCATATCGTGATTTAATTATGTGTTTTCGATAGCAGAGGAGTCCACGTTATATGAAATAGGAATGAAATAGTTTTAGACAAAACTCCTTCCTTCATGGGGAATGTAATGTTTCGAAATATGGATTAATCCGCGCTAACGACCGTATTGCCAAAATGGGCGGAGACTGCTGAGTTTTTGAATCGCACAATAAAATATTTTTTTGTAAAAACTACATTAACAGATAATTAGATGTCAGCTAGAACCCATTGAATCAATGGGTTCTAGCTGACATGGCATTGATGCGTAATAAAGATATATCTGTTTCTCTATAAATGCATTAATTGTATTCCGTACGAATGTCGAGACAACGGATCTATGTCAAAAAGAAAAGGTCATTCAGTTAGGAATCGTGTGATAACTGTATCAGTTACAATAGCTGTGAGACCTCTAGAAGGGATTTTATTGCAAGCTCAGTTGGATATTTGACGAACATGCGAAAATTGTTCGAGATTATACCTTTTCAGCTTATTTCATAGTCGAAACGTTATCTGCTTCCGTGGCGCAATCGGCAGCGCGTTCGGCTGTTAACCGAAAGGTCGGTGGTTCGAACCCACCCGGGAGCGTATTTTTTATTGGAATGAACTAAAATGCCACGCGTTGGGTGCTACGGCAAGAAAGTAAAACGAATTGTACAGAGTCACGTGAGAAAATTTCCCAAACTTTATGGATTGCTCGATTCATTGGTTTCAAAATTTCAGCCCAATGTTCACGTATTTTGTTCTTGCGACCGTCTTCGAAGACTATTTGACATCCAGCTGAAACTGGAAATCAGCGGTTTCTTTTCGTTAGTCACTTGAATTAGGAATTTTATATTTATCGGAACGTCACGCCCTTTTTTCTGAATGTGATTCCAAATTGAAAGAAAGGGGAGCGAGAAATTGAACAAAATAGAGACAGTCTCTCTCACTTTCCCGTGCTCTCTTGCTCCTGACCGAGTGTGACATTGTCATTGGCAGCATTCAGATTGTTAGTTTCCTATGTGACAGTTATATGAGGCCGGTTGCCTAAGAGTCGAACAATCGTGTACAGGGGTCCGGACATCGATTTTCTAGAAAAAATGGAGCTAAGGTAATCGAATGTGCTGATCATGATGGTATACTTCATTTTGCATGAAATGATACGGTAGCCCCAGGCTACAAATTTGCATTTTATCGATTTTTTTCGATTTTCTCAGGAACCGATGTTTCGATTCCCTTCAAACTTGGGAGGCACTGAGTATATCAGCTCTCGACATGATCGCACAAAAATTACATGAATATGCAAATGTGTTCATGAGATAATCAACATCTCATGCAGCACTGAATTCCGACTCAAAAGCGCCACGTAGAAAGATCGGGCTCGTCGAGACGATCATTTTTGCTACCACATTTGCGTTTTTCTAGCTGTGCGCTCATATACATTTTATCGTTTTAGTTTTTTTTCATTCCTCGTTTTTCATTTCATTCCAACCCAAGCAGACCGCGCACCGCAGGTAAGTACCGCTCAAAATGGCTTTCGCCCATCAAATTCTCACTTTTCAGCTTTCATTTTCTAATTCTCAGATAGTGAAACCGGGCGAAAGTCATTTTGAGCGGTATTCCCCTGAATAACGAGAGTTGAAAAAAACTAAAACGATAAAATGTATATGAGCGCACAGCTAGAAAAACGCAAATGTGGTAGCAAAAATGATCGTCTCGACGAGCCCGATCTTTCTACGTGGCGCATGTGAGTCGGAATTCAGTGATGCATGATATGTTGATTATCTCATGAACACATTTGCATATTCATGTAATTTTTGTGCGATCATGTCGTGAGTTGATATTCTTAGTGCCTGCCCAAGTTTGAAGGGAATCGAAACATCGGTTCCTGAGAAAATCGGAAAAATCAATAAAATGCAAATTTGTAGCCTGGGGCTACCGTATCATTTCATGCAAAATGAAGTATACCTTCATGATCAGCACATTCGGTAACCTCTTTCCCATTAAAATGAGTAGAGGTTTCAATTTCACTGTTCAAGTGATTGTTCGACTCTTAGGCAACCGGCCTCATATGTATCAAAATCCAATCGATAAGCGTTGAACAAACTCCATGCAACTTTTACAGTGAACATTGAAACATATATGAAGTAAGCATAGGAAATCGAAACAATTCAAATATATGAGGCTGTTTGCGTACGAATCAATAAAAACCATGTACACTGAAAATGAAATGTATACTCAAAATTTGGGCACTTACGTGTTCGATCATCATAGTGACAATATTCTTTTTTACTTAACTTATCGGCTGGAGTGTACTGAAACTACCGTTTTTGAAACTATATCGTCATATCTAACGATTCTAGAAAAAGACATTCCAAATCACTTTTTTTGAAATTAGGCGTGTTAGATATTGATTGAATTTGATTATCACATCGTTATCAGCGAAAATACCCCCAGAATTTCATGCAAATTCGCTCGCATGTTCATGAGATATAGCGATGCAGCCTCAAAAACGGTAGTTACAGTGCACTTCAGCCGATGAGCTGATTGTCACCATGTGCCCTCGAAAACCCCAGATTCTCTGCATTCCCGAAAATCGATGTACGATGTCCTACAGAAAAGTTGTTGCTCCTTAAAGAAGGAGTGTCAGCTAAATATCTTGGCGCGATTACCCTGAGGGAGGGAGGTGGAATACTGTAAGAACAATCATCCGACGTCTGCGATGGAACTCGCTGTCTAGACAAATGCGCGTATTCAGATGGGCAGAAATTAGCAATCGTCCCTCTCCTCCCTCCTCTCCCCAGAAGGGGAGAAAGCGCACGTAAATTTGACACGAGAGAGAAAGTTGACCGGCAGATTTGTTTAATCGCGCACGCGTGCGCGGCACTTGAACCTGATTTCCCTGAGCACTGTAGCTTCTTTACACGCGCGTATTTCTCTTCGGAGAAAAGATAGACCTTCCAAATTTTGGATTTCTATTATCCTTTACATGGGTAAGCGATTAATATCACAAACTCCACATCCTATTTTTGCTGACACTCCTTCTTTAAGCGATCAGCCTCATATTTTTGATTACAGAAGGGGCAAGTTAGTAGTCAGTACTGAGAAAGATATCTACGTGCTGAGAAAGATATCTATGATTGGGGGGAATGCATGCATGTGAAGTGTGTACTTTTGCTTCATACCAGTCATTGGCTGTATTCAGATATTGAATTTGATATAGTAAGCATTGATCAAGCTCCACGCAACGATTAGTATGAAGATTGAAACAAGTAATAAGCTTAGGAAATAGAAAACAATTGTTTCAACTATTGATTCACTGTCAAAGGCATGATGTAGTATTCGGTACTGGGAAAGATACGTGAACGACTAAGGGGATGAGTAAATCCCATTCCTAAACGATAATCCCAGAGATTGGCCTATTCTTTCTTCGGTGACTTCACGTATGAGAATATTATTGGTCTGATAAAATAATAATTACCATTAGGGTTCGGTGTCGATAAGATTGATAGCAGCTTTTATTGAGGAATGTAACGTGTCCCAGAAGTCCTGTTCAGCAAGGGTTCCGTAGACCTCGTTGGCAAACCGGCGTTACTGGTGAGACCCGGCAGAGTAGTCGCTCGACGTGAAGCCCTCTTGATTCCGGTTTAACTTTACCTTTGCCGTTAGGGGAAACCTTGCTAGGGGAGACCTTGATTGACGCTGTCGTTTCATTCTCCATAAAACTTTCGAAGACGACTCACATCAATCCACATGCCGCCCAACACTACTTGAAAGGAGTTTTGAGTGAGGAACGTGTAACATCGAGAGGGACTCTCGATTTTGCACTCTCTCACCCTGTCCCTTTTTTGTTGGGTGCCTTGTAGTTGCTTTGCCAAACTGTGATTTTGTAATGTCAAGGATCAAAGATCTTTGGTTATTTCTACTCTCATTTCTCTCAGTGATTTCTGCCTGAATCATCTGATGCATTATCATTCAGGATCTCAGTGGGCGGGGCCAGTATAAAAGCGATGGCGGCGAGCCACCCGAGAGGAGGAACGCCGGACTTGCCCTGGGACGGCCGAGCTGGCCGTCCAGCTTTTATCGTTATGTTTTCTTGATTGTTGTATTTCACCATTCATATCGTATCGATCTTTCCCTGCGTAGGTATCGAACCTTTTCCCATCATACTCTCCCTCACCTTCTTATATCGTCATCACGTCTAATAAAAAATACACAAGGAATGGTTACATGAACGGGGGGATCAGGGATAGAAACCGGCTTTTAGCAAATGGTTACTGTACTGTAGTGTTACTGTAGAGATACACGGAACTTTACTACATCCACGCCAAGGCCCGCCCCCTTAGTTCCGCCCCTTTCCCCTAGGGGGGCGGAGGCAGGGGGACTCCTTCCACCACATCCCCTCAAAGGGGGCGGGCGGAAGGGTTGTCCGCTCCCCGATGGGAGGGACAGTCCCATCCAAAAATTGCCGAGAGGTTCCCCTCATGCAGGAATTACGACGGCGAGCCGCGATGGTTGAGTGATCGCGACCTTGTAATAGGGCGCGAGCGATTTACGCGAGACGGGTATGAGACAGGGTGAGAGAGTGTGCGGAATGAAGAGAGCGCCGGATCTCAGAGTAGCTAGCCAATAGGGGAAGGGAGGGGGAGGGGAGAGGAGGAGGGGGCGGAGAGGAGGGGCAAGGGGGCGTAGTCGTGCGCTCATTGGCTGGGGGAGGGGAGGGGCGGGGCTTTGGCGTGGATGTAGTAAAGTGCCAGATACACGATATCGATTGATTGTAACGGGCGAAATTATGCTTTAGTTGTCGAATTTCTCGGCGAACTCGAGTTTTTCAGCGGATGGATGATCGATTGCGTACTTGACAAGAAAAGTCTGGTTCTCGGACTGAAATTATGAAGGATTACGGTATTTATCGATCCATTGGTGACTAGCCTCATATATCCACTGTGTCTAACGATCTATAATTAATTTGAATATCGTACCTTCTCCAGTTTGACAGTCCATTCCAGATTATTTGATGGAAGAAGTCTCACGCCAGCCTTCGGCGTGTGATTCTCACCATGATTCTCCTCGCTCACTTTCTCCATTGCCTCAGGCGAAAGAACTCTAACCTGCAAAAATCGAATACCGTAGTTTCACTTAGTTCGGTAGGTCAGATTCATATTTCGATTACCGTAGTCTTGCTCAGTTTGCCGGGTCAGCTTTCTTACCTTGATCTTCTCATCAGTTGATCTCGGAATCTGCTCTCTGATAGTGAGGAGAACAGAGTCTGCGCGAGTGTTCTTCACAATAATCTTCTGTTCGGTTACGGTATATGACGATTTATTGATCAGACCGCTCTGAAAAATATTGATTGAATATGATATACAATGACAACTGTAGGCTACGGCAGATAACTAAAATCAATCGATATACCTGCTCATGGAATTTGTGTGCGGGTTTGTACTCGATCTTCACAGCGGGATCGACTCCAAGAGATGAAGTGAAACGTTCACCCGGAGATACTGCCTGAAATGAAGGACTAGGGGAATGAAAACATCTGAACTTTACATAAACTAGACTAAGAATGACTACTCTGATCATGACCGATCGATACCGTACCCCCAGACTACCGTACCTTGATGTGGGTCTTGGCTACGAAAGCTCCATCCAAATAAATGCTGGCTTGTCCAGCCAAAAGAGGAAGAGGAGAAGAATTAATAGCAGAGGCGGTGAGGAAAGCAGATGAATTCTTGGTAGGAACCTGCAAAAGAGATTATCGATTTTGCTTATTTAGTACTAATTGAGCTTTCTTTGGCATGGAGAAACCGGAGTTACTTATCGCCGTTTTTCGAATCACTTCCCATCGGCCGTGTGGCGCAATGGATAACGCGTCTGCCTACGGAGCAGAAGATTGTAGTTTCGATCCCTACCATGGTCGCAACTTTTTGCCAAACTTCATGATAAATAAATTGAGTTTTTACTGACATGGATGCACCGTGGCTACCTAATTATCTCAGATTATTTTTCAGCTTTGAAAAAAAACTCACCGATTCGTGGACCAACTGAGGGAAGAGAGTAACGATGCCGATAGTAACCTGGAATTGGAAAATATTCGAGTTACTTACTTTTTGGAGACACTATCGATTTTTTTAAGTATGAAAGGGACACGGCACTGCAAAATAAGTTATTTTAATTTTAAAGAATATTCTTTTATGATTCTTTCATGACGATTTTTTGAAAGGAGCTATGATTTTTCAAAGTTCGGAATTTCCGGGCGCTAAACACAGTAATGCCCGGTACGCGAGTACCTTTACCCCATAGGTCCTTTCAACCAAAATGGAAAATATATGCAATTTTTGCAATCCCAGAAAATAATTTGTTTAAAAAATTACTTATTTTGCAGTGCACAAATAAGCACCTTGTGATTTGCTCCGTCAGAGGGAATCGAGCAAGGTCGAGTAATGGCAAATTCAGTTGAGAGCGTCTGAGTGTTGACTTCAGCCACCTAAAAAGAAGCGCCAATAGTCTTTTCCTATCTTTGCACGTTATGTTTCAGATCTAGTACTAAGTCAGAGAACAGAGTGAAACCTCAGTTTTCCGATAATGAATCCTGAGTAAAGGTATTTAAAAAATATGAGGTTTAGACTTATGTCAGTAGTTTGTGATATTTATATTATTTTATAAATAAAAATTGCTCTGTCCATCATCATTGAAACAACTTCCTTCTCGCAAACCACAGTGTCGCACCTGAAAATATGCAAATGCCATCATAACAAACATGGTGATTTTGTCTTTCACCTATCGTAATTGTAAAAAAGATAACAAACTTCATCATCATTTGATTGCTTCCAAACAGTCCTCCAGGGGCCGCAAAAGCCTTGGGTTGAGGAAGGGGAGGACGGTAGAAGGAAGCATCAAGAGTGCCCAGATCGGGAATATTACCACCCAGACAGGGACGGGCAGTGGAGAGAGTCAGTTGGGCTCCTGTCATCAATCATATTATCAATTGAAAGATATTACTCGTATTCAAGCATGTAATATATCACTCACCCTCCCAGTCCTCGCCTGTGCGCTGGTTTATCACGCTGAATTTGTACTTTTTCTGACATTGTATTGGAGTTATTTATAAGAGAAAAATAAAAGTGAACATTGAAACATATCTCTTCCATCGAGGTATATTTCTAAAAAAACCACTGAAAAAACCAGGTGAAATTAAAGGGACCAGGCAGCGGCCAAAAACAGATTTTTTTTTAATTTTCATAATATTTAATCAACTTTTCTCACTATGATCTAATGGAAAGAGGAGAAAAAAAAATTAAATTTTTAGCATTTTTTTAACAATTAGTTATTTTATTTTGAAATTTGCCCCCAGGATTGGTGCGTCGCCTATTTGCGAGAAGACAGAAAGCTATATATTTTGGTATGATGAGTGGTTCTTTGCTACAAAAAGAGGAATGTGGGGGTTTTGACCACTCCCGGATTAAATGCGCAACAACATTTCATGGTAATGTCTGGTTTATGAGATTCGAATTGTGGTGTATTCGCTACTGTAATCCTCTGTGGAGAAAAGCCGAAACTTTAAAAATTCATAACTAATTGTCACAAAAATCGCAAAAATATGCGGCTTTTAGCATTCTGCGAGGACTAAGATTTTCTTTTATTTAAAAATCACTTGTTTGTCACTGCCTGGTACCTTTAAGCAGAAAAGAAAATCCACTCAAATTTTGATCTTTTTTTGTTATACTTGGAATTAGCTTAAGAGGGGTTTAGAATCATGTATTAAAATTTTACTTGATGAAGTCTCCATGTTAAATTTGGTTCAATTCGTGCTGTTTCACTTTAAACTCCTCCGGAGTTTTATGCGATGCGCACTCATTCACAGAAAGCTTCTCACGAAGCTGAAAATTAATTATTACTTCCCTCCCTAATTTCCCGGGGAGGTGACAATTCCGCAACCGACATTTTCGCAACGGCTTATAATTTTTTTCAAACACGAGGAATCTGTATGAAATTTTTTCCCCTGTTAGTTATTTGCTCACCTCCATCGATTCGGCTTGTTGCTGTATTTTTCTGACCACTTTGAATTTTCTGCTAATTAGCAAAATTTTAATCATCTAATTAGTTAATTTGTGGGTTTGAAAGCCCTCGTGATTCTAATCATGATAACACTTTGGTGGAGATATGCAGATAGCTTTAGAGCAGTTAAAAACCTCGTTGCGGAATTGTCACCCCCCCCCAATTTCCCAGTTCTTTCATGTATCAAGCAATTCACAAATGAACTAAATGAGAAGTGATAAATTCTCCATAGATTGACTTCCTCTAAAAAATTATTTAATTTTAAAATATAAATTCACTGAACTCAGTGACTTGTTTGTCATAGAAATCGAAAAAGTGATAACACTCTCAAGAGTTTCCTGATCGGCGGAGAATTCTCAAAATTAATTTGGCCTCTTTTGGGGCAGCCATTCCACTTCCGATCTGTAAATAATCAAAACAAACTTTTTCGCGTAAATGAAATGAAAAGATCACGGGTTCTAATATAGGAATATTTATCCTGCTCCAATTATACTCATAACTTTGGTCATCCCTATGTAATCTGACGTTTCTTGTTCTCGATTGATTCCTTCTCCGATCTATTAGTTGATTAATCGATAAATGAAAGCTACCGTACTCTCCCTTTCGTTTTAGGAGTAACGTAATGCATCGTACGGACGATGCCGAGTTTGATGGGTGTATTTTCAGAGATCAAAGATCAATCTAACCTATCTCTCCCTGGCTCTGTCCGAGTCTCCGGCGCCTTTCGTCACACGACGATCAGCAACCTTAACAGAAGAAATCGATAATTGAAGAATACATTAGTTCTAATTTCCAATCGATAATCATTACAGTACCAGAACTTCCTCGATGACTGCGCTTCCCTTGCCGGTGAAGCGCACAGATTCGTAATTCAGGGAGCCAGAGACTCGCTGGAAGACAATCGATAGTTCAAGAGGTACGGTAGGTAGGGTTCGCCTGGCAAGGAATCACCAGAACTAGTATTATCTTTCAGCCTATGATCACTCTAGAACCATCAATCGCTACCAAAAAGTTGAGGAAATATCGAACTTGCAACTCGTTTTCCGAAATAACACCCACCGGCAAGTAGATCATTAAAATGAAATTCCTTGTCAAGGAAAACAATGTGGTCCCTCCCCCTTACTCATTCCTTGTGAGGCGAATCCTAACGGTAGGCCACAAGTAGGAAAAGAACGGTAGGGCAAATGGGAATCGACAAATGTCTTTTCTCTCTTCGATAATGACTTCGTTGAGTCCTGGCACGAGGTCAACGACGAATTCGCGTTTTAATTCAACGCGATCTTCGAAGGTTGTGACCTCGAATTATTTTCCTGATTACTATTCAATTTCGAAGGAAATAGTATGAAATTGACCTTAAAAAAGAACAAGAATAGAAGAAATCCGATTGAAACTGGAATCTCACTGCCGTTTGCTAACAAAAAATTTAGATGCAACGATTTAAAAAAAAAGATCAACTCTTCTGAAACTTCGTGAGAGTGAACTACTTTTCCAATTTTATATTATACTGAAATTAATTTCGGTAAATGGCACCGACATGGTACCTTTTTAAGGGAGTCTATATCAATCTTTATGCAATGCACGGTAGCAGGCATGTTTCGTATCTGGATCAATATATCGTATCTGATAAATAAGAATATACAGAAAAGGAAAACAACCGATGTCTGCCAATGATATCGAAACATTTTTGGACAAGAAAAAGAATTTGCTCAAGCACGTTCAAAACTTTATGGAACAATGGAAATATAATTTGTACTAGTCGATTATAATTTTGAAAACATGTTGAAAAGGAGTTATGGGTTACAATAACTTTATCTACACAAGGAATGGTTACGTTAACTGGGGAATTAAGGCAGAGACCGGCTTCTAGCAAATGGTTACTGTACTGTAGGGTTACTGTAGGTATATACAATGTCGATTGATTATAAAGGGGGAATAGTGTTTTAGTTGTCGAATTTCTCGGCAAACTCGAGTTTCTCGGCTGATGGATGATCGATTGCATACTTCACAAGAAGGGTCTGGTTCTCGGACTGAAAACACGATGGGTTACTGTGTTTATCGATCCATTGCAACCTATCTTAAAATATCTACTGTACCTATCGATCAACAACTGACTTTCAGGAAACCACTCTTTTACTTCAGATATAGTATAGATTACTTTTACTCGTCCTACGACATATTTCAATAAATAAATATAAGTATACCGTACCTTTTCCAATTTGACAGTCCATTCCAGATTATTCGATGGGAGAAGTCTCACTCCAGCCTTCGGCGTGTGATTCTCACCATGATTCTCCTCGCTCACTTTCTCCATTGCTTCAGGCGAAAGAACTCTAACCTGTAAATCGAATAACATAGTCTAACTCAGTCCGACAGGTAATATTCCTCCGTAGTTCGGGTCAGACGATTGGTAATATTCCTTACCTTGATCTTTTCATCGGTCGATCTCGGAATTTGCTCTCTGATAGTGAGAAGAACAGCGTCTCCGCGAGTGTTCTTCACGATTATTTTCTGCTCGGTTACGGTAGACGAGGACTTATTGATCAGACCGCTCTGAAAATATTGATTGATTGTATTCAATATATCAGGAGGATACGGTAGATAAAGGAAATCAATCGATACCTGCTCGTGGAATTTGTGGGCAGGTTTGTACTCAATCTTCACAGCGGGATCGACTCCAAGAGAAGAAGTGAAACGTTCTCCCGGAGAAACTGCCTGGAATGAGGGTAATTTAAAGAAATCAGTTGAATAGGTTCAATAAATCGTATTTTAAAGAATCGTATATTTTTCATAAACTCAGCAGTATTATAGGCAACCGTCTATCTTGATCATGATCGATTGATACCGTACTCCACACTACCGTACCTTGATGTGGGTCTTGGCTACGAATGCTCCATCCAAATAAATGCTGGCTTGTCCAGCCAAAAGAGGAAGAGGAGAAGAATTAATAGCAGAGGCAGTGAGGAAAGCAGATGAATTCTTGGTAGGAACCTGCAAAAGATAATCGATTGAGCTTATTCTGTATTTTTTTCGATCCCTACCATGGTCGCAACTTTTTGCCAGGCTCATCCATGACAATTGAGTTTCGATTGGCATGGAGAGTCCGGAGTTACCTATCGTTGTTTTTCGAATCACCTCCAATCGGCCGTGTGGCGCAATGGATAACGCGTCTGCCTACGGAGCAGAAGATTGTAGGTTCGATCCCTACCATGGTCGCAACAATTTTGCTGATTTCATTTTTAATTATCTCGTAGAACATATTCTGAAGATGCTAGTTCAAATGCCCTTGTCGGCAGCCTGGTGTGCAGAATTATAAAAACCTTTTTTTAATTAAAAAAAAAACTCACCGACTCGTGGACCAACTGAGGGAAGAGAGTAACGATGCCGATCGTAACCTGAAATTGGGAAAAATCAATAAAAGACGATCGATTTCCCTACAATACCTTATGGTTCGCTCCATCAGAAGGAATCGAGCAGGGACGAGTGATGGCGAATTCAGTTGAGAGCGTCTGAGTGTTGACCACAGCCACCTGAGAAACATTGTAACAATATTACTTTCTGTTTCATATTATGTTTCACACTTCTTACTAAGCCAGATTACAGAGTCAAGCCACAGCGCTTGGGTAAAAAACCCCGCGAAAAAATAAAACATTTTGTGAAGAATCTTCAAACTTTTCAACACTTAGATTTAAAAAAAATCATAAATAAAACTTGCTCTGTCCATCATCATTGAAACTTCCTGCTCGCAAACTACAGTGTTGCACCTGAAAGTATACAAATGACATCATGACAATTTCATCTCTCACTTTGTGATTGTGCCTCTCACATACCGTATTCATAAAAAAAGATGACAAACTTCATCATCATTTGGTTGCTTCCAAACAATACTCCTCCTGGTGCCCCCAATGCTCTGGGCTGAGGAGGGGGAGGAGGACGATAGAAGGAGACATCAAGAGTGCCCAGATCGGGAATATTGCCACCCAGACAGGGACGGGCAGTGGACAGAGTGAGTTGGGCACCTGAAATCAATTAATTAGAATAAAAAAGTAATTCCAAAGTAGAACATTTACGATTAATCAATTAGTTGGGCACCTGGAATCTATCGATTACAATTAAGTAGTACTTTGAAAAATTCATTGAATTCTTCTATAATACGTTTCATTATCACTTCTATTTCGATATGTATAGTGGAAGAAATTAACAATTTCGTTAATTTATCATTTACGAACATCATGTATTTCACTCACCCTCCCAGTCCTCTCCCGTGCACTGGTTGACATTACCGTAGTATGACAGCTGAAAATATCGATTTAGAAAGAATTATACGTAGTGATGATTAGAGATGGTCAATCGAAAGCCGCAACAAATTTCAAAAGTTTTTTTTCGGAACGAGACGGCAAACACCTTTGTGCGGTCTCACTTTCAATAAAGGAACTTTTCGACCGGCAAACCCAGTGATGACGCAATTCCGAAAATATTGCCTAATAATGACGTAATCTTACCTGCATTTCATTCTTTCCCTCCTTTGTGTCGACGCGAATATCATAGAAGGGATACCAGCTGGCTCCTCCCCATAACTGAATTCATTGAGTTGAAATGTATTCATTTGCCTTCAGAACCATTATAGGAAAGCTTTCATTTTAGTTTTGCATTTGCCTTTTTCTCTAAAATAATTTTTTTTATAAATAAAATACCTGGTAGGTGAGTTCGAGTTCCACCTTGCCTCCTTCAGTTGATTCGAGAAGAATGGAGATCACCCTGAACATAAGCATAAATATGAATACATATATGAACATGTTACTACGATTTATAGGATCGGGCAGGCGAGAATTGATCGGAAACAAAAATAAGGAAGAACATAATTCAATGAAACACAAGTCATACTGCGGTCTGTTTCCTAAGAAATGTATGGGCTAAATTTTTATTTGGAGTTTGATATCCTTTTTGTTTTGAAAAAAGCGAAGAGAAGATATCCGACTTTAAAAAAACTTTATTCCAATATCTATGTAATGTTCACTCTTTTTCAAGTTCTCGGCCAACGTGTAAAACTAACGACACTAGCATTTATTCCAAAACAAAAATTTAAAAATTTCCTTAGTTTCAATATTATTTAAAATTCACTTGATGAAATCTCCATGTTCGATTTGGTTCAATTCGTGTTGTTTCACATTCAATTCCTCTTGAGTTTTTTTAGATTCGCGTTCATTGACTGACAACTTCTCACGGAGCTAGAAAAAAAGGAGTTTTTCCTAAATTATCCGGCACTTTCAAGTTTCAAGTAATATTGATCTCAGCCAACTATTGAAATATACAATTCGCCTCGACTGGGACATTTTGAAAAGTGTTTTTCTTGAATACATAAAACTCCGCTAACCTCAGTGACTTGCTTGTCATAGAAATCGAAGAACGTGACAACACTCTCAAGAGTTTCCTGATCGGCGGAGAATTTTGCCTCCTTTGGAGCAGCGATTCCATTTCCGATCTGAACATACAGATTTGTTTCTTTTGTGTCAATGATCAGACATTTTGAAGAGGAAAAATATTAAAAATTCGAAAATTAATCTTTAGGTTATGATACATCGAATGAAAACGAAAATTGTATCATCATTCATATGCAATACCTGTCCAATCATTTTGTCGAGAGCCTCGATTCTCTTAGCCAACGACGCCTTTTCGTCATCAAGAACACGTTTCTTGGTCTCGATAGCTTCCTTCTCCGCTCTCAAATTGATTAATCGATAAAACAGTGCTACCGTAATCAGTATTTTGATGTAGAATTGACTGGAGAACGAATTACAGCAAACTTTTCAGAGAGCAAAGATCAATATTACCTGAGTTCCTTGGCTCTTGCCGAGTCTCCTGCGCCTTCAGTTACACGACGATCGGCAACCTAAGTAGAAGAACACGATAAATGACAGATTCGGTAATCAACGAAATCAACAATCAATACCATACCGTAACTTCCTCGATTACAGCGTTTCCCTTGCCGGTGACACGCACAGAGTCATCGTTGATCGAACCGGAGACTCGCTGTAGAAAAAATCAATAGTTGAAGAGATACGGTAGGTGAAATAGGAATCGACAAGTGGCTTTTCATACCTCGATAATGACTTCGTTGAGTCCTGGCTCGAGGTCAACGACAAACTCGCGCTTCAGTTCAGCGCGATCCTCGAAGGTCGTGACCTCAAATTATTTACCTGATTACTATTCAATTTCGAAACAAGTAGCCTGGATAGAAATAACCTGAAAGGAAAATAAGAATACAAGAAAAACTATCGAAACAGGAATCTCACTTTGTTTGATACCAATAAATGCAACGATTTAAAAAAAAATCGATGCAATGATTTTTTTTTAAAAATCAGTTCTTCTGAAACTTCGTGTGAATGAACTACTTTAATGAACTACCCAATTTACATTTTACTATAATTAATTAGGTAAATGGCGTAGATGGGATACCTTTTTAAGGGAGTCCTTATCAATCTTTATGTGATGCTCGGTAGCAGACATGTTTCGTATCTGGATCGATTTATCATACTTGATTCAGTCGAAGAAAAAGAAGAAGAAAATATACGATGTATTCCAATGGTATCAAACCATTTTTAGACAAGACAAATAAATCGCTCAAATACGTTCAACACTTTATTGAACCATGGAAATATAATTTGTATTAGTTGAACATAGTTTTGAAAAAAATGTTGAAAAAACGGTATGAATTGCAATGACTTTATCTACAGAAGGAATGATTACAACAATCAGGGATAGAAACCGGCTTCTAGCAAATGGTTACTGTTATGTAGGGTTAATGTTGAGATATACGATATCGATTGATTGTAAGGGGTGAAATTATGCTTTAGTTGTCGAATTTCTCGGCGAATTCGAGTTTCTCAGCGGATGGATGATCGATTGCGTACTTCACAAGAAGAGTCTGGTTCTCGGACTGAAATTATGAAGGATTACGGTATTTATCGATCCATTGGTGACTAACCTCATATATCCACTGTGTCTAACGATCAATAATAAACAATTTGAATACCGCACCTTCTCCAGTTTGACAGTCCATTCCAGATTATTCGATGGAAGAAGTCTCACGCCAGCCTTCGGCGTGTGATTCTCACCATGATTCTCCTCGCTCACTTTCTCCATTGCCTCAGGCGAAAGAACTCTAACCTGCAAAAATCGAATACCGTAGTTTCACTTAGTTCGGTAGGTCAGATTCATATTTCGATTACCGTAGTCTTGCTCAGTTCGTCGGGTCATCTTCCTTACCTTGATCTTTTCATCGGTCGATCTCGGAATTTGCTCTTTGATAGTGAGGAGAACAGAGTCTCCACGAGTGTTCTTCACGATAATTTTTTGTTCGGTTACGGTAGATGACGATTTATTGATCAGACCGCTCTGAAAATATCGATTGAATATGATATACAATGACAACTGTAGGCTACGGCAGATAACTAAAATCAATCGATATACCTGCTCATGGAATTTGTGTGCGGGTTTGTATTCAATCTTCACAGCGGGATCGACTCCAAGAGATGAAGTGAAACGTTCTCCCGGAGATACTGCCTGAAATTAATAACTAGGGTAAGGAAAACATCTCGACTTCCACACTACCGTACCTTGATCTGAGTCTTGGCTACGAAAGCTCCATCCAAATAAATGCTGGCTTGTCCAGCCAAAAGAGGAAGAGGAGAAGAATTAATAGCAGAGGCGGTGAGGAAAGCAGATGAATTCTTGGTAGGAACCTGAACAAAATATTATCGATTGAGCTTATTCTGCACTATTTGAGCTTTGATTGGCTAAGAGACACCGAGATTACCTATCGCTGCTTTTGGAATCATCTTCCATCGGCCGTGTGGCGCTATGGATAACGCGTCTGCCTACGGAGCAGAAGATTGTAGGTTCGATCCCTACCATGGTCGCAACTTCTTGTCAAACTCATCCATGCTAATTGGCATGGAGAAATTGCGGTTAGCAATAGAAATCATGCAATTATTTATGCATTTATTAGTGTTTATTATGCAAAATTTTGTACACGACTCTCTAGCCCAATAAGCAATTCACGACTTATTTTTTAAAACTATTTCGCAAAACATGTTCAGGAGATGCTAGGTCGAATCCTCCTGTCGGCAGCTTATTTTGCAAACTTGAAAAATACTCACCGACTCGTGGACCAACTGAGGGAAGAGAGTAACGATGCCGATCGTAACCTGAAAATCGATAATTTCATTGAACTTCTTTCTTGAATTATCGATTCTTTCCTCAAAATTAATTCAATCAGAACAACTTGCTTAGCAGGTCACGTCAATGGCGCCATATTTACTTACTTTGTGGTTGGCTCCATCAGAGGGGATCGAGCAAGGTCGAGTAATGGCGAATTCAGTTGAGAGCGTCTGAGTGTTGACCTCAGCCATCTAAAAGAGAGGAATAGATCTTTGATTTTTTACTTTTGATCTTTGATCTCTAATCATTCTAAACTCACCCTGTCCATCATCATGGGAGCACACTCCTCCACAACTGCGGCACATGTCCTGCTGAGTTTTATTTATAATTTTTGGGCCTACGTTTCACGTTACAGGCTATCGATAAGGCAGGGAATTTGCACATACGTACAATGTGATTTGAAAGCATCTTTGATAAATCATGAATAACAAAATTAATTTCTTTCTGTATGATAAATTTTTGCTCAAGTTATCTATATTAAAATTTTTTTTTATAAATTCTAAATAGTACTGACTTCATCATGGCTCCACCAAATCTAGCCATCATCATTGGCTGAGGAGGGGGGCAAGGGGGAGGAGGACGGTAGAAGGAGACATCCAGAGTGCCCAGATCGGGAATGTTGCCACCCAGACAGGGACGGGCAGTGGACAGAGTCAGTTGGGCACCTGAAATCAATTAATTAGAATAAAAAAGTAATTTCAAAGTAGAACATTTACGATTAATCAATTCTTCAGTTCGATAGATAAAAATAGGTAAATAATGGATATTACGTACCCTCCCAGTCCTCGCCCGTGCACTGGTTGACGTTACCGTAGTACGACAGCTGCAATTATCGATTGATTTGTGTAACCAATACAGTATACCGACTTTCAATATTGCATAATAATGACGTAATCTTACCTGCATCTCACTCTTTCCCTCCTTGGTATCGACGCGAATGTCGTAGAACGGATGCCAGTTGGCTCCCCACACCTGGAAACCATTTGATTTTCCATCACTTGGTATTCGTTGTTATTTGATAGCCTATTGCTACATACAACTGCAGTAGTGATATTTTATAATCGAACTGATTCATATTTTTTTCAATTAACATTTTATTCATTTAGAAGCAAATACGGACCTGGTAGGTGAGTTCAAGTTCCACCTTGCCGCCTTCAGTGGAATCGAGGAGGATGGAGATCACCCTGCACAAATGGATGTTGCCTATGTTTGTAAGAGCCACAATTGGAACCATTAGTTTGGAATGAAAAAGAGAGAAGAAGAGAAACGAATGAAACTTAAATACGAAACTCCTGCTAAATTAAAAAAAACATTTTCCCCTCATTTTAGTGAAATTATTAACATTCTTATTGGAATATATAAACATTATAAAACTAGTAAGAGAATAATAATTTACTTGATGAAATCTCCATGTTCGATTTGGTTCAATTCGTGTTGTTTCACATTCAGTTCCTCCTGAGTTTTCTGAGACGCACGATCGTTCACAGACAACTTATCACGGAGCTGGAAAAAAATCTCAATTATCCTGCACTTTCATGTTTCAACCAATACATATCTTAGGAAGCTTTAGTCATTACAAGTTGGATCTTTACATTTTCATACCAAAAAATCAAAATAACTATATAGTTCCGCTGACCTCAGTGACTTGCTTGTCATAGAAATCGAAGAATGTGATAACACTCTCAAGAGTTTCCTGATCAGCAGAGAATTTGGCATCCTTTGGGGCTGCGATTCCAGTTCCAATCTAAAAAAAATAAATCGTAAAGATTCAACATAAAAAATAATGGCGGATAGGATAAATAACTCATCTACATTCGAAAGGAAATTTTGCAGCGCGAACAGAAAAAAAAAACTTGATCACATAAATTTCGTCATCCTTATGCAATCTCTCCCCACCTGTCCAATCATGGTATCGAGAGCCTCGATTCTCTTGGCGAGCGACGCCTTCTCATCATCGAGAAGACGTTTCTTCGTCTCGATAGCTTCCTTCTCCGATCTAAGCGTTTATACATCAATATAAAAGAGCTACCGTACTCCCTTTTTCGTGGTGGAACTAAAATAATGCGTCATCCTCATGTGTTCGATGGATACTAGAAAAGATTTTTTCAGAGATCAAAGATCAATATTACCTGAGCTCCTTGGCTCTTGCCGAGTCTCCAGCGCCCTCGGTCACACGACGGTCAGCAACCTGAACATAACAAATTGATAATTGAAGAATACGGTAGTAGCAATTTCCAATCGATAATCATTACAGTACCAGAACTTCCTCGATGACGGCGTTTCCCTTGCCGGTGACGCGTACAGACTCGTCGTTGAGGGAGCCAGAGACTCGCTGGAACAAAATCAATACTTGGAGAGGTAAGGTAGATCAAATAGGAATCGACAACTGGTTTTTCTTACCTCGATGATAACTTCGTTGAGTCCAGGCACGAGGTCAACGACAAACTCGCGCTTCAGCTCAGCGCGATCCTCGAAGGTCGTGACCTCAAATTAATTTCAGTTTTTATTATTATTCGAGATGGCATGGATTTAATTGCATAGTAATAAAAAAGGGAACATAATATGCATCATTGAAACCCGAATTTCACAGTTCTTTCTTTTAAGAGAAGTTCGAGCAACAGACTCTCTCAAAATGGGCAATTATGCAGAAATTTCGTGTGAATACAGGACGATTCTACATAATTCACTGAATTAAATTTTATATTTGCAAAAAAAAGAAGTACCTTCTTCAGGGAGTCCTTCTCAATCTTGATGCGATGCTCAGTAGCAGACATGTTTCGTATCTGAAAGTAGAGCGAAATTTGTCACAGTGGTAAATTAAATTAGAGCGGGTGCAACGGTCGAAAGAAGATGCGTTTTATAGGGCGGCTGGGTTTGAACTTTAACAAAAAAGAAGCAATTGGACGAACACAAATTACGAAACCGGGCGGAAATTATTGAGATATCGCAGTGGACTCGAACCACTGTTCAGCAAAAAAAAAATGAACGAAAACAAAGTTGAAAGCTTTATACAATCCGTAGCCTAGTGTCGAATGTAAATGTAGATCATGAACCGGGGTATGCCAACAACAATATTGATTAGATCAGAAAGCAATAAATAAGTCACAGTCGCTTGCGAGGGGGTTCCCTTGAGATTACGGTAGGTGTGTCAAAGATTATCGATTGATTATGGTGGGGATACGGTGGGCTATCGATTGATTCAGTTGAATCGCTCGGCGAACTCGATCTTCTCGGAGGAGGGATGCTCGACGGCGTGCTTGAAGAGCAGCGTCTGACTGGCTCCCTGAAAATCGATAGTTACAGTACTCTGTTTTAGATACAGTGCTACTTACTGTAACTTTTCGCGATTCGCGTGGACCTTCAAAACGGGAAAAGTGTACTATTTCATACTTTAACCGTAACCTTACCCGACTCGTTATCAAATAATGCAAATAGTTTCTTCGATTTCAGTAGATCGATAAATGACAGAATACAGTACCTTCTCCAGCTTCACAGTCCATTCCAGGTTGTTTGAGGGCAGAAGTCTGACTCCAGCCTTGGGAGTGTGGTCCCCGTTCATGAGATGCTCCTCGCTCACTTTCTCCATTGCCTCGGGCGAGATCACCTTCACCTGCAAATCGATTACCGTAATCTAACGTAGTTCAGTAGGTGATTCGGGAGGTAAATTTCCGATTTTAATGAGCTGGGGAGACATGTATCATTTTAAAAAATGATGTGAAGAGAAGTAAACCAAATGAAACTAGCAGGGATGTGTTGAGGTTAAATACACTACGCTCTATGCGTACACTACGCTCTATGCATAGTTCTGCAGGTTCGGTCCAGGGGGACCTCGGTAGCTTGCTTCAGGTACGGTCCAGGGGGATCTCGGTAGCTTGCTTCAGGTACGGTCCAGGGGGACCTCGGTAGCTTGCTTCAGGTACGGTCCAGGGGGACCTCGGTAGCTTGCTTCAGGTACGGTCCAGGGGGAGCTCAGTTGCCGGTTCTAAGTACGGTCCAGGAGAGCTTAGGATGTTGGGGACTGTAAATCGCTACAAAGAGTGCTGGCTATTTCCGTTGCAAAAGGCTCGTGAGGCTGAGAGCGATCGAAAAAAGTTGCCACTACGCCACACGGAGCCACGAAGTGGCGTAGTGGCAACTTTTTTCGATCGCTCTCAGCCTCACGAGCCTTTCACAACGGAAACGCAGGATACAGTGCGTTCAGAACTTTTAGAACAATTTCAGAGACGTTTCCTGTGATCCCCTACGCTCTCTGAATAATTTTGGAAGTTTTCGAAATTTTCGATTTTTTCACGTTAAAACGTGTTAGAACATGTTCAGACACGTTTGTGACATCGCAAAACACTTTTCCCGCGATTCTCCACGCTCCCCGGTTCATTTGGGAACTTTTTGAAATTTTCGATTTTTCACGTTAAAACATGTTAGAACACGTTCAGACACGTTTCTGACATCGCAAAACACTTTTCCTGTGATCCCCTACACTCTGCGCATCAATTGGACACTTTTTGAAATTTTCGATTTTTCACGTTAAAACTCGGCAAAACAGGTGAAAACGTGTTTCACGATACTCGTGTCAGGGCGCATTCTGGCACTTGCGAAAAATGCGGCAAAAGGTTTGCCCGCGGCGGGGGTCGAACCTGGGGGTCTCGGATTCAAAGTCTGACGCTTTATCCACTTGGCTATGAAATTAGCGGATTTTTATTTTGAAATTTTGAAAGGTTTTCTGAGCAGTTATCATATGCAAAAGGTTCTGAGAAGATTGCGCAAATTTGAAGCGATTTATGGCGAAAATGAAAAAATTTCCGTCACGCTGCAACAAAAAAAAACATACAGACAGACAGACAGACAGACAGACACAATCATTTCCTATAAGTGGAGGAACATATCCGCATCACTAGATCTATTTGGTTCGCAAAACTAAACAACATGTGGAATCGTTGAAAGGTGCGGGATGCAATAATATTTTTAACAATTTAAAATCTTATTATTAAATTTATTACCACTAAATCACATAATAACCTTACCTTGATTTTGTCGTCGGTCGATCTCGGAATCTGCTCTCTAATTGTAAGCAAAACTGCGTCTCCTCTGGTGTTCTTGACGACAATCTTCTGCTCCGTTACGGTAGACGACCACTTGGTGAGCATGCCGGTCTGGAATACGATAGGCAAGTTAATCTATCGTCAACTGACTTTTAGCTTACCTGCTCGTGGAATTTGTGGGCGGGTTTGTACTCAATCTTCACAGCGGGATCGACTCCAAGAGATGAAGTGAAACGTTCGCCCGGAGATACTGCCTGAAAGTTTCTCCTTGTTCGAAATGTCACAAACTATTGAGGAGGAATCAATATACAATATACTACTGTAGCCTACAGAATCGATACCATATGCCCAATTACCGTACCTTGATCTGGGTCTTGGCGACGAATGCGCCATCCAGATACACTGAGGCGTGGCCGGGCAGCAGGGGCAGAGACGAAGTATTGATTGCAGAGGCAGTGAGGAAGGCGGAGGCATTCTTGGTAGGAACCTGAATTATTGATTGGTATTTTTAACTTGTTATTGATTTTTGTTCCCAAGATTTTGTTCTGGGAGCAAGCAAGGCAGGAATACAGACGTGCTCAATCAGTTTTGGCGAATGCGTAAGGTGATTTGTGAATATTTTTTATAGAATGAATGCGAGAATTAGGTTTCAGAATCAATAAATCTCGATTCGCTGAGTCAAGTGGTAGTGAGAATGTTGGAAAGGTAAAGGATCTGATGTTGGAAAAGGGATTTTCAAAAAAAAGAACATTTTGTGCCCCTCCTAGTAAATTAGGAAAAACAAAAAAAATATATTATATCTTACCGATTCGTGGACCAGTTGGGGATTGAGCGTAACGATGCCGATCGTGACCTGGAAAAAACATTCCGTTTCTTATTCTTACGAAAACTCATTACTATACCGTATCCACAGTTTGGGGTAATTGTTGATCGTATTCATAAATCAATAATCAGCTACCGTACCTTGTGGACGGCGCCGTCAGAGGGAATCGAGCAGGGACGAGTGATGGCGAACTCCGTAGCTAACACTTGCTCGTTCACAGTGGCAATCTGAAATACAGTGAAATATACGACACTGCTCATAGATATGCCATTTATTGCATCATCATTACGCAATAGCGGACTCACTCTGGCGGCCATAGGCGGCGCTGCGTAGGAGACAGCGTCAGAACATTCGGATCTCGCGAACAGAGACTTCCTGAAAGAATTTAATAAAAGAAATAGAAGATTCAAAATGCTAAATGGATCGATATTTAGGCAATACACGATTTATTACTGTGTTACGACAATGATTAGATAGTGCGAGCAACAGTAATTAAAGAAGGAGTGAAGGGAATATTTTCGTGAGTAAAGTGACAACAGACCTCGATTGCTTCCCTCAACGATAAGACATCCCCGAAATTTCAAATCTCTAGTTCGAAAACTGACAAGATATGCGCGCGCAAAGTTTACGTGATGATCAGGGATGATCAGGCAAGACCAGGGAAAGGGCTGGAAAATCTCTAATTGAGCTGCATAATCCCTTAACTCTCGCTCGTTACCCCGTGTGTACGATTTGAATGCTCTCTTCCCCTCTCTTTTCTCCACCCTGTCAACCCCGTCTCGTGTAATCTGTGCTTCCCTATTTTACATGACCCTTGGCGGGAGGACAATCCCTGTCAGTCCTCCCTGGACATGTTAGAGTCTCTGAAGTAGCACTTCCTGTGTTTACCGAGCTCTTACAGTAGTTACATTGCAGTTACAGGGACTTCCAGCTGGGAACCTTTCCCTTCACTCCTTCTTTAAGCCATATGAGAAAGATGAACTTGCATCATTACTAGGCAATCGTGTTCGCAAGGTCGATAGAGTTTTCTAGTCAAAGAATGGCTCACCTCTGCATTTGCGGGGCGCCGTAGCCTCCGTAAGAATTGGATGAAACAGTGTTAAAGAGGGGAACTGGGGGCCGGTAGAAGGAGACATCGAGCGTCCCCAGATCGGGAATGTTGCCTCCCTGGCACGGACGGGCAGTCGACAGGGTCAGCTTGGCGCCTGGAATCGATCATTTTATCGATCGATTTCAACTCTTTAGTAGAGACCGCCAAAACTATAGAAATGATTGAAACATATGAGAGGAATCGCGAGAGACTCGAGCTCATCGGTCATGGCCGGGACATAGAAATTTATGATTTTTAATTTGACTGAAAACATAGCACAATGTACTACAAACATCCCTCTATCGAATAGCGTTTTCAGAATTATTTTTAAAAATTTCGTTTTCGCGTGAAACACAAATCAACCTGGTGAGTCTGGAACTAATTCGAGAAATAGTAAAGTTTGGAAAATCATAAATTTCTTCAAAGTGAAGATAGAAATCCACAGTTTGGTGTGTTAGATAGATAAATGACCTGGCTTGTTTACCAACTGCTCGATGTCATTCCTGGTTCATGCGCCGATACGGGGTGGTCGCTTTTGCAAAAGTTGAGCTAATTTTTTTTTAAAGTCAAAACGGCTGGTTCACTCTAAGAGATGTTCTGGTGAACATTGTTAGTACTAACCATATTGTAAAAAATGAGCGGAATCGGGCCATGCATTCTAAAGATACTCGTATTTTTGTCAGGTCGGTCACATATAATTAATGGCCGCGAACATCAATTGTGGCCCATTTGTGGTGAAAACTATCGCAAACTATACAAAAACAATATTTATTTTCTTTGTGGCATTTTTATTGATTGATTTTTCGAGTAGAAAAATAGGAAAAAAATCAGCGTCGATTTTTGGATTTGCGGTATTTCGATTATTTCGAAGTCTGTATGTTTCTTATTAGGTTTCATATTATTAGTTATGAACGCTGGTGTAAGATGTTTCTGTAATTCCTTCAGCAAATATATTTTGCCCACTTAACCTACACCTAAAATGCAAAATTTGTCTTCCACTATTAGAACAGGTTCAATTCCTTCCATACTTCATCATGGAATTCCTCATTATAGGTAGACCAATTTCCTTTTTGAAAGTGAACGGCTATCTGTTCGTAGAAAAGAGTTACAGAGCCTAGAAAATTGATTATAATGCGAAAAGCGCGTGCTCTAGCTTCTCTAGCACTCTCTCAATTCCCCACGCTCTCTCGCCTGGGTTCGGACCCCGAGCAGGGCAGAAATCTTTTGCAAAGACTCCTCTGATTCACCATCAATGTTTGTGGAGTCAATTCACGCTATTTCGATAACACAGAAGGTTTGCAAAAGATTTCTGCCCTGCTCGGGGTCCGAACCCAGGCGAGAGAGCGTGGGGAATTGAGAGAGTGCTAGAGAAGCTAGAGCACGCGCTTTTCGCATTATAATCAATTTTCTAGGCTCTGTAACTCTTTTCTACGAACAGATAGCCGTTCACTTTCAAAAAGGAAATTGGTCTACCTATAATGAGGAATTCCATGATGAAGTATGGAAGGAATTGAACCTGTTCTAACAGTGGAAGACAAATTTCGCATTTTAGGTGTAGGTTAAGTGGGCAAAATATATTTGCTGAAGGAATTACAGAAACATCTTGCACCAGCGTTCATAACTAATAATATGAAACCTAATAAGAAACATACAGACTTCGAAATAATCGAAATACCGCAAATCCAAAAATCGACGCCGATTTTTTTCCTATTTTTTTACTCGAAAAATCAATCAATAAAAATGCCACAAAGAACATAAATATTGTTTTTGTATAGTTTGCGATAGTTTTCACCACAAATGGGCCACAATTGATGTTCGCGGCCATTAATTATATGTGACCGACCTGACAAAAATACGAGTATCTTTAGAATGCATGGCCCGATTCCGCTCATTTTTACAATATGGTTAGTACTAACAATGTTCACCAGAACATCTCTTAGAGTGAACCAGCCGTTTTGACTTTTAAGAAAATTAGCTCAACTTTTGCAAAAGCGACCACCCCGTATCGGCGCATGAACCAGGAATGACATCGAGCAGTTGGTAAACAAGCCAGGTCATTTATCTATCTAACACACCAAACTGTGGATTTCTATCTTCACTTTGAAGAAATTTATGATTTTCCAAACTTTACTATTTCTCGAATTAGTTCCCGACTCACCAGGTTGATTTGTGTTTCACGCGAAAACGAAATTTTTAAAAATAATTCTGAAAACGCTATTCGATAGAGGGATGTTTGTAGTACATTGTGCTATGTTTTCAGTCCGCCAGCCATTTTCAATCTGGGCAATTGAAATGAATGGGAGACATTTTCAATCGTATAGATTTGAGAACAATGGTTCTATCGACAAACCAATAGATTGACTGATTTAAATATAGTTTTCATCAATGATTTGCCGGTCTCTAGTCTTCAGGCACTTAGTAAATTGAAAAAAAATCAATTGAAAGAAAAAAAATAAAAATTCTTACCCTCCCAGTCCTCGCTGGTGTTCTGGTTCACGTTGGCGAAGTAGGACAGCTGAATAAATTAATATTTAAAATTCATTTAAAAACCAATAAATTGATTGCCTAATAATAACGTAGCATATTCCTGCTGTCATATTGCCAAAACTTCTATTTATTACCTAATGATGACGCAATATCTCACCTGCATATCAGTCTTGCCCTCTTTTGTCTCCACTCGCATGTCGTAGAACGGCGTCCAGTTGGCCCCCCACACCTGACAAATTTAATCGATAATTATAAACAATTATGGTAAATAGCTTAATTAATTCTTACCTGGTAAATGACTTCGAGGGTGACCGATCCAGCAGCAGTTGCTTCAAGAAGAACAATGATGTTCCTGGCAAATTCATCGATTACGTAGTGATGACGCAATCCTCCTCAGAGTTTATACAATCGATGTTGCCTAGTCATGACGCTAACCGTATTTTGTCTTTTTTCTGCCATAACCCGATAATGGCTACCGTACCCTACAGTACTACTCACTTGCTGTACTCTCCATTATCGATCACCGACAGTTCATGCTCCTTCACTGCAATCAGTCCCGACAGTCGTTCGATCTCCTTTGACGCCAGACGGTAATCGTCTCGTAGCTGCAAGTAATCATTACGTTTATGGAAAGTTTCATCATCGTGTGGCGCCGTGTGGCGCAATGGATAACGCGTCTGCCTACGGAGCAGAAGATTGTAGGTTCGATCCCTACCATGGTCGCAACTTTTCGCTGATTTTTTTTGTTGGCTTGACTTATTGAAATATATGTTCAGGCTCCGATCAGGTAACGACTACCGTATTGTGCCTGGGTACCGTACTTTAGTAACTTGCTGGTCGTAGAATCCGAAGAAGGTGGTGACACTGTCGAGAGTAGCCTGATCGGCAGTGAACTTAGCCTCCTTAGGAGCGGCGATTCCCGTTCCAATCTGAATTTATATCAATTTATTCATTTCAGAATCAATCAATTTGCACGGCGTTTTGGCGGGAACAATTTTGAACGGCTCTCGTAAATTCCCTTGGCAAAATGCCAGTACACAGGCTCACTTTCTCTCCTCTCTCGCTGACCCCTTCCCATGACTCTCTTTTGATCTACCTCTCTCCTACACCCCCTGCAAAATGCCGTGATTTGTGATACTACCGGAAACACATTCCTTTTATCAGCCATCATTGCACACACATGAGAATTCCATTCGGGTGTCGTAACACTGTTCGACAGTCCGCTACCATTATCCGCTACCGTACCCATGTACCGTACTCCTCACCTGATTGATCATGGTATCGAGAGCGCCGATTCTCCTCTGGATGCTGCCCTGCTCGTGTTCCACCTTCTGTCGCATGATCTCCAGCTCCTCCTTAATTAGTATCGATTTTAATTAATTAGTTTCGCTTATGTTTTACGTGTATCTAGAGTTCAACAGAAACGAAGGGCCAATAATGCGTTTTGATTGGCACGGAGAAACCGCGGTCACCTAACGCTGCTTTAATTATCACCTACCATCGGCCCTGTGGCGCAATGGATAACGCGTCTGCCTACGGAGCAGAAGATTGTAGGTTCGATCCCTACCATGGTCGCAACTTTTTGTCAGGCTGATCCATGATATTTGAGTTTTGATTGACATGGAGAGACCGGCGTTACCTATCGTTGCTTTTAGAATCACCTCCCATCGGCCGTGTGGCGCAATGGATAACGCGTCTGCCTACGGAGCAGAAGATTGTAGGTTCGATCCCTACCATGGTCGCAACTTTTTGCTCATTTATATTTCATATTGCGGAATGAATACAAACTTAGATCAAACTTAGGAGAGTAGTCAATACATTTTTGGTAGTAATCAATACATATCGCTTACGGTAACTCTACAATACCTTCTCTTTCCTGATCACGGCGGCACGCTCTGAGTCGCCGGAGCCCTTGACAACACGTCGATGAGCCACCTGCAGAAGAGTTACTGTTAAAGTAGTGTAGACAACTAATTGGGCACTTTATTCCCCGCTTGTTATTAGATTCTTTGCATTACAGTAGTTCTTGGTAACTAAAGATTACGGTAACTATTGGATACTGTAGATTACGGTAACTGCCTACCGTACCTGGACTTCCTCGATGACGGCGTTTCCTCGGCCGGTGACGCGCACCGACTCATCGTTGACTTGCTGCGAGATTGCCTGAGAAAACATGATTGAACTCTCTAAACTTTCCTCGTTTCGCACACTCTCTCGACCTGCCTGACCATGAGCAATCGCAAAATCACTAAATAGCAATTTGAGGCGCCGCCAAACCGGAATCGATACTTCCCAAACTCCAAGAGGTGAGGGAAACTCTCATATCTCCCCTAACAACCACTGAATCACTGGGGCAACACGGAAAGGAGTCGTTTTCTCTTTCTCTCTCTCTCTCTCTCTACCCGCTTTTCCCTTGTGATCTGTCGGCACTTTGGTCCGAGATTAGTCACCACCCCACTTGTTACTCCCTCAGTGATCACGACCAACAAAACACTCCATCCAATTTCAGTCAGAAACAGCAATCGTGCAGGGGAAATTTCAGAGAGCAAAGAAGGGAAAAGAAATCCCATTCAACTCGTTTCTCCCTTTTTTTTCCTCCTCCCTCGATTCTATACATTTTGATCAATACACAAGAGCGATGCCGTGTTAGGCAAACAACAAAATTCCGTGATTTCACAATATATTTCGCAGTCAATCCTCCCATGTTTTCGAAAAGGTAGACTGACTAATCGATATCTGGCTGGCTACCGTATACCTCGATGTTGACTTCGTTGAGTCCCGGCACGACGGCCACCGTAAACTCGCGCTTCAGCTCGGCACGGTCGTTGAAGACGGTGACCTGAAATCGATTTTTGGATCTGGAAAATGTGATAAATCAATAATCGATTCGGGTAAAACGGTCGACGATTCATGTGAACAGCCTCGAGTTTCGGAGAAAACAGATATCTCCTTCCCCTCCTCAAACTCGACACTTTTTGTCTGTTCCCATTCCGCTTTCTCTCTCTACTCTCCTCTCTCCTCTCTCGAATTTCGAGTGCTTAAGAGTTCAGCGCTATTTCACTGAGGTTCCCTCGTTCGCTAAATATCTCTCTACCTCTAGAAAAAGAGAGGAGGTGATCAAGGAACCGCGAAAAGATCGGTGACCTACCTTCTTGAGCGAGTCCTTCTCGACTCTGAACGTGTGCTGAGTGACCTCGGACATGATTCTGAATTATAAAAGATGTTTCCGTAACAGTGAACCTCGAATGATAATGATTAGCGAAGCGTACGAGAAACTAATGAACCACCGGTGAAACACAACTGCGAATGGTGAAGCGAGAGAAGAGAGAAAGGGGACAAAGATTCACAACAGAGAACAACACTGATGAGAAGCACGTGTGTGCTAGAGTGAAGGGAAGAATGTTATGTGGAAATATTTGCGAAACTCAGCAGAAATAAAATGGGTTGTGAAAGTGAAATTCTGCAAAACACGGGGTAAACAAGGAAATGACGGCAGATGCAGGCGAGATTTAGAGACAAAGAGAAAAAGGGAGGATAGATAGTCAAAATGTGGCGTTTTCTCGTATAAACAGTCAAAATTCTGATGAAAGAAGCGAATTTCGCCATCAATAAGTGCTGAAACCAATTGAAAAGCGCATCTAAACTTGACATGTGACGACGATGTGAAACGCGCCTGGGAAAGTGGAGGGTAAGCCATTCGTTCTTCCTCTTTTATGTTGGGCCGGGCGAGGTTTGAGAGGAGAGAGAAGAGGAGAAATGGAGAGAGACGAGAGACGAGAAGGGGGAATTGGGAAAGCGAGGGAGAGCTAGAGAACTGAAGGAAAGGGGAGAAATAACGACTCGCCGCGTGGTGAGTCACTCCTATTCTCTGATGCAGAAGTGTGGAGAAATGGATATAGCGAGCGTGATCTCTTGATTATTTGGCAGTTAAAATATAGTGCAACATGTCTGAGCAACCTCTCAGACCTAGCTATTTTTGACGAATTCTTAACGAAAAAGAGCCGGAAAATAGTCGAGAATAGAGATAAAAGGGGGAAACGCCTTCATAGCGCACTATTGTCAGGGACAAACAGAAAGCTCACGGCGCTTGAAAAGGCGAAAAAAACATATCAGTCAATGCGGCTGTGAGATAATTCTCTACAGGCAAACATCTTCTTCCCTGTCGCAAAGATACGTCAAAGCGTAATGTCAGACATTTGTCAAGAATGCGACCTATCGTCATCCAAAAAAAGTGAATTTCGCAAGAATCTCTCTATAAGAGCTGTCAAACGTATCAAATAGATATATCAAGCCCAAGCTTTCATGAGTATCAAGAGCGAATGCCGCGCCCATTCAAGCACCGGCGGCATCCGCCCTTATCTGGTGGATGATGTGAGTAACCCACGCGGAATGACTCGCCGGAGAAAGGAGGAAAGTCATAACTGCATCGATCAGCACTGGCACTGAGCAAGCGACGCCAACGACATTGGGGGATACTTGAAAGAGGAAAAGAATAAAATTTTTATAAAATTGACTTAATGGTTCCAAACATTTTGATGGACATGACAGAGTCCGAAATTATTGTTCCATTCATTACGTTTTAAGATGCGGAGAATACAGATGGTACGACTTTTCTCTTCAATTGATTAACCCAGAGGGAGACATCCTTATATTTTCAAAAAAAAATTTCCCAAACAAATCCTGGAAACATCTTGCTCGTATGTGAAACACCAAAAATGTGCAATTATCATTTTCAGATGGCTCCAGCAACATTCATCTCAGAAACTAGCACTTCTATCTATAAGCACTCACATGCAACTCTTTAAAATGTTCTCATCTCACGCGATCATTTTGCCGACTGCCTCAATACACTTCCTCCAGTGCTACGAGTGTTATCTAATCAGATAGCAACGCATCTCATGGTTGCACACTATCAGTAAGATTAGATAACAATACAATAGCTCCCCAATCCAATCTCATTCGTCTACCGATCTTCTGACCCGGGTTCAGCTCAGTCCCAAGTCCAGCTACGTTGTGTCACTACGCTCAGTGATCACACGAATAAAAAGTTCGTTGATAAGGTGAATCGAATGTTTCCCGAGAGAGCGAGCACGCTGTTATCGCGGTCATTTTGCACACCGATGTGTTAGCCATCGATTCCATGTTCTCAAGAACTATCGCTTCTTTTTTCTCTTCCCGAATCGGTTTCCCATCTTCATATAAATATTACCACGCCGATGTTCATCTGAATTGCATACCCAATAGAGCTGGATGCTACTGATTGACACATATCTCTTTTCAATCATCAGGGAACCATGCTATCCTCTCTCCGTCGGTTCTCAACCGCCACCGTTCCCTCCTCCTCCACATACGATGCCATCATCGTCGGCGGAGGACACAATGGACTCACTGCAGTGAGTTTCCACACTATCCATTTATCTATTTTCTAGAGATGAATTCATTGGACAGTTCATTAAATAGTTATTGTAATGTTATGATTTTGTGCAAGATACTAATGAATACAGGCAGCGTATCTCGCCAAGGCGGGCAAGAAGGTGGTCGTGCTGGAGCGACGACACGTTCTCGGAGGCGCCGCAATTACAGAGGAGATCGTGCCCGGTGAGAATAAGTACATTGATTCAAAGATAAGCTCTCATTTTGTAAAGTGTGATTGACACGCATTTGCTGAATAGTGAGGAAAAGAGACTACTGACGTTGTAACGTCGACATTGCGGGTATCAAAAAATATATCAAGAACGTTTTGCAGGTTTCCGCTTCTCTCGTGCCTCCTACCTGTTGTCCCTCCTCCGACCAGTGATCATCGAGGAGTTGAAGCTGAAGGAGCACGGACTAAGATACCACATTAGAAATCCGAACTCGTTCACGCCAATCAGGTAGATCCAATGCAATGTGTCTCAGCTAGCGATAATATGCTTTACTCGCTTTTCTTCGCTCGCTAGTGATATCAAGGTCTTCTCAGAAATTCCAACAATTCATTGCTGCTCGGTCTCGACATGAAGAAGAATCAGGAGGAGATCGCCAAGTTTTCCAAGGCAGACGCCGAGGTAAATAATAGAAGAAGAATCCGAACTAGTCAATCTTGGTCTAACTTTGCGAATTGGAGAATGTAGAAGAGCTTCGTGTTCAAAGAATGTATCGTACGCCAATAACACTCTGTACAAAGGTGTGGCACTGTGTGGTACAGTGTGGCACTTTTTGGCACTTTTTGACACTTTCTGATTTTCACCTCAAAAGAAGCTAATTTTGTGGCATATCTTGTTACTAACTGTTTCCTATCTCACTTTCCTCCAACATACCACAAAAAAAGTAAAATTATTGAATTAAAATAATGAATTTAGAATGGTTCAATAGCTTCGTTCAAAATTAAAATCAGTTATCAATCGCGCCTCTTTGAAGCGCCTATTACGGTATTAGGGGTGATTGATAACTGATTATATTTTTCGACCTTTTTTTGACCCCGCAGTTAAACCATTTAAAATTCGTTATTTTAATTCATTAATTTTATTTTTTTGTGCAATCATGGCGGAAAATGAGATAGGAGACAGTTTGTAACAATATATGCCTCAAAATTAGCTTCTTTTGAGGTGAAAATCAGAAAGTGTCAAAAAGTGCCAAAAAGTGCCACACCTTTGTACAGAGTGTTATTGGCGTACGATATAAAATGTGATTTGGAAGATGCAGATAAGTCTCTAGTGTCATTGCAGAACTATCCCAAGTACGAGCACGCTATGGGCCGCATCGTCAACTGCCTGGAGAAGCTGATGGACGTGGCGCCGCTCGACGTCCACCATCCATCGACCATCCATCGAGTCAAGAGACTGATGGAACTGTACAAAATTGGTGTGTTTCTTCACATACTTGTTCAATCAGAGCTCAGAAGGACTTTGGTAGTCGGAGAAATCAAAAGATGTTTCGTATCGAATGTGTGACAAAACGAGTAGTCGAGAACATTCAGTGTCGCCTCTCGGTTTGAAAGGCGCTCTGGACCTCTACGAGCTGATGACTGCGCCCATATCGAAGGTACATTTTCCTTTGACTAAATGATGATCTTCGTCACGCGCAAAGAAGGAATGAAAAAATAAGATTTGCATCAAGTTTCAGGAACTCCCAGATACTAATCGATTATTCAGGTGATGGATAAGTGGTTCGAGAGCGACGTTCTCAAAGCAACTCTTGGAACTGACGGCGTCATCGGATTCGGCGCATCGCCCTACGATGCGGGCACTGGGTATTATTGTGTTTCAAGCATCGGAGAAAGTAGGATGAACAGTCGGAGAAGTGATAAACATCACAGACTTTTCATTAAAAAAAGAACTTTAAAAGTGGATAAATATAAAAGGTGTAAACGAATAAATGTAGGTACGTCTTGCTGCATCACGTTCTCGGTGGGCTGGATGGGCAGAGTGGTGCGTGGGGATACGTGTATGTTCATTAATGCTCGATACGAATATATTATTATAACTCTAAGCGGTGATGAAGTTCGTCGCAGTTTCGAAATTCGACAAGTTATATCCAGTGGGTGTTTCAGATATGGCGGCATGGGCGCCGTAGCACAGGCGATTGCTTCAGCAGCGAGAGCCGCCGGAGCGGAACTCGTCACAGAGACGGTAATCATTTCACACTTTCGTTATGCTCTATGCGCTGACTCCAACCATCAGAAATGAACACGATTTGCTCTAGCGGAGCAATTATCTGGGAGCAAACAATGGTCACTAAACAAGCAACTACTCATTATCTCAACACTCCGAGATGAACACGCGTGACTCAGCAAAACTAGTATATGATAATAGATCGATTCTGATCCTTCTTTTTCCACAGCACGTGGATGAGATTCTCACTGAGGGCGATGCAGTGAAGGGTGTGAGAGTGGGAGCGAAGGAGTTCCACGCGCCCATCGTCCTCGCCGGAACGACGCCCAAAGTCGCTTTTCTCGATTTGATGAAGAAGGTGAGCTTCTTCCCAAACTCATAGATAAAGCATCATTGCCTACATTTCCTGGTTATTACAAACAAATAAACAGCACAACGTTGAATTTTCAGGACGCGCTTCCAGCAGCTTTCCGTCAGTCCATCAAAGCCATCGATTACGCTTCGCCCGTGACAAAGATCAATGGTGAGTTTGGAGCGGCGCATCAGTTTTCTGTGTTCTCATCGTAAAACAAATCTCATTCCAGTGGCAGTCAAGGAACTACCTAACTTCCTCTGTCGGCCTTCGATCAGCAGCGAGCCGATGCCTCACCATAAGGTATTCTTGATTTATCTTTATCGGGCATCATCCGTTATATAATATTTCTCCTCCGACAGCCCGAAACATCGATTAGTTTTTTAGTGTGTATTTTTCATCAAATACCTATGATCGTGCCTATGAACATACCTATGATCGTCTCTTATCAGACCACGGTGCACATGAACTGCGAGAATATGCAAGTTGTCGATGACGCCACTCGCGACTACAGAGCTGGCATGCCAAGTAGAAGGTAACAGTCTGTTTTAATATGATAGCTTACAGGGTTAGTATTATTTTTTAATTTTGTTTTTTAATCTCATTGTTTCTCAAATTGTCCTTACAAAGAAATCATGGCAGACCGATCATCGAGATGACTATTCCATCGGTCGTCGACAGATCAATTGTGGATGGAGATGGACACGTCGTTCTCCTCTTCACCCAGTACACGCCCTTCACGCGATCGGACGGAGAATGGACGGAGGAGAGAAAAGCAGAGTACGCCAAGACAGGCGAGCGATTATACTGTTCATCTATATAACGACACTAACACTAACTGCAACTTTATTTATCACAAACTACTCCCGAAACTAAACGGATAATAAAAGCGTGACGAAGAGGGGTGGTTTCAACTGTGGTAGAGTGCGCGCTCGTAGCGGATGCTGGTACGTTCGTTATCAGCTGCCATCACACTACGAATTTCGTCATCCGTGAGACCAATGATACTGGAGAGGTATAAATTATCCCCATCTCTTATCTACACGAGAACCCGTATCTATTAAAAAAAACAATACCAAATGGTGTCCCGAGTCTGCCAGCATCGAATTGCAGCGGACACGAGAAATCCGAAGGCAGTTGCGAGATTCAGTGAGCACGCAAAGTTCACGAGCGCGAGCCACAACGAGATCTGACAAAATCAGCACACCATTTCTTGGTGAATGGATGAGCTACATTTGTATCAAATCATCGACGAAGGAGCTGTTCGCACCTGTCCATGTATCATGTATTCGGGCTTGACGGGTGAGTGGGCGGCGCCTATTCCCTGAAGACCTGTCCATAGAAGGACCGAGCCGAGCGACCAGCTCTTGCCAGATTCAAGATGGACGAACGTTGCCGCTGAAGCTATCCTTAGACAAACCCACGTAGGTGTGTACTTACCCTGTGCCCATGTTGCGACAAGAGCAGCAGCTGCGGCAGCAAGGGCGATCCACTCTTTGATCACCGTACGGCGAACATAGTCGGGCGTCCTTTGCAAAAGAACCTAACAGTGACTAACAAAATTGCTCACTCTCTGGACGTATGGCCGTGAAGACCTAGAGCGTAGTACAGTACAGTGTATAGCACACGCTGGTAGACTGTGATCATCGAGGCTGAGAATTGATGAAGTAATAAACTCGCGTTCTGGTTTTAGTATACCACAAATGATGGTGGCGGGAACGAATCCACTGGCGATGACCAATGTGCCGAGGTACATCGACTTGCTGTCGGGGTCTGAGCGGAAGATTTGGGAACCAGCGAGAGGAAAACGTACATCGAGCAATGTCATTGTCGAGGAGCATAATATTCTCCAAGAAAATCGCCCTCGCGTTAGACTCGAACCATCTAGAAGAGATAGCATACGCAATTTTACGTAAATCGTTACCGTTGAGGAAAAGTAGAGGGTGAGCTATCGACGAAAGACTGGTTAGGAAATGAAGCGACAGAATAGAGGCGGACCATGTCTGTGAATAAAGGGTTGAGCTAGAAACAAACAATAGGTCTCGCATTCCGTCTCGGATCTGCTGGTATTGGTCAGCATTCCCACGCGATCCATCTTCACAGCATGCCAGTGCAGATTAGTATAAAGCTTGGCTCGAGTCTTATAATCTTTCACGTTTATAATGCAAAGATAGCAAAGAGATCACCTTCATCGCTCCTTCATAATCAACCTGCTCCCCTCTCCATGCATTTTCAAGGATTCCTCTTAAAGGAATGATCGGCAAAGTATGGAGAAAATCACTCACGATGGCAGGTACCAAACAGCAACAATCATCAGTGAAGCGGTGACTATAGTACCAGTAATTTGAGATGCGAGGCCCATCTTGAGGGGAAGAAGTAACTGAATTCGGGGGCCTTCTCTCTTGAAGGGGTTAATGGTTGCCCGGAAACGCTCACAGAATCAGCGCTGCACGACTAATTCATGTCAGTCTCGAAGCGAGACGACTTGCTTACTGATCTCCATTGCGAAAATCGATGCGTTGGACTACTTTAAAAGATTTATGTATTGCAGTCTTCTCTCAAATCGATGAGTACGCTCCGAACTTCTCGTCTTCGATCATCGGCCATGAGGTGCTCACTCCACCCGATCTCGAGAAGACATTCGGACTCACCGGAGGCGTAAGTTCTTCTTTTTTCATTAATACATCACAACAATTTTACGAATGAAACTTGACTTTTGTTCTATCTAGTTGCCGCAACGGCTCACAATTCTCAATAACTATTCCACATGTCGTTTTCGACATTAACATTTGATCTCTCCAGAACATCTTCCACGGTTCAATGTCGATGGACCAGCTTTACTGGGCACGCCCGGCGCCCGGCCACTCCAATTTCTCCACTCCCGTGAAGGGACTCTATCTGTGCGGCAGCGGAGCCCATCCCGGTTAGCAAACAGATACCAGTTCCATGTATCAGATGCGGAGACGGAATGCTTTGTTTTCTGTTATGCGTATTCTTCTTTTCAAAACTAAATGTATAGTAATGGTGATTATATTAAAGGTGGCGGAGTCTGCGGTGCACCCGGTCGTCTCGCATCTCAGGCAGTGTTGCAGAAGTAATTTGCACGTGTATAAATCTCTCGCATTGCATTAATAAATTAACTAATTAATTTTGTTTTGATCGCAAGATTTAGATAATCAGAGGTTAAGATGTTGTATAACTTTCTCTATGACATCGCAAAAGTGATCAATGATTGCAATCGAATTCTTATCAATTTTTACATACGTATTGTAGCCAGCTAACTGTTGATAACAAAGTCTCGCGTATCTCTCACTATCAGAAAAGTAAGCGTTTCCAGAAGCGGATTATTCACACCTCTCTCATTCAACTCCTTTTTCGCACACTGATCACCACCGCTCTAACTGTTATGATGCATCGTTTCCCTCTTTCCTCTCTCCTTCCTTTTTCTCTATTTCCGCTCTCGCCCTATAGAAACTGCAGTTCGGCCATTCAGCGCGCACTCCTCCCTCCCTCGCTCTCTTCTCTACTCGATTTTGCCGCTCTTTCTCAAGTTAGAGAACCTATCAACGTGACAAGATCAATCACTTCTTTCGCTAGTGGTCTGGCGCTTGAGAACTTCCATCTCCACTTTGGCCCACGCTCTCAAAGAGGGTTATCCTATCTGCGCTCGGAATTGATCTTGTAATAATCTTTGGCCTCTGATCTCTTTGATCTCTTTTCTTACTCCATTTCTCCTCCACCTCCGCTCGTCGATCGGTCCATTACATCAGTGCTCAGTCAGTGTTCGGAGGCCATTAGTTCTATTTTCCCTTAGTATCCCTTGGACGTTGAGTCACAGTTTTCCTTCATGGCTTATTTTCTTCAACTGTTGGTGCATGAGTCAGATACAGTATTTCTTGAAACCTTCCCTTTCATTTTAAGGAAGCAGTTGCCGGTCTGTGAGTCAGAGCCAGTACAAAACATTTTTTTCTCAGTGTCATTGGATTTTCTTACCTTTAGAGATATGAGCAAGATTTCCGAAAAGATTGTATTTCTCTCATCGTATAGTAGTAATATTAACAGTGCCGTTCTATAATTTTTCTACTGTCGGTTGTTGTTGGCTGATTTTGAATTAGTTGGTCATCATTCACATCCCATTAAGTTCAGGAATTATTTTGTAAAAATTATTTGTGAAAAAATTTCCAAACAAACCCGCAGTAACCAAGATAACCAGTAGAAGTGTGGTTAGTGGGAGCTCTCAGCTCCTCGAATCGGCTTATCTATTCGTGGAGCGTCATAAAAATGGCACGATAAGAACACCATAAACTAGCGCCATGTGAATGAATCACTCGCCATTTACAATCACCCTCTCCTCTCTCGTCTAGCGCCCTATCTATTTCTGTTCACTCGCTGTATGTTGTTCAGTATTTTAATAAATTAATAAATAAATTTTATTTATAAATATAAACTAGTATATTGCAGATAATAATGAATCAGCAGGAGCTTCTTGACAAGGCGCGCGCCGGTCTCGTCAACTCCTACTCCCCCTACTCCAAGTTTCCCGTCTCCGCCATTTTGCTCTGCGAGGTGCGTTTTTGTTCCACTTGTGTAGTTCTATTTTAGCACAGACACTCACTAAACAGTGCCGCCTTTTGAGTTCACTCATGCATTTTTGTGTACCCTAAAACGATTGCCTGCTTTATTTCTCATCTTCTTTTTCTTATTGCATAGTAGTTGATCTTTGATCTCTCTTCTTGTTCAGGACGGCACGATCTTCCACGGCGTCAACGTTGAGAATGCGTCTTACGGAGGTGATATCTTAGATGGTTTCATCATAATTTCTAATCGAGTTACCAACTGCCCCCAACGTGTTGTTATTTTATTACTGCTGAAGTGGAAACAAATCAAGGATTCAGCAAAAGCAGAGTGAAAAAGAGATTAAAGCGTGAGAGTGAAACACAGCTCCCCCCGCGAATCCCTCTTTAATATGTTTCTTGTCTCCGGACATTTGTGTACATGTTGTCGAGCCCTTGTAGTGTACGATCAGTAAATAAATAAATAAACAACTGCACAGGCACGATCTGCGCCGAGCGATCGGCTCTCGTTGCGGCTGCATCCGCCGGCCATCGCAAGTTCAAGTGAGTTTCACACGACGCAAATAAGAATCCTGAAACTAACCCTATTTGCTTTCATCTCCACGGCGGATCTATACCATATATTTTACCCTCTTTATGTTTTACGACATCCTTTTCTACCATGGAATCAGTGATAATTTTTCTAATGCATGCCATGTAATCACTAATAGCGTTGATGAAGAGGGAAATTGGCTGGTGGCGAAAACACACATTGAACAAATCCACAAATCTAAATCTATTACATTGTTCATGCACGATTCATGATTAGTCAAACGGAGAAAGCATTAGATCAGGGATCAAAGATCAAATGTCCCGTTTCAGATCGATATCTATCGTGACCAACCTCGAGACGCCCGCCTCTCCCTGCGGTCTCTGTCGCCAGTTCATGGTTGAATTCGGAAATTACGAGGTAAATTGTATACTGTAGTATACTGTATCTACTGTATCCTAACTCACTACCGTAACCTACCTCAATTTATGCGCACTGCATCTACGGTAGTATGAGTATTGTTCACCATGACAACAATAATTTACTTGATAGGTCACTCTGGCTCACGTTCAGAGCACGTCTATCACTCTTGTTTTCTAATTCTAAATCGTTGTTCTCACAGGTGATAATGGGCGGAGCCAATGGCTCAGTCCAGGTTTCGTCTACTGCCCAATTGCTTCCTTTCGCATTCACTCCCGCTTCTCTCGACGAGTTCAACTCGCAATCCAAGAAGTAAAGATCAAAGATCAAAGTACAACTGGAGCATTCATCGCAACCTCTCTCTTGTCCCAGACCACTTATTGTAATCGATAAAATCTTTATGAGCGGAGACAGTTTTGTATAGCAAAGAGACAATATATAGCGAAGTAGGTCGAGCGTACACGTATCGAGTTGTGATATTGGAGGAAGAAAGCGAGTGGAAGCCATACAAATCAATCGATAATTCGGTGGTAGTAGATCAAAACTGTGTGTAAAACTTATCAGATGTAGCGCAAGTGGGCGGAAATAAAACTCTAGACATGTCAGTTCTATTCAACAATAGAATAATATTTACATACTAGCAGTTTGCAATAGTGCTACTCTAACGAGGAAGAGTATATATTACGGTAACAAAGTACGGTAAGAGCAAAGGCTCAGGAGGGGCGTGTCACAGGTTCTCTATCGGGGATGTAGGGAAATCAATATTTGCGTGTGGTTGTGGCAACGGTGACTACGGTAGGCTTGAGCAAATCGACAGCTGACAAAAGAAACAAATGCAATATAATTTGGCAAACGACTTGCTTGATTACGGTAAGATCACTGAGAGCGCGCGTGTGCAGAATCGATAAGTGAGGCGAGTGATATGGATGGATAAATCGATAGGAGGATACGGTAGGGTTACGGTAGAAAGGGGTTACGGTATGGCGACGCGTCTTACGGTCAGTCTTACGGTAGGATACATCTTGATGAGCACGATAGCGTCCTCGTGCGTCAATCCCTTCGTGTCGCGGCCGTTGATTGTCAGTAGCTGATCGCCCACCCGCAGTCGACCCTCTCTGCAACTAGAAATATGTTCGTCATCACTAGGAGAATCTCTTTTTTTATTGTTTCATCTTGACTATATAATCTGTCTCACTTTTTCGCAGTTTATATCACAGGCCCTACGGATACTACTACTCTGAGATCCTACAAAAGTGTAGCTTTATTGTCATATATTTTTGAGTGGTACTTGCAATAACGATCTTTCCCAATTCCCCATCAAATGAAAGAAGACTTGAAACGTTCAATCACTTTTAGAAAAGAAGACAAAAAATCTCTCACCTCGCTGCCGGTCCATCTTCTGCTATTCTCAGCACGAACAGGGGCATATTGTCGAATTCGGTACCGCCACGGATCGAAAACCCGAAGCCCTTCGTGCCTGCACAAAAAGAACTCTTGCTACTGTACCCATGGCACCCATCCTACTGTAACTGTGCTACGGTACTCTACCGTATTCATACTACTGTAAGCTACCGTACCTCTGCTCAGCTCGACCGTAACCACCGACGACCGTCCTCCGTCCATCGTATCGTATCCTCCGCCGCCGCCATGAGCCACCGGCGTCGCTCCGCCACCTGCAGATAGTACAGTAACCACCTGTTCTACCGTACGCCATATCCTCTCTACCATTATCAATACCGTACCTCCGTTGTAGGCCGAGTGGGCGACGAATCCGATCGATCCTCCGTTCGACGACGCGTAGCCATTGGGCGTCTTGTGTCCGCCGTTATTGTTCGTGTACACCTGCATTGGAGAAGGTACTGTAACACTGTCTCGCGAGTTTAGCAGAACCCCGAGTTGTGCAATGATAACTCAGCTCGTCCTAGGCTGACACATTTTCGCAGAGTGATTGATGCAAAGCAAGGCACAGAAAGATCCCATTATATTTCCCAAGTGCCCGGCTAAAAAAGAGCATGTGAAAAAAAGCAAATCGCCGGAAATGCGTGTGAACGGAATAGGCAAGTAATCATCTCGTGTTATCCACAGGGGCATACTATCCCCTGGATAGGGTTTCAACTACCGTACCTCGTAAGGTTTTCTTCAAATTTCGGATATTACTAAACCGTCTTTCTGTTGCATAAGGACCTAACAAAATTCTCTAACAAAGAAAGTGCATTTGAAACGCGCAATTGCCGGGGCATGCGCGCCTACTGAATAACGTTCGCACGAATGTGCATCGAAAAACACGCTACTCACCGCATAGTCGCTGTGCGACATGGGTGTTGCTGCAGCTGCTGCAGCTCCGTGCTGCATGTAGGCAGACTGCGGCTCGGCCGGATCCGCGATCGTCAGACGCACAGAGGTACCAGATGCCTGAAGATTGCATCAATATTACGCAATGGAATGGAAAAGATTGGCCAATGCCTATTCACGATATATCACGCGTGTCACGTAAGGATCGAGACAAGTTCCGTACAACCAAAAAGTCGAAATCATGAATGCAGCGTTTTTGGAGAGAAAATAAAATTTTCTGGTCTCGAAATGTGGTGCAAACGGCAGCTTTCCGCCTATTAACACGCTTAATAATTAATTTCAGGAAATCTAATTGTATTCATTGCAATCTCCGGGAAATTCTCTATAAATTCTTTCTAAGTGAAGTTCTTCTCAATTTTGCTCTGAAACGAGATATTCAGCTTCAAAGTGGGGACCCTTTTCCAGTTTCAGACAGTAATCATCGTCTATCGTCGTCAAAATCGACATAATGCAAAAATACGAAACGCTATCTTTTCGAGCACCATGAGGGCTATCCAAAAATGTATACAAATGTGGGTGTCAGAAATAGTACGTCCACACTGTCGTTTTGTCCCGATCCTTACGTGACACGCGTGATATGGCTTGTGGGTAAAGATATTTGCTATATTTCAAAATTATTTTTGACACAATCGACACCAGTCACATCCGAACTATATTTTTAGATAGACGAGCACCGTTATAACACCTATGAAGTATCACCCTTGAGCACAAATATTACAACTCCCATTACAACTCACTTGCATTTTCCTCGCATTTTCTTGATAAAATCGCTATCCTAGTACTCTTTCTACCATTGCATCATCCTTACGTCACCCACTTTAATCAATGCGACAATATCTCCATGGCTGAGATCCGCAATCTCGGTTCCATTCACGGCCACGACTCGATCGCCCACTTGCAGCTGCGGGCAGTGAGCGGCCGGAGAACCCGCGATGATCTGGCCTGCAGATATCGTATATTATTAATAACATCTTTGAAGCAGTGTAGCACATCAATACCAGAATGTCTTGTCAACATACCGATATAAGCTCCGTCTCGATTGGCCGATGACATGATGATGAATCCGAATCCCTCGCCCTCACCTCGGTGAAGGATTACGTCGCGCTCGTTGATGCCTGTAATTTTTAAAGTTATTTCCTTGTCTGTTTGTTTGTCCTCGCGTAGGAATGTTTTTATGTTTCTTTGCTGCTTACGTGTCTCCTTCTCTCTAATTGTACATTGTCGCTTCACGAAAGAGGGCATCTAATAAATCAATAAACATTGAGGATGAATACCGTACCCAACACTGCCGGCCGTGTGAGACTGCCCGATCCTCCTCCCAGATTGAGTGAGCGAGATAGATAGGCGGAGGGAGAAGCCTGGTCGGCTGCAAAGGCAAAATATTATTATATTACAAAATAAAAAGACGTCAAATCAGTCCAAATCAGAAAGATGTCAAATCAGTCCAAATCAGTTTAGCACATCCATTATGCATTCAAAACGCTTGTGAAACACGGAATATGCTACTTGAATTTCATGTTCTATTATTAAATTTAGCAACAAAAAAATGTCTATCACAACTATCTGAAACACAAACGTCAAGGGCATGAGTTGTACCGCTACGAAGCGATATAATTCTCCCTATTGCCTCATAATGGCGCAATTTCTCTCACCTCCACTCATCTTCCGTCCATTCATCGCCTCCTCCTGCCGCCTTCTCACCACCAACTTGACGTGTTTGACGTGCGCCGCCTGCTCCAGGAGAGAGACCGCCTCCGCGTGCGAGCAGTGCTGCAAATGATGATGAGTAGAATTGCGTCGTCACTAGGCAATCAGCATGAAATGTCGAAACCCCGCCGCCTTTAGGCAGAAGAGCTAACATCTAGGACATCTGAGTTTTCTGGTAGTATTCTTAAATCAATAGTCCCCTTTGTCTACCGTATCCTTCGGCAACCCTAACTCCGTCTAGCATCAGATTATGGTAGTTTTCTAAAATCAATAATTCCCTCATCTACAGTATCCTCCCCTCTCTTCTACAGTATCCTCCCCTCTCTTGTACCGTATTTATCCCACCCTTCTACCGTACTCTTGAGAGATGGTCTGACCCTCTCAATTCCGAATGCTCTCTGGCGCTGTCTTATCGATGAGAGAGCATGTAGAATGAGGAGAGTCTGATCATTACTCGTATCCCCCTCTCCCTCCTACCGTACCTCCACTCTTCGTCCGTCAATCTCCACAATCTCATCTCCCTCATGCAATCGTCCGTCGTCTGCAGCCGCGCCTCCCGGCACGATCTGACCCACTGTCAGAGCCGTGTCCGTCTGCAAGGGTTACGGTAGATAGAGGAATTGTGGTAAGAAGAAGAAATATGTAATGTTGAATAAAACTATTTCGCACTAGTCAGAAATAGTTTAAATTGCTGAGTGATAATGAAAGGTTGTTTTCCGTAAGTGCTGTCGACCGATTACAAAATAGCACTTCCACCATCCTTTCACAAAAGTGCGAAACAAAAAAATCGCCATGAAAAAGCTACATCCGAAAAACCCGAATAAAATCTACTTTTGTGATGTGATAAGAGTAGTCTCAAACCTGACTAGATCGTATCACGAATAGCATTTTCTAACAATCTATCATAATCTCACGAAACCGGAAATCCCCATTTCTCACTATCTATTTCCACACCTTAATTTATTTCCCTAAATGTCAATGCAACCCCTCACCTCCATTCCTCCCAGCAGTCGGAATCCGAATCCCTGCGGCTTCCTGATCAGATTCACCGTAATCAAGTCCGTCCGCTGCAAAAAACGATAATTGCACATCTACCGTAATTCAAATCGCCCTTCTGCCCCGGTCAAAAACTTATTCATGTTGGACTGCTTCACAATGCCAGACTGTGCCCTTCCCATCGCCTTAGCAGGATTTACAATAATTTAAAATCGATTCTCTTGAGGGAGTCCCACCTGGAAGGCGCTTATCGGCATGTAGGTGGGCGTGGTCGCAAAGCCGAGGGTCGTCGATGATGGTCGCATGCGCGTCGAGCCGCCGGCTGCAGCTGCTGCTGCTGCCGATGGCGGCAGGTCGCCGTTAGGACGGCGCTGCAAATTTACCGAATGCATTTATCGCATTTCAAAAAAAATTGCACTATACAAGAAATCGCAGTATCCATTACAGATTAATAATTATGAGAGTACGGTAGCCGGTTAATCGATAACTGACCCTATTCAGGGTGCTGCTTTGTCTCTGGTACATGCCGCCACCGTTCACTCCTCCATTGACTGTCCCGTACAGGCCCTCGGAGTTGTTCCTGCGAGTTTACTTAATAATTTTATTTGAGAACAAAGATCTTTGAAAAATCATGATAGGTCTTTTCCAAAAGCATATCTCTTGTTCACGCAACACAAAACCACGGAGAGACAGAAGTGATATCAAGTTTCCCGCACTCGTTTGTGCGCTTGCCGCAGTATTCGATAAGCAGACTTCTAATCGCTACCGTACCTCGAATTGGGCGCGGGCGTCTTGCTGCGGGGCGCTAGCGAGGGCGCTGGCGTGGCGCGCGCCTCGCCATATCGGAAGGCCGCCGTGGGCGTGCGCGAACGGCTGCAAAGGAGGCGATTTATCGATTGATTTACCACTATCACCACTGCCTTTCGTTCACGTAATCTGCAGAATTAATACGATAAAATTACAGCATCCCTGCCCACTCTTACCGTACCTCTGTTTGGGACTGGCTCTTCTCACGAGCAGCTTGCCCCTGTATCCCAATGGGCACTCTCGCAGCATCTCCACCAGTTGTCGATGGCCGACCGACCGCACGTCGCGGCCGTCCAGCTCGACGATCACGTCGCCTGAAACACGGATTTTGCTATATATAAATAATTGTCTGTATGTTTGTCCGTTAGTATGTAAACCAGTGCGTGGAAGGCTAATTCAAATTCAACGATCACGCCCTATTCTTTTAAAAATAATTTTTAAATATATTATTTTTTTACAAATATCATTCCGAAATTTCCCATAAATAACATTGTTCTCTTGCATATTGATGAGAATTTCCTAGTACTATGGCGAGCGACTAATCAGTTGTTAAAAGATACTTGCGAAACACGTGACTTCGGGGAGGACAAAAAACGAGACAAATCCTCAATTTTAGCATATTTTTTGTTTATATTTTCGTCAATCGTAAATGACAATCACTAGGGCTAGCCATTGCTCAATTCTCAACCCCCTCTTCTTAACACACAAGACTGCGCTAAACCCGAAATTATCAATGAAGAAGGAATGAAGCAAGGATTTCTCACCTTCGCTCAGATTCGGGCACTGCGCCGGGTAGAGGATGTTCTTGACGCGCTGACCCTGTAAATATGTATTTTTATTTTGCAAATATTTTTAAAATAAAAATTTATCCAGATCCATATTTGCCCTAGCGTATACACTCAAGCCATGCCCCGACATGCAGGAAGTCATACATCCATTACTCTCTTTCTCCATCTGCACTAACGAGCCAGAAAACACTCTCGCCCCAAGATTGAGCTCTCGCTCTTTTGGTAAGGAAGGAAAGACAATAGCCCCGCTCTCTCACATGGCAAACGTCTGTGCTTGACGCATGATTTCCTGTCTGGAGCACATTTTCTTGTATCAACCTCTTGTTTTACTTTTGCTGTTCATAAATCGACTATTTCTCATGATTTATTTCAGTGCAAAGCAGCACGCAATGAAATATACTCATGATCTTGCAGGAATTTTCACATTAAACTAATTAAATAAAATATCGCTCACATTGACACTCTCAGCAATCGTGAATCCGAATCCGTCGCTGCCCTTGTGTATGTCAATCTTGACCATCTCCCCGCCCGCACGCTGCGTCGGGCCGCCCCCGTTGGATACGGTAGAGTAGACGTTCTCAGTGATTATCTGCAAGGAGTACTGTTGGCATACTGCACAGAATCCGAGTTGGCACCATGCCAAGAACCTCTCTCGTTGTCTGCCTCGCTCGTTTCGCGCATTCTCTCGATGTCTAAATTGATCTCTAAATTTCTCTAAATTGATTTGGCTGTTATTCTTTCGGATCATGTGTACTGTGGTCAGACCACAGTGGTCTACAGCGGAAGCAATTGTGTGCAAAGCAAGTCAGTCGAGTGATCTACACATTTTAATCCTTATATCATACGAACAAGAGATAACCCACCGAATTGAAAAATTAGGCATTGTTCATAAATATTGGATGAAACCTACTTTCACCTATTGGTCTAAATAATTGTTCACATAGAACGGGAATATCTACGAATGTCACACTTTCGCGGTTTGAACACCCGCTGAAACACGAACCCTGTTTGTGGGGTCGAGATGGAGGGCGTAGCCTCTGCACACCACAATGTCCACCGGATCTCCCACCGGGCAGTTGACGAAGGTGTGACACGCCTCCGTCTGCAAAAAGATCAAATATTATTAGTATATTATACAACTCTGTTAGACTCTTTTTAATTGGAGATATTTTGCGCTAGCAGGCAATTAAAATATGCATTAGTAGCCTATGGATTTTCCCACATAATTCTCTGAGGGTCGGTAGATTATAATAATGCTGAATTCATGAGCAATGCTTTTTTTCATCATTTTGTGGGATCAAAACTCTCTCCATTTCGCACACTCCCTGACCGGTCGATTCACCAGAGAGTATACTAAGTGAAGAGAATGACCCCTCCGCTATTTGACACTGAAGCCAACATTATATTTACTGATCCCGCAAAGATCAAAGATCGTTTTTCTACCGTACTTGTACAAGCTCTTCGCCGCTACATTCGACATCGTATTCCATTGCACTCATTATCGATTAGCACATAAATCAATAAATATATGTCTACCGTACCTGGCTGGCGCCCAGCAGGTCGTGGTCGTTGACCGACACGAGGACGTCGCCCGGCTGCAGCACGCCGTCGGCTGCAGCTGCACCGTGGGGGAGGATGGACTTGACCTGCAGCAGGGGGCAGATTACAAGAGTTTAGATGGCTATCTTAGAAGAAATAGTGCTCATTTCTAAATTATTTCCATGTTCGTAATTTAAATATGAAGGATACAACTATTGCGAAATTGCGTACGCAGCGAATTGGGCAAAAAAAATTTAAAAAATTGACAACCGTTACTAGTGGGTTTCACTGCCGTCATCAATTCAACTTTTGTCAGTCAGTAAATACCATTGGGTAGTCCACTGTGAATGCTGGTAGTGTATGAATAAACGCAAAAGTATACAATTAATTATTAACAGATAACCGAACCTGAATGAACTCATCTCCCTTGCTGCTCGCATCATTGCCGATCAGCGTAAATCCGAGTCCCTTCGGTCCTTTCACGATACGACACGGTATCAGATCGCCTGTAATACAAACATTTACTAAATTATGTGCATTATTATAATACCGTACACACACTACAGTATAGCATCAGTCCATCTCATGGCGTCTGTTGCCGGTATTTTTCGTTTGACATTGTCTAATAATTACACACGTACATTCGAAAAGAAAAAAGATACAAATTTTCATTATTTACAACTTTATAACTGTTCTATATTTTAAAAAAAGTATGTATTCTCACCTCTCAACTCGTCGACATTGCGCGTGAACATCGGCTTCTTGTGCGATTCGATGTAGCCGCCTAACAGAAATACAAAATCAGATCAGGAAATATACTTCCAAATTCATATAAAAGGCATGTTATTTTCCTTCCCAAGCAGAATTTTACAACAACGCAGTTTCATGCTTCACGCATATCATTTTAGAATTGAAACGCATTACTCCGCAATGCCTTGGCCTTTTGCACACAAAAGAAGACCCAAAAATCGATCATTAATTGTCTATCAACCAACATTCACGAGAGAAAGGAAGAGAGGAGAGATCGAATATTAAAAGAAACTGTATTGAAAGACTAAAATTACTAGTCAATAATTGAAAAGAAGTCAAATATCCACCTAAGGAAATTACGATCAATGGGTCTAGACACTGGCCGCCTCCCTGGAGTCGGGCAAAGATCAAAGATCAGATATTGCAATACTAATTCGAATTTGAATATCCCTTGATATTCGCACAATAATGTTTGGGAAGGCTCTTTACAAAAAAAGACGGTTTTTTTACCACCCAATTTCGTGTTTCACTGGAGTCATTTGAGAACTGAAAATTCGCGTTCTATAATTTCTGAGCGTTACCTACTTGTTAGTAAAATCATAGATCAAAGATCACTCTCACCAGTCGGCCCGTGTCCTACGTTCTTCACAGGCGCCGCATTGGCCAGCGGCCGATCGTAAGTCGTCAGCTTGTTGAGGTGGCTGCAAATCAATAAATCAATAATCAAGAAACTCAAATCCACAGTACCCTCTGAATTTCACTAAACGCACCGCTATTTTCGGGGGAAAACACTGGTGTTCCCCTTGTTTTTTTTCCCAAACACCAACCGTTGCCCATTTAGCTAATGATTTTCCTCACACACATGGAACACTGGCCCGGGGCTATTTACGCCGATGGACCGTTTTTTTAGAATTTTTTTCCGTTTAGGGGCACGAAAATATATGGGGTAAGTTTTTTAAACGCTTAAAAACTTTTTAAACATATTTGCTTAAAACCCTACGAATTTTATGTGCAGAAACTTTCACATTTCGCCCCTCTCGCAACATTTCCTGCTCCAAAAACTCTTCCATTCACCCTTCACTACTCCCTGGGGCGCGATTACACCACCTCTCATTCTGACATTTCTCCACTCTGAGACGCTGCACGCAACAGTGTCTGCCCTAATGCGATTCCCCGTGACTCGTGGCATCTTGCATACTAATCTGGTTCTGGGACTCAGACATCCTGACACTTCCGATCCATCAATTATCGATTGCTTCTCTCTCTCCCCTCTTTGACCTCTCATCGCTGATCCTCGCTGTCGTGCCCTCCGACGACAGGGACGGCGTTCCATTCGATCCACTTCCGGTTCGGCGTCCGGTCCCATTTCCGGCTGCAGCATCAAAGTAGATGACCTTGTCGAAAATGTCCGCCCGTCGTAGCGGGAAGAAGGAGGACGACGAAGACGAGGCCTCCACCATGTGAGGAAGGGCTGGAGGGAGGAATGAGGGGGAGATCAAAGATCAAATATCAAGATACTCGTGGAACACGGAAACACATTATTCTAAATTTACAGAAAGGATTCAGGGTGAGAGAAATTTCACACTCCCTCACTCCAAATCCCTTTCTACAAGGTTGACCTTACGAAAGGGCGTGGAAAGATGAGATATCAGCGACCAATCACAAAAGAAAGAAGAGAGTGAACCGTCTAGACGTGCACAAAAAAGCGTTTGCAGCAAGATGAACAAAGTTACAACAATGAGAGAAAAAGAAGAAGAAAAAACTGCAACTGAAAGCTCTTCGCGTGTACAAGAAAGAGGCGCCCCACTCGTTCCGTTTTCTCGTTATTAGTTTCCTTCTTTTTTTCTGCACAGAACATTGAACACACGCGCAGCGGGATGAAACGTTCTCATTATGGAATGGTAGATGATATCATGGGTAAGTGAAGATGCGACGATCTACGAATAGGAACGGTTCACAAAATATTAGATTCGTGAACGTCACAGTCGCTGGAAATTTGAATCCACAAAATCTAACTAGTAGGGAATCTTCATTTCGAATTCACTTTTTCAAGCAATCGAGTAAAAAGTGAGAATACTGTCCACTCTCGCTACTTCTCTGTCATTCACAATACCCGAATCAAATTGCGCGACGTTCCCTCTCTCACTCACTCAAACAAGCCCCCGCCACTCATTCACTCTGTCAAACTTGCGCATTCATGAACAAAAAAAGCTGAAGCACTCAAACCCGGCTCGGATAATTCTCACAAGTTCTGAAAATTAGAGGGAAAAGGAAACTGCTGCCCGCAAAAAACACAAGATCAATATAGACGAGACTTGAAGAGGGCTATGCAAAACGGAGACGAGAGTGTGTAGCTGTCTATCTTTCTCCCCCCTCCCTTCTCTCCCCTCTCTCTCTCTCTCTCTCTCTCTCTCTCTCTCTCTCTCTCTCCGTTATTTAGGGACTGGGAAGGGATAAAGGGAGAGAGGATAGAGGGGGGTCTTAAGAGGGAGGGAGGAACACGGGAGAGAGAGAGAGAGAGAGAAAGTCTCGGAGGATGTTAGAGGTTGAAGATGGAGATTCCGAAAGACGATTCGCGCATTAATTTTCGCATTCAGAACTCGCAATGTTTCGTGAGAAATGTTTGGAATTGTTCATGATGTCGATCATTCATCCACAAAACCAGCGCAACTTAAACAGGCTACGAAACTGTAGATCACCAAGTACGCATGTTCAAGAAAGCGCATTTCAAATTATTTCTCACATCATATCAGACTCTCACAGAGTTCACTATTTTTTCAGGATTTCTGAATGAAGAATAATATCCCCATCTCGATTCTCTACGATCCTCCTCTGCCCAATCTGGGAGGCTATTGAAATTGGGAAGAATTAGCGGATAAGCGAGAGAGGCTCTCAATGTGGGAGAGAGACTGAGAGAGAAGGCATTGAATTCTTCAGGGCTGAGCGGGACCATTGATACAACCAATTCTCACTCAAAGAAGACAAATAAAAAAAGGAGAAAGTACGAAGAGAAACGCGGAAAGATTGAGTTTTTTTTTAAAGAGCGTCTGAATCTCTCAAATTTCTTTCTCACACGAGTGTGCGAAATGAAGTGATTCCGAACAGTTGTATTGACAAACTTTACTGCTTACTATAGTTCCTGAGCGAAAGCGAGACCTCCCCTATATCTCTCTCCTCTAATAAGCAACATCGTCGCATAATATACGCGCATCCTAACTCGATTCTCGTATCGCATTTCGCACATATCCGCGCGAAAAGCGCATATTTCGTCATGACAAGGCAATTTTGAGACTACAGCATTAAACATGCTGACTAACGTGATTGGCTAGCGAAAATGTGCAAGGAGAAATATAAAAAATAAGAGCGTATAAATAAAGCGAGGATTTGGATATGAATCTGGGGGCTATATAATCTGTCAAAACTTCACCAAAAAACTTGCCAAGTTTTCACTGACATCGTTCAAAACTTCACCAAGTTTTCAATGACATCGTTCAAAACTTCACCAAGTTTTCTTTAGAAATCAGCCATCTACGTCATCAGCCTGTTTACATTTTTGTTTCTGTTGTTTATACTCGTTTAGTATTAATATTTTTGGCAATTTTTAATGCAATTACTATTGATTAACTGGCAGGATCATTCCATTTCATCCATTCCTTCGCTTCCAAGAACAAAATCAAAGTCTCTACAAAGAAAACAATTCATTTCATAGGAAGCGTTATAATGCAGTGATATATAAGAAAATGGGCTTCACAAGACGATAAGAGCATTGCGGATGTAGTTGTACGATTAAAATGAGCGAAAAAACTAAACAAAACAAGCAAAATTGCAAAAATAAAGAAAAATGCGAAATTCGAATAAAACGTTCCGATGATTCAGACATTTACACATGGCCGATTTTTAAACTCTACTTTCAACCCAATTTGCTACGTTGATTTAGAATTTGCTGGAATTTCATAATGAAAACAAGGATGCAACAGACCATCAGCACCCAACAATGCCAAAATTAGAATTTTAGCGTTAACTTCATTGCGCCTCAAATTCCACCCTAAAAAAGGCTCACATACATGCATACTTTTCCCTCTCTCGATTTGCGTGCTATTTCTCTTTCTCTAACCAAACTTGGCCAAGTTCCGTTTAGAACTTCGCCAAGTTTTCTCGCACATTTCCGATTGAATTTTGGTTCGAGTGACGAAAATAGCATGCTAAATTGAGAGAATTAGAGAAAAATCTGCCATGTTTTTAGCGATGTTTTTTGCCATATTTTTCTCGCACATTTCTGACAGATTATACAGCCCCCTGGTCCTACCGAAATGAGACAAAAACAAGGGAGGGGTAATAAATAGCCAGCCAGGTAGACCAATCTCAATGGTGAATTGTAGAGTTGAGATGAGATGAGGGGTAAGGGGGGTGGTATATCCTTGGCGTCTTAGACCCGCCCGGGAGGCGGCGTAACCGGTATTTCGGGGGGGGGGGCTCAAGCTCACAGAGTAAGCAGTACAATACGATCGGTAAGAGAGGCGTGCGCCGGCTCTTCCAGGACCTTGCACTATCTTTTAGCCATATTTTCTATATTTTTCAAGGGCGATGGTCAAAATACGAGAAAAAAGACACACGATACAAAAGAACTATGAAGCAAATCTGGCGAGACAAAACGCATTCGCCCCACCCAAACTAAGAAGGAGAGGAAGGCGGAGAAGGAAACATTGAGTTGATGAATGTTCTCCACTCTCTATGCCCTTCCTCTTCCTCTCTATCTTGTGACATTTCCCAGGATGATTAGGCGGCAGAAATCCCAACCGCCGACATTTTCCATATATTGCCGGTTCAGATGCTGTGATTTCTTTATTCCGAATACACACCCTATGAATTAACATAACTCGTTCCCAAAAGAGGCCAAAGAAACCCTCATGAAACTGTAGTCATCCTAGTACGAAGCCATAAATTATTTGCCCGTTCATGGGGTCCTTGTGACATTTCCCAGGATGATTGAGCAAGAGAGATCCCAACCGCTCACATTTTTTCTTCATACTATTCAATAAAGCTGAGCGATTATAACCTGCCACTCGCTCAAACAAAAGATGACTGCGTGCAACTGTAGTCGGCCTGGTCAGAAAACATGAAAACCAATGGTTATCTTTGTAAAGTTCGTGTCTAACCCGTCTCGCGTATGACTCGGAAGTAGTGTAAAGGGAGAACCGTTTTTGAAGCGTTACAAGTTGTAAACAAGTGGGAAAACAAGGTTAAAACAGCTCTGTTTACAACTTGTAACGGCTTTTTAGCGTTTGTTTACAACTTGTGACGCACCCCTGAGAAGCTAGCTTTCCATTTCAGGAAGAAACCAGAGACCAACGAGCAATGATCACTCACTAGGCATACAATGAGACTGCCCAGCGTAACCATTGATAGATCAACGCCCAAAAACCAACGTTCAAAGTGCAAAGATCAAAGATCAACTCACTCGACATAGAAAGTGCCGTAGACGGGGTCGTCCACCTGCTCCCATCCCGAGGGCAACTCGCGCGGATCGTTCCACTGAGTGGTGCCCGTGTTGTGACTGTAAATTTAAATTTATAAATTTAATAAATAAAAATAGTAGAACTAAATCAAGTATTTAAATATAAAAAAAATTCGACTTCGGAATCGCGACTTTTGTAGGTCAAAGAGAAGAGGTAGGACAACGAGAGAATATGGGACCGCTCTAGGCGGTTTCGTGCTGCGGAAGTCGCATAACTACTGGGTATTGTTGTGCAGTGTGCTTAAAGAAGGAGTACCACGAATCACCGTTGCCTGATTTTCAATAAGCTACTACAGTATACCGGACACGAAAATGGAGCGCGCACACTCGTGTTAGGGGCAATTTATATGCTTTCCATTACGAAAACTATTATATTTTTTATGAAAACCGATATTATCCACAGGGGGAAACAATATTATCTTAATGAAAACTTCATTTTACGTCGATTTCATGTATTTTTGGTCCTAACACGCGTTGCCTGTCGATTATTGGCTCTTTTGTAGCCATTCGAGCGTCAATATATCGATTTAGAGATGATCGGGTGAGCGTCCCCCACAGCACTGCGTTGGCAGTTTATGTGACCAAATATTCGTGGGAGGCCTTCTTTAATCTCTTTGTTCTCCAGGAATTTAATAATCATGATAATTGTAATCATTTTGAAATGCACAAACATGGGTTTGCTACCGGACTACAACTAATTTCGAATTTTCGCGATATGTGTATGCAATACGTCAGAAAGTAATAGGGATGGCTTCGTGGGAAAAATGACCGATTCAGGTCCTGAAAAAGTGGAAAATGATTCCCATTATTTCCTGGATAGAGGGGGAAATGAGATGGGATCATTCTTGGGTTGCAGGATTCCTGAAACTGGCAGGAATCCTGCTTGGCACAGGATTCCTGACATGGGATTTCTATAGTTTCGGTGTATTTTTAACACGGAGCCAACACAAACATAGATTAATAGTGAAATTCTAAATAGTGAAATAATAGTGAAATTCTCGGAATTCCGCTTCATAACATTTTTTTCCTCAAATCCATGTTTCAGTTATTTTACACTGCATGTTAAATAGAAGATACTGAAAATAGCGCTAGCTGAAAGTTGGGCTTAATTTAGATTATCTGGACGAGGACGAATACTGTAGAAACGTTTAAAAACTTGCAAAACAAAAAGTATAGGAAGAATTCGAACCACCGCTATGCCAATGAAATACAGAAACACAACCAATGCACTAATCAGACAGATGGTGAATAGCTCTCCTTGCACCCCCATCATTTCTAATGCACAATATTCTCCGAGATCATTGTGCAACCGCCCAACTCTTCACAAGGAAGGGAAATAACAGGGCGGCAAGATTCCTGATGGGAAATGGGAATCTTGCCACACCGGCAAAGTTCCTGGGAAAAGATGTAAATGATCAATTTCCCAATAGGATCCTGCTATCCTGCCTGCCAAGCCATCCCTAGAAAGTAATCCACTCTTAATATAAACATTTTTTAAATCCCCATCGAATCGCTCACGTCCAAACAAAATGGATCAGAGGCAATGCAGGCATTTTTTGTTATTGTAAAATCAAATGTTAAGAAATAAATATAAACTGACTCGATGAAGTATTTCTCTCCATTGTCTGCATACGCCACTTCCCAGTTGGGCGGCAGTGGGCCCAGTCGAGTTCCGCCCTCAAAATACAACAATTTAGAGAGTTCAGCATATTTTTTTTTAAATAGAACTTAATTCAAATCGGACTAAACGGAAAGTGAAGAACAATCTACACATGCTAGTCCACAAAGATTTCAGACCCTGAGTTTACAACTCTATTAATCAGTGAGAGTGAAATTCCGCAAGAATTCAAACATTTTGGGCTGGCTAATTGTAAGGAGGGATAGCATTCATCGTGAATTCGTGCCCTACCACAACCAATCACCTCTACCTGCACCATATCCGAGACGTCCTCCTCGAGCGGCCGCGGCGTCCCGTACAGATGACCTGCAATCAATCAATAATTATAATAAAACCTTTTTTTGGCAAACTATATTTAATTTTGATAAAAGAGTTGCATCGTAATACACTTGTCGGAAACAAAAAAAATGTAAAGAAGTAGAACGCGCGCAACACAAAATCCACTAGATTCATAGAAACGTTTCCGATTTCTCAAACAAAAACAAAAGAAATGGCGTTTAGAATGCGATGAATCAGTTAAACTGGAAGAGGAAAAATACAGGTGATTCAGAGCCAACATTTGATCCATCGGAAGGAATCAGGGAACATTGTGATAAGGGAAGTGGAAGCGTGAATTGCCAAAATTATGCCGTAAATGAAGACATCAATTCATTTCAATAAAGCATGCAGTCGTACCTACTCACACCATATATAAAATACTTGCTTGAAACCGCAGTCAGCCTAGCAACAAAACAAAACAAAAACTATTTTGACTTGTGAGTGCACATCATTATTCGCGTTCAAAACTCTCATGAAGTAAAATGTAAGCAACACAAAATCCACTAGGCGCACGATTGAAGAATAACACCTTTTTTCTCGCGCTGTGAAAACATCTCGATGCACTAAGGGGGGGGGGGGGGGTGCGGGATGGAAGAAAGTGAATATACCAACGCTGATTCACACCCCTATTTGACTCACTCCTTTGGGATGGAATGGCAAAGATAGAGAGAGGGGAAGGCAGACACAACGTGATACCACCCGATAAGACGCGAGGAGCCTGATATCGATTGGCAACAAGTTTCAAAGCGAAATTTCAGATGTATATTTTATAATATTAATATCTATGCGAGTCACTAAAACGCGGTCCAATAGCACAAATTAAAAGAATTGAAGAAAGCATCAATGGACAAGAAAGGTAATAAGGACACTCAGGAGACTAAATTTTTGGGAAACTATTTTGAATTCACAAGCCTAAATACTTCACGGAAGCGGAAATTACCGTGATCAGCACACAATTAAAGGTGATTGTAGATCAAAGTGGCGTCAAAACAGCGCTCAGATCCAGCCATCGCTCTCTCTCCCCTCAAATTCCCTCTTTCCTCTAATCTATTCTTGCCAATTGGCCTATGCGCGTCGTCTCTTCTCTTCACACGCTCTCTCGTCGGTCAGAGTGCGCGAGATAGTGTTTGAAATGGAGAGAGTCTTGGACCACTTCACCCTCTCTCACACACGACAGAAATGCTTGCTCATGCGCGCCTATCAGTCGATTTGATCTACACGAGGCAGGCGCGGGCCATTCATTCCTCCTTCCCACTCCCGACCCCGTGTACACACATACATGGTCATTAGGAGAGTGAGATAGTGGAGTTGGAATTAAAATGAAGGGAGAAACAATAGATCCAGTCGATTTCACTTTGCGCAAGTATTATAACTAAGCATTTAGGATAAATGAAACAATGCTTCTTCGGATGTTCATCTCAGTTTACAATGCTGCAATGTCAAATACGGTCATTAGTAGAGATGACGTGATCGGAGTGAATATCTTTCCTGGCGATTTGACGATGCACACGCCTCCTTTGAATAGCATGTTTCGGGAAAAAAGTAATTTTTCGCCCTTCGACAAACCATAACAAATTCAGAACTATACTAATGAAGCGTTGAAGAGAATTTGCGCGGGAAAGCACAAATCAATAACTGGATGAAACACGGGCAGTCTCGACTACAGCGGTCCACCTGGATCCCAACAGACGTACACACCTAACCACCACTTCGCAAGTCTGCCCCTACTATTTGACACTCTCACTGCGTCTATTGATAAGATTGTGTAGTAGAGGCATGAGTGCTCCACTGCTTTCTATGGATGGGCAAAGAGGGGGGAGGGGGGACAGGAGAGATCACTATCGCCCGGTCATGATTGATAGCCGCATGATACGACATCAATTAATATGAGTAAAATCAAAATTTTAAAAAGATATAAAATAGGACAGATCACCCGGTGCATTTATTGAAATTTAATGGAAAGAGAAAAATAAACCCTGGCGGTTTCAAGCTGCGCGAATCTCATAACTAAAATATTTTGGGACTTCCATGATATTTCGCACAAGCATCACTTTAGATAAATGTCCTATCAAGTGCTGAGATAGACAAATTCGCAGAGTGATCGAATCAAGTCCCTACAACCCGCGTAAAACACACAGCCAAAATTTGGAAGCGCGGGGCAGTCCGCTCCATTCACAAGCACTACTGACGCCATCCGGCTTCCGCAGGCCATTGGCGACTGAATACCCCCCCCCACTCCTCTTTCCTCTTTTCTCTCTCTTTTCTCTCTCTCTCTCTCTCTCTCTCCACTCGTTCGTCCCCTTTAAAGCACAGCTCATTCTCAGTGACTCGGAACTATGCCTGTGTGTGCAAATACGGGAAGAAGGTGAAGCGAACTATCTTTCTGTCACACAATGAGGTGGTAAAAGAGATGGGATATGAAAACGACTAGGTGCTTCCGTGCGCCGCATACCGAATATCTACTGTTTTTTTGTGCAACAACGATAGTCCTCTCAGTTCGGGAACATTGATATATCAAAATGCAGTGAGGCGAAGCGAACTCTCTTTCTGTCATATGATAGAATAAGGTGGTAAAAGGGATGGTTGCACCAAACACCTACAGGAACGGGTCAGTATGAGAGAGTGTGCAAAAGTGAGAGAGCCTCTCTCGATTGCATACACTATCTCTCACTTCGAACTCCTTTCGGTGTAGGTGATCGGCATGTGGAATGAGGTGGTAAAAGAGAAAGGAGATGAAAACGACTAGGTGATTCCGTGCAACGCGCATCTCATATCCGCTGCAATTTCTGTGGGAAAACAATTCCTTATTCGCTGCGATCGCAAAAAATATCTCGAAATTAATGATTGAGATATCGTTTTTTTTGTATGAATGATGAGGATGTAGAAGAGGGGGGGGAAGGAAATAATCTATGTGATTCCGTGCAACGCATACCCCATATCTACTGCGCAATTGAGAAGAAAATGATGGGACAACGATGGACGTACCAGAAATCAAAAAAATTGTATCATAGATAATTCACCGCATGACGTCATCAATATCACAGTGAATAGTGAAAACACCGCTCCGAATGGCTGGAACAATGTGGATATAAGGTGGGCTCTCTCTACCTGGTCAATCGACTCCCTTTTCCTTCCTTTCTACTCTCCCCATACTCAATACCTTCTCGAATTACCAACTGCCCCAAAACGAGGATGAAATGGAGAGTAAAACAGCTGCACAACAAACAATTCGCGCAATAGAGGAATAGAGGATTCGAGAGGGTGCAAGAGGTAGGTCAATCACGCAATAAAATAACAATTGTACTTGCAGCAAATCCAAAAGCTGGATAAATTATAAATGTAAAAGTTTCCGGCGCATATGGACAGAGGGTAACTTGAAACCGGCGGGCAAGGCTGAAGTAGGAGAAAATGAAAGAGGTACCTGCCTCCTCTCAAAAAACGGGAATGAGTCCTAATTTACAACAAACAATTTTTCGCGAAATACAAAGGTATTGTATTATTCGAGAGGGAGCAAGAGGTTGGTCAAGCGCCCATCTATTGCAATTTAAAAATGATACGTTCATGAAATGGACTACTGGTGCGTGTACTCTCTTTCTATAACTCGACGTGTCTCTCACTTTGCCATGCTCTCTCGCAGCCGTATCTGTTGTTTAGCACGATTATCAACGGAACGCTTTATTATTTCGGACGAGTGCTCGTAAATTTGTAATATCTTACGATTGGATTTGTAAAACTCGCGCTGCCAGCTCTATCAGAATTGCAAAAGTTTCCGGCGCATATAGACAAGGCGTAACTTGAAACCTGCGGGCAAGGCTGAAGTAGGAGAAAATGAGAGAAAATGAGAGAAAGAGGTCCCTGCCCCTCCCAAAACGGGAATGAGTCCTAATTTGGCATGTTTGGTGCTTCAAGAGGTCTAAATAGAGTTGGAAAGGAGGATAAACGGAGGAAAGCGCGCACAGACGGCATAATAAAATTGCATAATCGAAATGGTGAAAAATGCAATATGCTGCGCACTAATCCTAGTAAATTGTTCATTTCTTCCCCCTTCACAATTAAAATCACAATCTGTGCTTCGAGGGCCTAACACGCCCTATACCAGGCGACCTCAAGTTCCATACCAATCTTATCTCGCAAAATTTTGGGTTTTCTCAATAAATGGTCGTGCATGAGTGGGCAACAACTCCTAATCAACACGATCCTACTCTAGAATCGCTGGTGGTCGGTCCCGTAGCATCTTGTGGTCGGACGTTTGGACAGATGGCCGGCCACGTAGCATCTTGTGGTCGGTCCCGTAGCCAAAGATCGAAGCTGTGGTCGGACCAGTGGACAATGTGGTCGGTCCCGTAGCATCTTGTGGACGGCCGTACGGGACCGACCACAGGCGATTCTAGAGTATGCGAGTGAATAGATTAACCTTCGCTCTGCCCACTCGCGATAAGAAGCCCCTCTTTCCTCTACCTCTCTGACTCTCTCCACTTCACACACTATCTCGCCTTCGCTACCCCCTCAGGGTTCTCTCTCTCTCTCTCTCTCTCTCTCTCTCTCTCTCTCTTCTCACCTCTCTCTCTCTCCCCTCTAAACCCGCCACCTCAATTAACCCCCCACATCACACATTCAGACCGAATCAGTGTGAAGCAGAGCCGACTTCGCAACTCATTCGATTCATTTCGCATCTTGGCCATTTCAAATTCACAAAAAATCGTCAAAAATAATAAAACGTTCCGCTTGTAAACAACAGATACGGCTGCGAGAGATCACGACAAAGCGAGAGACACATCGAGGTAGTCCGCTTTAAAATTGTAATAGAAGGAAGAGGAGAGCCCCAGTTCATTACCCTTCATAACCCCGTCCTCTCCCGAAAGCATAAGACCTCTTTCCTCTTTCTCCCTCTTCCTCCTATTTTCCCTGATGAGCATACTAGCTATTAGTGCTCTATTACCCCTTCTGAGTCTCAGGAGAGCATTTTTATTTTTTTATCTACTCATTTAAAAGAGCACATGTAAAATAGTGTACGGTGTATAGGGAAGAATGAGGAAGAGGGAGAGAGAGAGAGAGAGAAAGAGAAAAAGATAGAAATTTCAACAAAAATATCAAAGGGCGACACGGCGGGTCTACATTTATAATCATGCGGCATGAAAATGCGAGAAAAAAGATACGCGAGGTTCACAGTAGACTGTGTTTGCATCGATAGTAGGCGGATCGAGGAGGGTCCAGACAAGACAGACAGAAGAAATAGTGTGTACATTGCGGAGCGTTCAGACACGAAAGTTGGGGCGAGACAGTACATGTATCGAGGAGGTCGCAGACGAGAAAGATCAGCGATAGAGTGCGTAAATCAAGGAGAGTGAGGGCGACACATTCTCGGCCCCGTAATCCGATAGCCACGGATTAATGGCAGACCAAACAATGCTCGGCATACGACAGAGTAGGACAGAGGTGAGAAAGATAGAAGGAACGGCGGTCTAGTAGTAGCCCTAGCTATCTTTTTCCCCTATTACTGCTTTCCGTAGCGATCATAGAGACAATGGGTCCATGGTAAAAACTTAAATGCGAATTTTATATGTGGGTTTTTTTAAACTCAAAGCAGCAGCGATTCAAGCGCTTTGGATTCAGAACTACAAATACTTCCAAAACCGAGGTCAAACAACCAAGAAAACGTCGAAACTCTGCGCGTCTTCTCAGAGCGTTCCTTTCATTCTCCTCTTTCTAACACGACGTCAAATCGAATCCCCCCCTCAACTCTTCCACAACTGCGTTTGGAAGCGCCGCCCCCGAGTTCACGGAAAGAAGGGAGACATTCGAAGTTTTGCTTTGTGTATGAAAAAAGACGAATACTTATAGAAAAAAGCGATCAGTGCTTTCACAGCGCAAAAGAAAGACGAGTTGTATATTGAAAGCCGCACAATTGACAACTCAATATAGAAAAACGACTGCAATCAGGTGATACCGCGCTTCAACTCTCCCGTAAAATCCAGAGGTACGACGTAGACTGATCGTGATAACGAAAACACGGGTTAGACGAGGCCGATCGAATGCAGAGAGACTACGGGAGAGTGAGGATGCAAACAGATTGGCCCCAGACACGAGAGAGAGAGAGAGAGAGAGAGAGAGAGAGAGAGAGAGAGACGGGGTTCGAGTTCGGAGAAAGAATGATGGATTAGCGAGGAGGAGGAGAGAGGTGAGAAACAAGGAACAGGGGAGGAAGAGAAGAGGCTTTGTGTGAAACCTCAGGGCTAATGCTAAACCAGATCGCAGAACCTAGTACTGAAATACTGGTGTGGAAGGATAAACTGAAACATTAAATAAGTAAAATACTAGAAATCTATACACCGAGTTGGAAGGATCGCAGTTGCGCAGCATCTTTACTAGATACGAGATTTATGCGGCATGAAATCGCCTAGATGTCTTTTTTTTGCAAAAAAAAGAGTCTGCAATTATTTAAAATGCACACTTCTCCTAGGATGGAGAGAGGAGGAAGCACCTACGGCCCAATAACCTCCCAGGTGTTTCTATCGAGGAAGACAGACAGAAAAAGAGCGAGAGATAGAAATATGACCAAGAGGGGATGGATGACCCAATGAGAGCTTATTGCACCATATCCCGTACACACTTGCTAGGGCAGCGTCATAATACTCCATAAATGGGCGAGAACGAGAGAGAGAGCGAGATGGCCAAGGATAGGAGGGGTTATGAAGAGCCCTAAGAGGTGTGCAAGAAGAGATGGGGGGGGGGTGAGAAGGGGAAGGGAGGGAGGGTATTAGGACCCGTTCTTCTTAGTACGCGGAGGGGGCATGAGAGTGCTATCTCTCTCTCTCTCTCTCTCTCTCTCTCTCTCTTAAGTCTCCCCAACTGAAACGAGTCGCCTCCAATTTGTAAAGAAACTCGCATAAGCGCGAAGAGAGTCAAGTGAATTCATAATCCGACATTTCATGACGCGACCAAAGACTCTTTGATGGATAAAGAATATATATATATTTTTTAAATTAAAGACCCGCACAATTACAACGAGGCTTCATTTAATGCTAAATTATTTGTTTAGTATCAACGACAATGAGCGTTCATTGCTCCCACACAAAACGACCAGCACATACGGAACGCGCGCGACATGGAATCACCTAGAATCTTTCGCTGTTGATGATGCATCTAACTCATACACAATTAACAAAAGGTGATATGACGCATCGCAAGAAAAAAATGGAAATTTGAATATGTCTACAGCCTCGATGCTTTACATCGATGTATCACGAAAACATCCGCTTATAAGACGCACACGCAACACGAAATCACCTAGATCGCGCGGGTCTTCTCTCTCCCTATATCTTCTCTCTCTCTTCTCTCTCCGCTCATTCCAAGGCGTTCTGATCGATCCATCGCCATGTCCCTCCTCTCCCCCCCCCACCCTATGTGTGTATGTATATGGGGGGGGGGTGGACATTCATTCACGTGTGAGATGAGAGAAGGGAGAGGGAAGAAAGAGAGAAAAAGAGGGAGAGAAAGAGGGAAGACTCGCGAACGATCTATGTGATTCCGCGCCGCGCGTGTTCATCATGAGCTCATCTTTTTTTTGCAGATGTAGTGATCAGCTCCCGCCAAGTTCGAGAAAAAAAGCTATTGAGAGGGGAGACCCGTAGAGCAAGATGGGGAAAACGATTCCCGATCTAGGTGATTCCGAGCCGCGTATGTTCCTAATGTGCTAATGTTTTGTGGACCTGTAATTCTCTTCCACAATCCAGTATTTACACCTTCTATCATCGTCTCATGTCCTCTCTTCCATTATATTGAGACATGAAGGGACACCAGGAGAGACAGAGCGAGGGCATGCAAAATTCTCTTCTAGGTGATTTCGCACCGCGCATATTCCTTATATGGTGATCACTTCCTGGGGCAGCGATTATTGCCTCTCAACATATCCATAACATTTACACTAACGCCTTCGCTCCCTCACCGTTAACCAATTCAAAAGAAGAAGAGGGAAGAGTAAGATCGACGAGGGACATGAAGTGAACACTCTGGGGGGGGATCAAGATATTAGAAATCTCTCTACTTTTGGGGGGGGGGGGTGACAATTCCGCAACGCGACATTTCCGCAACGAGGGTTTTAACTGCTCTAAACCTATCTGCATATCTCCACCAAAGTGTTATCATGATCAGAATCACGAGGGCTTTCAAACCCACAAATTAACTAATTAGCTAATTAAAATTTGGCTAACTAGCAGAAAATTCAAAATGGTCAGAAAAATACAGCAACAAGCCGAGTCGATGGAGGTGAGCAAATAACTAACAAGGGAAAAAAGTTCATACAGATTCCTCGAGTTTGAGAAAAGTTATAAGCCGTTGCGGAAATGTCGGTTGCGGAATTGTCACCCCCCCCTACTTTTTCCCTTCCTTCCTCTTCCTCCTCTCCCCTCTCTCTCCCTTCAAACCACTTGCGACGCGTCACTCAAAAGTGCGGCAAAAAGCGCGTTGATCGAGTCGCCTTGAAAAAGGGCCGGTCGAATCGCGGTCACAAGGGATGCATTTCAAATTAATTAAATATTACCGAGCCAATCAGAAGGATGCATTGTTGCCACACAGATCAGATAACACGAATCAAAGGTCAAACTTATATTGTTCAC